>CM053771.1:178754873-178817677 GCA_028658325.1 Potorous gilbertii | reverse complement strand
AATTGTTATCTCATTCGATTCTCACAATAACCCAGGGAGGTAGATGCTGTTACTATCCTCACTTTACAGATGAGGAAACGGAGGCAAACAGGTTAAATGACTGACCTAGGGTCACATTGCTAGTAAGTGTTTGAGACTGGATTTGAACTCAGGTCTTCCTGACTCCAGCCATAGTGCTCTGTCCACTGTACCCCCAGCTGCCTTGATGATTATTGAACTGAATATATTTGAAATTTCTATTGCTCTTGTTGTCAATGTTGTTTGTTTTGAACAGAGTTTGAGTATTTTGCACCAAGCATACGTCTTACCAAAATGACTTACAGCCGTGGACTTTCGCCTCTTGTGCCTTGAGGGGCAATGTATTATATTGGAAAGAACACAGACTGAAAGTCAGAAAGTTTGCAAACTAGTCTTGGCTCTGGACTAACTGGCTAGAACATCTTGGGCATGGCCCTTAATATCCATGGGTCTTAATTTCTTCCACTGTTTTGTACATATATATATATGTATATATGAAGGGGTTGGACTAAATGGTCTGTTAAGGTTTCTTTCAGCTCTATCATTCTATGATTTTACATTTTAAAAGATACAAAGAATATTAGAAATCATTGAAATGATGCAATTTTAGAATAGAAATCTTAATCACAGAACTTAAGAGGTGAATGAGACACTGGAGACCAAAGAAATATCTGAGAAATGGTCATCCAGATTGGCTGAAAGACTTTAAGTGAAATTCAAACAAAATAAAAAACCCTGAACTCCCTCTGGGACCAGCCTCTTTCTTTACCTTTTGATATCTCTAGTTCAAAGTTTCCCCTTAAATCTTACCTAATGTTGCTTCTTTCCAACTATTTCCTATTCCTTCTCATTCTACCCTCTGTAGAGCAGTGGACAGGTATGATCCTTCTTCACCTAACAGCTCGGCAAAGACTTGATAACAGCTATTTATGTCACCCCTCAGTCTTCCCTGTTCCTTCAACTTCTGTGAATTAGCCATGGGGAGACTAAAATTCAGGATTCAGCAGGGAATGGATCTCTGATTACAGCAGCAGTGATTTCACCTTTACTAACATCACTAAAAGATACAGGGACATTGGCAGTCAGAGATGAACGATGAAAGTCAGACTCAGTGCAGTTGGCCTTGGCATCCTGTTACCTTCCATCACTTCTCAGAGAATGTGACTTTTGTCTTGCTGGCAGCAGTCTGTGCAAGGGTTAGGGTTTCATAAGATTGGAAGAGCAACCATTCCTAGAGAATGCTTGTATCCCTCCAAATCTGGATGCCACGTGAGTCTTTGAGTCACTTGGCCAATTGTCAAAACATGATCTATATGGCTTAGCTCTTTGTGCCTTGCTGTTATGAGAATCTAGACTTTCCTCCTCTATTTTCACAACGTTATTTTTCATATAGCTAAATGTTCAGTAATCTGCCACCCTAAGGGATTGGTGAGATGTACTTCTTTATCCTGATCCCAAGGAAACAATTGAATTCTGAGGGAAACAAAATTGAAGCATATAGCTTGAACTCATAGCTCTTCCCTTGACAGGATAAGTTCTCCAGCCTATCAGCCTTTCCTAAAATATCACCAAGAACTGAATAGAATACCTAAGATGTTGCATAGTCAGGGCAAAGTAATAATGGCAATAGCTAGTATTTATAAAGTACTTTAAGAATTACAAAGCATTTTACAAATATCTCATTTTATCCTTCTAATAAGCCTGAGAAAGTAGAGGCTGTTATTACTTACATTTTACAGATAAGAAAACTGAGCCTGAAAGAAGTCAAGTGACTTGTCCAAAACCACACAGGTAATAAGCATGAGACAAGATTTGAACTTGGGAGATGGGTCTTCCTGACTCCAGGTCTGGTGCTCTATCCCCTGCATGCCCTAGCTGCCCTGTGGATGCTATCATTAGTTTCATTTTATTGTTGGGGAAACTTAGGCTGAAGGAGGACTTGGGGCTTGCCCACAGTTATACAGCTAGTAAGTATCTATGATCATATTCAGATCTAGCTCTTCTTCCCTCCGTATCCATCTCTTTATGCAGTATATCACACTACCTCTTAAGTCCTAAACTTGTAGTCAGGAAAGCCAGAGTTCAAATCCTCAGATACTCACTAGCTGTGTAAGCCTGGACAAGTCCCTCAAACCTCTGTTTACTCAGTTTCCTCATCTGTAAAATGGGGATAAATAATAGCACCTTCCTCATATGGTTGTTGTGAGATCAAATGGGATAAATATATGTTTGTGTGCGTGTGTGTGTGTGTGTGTGTATACGCACACACAGAGACTTTTGCATCCATACTTTAATATATACTCTATTATATATATATGTATATATATACATATATATATGTATATATATATATATATACATATATATATGTATATATATATATAAGGTATACATTTAAAGCTCTTTATAAGCCTGGCAATGCTATATAAATATTAGCAAATAAAACCTATTTCAGAGAATTATTATGAGGATTAAATGAGTTAATAAATAATATATTATTATATACAATTTCAAATATACATAGATTCTCTATGATGAAGTCCCAAATTAAGTCAACAGTATAATATATCTATATCCATATATCACACTTATAACATACATATATATACATATACACACATATATATGTGTGTGTACATCACAATGTGGACTTAATTTGGGCCTTCATTCTAAGTGTGCATATGTACATGTGTATGTATATGTGCCAAGAAAGCTGAGGCAATCAGGCTTCCTTGAGAAACTTCCATGGCCAGGAATACCATTCTAGTTATTAATAGTAATGGCAAACATTTATATAGTACTTTAAGGTTTGTAAAATACATCGAGTCTCATAATTCTCTCAGGCTGGTTTTATATATATGTATGTATGTGTGTGAGTGTGTGTATGTATGATATATGTATGAATGTATATCTGTCTCTATATCTCACTATAGATTTAATTTGGGCTTTCAGTCCCCCATATCTTTCTTCAGACAAACCCTTCTGTTGGGGTTGATGATTTTGCAATTCGGGTATAAGATTTACATTTATCCCAATTACATTTCATCTTATTAATTTTTTCCCTATGTTCTAGGCTGTTTGGACTTCTTTTGGAATCCTAATTCTGTTACGCACTGTGTTCACTAACCCTAAGCTTTGTGTCATTTTCACATTTTATAACCATGTTACCTGTATCATTATCCAAGGCAAGTCATTGATAAAAATGTTAACTAGTGGAGGGCCAGGCACAGACCCTGGCTCATCTAGTTTCTAGATCATCTAGTTTCTCATTTTAAGGAAGGGGAAAAGTAAGGCTGAGAGTTATGCAAATTGTCAAAGGACAGAGAAGTGGGTCTAGAATAAGAATTCAGAGAGGTTGCTCCTTAGCCCCCCATGGCTCCCCTTCTTCTTAGTGGCTCTTCTTATAGAATAGATAATTTTTAATTAGCAAACTAATATTTTATAGGGATATAAGTTCCTGTACAGTTTTTTATCTCAACTACTTTGAAATGCTTAAAACATTAAAAAAAAAACCCACAAAACAGTCTTCTTTACACTTTAATTGGTTTCACGAACTCCCTCTCAAAGTCAACTTTAACTTTGATGGTGTCATCACAGTCACAAATCCTAAATTATATTATTTAGTTGAAATAATTTGATTTTATGAACTGGAATGGAATGCAGACCCTCTGAAGAACTCAAACCTTCTCTTTCCTGCTCATTCTGCAAGGACTGTCTGTGGAAAACCCTATGAAGTAAACAACATTTATTCTTATCTGCCAAAGGTGCTTTTAACCCTCCCCTTTTACATTTTATTGTGCTCATCCCATAACTAACTGTCTAGCCTCCTACACTCCTCCTTACCAATCGTGGCCCTTCAGGGCCAACCTGGGCCTGGAAATACCACCTTCTCTGAACCTTTTCCCTTTCTTCCCCACATTAAACCTTATCTGTCCTGTGTCCCATCCCCCTAGATCCTTGCTAGGTCACTAACTAGCTAATGAGATATAAGCTATTCTCCACTGAGGTGTTAATGGATGATAAATAGCTTAATACACTGTCTCTCCAAGATAGCATAATTGCCTTTCCTGGTTCCCTCAGCTGCTAAGGTCTTCCCCATCTAAGGTTACCTTGCATCTGTTTTGTATGTATAATGCATATTACATATATCTTTATATGTGCATGTTGTTTCCCTTGTTTAAATGTAAGTTCTAAAAGGGCAAAGACTGTTTAGTTTTTGTCTTTGTATCTGACACAATGCCTGACACTTGATAAACACTTACGGATGAATTGATTTTGACCTTCAATACTTTGACCCAAATGACTGATTAGGATGGGAATTTTAGATAACTGACAATCCACAGCTGGTACTAGTGAAGTATTTTTGCGTATCAAGATCTTTCATTAGACCTCAAAGAATAAAATAATAAAAAATTCCTTCTCTTCTCTCCTCCTAGGACTGTTGTGATTAGGAGGGGTAACATAGAAAGGGTCTAAGAGGAAGAGTGCCAAGCTTTGAACCAGGAAGGACATGAGTTCAAATCCCTGTTTTAATACGTATTAGTTGGGTAAGGAACCATCTCTCTGAATTTCATCTGTAAAATGGGGCTAATGATAACACAGGATTGTTATGAGAACAAAATAAGAACTTTGATAAACTCAGAGTATTAAGGATGTCAGCTGTCATCGTAATTATAATTTTATTATAATAATGGAATCAATTAATCAAAAAGTATTTGTTAAGTTCTTTCTATGTGTCAGGCATTGTTTGGGGGATACAAAGAACAAAAATGAAAGTCTGCCCCCAAGGAGATTGTACTCTTTGGAGAGAGATAGCATGTACTTAAATCCATGTATGGACAGAAAATATTCAAAGTCAACAAATGGTAATTTTGAAAAGGAGGGCACTATTATCTGGGGGTGGGTTGCAGTTCAGGAAAGACTTCAGGAAAGATAGTGTTTCAACTGAGTCTTGGAAAAGAAGGTCAGTTCACTCTGACCATAGAGTGTGAGAAAGTGTATTAACATACATAATATACATAAAGTTTACAGGGTCCAAGTTGTGAAGGATTGTAAATGACAAAGGAATTTGCACTTTTTTCTCAGAGTAGGGGTTCTTAATCTAGGGTCTGTTAACTGGGATTAAAAAATTAATAATTTCTGTTTTAGTATAATTGATTTCTTTTGTATTTCCTGTTTTGGAGGGGCAGGATATTTAACCACATCATTCTGAAGAATTCATACTTCAGATTACCAAAAGGGCTCACAACACAAAAAAGCTTGACAACCCCAATCTTAGAGGTAATAGAGAATCACTTGACTTTATCAAGGAGGTGAGTGACAGGGTCAGACCCTTGCTTTAGGAATTGGCCACGATAATAATTAAATTATGTATCCTTAAAGTATTTTTACGTAGAAAGTACTTTGAGCTCTACTTAAATCTAAGTTGTTTTTTGGCAATCATATCTCACTTTATGGCCTAGTTTGTTTTTGTTTACTTTCAACTTTAAGAGTTAAACACAGTCATTCTTTGCAAGTGAAGTGTCTGCCTAATTTGATGAAGTCTTATTTAGTTTAGTTCCTTTTCATATCCAGGCAAAACTTTCAAAGAATGAACAGTTGGAATTATTCCTCTTCAATATAGATATCAGTGTGTTTCCTTTTAATTTAATTGTAAAAGTTTTCAAAAACAATCATCTCCTAAGGCACCAATAAAAATGGTGAAGAATTTTTGCGTTTTTATTTTATTGTTTGTTTTGGCCAGATATTATGGAAATTCTTGCCCTTTTCTTTGGAACACGTATCTTAAAAAGTATGAAATAAGCAAAATAAAGTTAAATTCTACTTCTTCAAGATTCGAGAATCATAAAGTTGGAAAAGATCTCAAGACAATATTTAGTCAGTTCTATGTATTCAATCCAATCGAATAGAATCCAATTCAATTGTTGTAATTCAAGGAAGCTTCATGGTGTTTGAAAAGAGCATAGAACTGGGAATTCGAAGTAGAGTTGGGGCATGGCATTCACTTTCTAACTGTGTAATCTTGCGCAAGTCACTGTAGCTCTCTAGACCTCAGTTTCTTCATTTGTAAAATGAAGGGACTGACCTGGATGGTCTCCAAGTTTCTTTCCATTTCATAGTGTGTAATATTATACATTCAATTAAACAAATATGAAATGCCATGTGTAGAGTACAATGCATATGAAGATAAAATATGGAACAGTCCTTGCCTTTAAGGAAATTAAAATCTAGCATAGAATATAATGTATATAATATAGATTAGAACAAGTGTAAAGAAGAATTTCAAATAAAGCATTTTGAGATATTCAGGTAAGGAGAGATCTCCATGCAGTGAAAACCCTTTTACCAAAGCTACCTTTCTGCAAACTCTTGTTGCCATTTGCTTAATTAGGGATTTCAGATGTTACGAAGAGTCAGAGGCTTAAACTAGCTTGTGTAATTCTGAAGTAGGAAGGTTAGAGAAGACTTCATCAAAAAGTCACCAAATGAATTAAACCTTGAGAGATGGGAAGGAGTTTAGTGGGCAGAGATGGGGAGTGGTAGGGTGGAAGGAGAATCTTTAAGTCATAGGGAGCAGAATGAGCAAAGGTAAGGGAGATGTAAAAAAGCAGAATGAAATGGGGACATGCTCACAAAAGAGATGTTTATGTGTGAAGAAGATGGTGGCATGGTGTATAGACTGCTGGAGTTGGACTCAGGATGAGTTGAGTTCCATTACTACCTCAGCCTTGTGTGAGCTACGTGACCCTGGGCACTTTACTTTGTTCAATTTCAGTTTCCTCATCTGTAAAAAGGAAGATAGAAATAACACTTAGGTAAAGTTGGAAAAGATCTGAAGATAACACTTAGTCAGTTCTCTTGGTCCTTTGTAGTCAATCTAATTCAATTTAATTGATGTAATTTAGGGAAGCTGAACAGGGTGTTAAACGGGATTGTTCTAAGTACCAAATGAGATAACATATCGTCAACATCATCATTTTTTTAAACATAGTTTATGGCATTTCGAGTATCCACTGTGGGCTGAGCGCTACACAAAATGATAGAAGAGATAGAGATGATACAAAAATCATGGCTCCTTTACTCAAGTAACTTTGCATTTAGTTAGAGATGGACGATATGAAAATGCTACATATGAGAAACAGCTGAGAATATTTTCAAGGAGGCATCTAAGTGAAACCAAATCAATATGATACAAACAGGTTAAATACGGGTTAAGGAGATAAAGTCATTGCAAAATCATCATAATAAGATAGGCTTGGTGATGGAATGTTTCTTAGAGAATATATTTTGAGGTAGGTTTTGAAGGACAGGAGGGATATTAATGGGTAGAAAAAGGACAGAATCCTTTAAAGAAAATATTGTGATCTTTGTTACAAGCATTTTAATACTTAACCACTCTTTCTTTATGCCTGACTAATGCTCAAGACCCTTGGCCCTTGTTCTGGAGAATAATGAAGAGAAAAATGTTTAGATCTCTCCAGCTCAAGGGACTCCAGAAGAAATCAGAAGGTGGGGTCAAGAGCACATAGCTGAATGTAAAACATGGAAGTTACTCAATAGGCAAAAGCATGGGAATTCTGTCTTAGTTCTCTACTTCTATTATTAACCCAGAACTGAATGACTGCATCTAGAACTCCGTACTTCACTTCTCACTGGCCCAGCCCTTATTTCTCTATCATAATTTCTGATTTATCTGGAGGACAGGCATATCAAAATACTTCCCAAAGATCTGTGCATACTCTCTGTCCCCCTTCTATGAGGTGTACCCCAGGTCCATGGAAAGTGTTTCTATATCCTCCTCACCATTAGCTTCCTCTCGAATCTGGTCCTTTCAGCACCATGACTCATTTACCTGTTTCTTGGATCCTTCCCACAGTGTATCTGAGCCTTATTTTTCCAGTTACTTATATGGCAGAATAGGGGGAGGACAGGGACATGAGAGGAAAATAGAGTAGAGAAAAATTATAAAAACAATGACAAACCAAAGAAAAGAAAATGAAGAAATAAGCTTAGGCACAAAGAGAAAATAAGTATTTACATTGGCTGGTGGAGGGAAGGCCTGAGCAGAGGTTAAGAAAGACTACAACTTTACCTCTTTCTCAGGAAATGAAATTGGATATTTATAGATACTGCTGTTAGAAAACCTTGATTTTATGGATATTGGATGAGAACAATTATTCTTTCTTCTGATAAATATACTTCTAATCATAAATAACTTTACATTTTGAAGTCATCAGCAGTCAATTTTCATATCTAAAACAAAGTTTTAGCTTCCTGTTTATTAAACAAATTTCTATTTTTATTTCAAAATTGAGATATTCCAGTCTCATATGGCCACATATTGAAATTTGTAATCCTCAATCAAATTTATGTAAAAGTGAAGTTAAGATATATTAAATCTCAAATTGTATTAAGTCAGTTAGCCATCTGTTTTGAGAAAGATACCAAGTGCTTAAAATGAAACTTGACAAATATTTCATAAAAAGTATGTGTGAAAAGGAAAAAAAAATACACACACACCACTATTTGTATTACAGGGAGGCTTATGTCAAAATACTATCCCTATTTCACCACTAGATGGTGCTTTTGCACTCTGTAATTTAGTGAAAAGGCAAAAAATAACTTTAAAATGGTTGACAAAAGTCTTTAATTTTAGAAGAATCATTAGAGTTCAAAGCACTTGTTATCATTTCCAAAAATATTCTCCTAACACACCCTTAGGTGAGAAATGTTCATGTAAAAGTGAGAATGAAATTCGTATACATACCTATACACATATTATACTTACACACATATATATCCTTACATGTATGCATGTTTATATATATTCCTTACCTACCCCATGCGTACTGTCCTTTGTGTCTTCTTTCAGTGGGTCAAAGTAATTAGCATTACTTCTGGGATCTCTAAGGTATGTTTCTCCAACTGATAAACACATGTATATTACTATGCAACTTTTAATATACCAAAAGACTATCGCCAATTTCAATCTGATCAGGCACTTGGTGGTTCAAAAATCATGGTGGTGGGTTGGAGGAGAGAAGAGAAGGAAAACAGAGGTATACCTTCAAAAATATTTTGTGGAAAATAAAATAGAAAAAGATTTGTTTTACTTTTATGAAAACATACTTTTATTTTTCTTATTGGTAATTCATGTCTTGAGCTACCTTTCTTCATTTGTTCTACATTTATAGAATTTTAGAATGACAGTGGTCCTCAGAGATCATCTCCCCAGTCCACGCTCTCACCCAAAGGATGAATTCTGTCTATAATATTTCTGCCAGATGGTTATGCAGTCACTTTCCTATAAGCACGGATGCTACTGTGTTGGCTTCATTTTTGCTAACTTGCTGCTAGTGCTGCTGTGGAAAAGCCTGGATACAATTCCCTTTCATCTGCTAAAACCCTTCTCAGAGTTGATTGTTTTGACAGAGTTCATGAGCATCAAAGGGCTTGGGGTTTTAAAATATCTTGACTTTCAGACCAATAGCCACTAGGGAGAGGTATATATTATTGTAAAGGGCCCAAACTACCCATGCTAGTGCTTATGGGAGTTGAGAGAGTGAACCCAGAAAAAGGAGAGGGATCCGACATTCGTAAAAATGCTCCGGCTTTTCCTGTCATTTTAAGTTTTCCGGAGATACCTTTTTTAATAGAGTACTGTTATTACTATTAATAGAGTTAGGTTTGCAAAAAGAAAATAGTGCTTCTTCCTGGAGGCTAATTGCAGCCTGAGTTGAGAAAAGAACATTCTTTGGACCAGGATTTGGAAGTCCATATTCTCCTTGCAGCTTTATCACTTATGAGCTGTGAGATCTTAGCAGATGCCTTCCCTTCTCTGGGCCTTAATTTCCTCTTCTGCAAAATGAGGGAGACATTGTGATATCCCCTCTGGTCCCTCCTAGCTCTGACAGTTCTATGAGGTTTATGAAGAGGGGAAAGGATGAGTTCAGTGTGTGAATCTTGCCTAATCACAACAGATGTCAAATGACCCTCAAAATCTTTAATTTCCAAAGTCTCTTACCTCACTGTTCTTTTGATCTCCCTGTAGCAGTATAAATAATGGGCCTAAACACTGACCACCTGAAGGGCAGTCTTACTACTGCTAATGGAAGTCAAGGAAAAAAAAATCAACCCCAATTCTTACTTTCATCTCTGCCCCCTCCCTCAATACTGCAACCTCTTTCTAGACTGTTTGTCTTAATTTCTTTATGGCCTTCAGCCTCCTGAGCCTAACCTGATTTACATGGAACCACTGCAGTGAGACCCCTACAAAGTATTCCCCTCAGTTAAGTAGCTTCCCTATCTTAGGCGGCCACTTTCAAGCATCCCTGAGGTCTCCAGTACAATTTTATTTGACCTTTAGTTAAAGACTGCCTCTACCAAGCAACTGATTTTCCTGTTCCCAAGAGTGGAGGTTGGAGCTGGGTTTTTACTATGCTGTATATTAAAATTGGATAAAATCAGTTGGTTCCCATATAGCACCAAGTGATACTTAGTACCCTAAAAATGGAGAGATGAGCCGTAACTGCACATATACATAAGGTTGTCTTCTTGATTCAGTGGTTATCATGGCATAGTGTCCAATGCCCTTGTTCACTTACAAGAGAATGCAGGCAGCAATGAATATTGGATTGCGAGCTAACCATGAAATCAAGAAGGCCTCTATCTCAATAACCCTGGACAAGTGTTTTAGATGTTCATTGCCCCTAGGAAGCTCCCTAAGACTTTAATAAACTTCAGAGCAGATTCTGAGCTATATAAAAGGAGGGGGTTCCCTATACCAGTAAAATCTCAGGTCTAGACTGAAGAGATAAGGGGGAGAACATCCTGGAATACAAAACTACCAGAAATAATGTTTTGATAGAAAATACCATTGTTTAGACATATTAAAACTATTAACATGTCTGACTAAGGGACTGCTTTCAGGGTAAATTTATATGTATTCTTTGTCTCTCAGGAGTGAACGTTGATCAAAGATCATGAGGAATCTGTAAGGCTACATTTCAGTGATGGTGGCTCCCTAGTAGCAGAGAGGGAAGAGGTCTTAGCTGGGAGAAGGTGAAAGGAAGGAATATTCCAAAAGAGCTCTAGGAGGGGGGATTGGGACACCTGAACTACCTCACAGAATATTGTTTTCCAAGTCTTTTTTTCATACAGTAATGTAGATGCATAGAAGGACTTCTTCACAGGATTGTGAAGGATTTTTTAAAAGCTAAAAGGTAAACATCTCCTCTATTGACAACTGATCTATGTTTGTATGATTAATGAGCCTTGTTTCATTTGTAATGGGGAAGGAGAATTCATGCTCAGTTCACCAAAGTGCCTTATGTTTTCGGGGATCTTTGAGAAGGATCAAGGATATAAGGATTTAGGATCCTCTAAGTACTCCATAATCCCCATAATAACCTATTGAGATTGATGATGCCTAAGATTAAAGTCTCTAATTCCATAGCCATTTTCATATTTTGTCTTTCCTTTTTCAAGCCTTTATACACCAAGATTCTTAGCGTGACAGTTTCACATTTTTCTAGTATCTTAGAGGGTGGTGAGTTGGATGCATCCCTGATAATTTTGTTTGTGGGATAATCTGGTAAGGTAAATCACTCCTACTCAGAAATTCCTGCAAATCCAGGTCAACTACATTTACCATAAGGATGGTAGTATAGTCAGGTCTTCCTAAATTCAAGGTTGGCCCCTCACCTACTACTCCTTGCTCTTAGATGTGGTTTTACATAATCCTGAAGAGATTTTCACTTTAGCAGATGATAACATTGAATCAGAGCCAGGAGGAAAGAATTAGCCACAGGGTGGGAGAAGAACTAGTTGGTCCAAGTCCTAACCTTTCAGAGTCCTGTGGCAGTATCCACTGGGGTGGGGGTGGAAACATCCGCTTTCATAATTTGTCCATTCAAATACTGGGAAACTGAGGAAATTGGCAATGGGTGTAGCCAGCAGAGAATACTGTCTGTGTGTCAGTAAATATCCAAATGCCCCAGATACCACAACCATAGCTTTTGATATGGTTATGTATATGTCCAACTAGATTCTAAAAAATTTGAAGCTCTGATTTGACTCTCAGCTCTTATGTTTACTATCTCCTTTACCCTGGGCTAATCATTTATCACTCAATAACTCAATTTTCTCATCTGCCAAATGTAACACTAATAATTGCATCCTTACTTCAAAAGGTTGTTGTGAAGAAAACACTTTGTAAATCTTTAAATGCTATGGAAATGGTAGTATATATAAGTATCACCATAATTAATGAAGTCCATGACAGATATTCCCAAGAGAGGGGACAGTAAGTAATCTAGGAGACATAGAAATATTCTAAAGCTTTATGCCAATGGTAATTTGGCCTTCTGCACTTTCAGGAATGCAGGTCTGAGTAAGGATCTTCCTCTTTCAATGCAGACTGGTCTCTTCACTGAAACATACAGTCTTTACAGGGGTAGAGAGGTTACCTGGAATACTGAGAGGATAAGTGACAGACTTGCACATCTACGCAGGACTTGAACCCAGTCTTCCTTGCTCCAAAACCATCTGCATTTCCTCTATACTTCACTGGCTCTTATATATCTGTATATGTACAAAATAAGATGAATTAAAATTGCTTCAATAGTAGATAGATCTTATTTATACCACTGTATATATTGGAAATGTGATTAGAAATGTTGTCATTTTATCACAAAATTTAAAATTACTATAAGTCATAACAGAGGAAGAATTTGGTAACATGGTAACATTTTTATCAGCAAATATGATCACTAAACTTAATAAATTATTTCTGATTGTCTAAGAGATAGAGAAATTAACGAATCATAATGTCCTAACATCTTATTCATGATGAAAATAGATTTTAACTGGCCAAATTTCATAACTAAACTATTTTTTTTCCCTCCAGAGTGGAAGGAACAACATAAATCAGATTTTCCTACTAAGCAAAGAATGATAAAAGAAACATTCAAGGGATAAATACACATGACCTTGATTATTTAGACCTTTTTGCAACAGTCATTGCTGGAAAACTCAGATGTCAAGGTGAACAATGTTTTCATTTTCTATATCCTGCCTGTCTTCCTTTCCCTCATTCATACAGTTTTTCTTTTCTTCACTTCTTTTGCAAACTGCATTGGTAGATGTGTACAGGTAAGTTTTTATTGGATCAAAATACTGTGAGCCTTGGGGTAAAGATTTTTGTCTGGTTTCCTGCCCCTGTAACTCTCTCTAGCTTACCATAGGAAGCATCTAACTCCCACTTTCAAACTCATCTCTCAGCAAAGCATTTCTAAGGATCCCTATACCTCTATATCTAGGAAATGCAGTATCAAATCAACTTTGTTACTCTTTCTGTTCTGCTTTATGCTCTAGTACCAGTAACTGGACCTTGCTTTTTTCTTTGTGATGAAATAACCTGTCGTACACCAGTTATACTAAACAATTGCAGTCCTGTTGAGCAGTGTTGAAATTCAAATTTGAGTCTCTACATGGTTAGGTTCTGGCTTATTTCCTTTTCAGTCCTGAGGAATGGAGTCCTCCCTCTGACTCCGAGTCCCCAATCCTTAGACTCTATTTTTGTCCCTTCTCCATTATTATACCAAGCTTCAGTTCAATCTACAAAGCTTTTATTAAGTGCATTCTATGTATGAGACACTGGGATAGGTGGTAGAAATGAGAAGATAAAAGAGATAATGCTCCCTGAGGGTAGGGAATTTACATTCCACTTGGGAGAGAAAACTCATAAATAGATATATGATAAGTTGAGGAGGAGGAGGACGAGGAGGAAGAAGAGAGAGAGAAAAAAAAGTGAGAGAATTAGAGAGAGAGAGAGAAAGAGAGAGAGAGAGAGAGGAAGGGAAGGAAGGAGGGAGGGAGGGAGTGCACTGGAATCCTTAGCAACCTCTTATGAGAAGTGGAATATTTGCTGAACTTTGGAGAAAGACAGAGGATTTAAAATGTGCAATCAAGGGGAAAATGCATTCTAGATATGGGGGACTATCTGTACATAGGAACACAGAGAGAAAAATGGAGTGCTGAGTTCAAGGAACAGAAAAGAGGCTAGCTGGACTTAAATGTAGAGTACTGAAAGAGAGTAAGATAAAAAAATCAAGAGAAAGGATTTAGAGAAATAGAATAGAACTCGGGACAGAGAACACAGAATACCATTAGAGGGGAGGGTTGTATGAAGAGGAGGATGATCCAGTAAAGGAATCTTCATGGTAAAATGGAAGAGTGCTGGACTTGGAATCAGAAGGTTAGAGTGGGGGACATGTATGGTCATCCAGTAATGGCTCATAGGACCATCAGTTTTAAAGCTGGAAGCATCTTTAGAGGTTATTTAGTCCAGCTTCCTTAGATGAGGAAACAAAAGCCCATAAAAGTGAAAGGACTTGCCTAGGGTCATGCAAGTGTCTGAGGTTGGATTTAAGTTCAGGTCTTTCTGAGTCCAGATCCTGTGCTAACTTTGTGACCATGGACAAGTTGTGTAACCTCTCTGAACTTCAGTTTCCTCCTCTATAAAATAGCAAAAGATAATACCTCTAATAAAACTTATCAATTATACTACCTGTAATCACAAGATTGTTATGAGTTTAAGAGAGTAAAAAACAAACCAAAACAAAAACAAAAAACCCAACAACACTCCTTACCCTTGGCTTGTGGATAGCATGTTCAGGTCAGGACCACACAAGCTTGATTCATCTAGGACTTCTAGATGAATCAAGAGACAGCTGGGGTGTTTTAACCAATCTGTCCCTGGGAGAAGGCTGAAGACAGAAGAAGAAGTGGAGAGAGATGGAGGTGCTCAACTCCCACCCCTGGACAGAGAAGGAAGGTGATTTTAGCAAATAATGCTACCCTGGAGTAATAACCAATCAAAAAATATTTATTAAGTGTCTCCTATGCTACAGGTGCTGTGTTAGATGCTGGAGAGATAAAGGCAAAATAAAAAAGATACCTGGGTTAGAGAAGAAGTAAATAGTATGAGGCCCCATAACACTGCATGGGAAGAATTAGAAGGAGAGATTCATTTGCAAGGTGCATGAGAGACTTTCTCCTATAGTCCCTGAGATAACACTTAGGTGTGAGGCCTGGAGCAAGGGGAACTATGTGCACAAGAAGGTTTAAGAGCATTTGAAATGTGTTTTCAATCAGCAAACTAACCGGGATGTTTCTTGTTTGTTTCTCCCATAAAAGACAGTTGTTAAAGATATGGTCTCTTGGGAAAAGTAATTAATATTATTTGTTGTAAAGGGAACAGAATAAATGTTGGAGGATAGCTATTGAATATGAAAAATAAATGAACACCTTCTAGGAAGTGAGGAAAACTGATGGAAGGATTGAGAAGAGTGACCAGCTGAGGAGCGTCAGGATGGTCGGCTCCAAGGGAATGGGGTGGAGCAGTAGGAGGCAGAAGATGATGGTGATGATGGTGAAGAAGAGGAGGAGGAAGTGGAGAAGGAGGAAGAGGAGGGTAAATGAATTTGCCTTTTTGTTCTTGTTTTTCAGTCACGATGTCTGACTCTTCACAATCCCATCTGGGGTTTTCTTGGCAAAGATACTGGAGTGGTTTGTCATTTCCTTCTCTAGCTCATTTTACAGATGAGGAAACTGAGGCAAACGGGGTTAAGTGACTTGCCCAGGGTCACACAACTAATAAGTATCTAAGGTTGGATTTGAAGTCAGCAAGATGAATCTTCCTGACTCCAGGTCCAGCATTCTATCTATCTTGCCACCTAGCAGTCCCTATTCAATTAACTTATTATTTCCCTCATTAGACTGTAAACTCCTTGAGAGCAGGGACTATTTTTACCTTTTTTTATGTCCCCACCATATAGAACAGTTGTTGATGCAAAAATAGGCTCTTAGTAAATATTTATTGGTTGACTTTGTAGCTGCAGCATCTGGGACTTCTTTTTCCTTTCTCCACTTAAAGGTTTTACTCTCCTTACATTCATGACTATTAGAATTTCTTCACCTCTCTTTATCTTCACAATCTCATTTACCCTTGTAAAAATTACCCTCCGAATCAATCAGTCAATTGACAAGCATTTATTAAGAACCTATTATGTATCAAGTACTATGCTAGGGCTGACTGGGGATATGAAGAAAAAAAAATACCAACTGTCCCTTCCTTTAAGGACTTTACCCTACTGAGGGAGAAAGCATGTACAGAGTTCCCATTAGAAGGATCAAGGTATATGTCCATCCACAGAAAAAAATTGAAAATAATTTCACTATTGAAATTATTTCAATAATTATAAAATAATTTCAACTATAATTTTCTATTGGTGTAAATGTACTTTAAATACAAAAAATTACAAGCAGATATAATTTTATCTTAAAATAAAATTTTTGTCTTACTATCACTGTTTTCTTTGCCTTATTCATAAGAAATGCACTGTACCTCTTCTTCATCCTTCACTTCCTACTTCTTTTCCTCTTCCTCTTCCTCATGATCATCATCTTCCTCCTCCTCTTCCTGCCACTACTGCTCCTCCCCGCTTTCCACCACGTTCCCTTGGAGTCAGCCATCCTGATGCCCCTTTTGTATGATTGGATAATTTCAATGTTTTTCTTTTATCATTGGAAAACCAAGAACAATTTTCTAACTTTTTTGTATTTAGCTGTTACATGCAGAACAGTCCCTGTCTTTCAGTAGGGATAAATTACTATAAAGAAATTGATCCTAGAAAGTTTTCCCTTCAAGCCAAAAATCTTGTTGTTTAAATAAAATTCTTTTTAAAGATAAAATAAATAAGAAATGCACTATATCAATTACTACAAAGTGGTCTTTTGAGGTATTCTTAAATTCTGGTTCTTTTATTAAATATATACAGAATATATAAGAAAAAATACAAGGTAATTTTGGGGGGAACAGGGGAGAATGACCATTAGCTGGGAGCATGAGGAAAGACCTTATGTAGACCTCATGTTACATAAAAACTGAGCTTAGAGGGAATCTAGGGATTTTAAGAGGCAGGCACAAGAAGGGAGTGCATTCCAGTCAAGGGGAGATGTACATGAGGCACAAGGCCAGGTTCCCTGGACCACAATGGTAGAAAGAAAATTGAAAAGACAGATTGGAGACAGATTGAGAAGGACTTTAAATAGAGGAGTTTGGATTTGATTCCTGGAGTCATAGATTGCTACTAGAGTTTATTGAGCAGGTCAGTGTTATGGTCAGACCTATACTTTAGATCAATCCCTTTGGTTTTTGTATGCAGAGTGGATTAGAGATGGGATAGATAAGACTCAGTTGAATTCAGTCCTGCCATGCTACTCCATAGTTATGTCATCATGGACAAGCCACTCCTATCAACTCCATGCCCAGTGAGAGGCTGGAAGGTGGACTTAGTGGAGGCTGACTTATAGGAATGGGTAAGACTCTCATAAGGTAATAGCTAACAAGCATATAATACATACAATGTGTCAGGCACTGAGTTAAGTACTTTACAATCACAACCAGCCTGAGAGGTAGGTGCTATTAAGATCCCCATTTTACTGGTGAGGAAACTGAGGCAAGCAGAGGCTAAATCACTTACTCAAGGTCATATAGGTAGTAAATGTTTGGGTCTTCATTTGAACTCAGGTCTTCCTGAGTTCTAAGAACATTCTATCCTGACTCTAGGCAGAGCATTCTATCCATGTACCGCTTGGATGACTGCTCACGTTGACCAACGCAGGGCTGGAGGTTCTTTCTTGACTTGTATTCACCTTGTTACATGGGCTTCTTTGTAGGAGTTGAAGATACTTCTGCTTCTGGAATACATTTTGCCACCTGAATTCTCATAATAGTTTCTAAGATAAGATGAAAACAAGCTTGCATTCTCTGTCTGGATCTAAAGAGGTGGGATTGGCATAGGAATGTGCTTAGGTAGTGGGGATGTGGGCTTAAACATTGGCCCTCAATAATCCAAAAACTGAATGTGAGTAATAACTGAATGTGAGTAATGGAAAAATAATTGAAAAAAGTGAATGTCAATGTCAAATGATCTTTCTGAGATGAAGACATATTTGACAAAAAAAAAAAAGATGAAAGCATGTGCCTCTGCACTTCAGTTTATGGAATCTTCCTCCTGAAGTTTATTTTATTTTGTTCACGAGATGGTAGATTAAGTCACAGAAGTGTCAAGTTCACAGCCTACAGGTCTCCTGTGGCCTCAGTGTGGGCAACAACCAGATTGAAATGTAATTGGGGAAAATAATAATACAACATAGGTAATGTTAATTTGTGATTTTCTGAATCAATATGGGGGGGGTTCATTTTGACACCAATGGTTTGACCCCACTGAATTAAGACCTTAGATACCATGGAATCCAGTCCCCTCTTTTTACAGATGAGGAAACTGAAACTCAAAGAAGCTAAATAATTTGCCCAGAGTCGTGGAGCAAGGAAGTATTTGAAGTTAGATTTCAACCCAGAGCATCCTGATTCTAGTTTTAGAGATCCACTTGGCTTTATGGCCCAAGTTTCTATCAAACTTTAAGATCACATGATCACAAGAGGATGGCATATGAGGTTGGAAGACACCTTAGATATCATTTCACCCAAAACCCTCATTTTATGGACAAGGAAACAAATACCAGAGAGGTATGTTACTGTCTTGTCAGAATGTGAAAAAGTGTTAGAGCTCATTAGGAAAATGTCTTTTAATAACATTACCAATCCTGTTTATTTCCCAACTCTGGGCATTTAGACTACAGTTTTTTTGTTTCTTTGTTTGTTTTCGGTTTGTTTGGTTTTTTTATGCCTGGTATGTTCTCTCTGCTCACCTCTGTCATCTGGCTTCCCTGACTTTCTCCACATACCACTTAAAATTTTACCTTTTATAGGAAATCTTTTCCAATTTTGCTTAATTTTAGGGTCTTCCCTCTGTTGAATATTTCAAATTTATACTGTATATGGTTTTCTTGCCCAGAGTTATTTAATCAGAGATTTTTACCTTTCTCCATATTTCCAGTACTTAGCACAGTGCCTGTACATAGTAGGAGCTTAGTAAATGCTTATTAACTCACTATTAGCCCATTCCATAAGTTTAGTCATTGAGTTCCAGACGCAGAAAAAGAAAAAAAATAAAGAATGAACAGAAATATTTGAAAATGTGGTAAAGAAACATTTCAATATAATATTTGCTGAGTAGTCAAGGCATTGTAACACATAAAACATTTGGCATATGCCCTGTTCTCAAAAATCTAAGGGTTTAGTTTGGAAGATAAGAGACATGCTCATGAACTCTGTAAGGGATTAGTGTCTAATGAGTGGTATGAAAAAAAATAAAATATACAGGAATTTAATGAAAGAAGAAATTGCTGTGTTTTAGTGCAATCAGATAAAGGCTTCATTGATGACATAGAATTTGAACTAAACCTTGAAGACTAGATATGATTTAAATGAATTGAGGGAAAGGGGAAAAACATTCTGGGAGGAAAGTCTGTAAGGAGCAAACACATTTGGATGATGACATTAGTTTTCCTGGAGTGGTGGGTTACTCTTAGGGTGAAATGAAAAATTGAATCAGAGAGAGTTAGGTAGAGAATACTTTGTGGAAGGTCTTGAATTCCACGATAATGAATTTTAAACTTTACAGTATAAGCTAGTAGAGCAGTGAAGAGTATATAGTGGAGAAAAATGGTGAAGACAATGGGAAAATAAAGAAAGCAACATTTTTAGCCTCATATGAATATTATGAGACAACTTTGAAGGAATACTGGAGTCTGTGGGACTCCAGAGTGAAGAAAACAGAGAGCTTGAGGCTTCACGTACGAGATATTTTTATACTTGCTTGATGATACTTTGGGTTCTACGGAGCAAGTGTATTTGAGTTGGAAACATTTCACTTTTTGTATATTAG
The DNA here is from genome assembly GCA_028658325.1 of Potorous gilbertii. Lineage (NCBI taxonomy): Eukaryota > Metazoa > Chordata > Mammalia > Diprotodontia > Potoroidae > Potorous > Potorous gilbertii. Next base: position 178,797,803 of record CM053771.1, on the reverse strand, counting down.
CAATAAGCCATGTGAAATTAAGGCTGGCCTCATATATCAATGATACATCATACTTATATAATGCTTTAAGAGTTCACATATATTAGGTCGTTTGATCCTCACAAATGATCCGTTTTACCAATAAAGAAACTGAGGCTGAGAAGTTAAATGGGTTATCTAGGATCACAGAGATAAGTGTCAGAGGCAGGACTCAAACTCAAGTCTTTCTGCCATTGGGCCCAGCACTTGGTAGATTTCAGTGTTTCATATACCTGCTAGGGATGACTGGCGGTCTTAGATTCTTGATTTTGGGAGTCACTATAGTTGTTAATCAATGGGAATGACCATTTAATGATGTGATCCATTGTAGCGGACGGCCTACGTCCCCACACGGCTCGGTGATGTGGTTGAAGAAAAGAGATAGGAGGGAGGCAGGAAAAGATAGACCAATTCCGTCTATTGATCTGAGGGTTTAGGGTATATATAGATAGAAACTGCAAGTCTATATGACATTCTGCTCATCTCCTGTCCCAGTGATTTGGCCAGTCTTATTGTCTTTAAAGACTGTTAGCCTAGAGGACATCTATTTTACAAATCCCTTCTTTTCTGTAGTTCCCATGTTTGTCTCATGGAGACATCAACATCTGTGGGGCTTGGAGAGTCATTCTGGATGATAATGAGCATAGTCTCAAAGAACAGTTTCCCTGAAAGTCTTTCCTGATCTTGTCAACAGCACTCCACCCTGGCCCTCAACAATCCATTGTAGTTAGATTTTTTTTTTCTGGCACTAAATTACACACACACACACACACACACACACACACACACACACACACACACACCCACACACGCACACTTTCTGAAATAGTCAATTGGATGTCCTGTATGGAAATGATTAGAATTACACAATAGAATGATCCAATGGGATCTCAGTCCAACATGATATGAGGGTTCTCATTGATGTTAAGCAAGCATATTGCCCCCAGTGACATCATTTGCATAGCTAGGAAACCATTCACATTCTTGGGAATTTCATTAAGAAAATAGAGACCTCTTTCTCTTCATTTATCAGCTGAACCAGTTCAGGCCACATAGATTTTGCAATAGTCAAAGGAGCATGTCCATGGCATCTGTGCTGGGAGGTCAGACCCAGAGTATATACCTTATTAAGTTTCCAAGTAACTGCATGACGAAGTTACATGGGAAAAGTCTTTGTTTGGGGAAATCTGATCCTTTTCTGACACTGCCAAAACAAACTCATTTGGACAAATAATTAAAAAAAGAGATTTGGGAGTTTTGAAACGTAAATTATAAACCAAACAGGATGCAGCCTACTTCTTGAGGAAATGATTCACTGGATTAACGTAATGAGAGAACTTTATTTGTGCAAGGCTTAAACAATTGGGCTCTATCTTCAACTCTTAACTATCTATGATATAGCTTTGCCCAAAACTGCTGTAGGTAGAAAATGTGGGACCTCAGATGAAAGACTTCAATGTCTAGGTGTTTGTATGTGTACACCTACATACTCTTTGCTAGCTATTCATATTCCATAAAACATGGTAGTTTTGAAAGCTTTATTAAACTATGAGTATTTTTGACAAAAACTTAGTCTTTCCCACCATGAATAAAAAAATGAGGTCAAATGAACTAGCTGGATACAAGAAGTCTGAGGGGCAGTGAAAAGGGAGTAGCCTTGGGGTACTTCCCATTCTCCTCTTCAACATAACAATGATGGGCATTGATAAGGAGGGGTTGGAAAAGGCTTAAAGCTGATGTGGCATCCCTGTCATCATAGTGGGGCAGGAGAGTTGTCACTTGCTCTGCTATGCAGACTGCCCAGCTGAACCCATCTTTCCTTGGCAACTGTGCCCCAGTGAGACAAACTAGAGTACCATATGGTGAGTAGGCACAATGCCATTTTGACAGGCATGAGTGTCGGCAAGGAAGGGACCATGTATGAGCATCAAATGTGTTTGTTGTGGGAAGGATTCTAGGCCAGGAATATTAAAATAACTGTCTGTCCTTAGCTTTTGCGCATATGGTTAAGGAGATATGCTATGATGACTCACATTAACATGGAAAATAAAATATATATATAGAACTATGCAACTATACTAAGTAGACTTCTTGTGCTGATGAATCAGGCCTGGATTTTTCACAAAAGAAGTTGTAGAGATTTGTGTACTATGATAATGGACTCTTTTCTAGGTGCTCAACAGAATTGAACTTCACTGAGAGTCATATTTCTATGAACTTCACAAAAGGGGTAAAAGATCTTTTTTTGATTTTTGCTGAGAGGTCCTCAGATATTTCCTAATATCATTTCAAAAGTAAATGGGCTAGAATAGGCCCATTTAATATTTCAATTCCAAAGAAATTAAATTAATTTTTGCAATGTTAGGAGAACTATTTTCCTGCCTCAGGGATCATTTGTTTTAAAATCATTAAAGGTTTTGAGATGACATTGCACTGACATTTTGTGTGATTAAATTAAGGGAATTAGCACAAAGCCGTTTCATTTCTTCATCACTTTCTTAGTGGGTAGGTATCTGCCCAAAGAAGGATAAGAAAAATTGTGCTGCTTGTGTAAATATATGCACATATGCACATGTTTTTCTTGTAGATTTTAAAGAATTTCAGACTTGGAAGATCTGGTTTTTTGCTGTGGACCCTTAGATTGTGTAATTAGCCAGTTTAACTCTGTTGGTAAATTTTTCACAGGAGAATGTGTTTTTGCTTATTGAGAATCTTGGTAAAGTGTGTAGTTTCTAGGTTACCAAACAGGACCCCCAACCCACTCACCCCACCCCACCCAAACAAACAGGAAATGGTTTTAGTATCATTGTACAACTAGGGTCTAACCACACTGGAGTGTTTGACTATCCTGTCTCATTTCCCAGGTGGAAATCCACCCCTTCCCTTTTCCCAGTTTAATTACTTACTTTTTTTTATTTATTCTATTACCATTTGTGTGGCCCCACTTGTATGCGATTCTAATATAGGGCCCCGTATTCTTAGTATGTCGATCCACATACTAAGCTTACCTCCTTCTCATGAAGCAAGCAGACTTAAGCAAAACTTAAAAGAAAATAGTTGGAAGTACTTCTTGGGTGGGGAATAACGTATCTGGAGAGTATTCTAAATTGTTATCATAATAGTAACATTTTTATTGCACTTGCCATGTAGCAGACAGTGCTGAGGGCTTTACTTATTGGGTCAACAATTCCGAGAGGTAGGTGCTAATATCATCCCCACAGAGATTAAATGACTCGCCCAGTGTCACACAGAGAATGAGTGTATGAGGCTGGATTTGAATATAGACATTCCTGACTCCAGGTGCACCACCCTACCTGTCCATTAGGCCAACTAGCTACTTCTATGAAGTAATATGAGTTCTCTCAAAGTTTCATATATTTGTTGAAGTGCAAGTCTTGCCAGAACCTGCTGAAGATTTTTCATAATTTGGTATTTGTCAAACAGTAGTGATGTTTTTAATTATAAGTCAATCTTGGTAGACCAGACACAGTGTTTGACTATACAACTGGGATTTTTGAACAATAAACACATTTGGATATAGGGCAATAAGAAAAAATATATTCTGGTGTCTACCTCTTGAAATGATTCAGTCTTGAAACATTAGTGAAGTCTAGAATCTTAAAGTAAATTGGAGAATTGAGGCAATTGGACAATTTAAATTGGGAAAAAGTAACACTTTCCCGTAATTATGTTTGTGGATGTGGATGTTTGTCTGCAACTTTTTAAATTGACACCACTCTAATGAGTTAGGTAGCTTAATTCCGGGTTGTGGTTAAGACTAAAGTGGCTGATTCTGGGTTCACTTTTAACCTTCACTCCTTTTCATGGTCCATAGTTTTATAACAAGCACTTCTTTGGAATCCAACAAAAATTGACTTAATAGTTTTTGTTGTTTGGTCACATCTGACTCTTCATAACCTTATTTGAGGTTTTTGTAACAATGACACTAGACTGATTTGACATTTCCTTCTTCAGTTGATTTTAGATGAAGAAACTGAGGCAGACAAAGTTAAGCAACTTGTCCAGGGTCACACAGTTAGTAAGTGGCTGAGGCCTGATTTGAACTCATGTCTTCCTGACTAGATCTGGTGCTTACTCCAACACATCATGTATGTTCGGTGACATCTTTATTTGGATACAAATTCCTTTATAACAGTATAGGCAACAAATAACAATGTTTAAATTGAGCAGGAGACCATGGACAGCAACTTTCCAGTTAACCCAGCACTGATGAGGCAGGGGATAGAAGGTGGAGAGGGAAAAACTTCACCATGACCCATAGCCCAGAAAGTGAACCAGCTGAACAGCACATTCTTTGTCAGTGAATCTCTATTTTGAGGCAATGAGGGAGCTTTGAAGGATGAGATTTATCATGATAGTAAGAAAATGAGCTAAAGGAAAAAGGTCAGGGAACTTAAATTGAGATAAGCTTTGTTAAATATTACTGAATAGAAAGAAAAATAACTTGTTTGTTTGTTTTTTGTTTTCTCTAATTAATTAATTAAAATTTTCTGGGAAGAAATGGATACTTGGGGTGCAGATTTACCAAAAGATTGTGTCTCATACTTCTACAATATGGTGACTGCTAAATTCTCGAGGGAAAGTTTGCAATGAAGGGGAACTTTAACGTGTTGTACTCCCAAAGAGTTGTTTCTGTTCATTCCAAGATAATCGTTCTCATTGCTACCATGTTTGACTTTGATACATTGAATTTGCCTAAGCTCCAACCATGGGAGGGTTGGTATTTGGTGCTTAGTGTTTGTTTAAAATTATACTTTTTTGAGATTCATGAAAATGTTCTGTGTCTCACTTTCAAGAGCCGGGAGTCTACAACAAAACAAAATGCATTCACGGGTATGAATTTAATTTAATTAATGTTCATGGGAGCAAATTTAATTTAATTAATGTTCACTTATGCATTACATTGAAAGAGAAAAGAAGCTTAAAAACAACTGGGCAGATAAAGTGAGACGTAGAGAATGTAGCGCTAGACTGGCGGTTTTTAACGTTTAATGTTTTTTGGCATTCTGTGGGTTCAAGTGCCTCTGGCTCTCTTTGTTGTGCTACTCTGGGCTGTCTCTTAGTCCCTCCAAGTCTCAAATTCCTCATTTGTACATTGAGCCTAATATTAGTTAAAAATTCTTCCTTCACATGATTATTATGAGGCTCGTAATTACATGTAATTAATAACACGTGTAAACCTAGGTAAACTTTGTGAGCAGTTAGGTGGCACAGTGGATAGAACGCCTCACCTGACATCAGGAAGACTCATCTTTCTGGGTCCAAATTCAGTCTCAGACTCTTACTGTGTGACCCTGGACAAGTCACTTAACCCCATTTGCCTCAGTTTCCTCATCTCTAAAATAAGCTGGAGAAGGAAATGGCAAAACTCTCCAGTATCTCTACCAAAGAAACCCAAATGGGATCCTGAAGAGTTGGATACAATTGAAATGATTGCCCAGTAGCAATGCCAACATGAAAACTTCCAAACACTTTAGAGTGTCCCAAAACCCATCCATGTCTACCCCTCCTGTAAGGCTCTGGAGTCTGTATCCTCCCAAGGAATCCATTCAATATGCTATGACCCTTGCTAATATGCTCTTGACATTATTTGCCAAATTTTCAGTGCCCCTCAACTTCTTTGCTGCCATTAAGCACTATAGAGGGTGTCCCAAAAATCTTAGTGCGATTCTAAGCTATTAAAGCTTCAATCTTCATTAAGACTTGGGATACTTTATATATATATATGTTTGGTATCATTGTTTAATATGAAGAGTAGGTAATCTTTGCCAATAGCGTACATTTATAAACTATTTTATATCTTACAAAGTATTCTCCCTTTGTAATATTCCCTTACGATGATTTATGCTGCCCATGTTATAAATGAGACCCCTGAGACTCAAAGAATTGATATGATGTGGTCACATGGCTGGTCAAAGGATTAAATACAAATGATTAAATGTTTTAAATTACATTTTTTAGACACATAAATAATCCTTTCCCCAATTTTAAGAACTAAGACATTATAGTAAAACAGAAGTACATACATGGAAGGCATTTTAATTTTTATTTATACATTGTGTTAAAAGAGAAAACAACCTGACAATTGGGTCAAGACTACTGCAAATGGAACGCAAGGCTTCTTACTTACAGTCTGGTGTTCTCTGTGCCTCATCTAATAGTATGTATTATGCACCTTCACTAAGAATTAACCTTCTAGGTAGCTGAGAAAAGAGCAGGCTGGTTAGATAGTATCTTGATTAGTCATTTACTGTGAAATTAACCCATTGAGCTAATGACCTAAGCAAAGGCAAAGTAGGGGTTTCTATCTTTCTGTCTTTTAATAGTGGATTTTCACCTGAGTAAAGTTGTTTCTTCCATGCACATGAAGTTTTCTCCAGTTGTGCTGTGCATGTAGTATGAACTTGCTTACATGGAGACTGCTGTTCTTTTGATGAATCTCCTTGCAGTTCATATGACAGTCCTAGGTAACTGGATAGATTTCAAAAACAAAACGTTTCAAAATATTCTTGTTGAAGGAAAGGAAAAAGACATCTGTAAAAGCAGAGTGGAAATTTAATTTTTAAAGAAAAAGAGCTCTATTAGAGATTGATCATGATGTAAATCTACAAGTAATGGAGAGACATTGGATTGTTGAAGTAAAAGCCTTCTTGAAGCTCCCAAGTCAAATAATAAGTCACCTGGCATTTGATCTCTATCAATTCTTTGTTATTCTTTCTTAAGAATAACTCAATATAAATAAGACCTATTAACAGGGAGATTGCATGAATGGATGAGCATCAAGCTTTTTGGAAATGTTTGGGTAGTCCTGAGCGCTGTGGGTTATGATAAGAACCTTTAGCTTCAAGTAAAATTAGGTGCTCCTTATTTCGAGATCTTGCTTTCATTCTTCCGTAACTGGCTTGGATGCATAGCTCTGGGAAAATCATACACTCTTTGAGTTGCAAGAAACCATAGGGATCATCTAGTCCAATTTGCCCAGTGCAAGCATCTCTTCTGTAGTTGATGGGCATCTCTGATAGATGGCCATCTACCTTTTGCTTCAACATTTCCAGTGAGGAGGAGTTTAGTACTTTTTGAGGCAGCACATTCTACTTAACTACGTTTCAACTCAACCAATATTTATTAAGCACCAATTATGCCTCAGATACTGAGACAGATGAGCGAAATACAAAGACAAAAAACAAACAATCCCTACTCTGAAGCATCTTTCAGTCTCCTGGGGTGAGGTGGGATATTCTGTGTAGACAAAAATAGTGGTGTAGGGAAGGCTCCATGAATAAAATGACAGTTGAACTAAAACTTGAATTTCCAATCAGTAAGCTTCTATTAAGGACTTACTATGCCAGCCCCTGGAGCTGCAAAGACAAAAGCAAAATCACCCCTGTCTTCCAGGTATTTACAATGTATGGGTGTTGTGGGGAGAAGAAGTAAATACAGAATATATAAAAAAAATGAAAAAGTGAAATTGGGGGAAAGGACTGATAATTTGACAATGTTAAAAACATGTTAGAAAGGGTCCCAGCATGTTGAATGGATTCCCTGGGAGGATACAGACTCCAGAGTTTCATAGAATGATTAGAGATTGATGGGTTATGATCTGTGATCATGTCAGATCACAGGTCCATTGAAGTAAAATTAAAAGCATATTTAAAATAAAGCATGATACCTTCAAGACATTTTGTTTTACTTTAAGAAGATTCAAGCAAACTAAAGGTGGTTAAGGATTCTGAGGAGTGGAATTGAAGAAGAGTGAGTGATTTCTAGGTATAAAGTGTGGCTTCTGAGAACTTGTGGAGGTGGTGGTGATTAATGGTGATTAAAGAGGGTGATGTTCCAGTTTGTCTCCGAAGTAGAAGAGGGATATAGGGAAGTATGAAACCAAGCTGGAGATTTGGAGATACTGGTCCTTTATTTTGAAGAGCACCGGTGACATCAAGAGGTGATGTCTTGACTTGGACTAAATTGAAGTGGGACAAAGTTGTTCAGGTGGTGGCTTCATTCTCTCTTCCAAAGTCGTTGAAGTCCAGTGACAGGACACACTTCAGAACTGCTAGTGATGACCTTGGTGTCTTCTATGTCCAACCAAGTTCAAAATGATCCTCAGCACTTGCTTCAGCCACCTTCATGATTATGGGAGCGAATGGTTCTCATCTACCTATCCTGCAGGGGGAATTCTTCAAATACTTGGGATAGACAACCCAGACTCACTGATGGGCCTGTCAGTTACCCCGAAATCTACACAAATGACCTGGAAATATAGGTTGGGGATCGACTGTGGAGGGGATTACATGTGTAGCCTGAGGAACTTGGATTTCTAAGAAGCTGTCAGGATATGCAAAAAGACCTTGAATAAGGCTGTGACATTTTCACATGTAAGTAATTTTATTTACCCTTAGGGGAATTATTTTAGAAGCTCTGTGGAAGACTAATAAGAATAATGTCAACATTTAGTATTATTTAGCACTTTAAGGTTTACAAAGATATATAAATATATATATATATATACACACACACATAAATATATACAATATATAACATGATAGTAAATATACCTATGTTTATATAATATACATATACACATAATATTTAACCCTTGCTGCAACTGTGGGAGGTGTGTGTATACACATACATAAATATACATATGTGTACACATGCACATACATAAATATACACATATATACACACATACATAAATATACACATATATATACACATACATAAATACATCTATATGTATATATACATGTGATACTTAACCCTCACTACAACCCTAGAAAATTGGTGCTGTTATTTTCCCCATTTTACAGATAAGGGAACTGAGCTTGAGAAAAGTTAAATGACTTAGTAATCAAGGTCTCATAGATATTACGTGTCTGAAGTAACATTTGAACTCATATCTTCCACTTGAAGTCTGGTACTCTATCCACTGAGACACCAAAATGTATGACTAGATTTGATGGGAGACATTATATTTGGATATATTTTTCAGTAATCCACAGAAACATAACAAAACCTAAAAGTGTAGATAATACCATCCACAGAAAAAGAGTATAGAGAGAAAATATTAGTCATTTGGAGATGGATGATGATTCAAAAATGAAAACTGAGGAATGGTTAGAAAGGGAGGAAGAAAAAGCCTAAAAGCTCAGTGTCAGGGAAGTCAAGGAAGGAGAGAGTAACCAGGAGGAAAGAAGGGCTAATAGTGACTAAAGTTTCACAGATAATGGGGATTATGAAAATAATTTAGAACTTAAATGATCTTTGGTAAATTTTTAGGAAACATTTTCAATAGAATGGGAGATTTAGCAGGAAAAAATATACAAGAAATAAACAGCAGGCCAAGTACACAGAGAAGAAACTCATGCTATAATAATAAGTGATACAAGTATTGAAGGATTGAACTCATGATATCTTAAAAAGTGAAGACACTGAGGGAATAATGGAGGGGACTAGACCTGTGCTTTCTCATTAGTATAGGGCACTCCTGGGAGAGTAACTCTGTGAATCAATGCAGGTTAGAATTTTAATGCAATTTATAGTCTTAAAGAGTTGCTTAGATCAATTAAAGGTTAAGTGATTTGTCCTAGGTGACCCAGACGGTATGTATCAGTGGTAGTGGGCAGCTAGGTGGTGGAGTGTTTAGAGCACCAGTGCAGGAGTCAGGAGGACCTGAGTTCAAATCTCACCTCAGACACTTGACACACACTAGCTGTGTGACCTTGGAGTCACTTAACCCCAATTGCCTCATCCTGGGTCCTCTCCAGTCATCCTGATGAATATCTGGTCACTGGATCCAGATGGCTGTGGAGAAGTGAGGCTGGTGACCTGCACAGCCCTCCCTCACTCAAAGCAAAGTCAAATACAAGTCATGCCTTTATTTCTCAGATGGCATGGTCTTCTTCAGCAATGAAGGATAAACACACACTTGAACTCAAGTCTTCCTGACTGATCTGGATCTTTTTATTATGCCACACTGCCTCTCTTTTCTTTTTATGAGTTTTTTTGATGTATTTTGTTTTTATATTACCTACATTTACAGATTGCTACCATGTCATAATGTAACGTTAATTAGAGAGTTAAAGATCTTCCCCACCCATTAATGGGCCTGCCCATTAAGGGAAGTTTGATTAGGGGAGATTTGTTTTGTAGGGGAGGCCATACCTTTTGTTAATTTCTAATGAGGTAATGGTTCTAGGGTTGTGGTGCCCTCTGGCTCTAAAAAGTGTATAAATATTCTGAAGTGAGGTTTTACTTTGGGTCTTACCCATTGGAAGTGTTTGTTTGGCCAGAGAGACTCTGGGCAGCCACTAAAGGAATATATTAGTACCAGGATTCACTGTATCACCTCATTCCCATATTTCCACAGTCTCATTTCTAATATTCTCCATAATTGATCTCTATCTTACCTTTTTAGCTTTCTTTTTTTTTTCATAGTAGTTTCCCTCTAGTTTTCAGACAAATTAGGTCATTGACTCTTTTCAATTCTCATCTTGTCCCCAACTTTTGACATTCTCCTCTTTGAAGCTCAGAGGTTACCTGCCACAAGTTATCTTTCTTTCTTTCCCCAGTTAGAATCTTTATCTTCTTTAAATCTCACATGCCTTTTTGCTTAATTTACTCTAGTTATTTATGTATATGCCTTATCCCCCTAATAGACCATAATGTCTTTGTATGCCATTTTTTAAAATCTTTGTCTTTCTATGCTTTGTGCATAGTAAATGCTTATTGCTGTTTAATTGATTTTTCTTTCTGTACCAATCCCTGTCACCCAGGTCTAGTCCTTCATCATTTCATACCTAGATTACTATAGTAGTCTCTTAGTTGGCCCATAGACTCCATCCCCTTTTCCTTCTAATCCATTTTGCCTACCACTGCCTGAATTGTTTTCTTACTGCACAGATTTGATTTTATCATTTCCCTGCTCTCAAACTATTAATGGTGCCTTAGTTTCTATTCCATCATATTTAAAAATCTTCCAGTTTTGGAGACCCTCCATGATCTCGACTTACGTTGCGTATTTGATTTCATTTTTGTCAGTTTCTCAGTTTGTAACCTCTGCTATGGTCAGGCCCATATCCTCTGTGCTGCATCCATGCTCATTTTCATATCTTCGTCATCATTCATATGATCCCCTAGCTGGGAATGCTTTTTCTTCTTCCCTTCATCAGTGTAAGTCCTAGCCAATTTTGAAGTTGCAGATCAAGCTGCGCTTTGTGCAGTGCATCTCTTCTGACTGTTAAAACTTTAATGAATCCTTTTTAAAATCTGAACTCCTATACGATACAGTCAGTAAAGGCTTGAACTATCTCTTCTATACTGTCTTGTATTCTTTGCCAATTGTTTCTTCTGTCTGAGTCTTAATTTCTCCAACTAGATGGTAGTCTTCCTGAAGGCAGGGACTACAGGTCTTCTGTATGTCTCATAGGACCCAACACAGCATTTGCCAGTTGATTAAAAAAGGCAAAATAGGCTTCCTCTCAGCTTTCTCATGCAAATCAGCCTGGAATGTATGCCCCTGTTGTTTACTGGTCTTGTTCAGTGATGCCAAGTTAATTGAAGTTGTATTTTAGTAAGTTCTTAAAGTATTCCTTCTGCTCTCTCTCCCTGCTCACAGTCATTCCACTACAGTTCATAAGATAGCAGCTGCTGGGGCATCTTGACTGTTGTTGACTGACTGAATGGCACAGGCTGGTACACAACCAGTCTCATTCAAGCTTATTGTCAGTTCTCAGTGCTGTGTTGACTTGGCAAAATGGTTTGTAATCATTTGCATGTCTTCTTCCAAGTAGACATTGCTGCTAGCTGAGAGCCCTTATTTATTATACAAGATTTACTGAGAATGTACCATGTGTACATTCTTAAAGGCCTCATGAGTAGATGGTTATGTGAATAATGGTAATTGACATTTCCATAAGACTTTAAGATGTCCAAAATGTTTTTCATATTATCTAATTTAATCTTTAATTATTCTATACTAATTAGTCGTCAGTTCATAAGTGCTCTTTTTACAGATGAGAAAACTGAAACTCAAGAGTTCAGTGCTTTGTCCAGGGTCACTCAATCAGTGAATGTCAGAAGTAGGATCTGAACTCAGGTATCTCCTGTCCATTTCATCAGGAAGCCTTGTGTTTTAACGGAAATAGAAGATTTGATTTATAACTTAATGTTGTAGACAGGTTTATGGGAAGGAGAGTTCTAAAAGAGTTCTACAGACACCTCAGTAAAGCTGTAAAAATGCACCAGGAGGAAAAGATAAAGAAAGCCAAAGAGAATCAGCTATAAACTCCTCCAGTCAGTCCAACAGGGCAAAAAGTTTGCCAAGATCCCACAGAATGTCAGAGTGGAAGTAAATGAGGATAGATGTGGGGATGAAACCAGACTAGCCCTCAGTGTGGTAGAGACAACCCAGAAGAATCATGAATGTCCACTGCAGGAGATAAACTCAGCATGACCTAGCAAACAGGTAGCCTGTGCCTAGGGAGGATCTAGGCAGCCTTATCTTGCACCATAGAAAGAGGGAAAGCCAGACAATTCCTGAACAAGCTGGGGCCTAGTTTTACCTATCAAACTTGGAACCAAGAAGGGCCTAGCCATGCTATTCAGGGATGACAAAGCAGAGTTTGATTCAGACCCAAGAACGAAACTGAGACTAAAAATATGTATAAACGGGGGGGAACCTCACCTAAAACAATGAAGAAATACTTTAGACTGAGAGAAGCACAATGGGTAGGAACATGAATTCACAAGAATCTAAGTAGAGTCTCAGAGAAAAGAGTATTCTGGCCACAGGAAATAGAAAAATATCTGGAAGAAATATCTTAATGGGAGAGATGGGAAACAAATACTGAGACACAAATAAAACATAAAACTGGTACATTTGCTGGAGTGGAAGGTAGATGATAGAAGGTAGGCAGAGGAATATAAGTAAAGAAAAGGAAGAGTGACACATCGCTGTTATCCTCTGAATTTTCCTGACTCTTTCAGAAGTCTCTTAAACTGATCCACCCATTCTGGAGAGCAATTTGGAACTATGTCCAAAGGGCAATAAAACTGTGCATATCCTTTGACCCAGCAATACCACTTTTAGGTCTATATCCCAAAGAGATCATAAAAATGGGACAAGGACCCGCTTGTACAAAAATATTTATAGCAGCTCTTTTTGCGGTGGCCAAAAACTGGAAGTTGATGGGATGTACATCAACTGGGGAATGGCTGGACAAGTTGTGATACATTAATGTAATGGAATACTATTGTTCCATAAGAAATGATGACAGACTTCAGAAAAATCTGGAGAGACTTACATGAACTGATGCTGAATGAAGTGAGCAGAACCAGGAGAACACTGTACACAGGAACAGCAACCTCATGCAATGACTTTGATAGACTTACTTATCAGCAATGCAAAGGTCTAAGACGAGTCCAAAAGACACATGATGGAAAATGCTATTCACATTCAAAAAAAGAACTATGGAGTCTGAATGCACATTGAGGCAAACTATTTGCTCTCTCTTTTTTCTTTTTGTTTCTTGTGTATTCTCCTATTGGTTTTAATTCTTCTTTACAGCATGACTAATGTGAAAATATGTTCAATATGAATGTATATGTATAGCCTATATCAGATTGCATGCCCTCTTGGGGAATGGGGAGAGATGGGAGGGGAAGAAAATTTAGAACTCAGAATCTTATGGAAGTGAATGTTGAAAACTAAAAAGAAATAAATTAATAAATTTTAAAAAAGAAGTCTCTTGAGTGTCTCAATATTGTACTCCTGACTGGGCACTCATTCAACTGATTATCTCCCTTCTGTCTTTATTATAACCAAGATTACATTGATGCTCAAAGGATCTTATTTACCAATGTCATTTATAGATTGGTACAGTAATATACAGAAATGCTGGGGCCTCATGAAAAGACTTTTTTTGATTGGAAAGAAAAGTCATCCAAAGTGCAGCATACCTCCTTGCCTATGCATTTAGTTGTCAAAAAGAAATAAGAATGTAATTGAAGTGTACCTGTAATTACATCCAGAATATTCCAGCAGGTAACCGTGTATTAGAGAGATAGGTTTTGGTCATCCTTATCAGGGGAGATGACCTTGGTTTCCTCACGAGATGGGAAGGTTTTGAACAAAAGTCTGGCCATTGACTGTCATTCAAAGACCAGCCTCCACCAAGAACACAGAGGTTTGGCACCAGCAGATGAGCCAATAGGTGATGAATAAAAAGTATATATGTATGCATATATACATATATTTTATGAACTATAGCTCACAAAGGCCATACATGCTTAGCACAGTGCCTGAAACAGTCAGAGCTTAAAATATAATAATTGATTGATATACTAAGAGTTTGAGGGACTGTGATCAGCAGAACGAGTGGCCACATGGTGGAAGTCAGAGGTCTTTCGAAACAGGAGGAAGGCTTACGGGAACATACATTTGAGTTAGAAGGGACATCAGAGGTCATCTAGCCCAACCCCCTCATTTTACTGACGAAGAAACTGAAGCCCACAGAAGTAGTCAGTTATTGGTGGTCACATTGGCAGAGCCAAGTGGCAGAGCCAACAATGGAACTCAAATCCTCTGACTTCACATTCAGTTCTCTCTCACTGGACTGCATTGACCACATATAAACAGAAAGTGTATAGAATTACACTGAATGGTAAGGGAAACACATACAATTTTATGAATTTCAGACAGTTGACTGTAATTTGAAACCATGTTTCTCACTATGCACTACCCTAAATCAAGAAGTTTATCATTCTTAATGTTAATGACTTTTTCTGGACATTGCAAATATACTAATTTTTATTTCCTCCTATAATTTTCTTTTTTTATGCTTCCATAATAGCTGTCCATGCCTTTATTTATATTTCTAAATTAGTGGTCTATGCTGAAGGAAGACGACATCAAAATAAAAGAGGAGGTGAATAAGCATATAAAAATGAGTCTGGAGATGAATTCCAAAGGAATGTTTGCTGACAAAATTGTGTTGTAGTTTTCTTCTTCCCTTTCCTAGTTCTTCATCCATAGATAACAATGCCATATGTTTGTTTTTATGGTCTTTATAGGATTGGATAAGCAATTTGAATTCTAAAAAGAAAAATCAACTTTTTGCATTTCAGGGGTAATATCAGAACTTCATGGTTGTTTGCACAGCTCCACTTAAAGATCACAATCCTGAACACATCGATGAATAAAAATGTCTTCCCCATGCTTACAGTAGTCAAGGTAAACTTGGAATACTGAACTGTAAAGTATTCAAGTGAGGAACAGCCTTAATATTGGCCTGTAAGTATAAATATCCAAGTACAAATATGCCTTTATTACTTGAAGCAGGAGATCTGGGCTCCAATTTCATCTTATATTTATTAGCTAAGGTGATCATATGTAAACCATTTGATTTCTGTGAGCATCAGTTTCTTTATTTGCAAAATAGAAATAATAATCCTCTACTAACATATGTCAGCTGAGCCGGCCTCTCACTTAGGTATATGCATTTCATCTATCAACGCTGAGATCAATGAAATGCTGCCTTGCGCACCATTAGATCAAATACTTGGTACCTCTATGTTACTTTGAGATATTAAGAGAATCAGATATTTATTGGATGAAGGATGCAGGCATGTATAAAAATGGGCCACTTCTGCCATAGTCACCCCAAAGTCCCCTAGTACCCAGACTCTGAGATGGATTTCACTGAAGCCTGGATTTCATTCTCCAACTAGGAGATGACTAGTCACCACTTGGGGCATGGCCCAAGGAGGTGACTTTAAGACAGAATGTGGGTTCGGACTTTTATTTAATTACTTTTAAACAATGAACAACATGAATTATCCCAAATATATTAAGTACCTCACAGAAACAAAAAAAAAATGACTCAAAGGTAATTAAGTACTTCAGCTTAACCAATCCAAGGTAAACAGTAAGGCTTGGCTAGTAGGCACAGGAGAGCTAGGCATTATAACACCCATGTTGTATAAACACAAGAAGAAATAATTAAGGGATGCAACATAGGAAAGGCACAGAAATAATTCAAAGCAGTTAAGCCAAAGCAACTTATCATATGCAGATTTTAAGGGCTTCCACAGTTTCTTTTTATTTCATTGAGCAATTATACTATCTCTCTTGATTGCTGAAAGGGAATCAATTAGTAAATCTTTTATCCCTCTCTAGACTTCACTTCTGATTCTTTACCCAGTCTTTGTCTACTCTGCCCCACAAACCTCTCTGCCTTGGAAACTCACTCCAGCTCTGGACTTCATGTATTAGAAATGCTTTTCACACTTATGATCCCTCCCTCTGATTGTCTAGTTTGCCCCAGAACCTCCATTTTCAGAAGGACAGCCAGTCCACTCTTAGCTTCATTTCTCTACAGGCTACGCTCCTGATGTTGCCCCCATTTTCCCTACAACTTCCCTTTGGGTACTTTCATTTCCCCTATCTGTCCATCTTCTTCCCAACTTCCTTTTACTTATTATCTTCCCCCACTAGAATGTAAGCTCTTTAAGGGTAAGATCTGTCTTCTGCTTCCATTTGTATTCCCACATGCCTGGCACATGATAAGCACTTAATATGTGCTTGTTGAGATGGCTTATGATCTCAGGGAGATTACAGTCTAGCTAGGAGAAATAACACATATATAGGTATATATAAATATATACAATATAGTGTTGGGGATGTACACTAGCAACTGTTGGAATCAGGAAAGTGTTCATGTAGAAAATAGTGCTTGACCTAAGTCTTGAAAAAAATTAGGGATTCTGAGAGATGGAGGTAAACATGGGTCAACCACCAGTTCAAAGGCACAGAGACAGGGGATAGAATATCTTATGAGTGATAGCAAATGTGTCATTTTGGCTGGATTATAGTGAATGAAAGGGAATAATATACACTGAAGCTGGAAAGGAACATTGGAGTAAAATTGTGAAGGATTTTAAAATCCAAATAGAGGAGTTTATATTTTGGATGTGATAAAGAGAGGCACACAGGAAAATTATCTTATGCTTAAAGTCATAGGATGACATGCCTTCTGACTATTTAAAGGAAAATATCACTGAATTTTAAAAAACTGGCTAGTAAGATGATAATTGTAGGTATTGTCAATGTATCTCTTCTGAGAATAAAGGTGAAAGAAGTAAATTAATTCTTGGTGAGTATATTAGAAAAACAAATATGATAGACCTTTGGTTATTTTTTAACGGGAATATTAAGGCTTTAATGCATTTTTCAGCATCCTATTATAATATTTTTATAATAATTTTATAATTCTTTTATAATAATTGCTCATGTGGTGGGGCACAAAAACTGAAATAAATGTAGAAAGTAGAAAAAAGATTAAATACATAATTTATAAACTATGATGCAGGTGGGCAGGGCCAAGATGGGAAAGTGAAAGCAGGGATTTCCTTCAGTTCTCCCCAAAACCCCTCCAAATATCTATAAAAAATAACTCTAAACAAATTCCAGAGCAGCAGAAGCCACAAAATGACAGAGTGAAACAAATGTCTAGCCCAAGACAACCTGAAAGGTAAACAGGAAAGGTCTGTTACAGCAGTCTGAGAGAGGAGCACAGTCCAGGGTGAGCT
The DNA here is from genome assembly GCA_028658325.1 of Potorous gilbertii. Lineage (NCBI taxonomy): Eukaryota > Metazoa > Chordata > Mammalia > Diprotodontia > Potoroidae > Potorous > Potorous gilbertii. The sequence continues at coordinate 178,780,175 of CM053771.1, read as the reverse complement.
GCACTGGCCTAGAGTACACCTCATGGGACTGAATCACTGGCAGTTGTGGTGGTTTCCAGACTTCTCATACCACAGACAGCAAAGACCACTTAGAAGGTCAGTAGGAAATGTCTGTGGGACCTAGGTGAGAGAGGAGTTCTACCCCAGCCCCAATCCCAGGGCAGTGGCAGTAGGAACAGTGGCAGCAGCTGCTTCTGGAGCTCTCAGCACACAGATGGTAGGGATAATAAGCTCCTTATCAGAGAGAGAAGGCAGAGATCTCTTTGCTGGTGCTGAGGCACGATTCTCTTGCTTTGCCCTTGCTTGGATCTGGGTGGCACTCCTGGGGTGAGGAGAAGTGCTAGTATTGTGGGGTTTATGGTGGTTGTGTAGAGGAAATCCTCCTCACAGTTCCAAGGTAGAAGAGAGTGCTTGTGGTCACTCACAGAGCAGAGCACAGAAAAGGAAAGGAGTAAACACCTCTCCTTCGATCATACAATTTTGGAAGAATTAAAAATTGACAGGTCCCTAGAAATATCTCCTGCAGACAGCTGCAGAGAACCCCTGAATTTTGGGACAGTGCACTCTCCACCCTAGAAACAGAGTTCTGCCTTAACAAAGAGCTAAGTCAAAGCTGAGAAAATGAGCAAACTGCAGAAAAATATCAAACTATACACTCTTACTTTGGTGACAAGGAAGATCAAAACATAGAAACAGAAGAAGGTAATAAATTCAAAAGTCCTGGATCCAAGGCCTCCAAGAAAAATATGAATTGGTCTCAGTCCATGGAAGAGCTCAAAAAGGATTTTGAAGATTGAGTAAGAGAAGTAGAAGAAAAATTGAGTAAAGAAATGAGAGTGATGCAAAAAATCATGAGAAATGAGTCAACAGCTTGCGAAAGGGGACCCAAAAAATGTTGAAGTAAATAACACCTTAAAATAGATTAAACCAAATGGCAAAAAAGATCCATAAAATCAATGAGGAGAAGAATGACTTAAAAAGAAGAATTGGCCAAATGGAATAAAGGTCCAAAAGCTCACTGAAGAAAATAATTCCTTCAAAATTAGAATGGAGCAAATGGAAACTAATGACTATGAGAAATCAAGAAATTATAAAATTGAACCAAAACAGTGAAAAAATAGAAGACAATGTGAAATATCTCATTGGAAAAATAACTGACTGGGAAAATAGATCCAGGAGAAATAATTTTAAAATTATTGGACTACCTGAAAGCCATGATCAAAAACAGAGCCTAGACTTCTCTTTCTCTTTCAAGAAATTATCAAGGAAAACTGCTCTAATATTCCAAAACCAGAGGTTAAAATAGAAATTGAAAGAAATGAATTGAATTGCAATTGAAAGAATTGAAAGATTCCAACAATGACATCCTGAAAAAAGAACCTCAAAAGGAAAACTCCTAGGAATACTGTAACCAAATTCCAGAATTCCAAGATCAAGGAGAAAATATTGCAAGCAGGCAAAAAAGAAACAATTTAAGTATTGTGGAAATACAATCAGGATAACACAAGATTTAGCAGCTTCTACATTAAGGTATTGGAGGGCCTGGAATATGATATTTTGAAATAGGATTAAAACCAAGAGTCACCTACCCAGCAAAACTGAGCATAATACTTCAAGACAAAAATGAAAATTCAATGAAATAGAAGACTTTCAAGCATTCTGGATAAAAAGACCAGAACTGAACAGAAAATTTTACTTTCAAATACAAGATTCAAGAGAAGCATGAAAAAGCAAACAGGAAAGAGAAATAAAAAGGGAATTATTATAGTCAAACTGTTTACATTCTTACATGGAAAGATGATATTTGTAACTCATGAGACCTTTCTTAGTAATATGTATGTATATATATATGTATATATATACATATATATACATACATATTTAGAGAGAGAGATTACAGTGTGAGTTGAACATGAAGGGATGATATCTTAAAAATAAAATTAAGAGGTTAAAGAGGAATATAGTGGAAGGAGAAAGGGAGAGGTAGAGTGGAACGAATTATTTCACATAAAAGAGGCAAGAAAAAGCTTTTACATTAGAAGGGAAAATGGGGAAGGTGAAAGACAATGAGTGAACCTTACTCCCATCAGATTTGGCTGAAGAAGGAAATGCCATACACATTCACCTGGATATGGAAATCTATCGTACCCTTCAGGAAAGTAGGAAGAAAGGGATAAAATAGTGGGGGATGATAGAAAAGAGGTCGAATTGGGTGGTTAATCAAAAGCAAACACTTTTGAGGTGGGACCATCACTCCCATTTCTCTACTACATTTCTCTATTTTACCCTCTGTCAAAGGAGACAATAAAATAAATGGGGAGCAGGATAGAATGGAGGGAAATAGTTTTTCACATCATGACTATTATGGAAATGTTTTGTGTAACTACACATGTATAACCTACATCAAATTGCTTGCGTTCTCAGTGGGGGTGAGTGGGGATGGAAGAGGGGATAGAATGTGGAACTCAAAGTTTTAAAAGAGAATATTAAAAATTGTTTTTACATGCAGCTGGGAAATAAGATATACAGGCAATAGGTATAGATAGCTATCTTACCCTATAGAACAATAGAAAGGAAGGGGATAAGAGAAGGGATGTGTGTGATAGAAGGGAGGGCAGAATGGGGGAAAGAGTAATCAGCATACACACTGTCCTGGGGTGGGGGGGAGAGATGGGGAAAAAATTTGGAACTCAAAATCTTGTGTAAATGAATGTTGAAAACTAAAGATTGATAAACTAATTTAAAAAACTATAATGCAAGTAAATTTCAAAAAGTAAAAGAAACATGATAAAGGACCTGGACATAAGCAGAGATTTAGTGTGTGTTCGTCCTTCGTTGCCAAAGAAGGCCACGCCGTCATAGAAATGATCACATGACTTGCACTTGACTTTGTTTTGAGTGAGGGAGGGCTGTGCAGGTCACCAGCCTCACTTCTCCTCCAGAGCCATCTGAATCCAGTGACCAGATATTCATCAGGATGACTGGAGATAGCCCAGGATGCAATGGGAGACCTTAGACTTTTCAGGTACTCACTTAGAGGGATGTAATGCCCATTGAGTGAATAAACCTCTTTAACAAGTAGTCAGCTTTTAATAAGCAAGAGAAAAAAAAATAAGGAAATCATGCTGGGAGGGAAAGAGAAACTGTTACTATTAATAATCACTCTAGTTTTGGCTTTTCTCCAAAGTTTGGTGTCAGGATCTGCCGCTTCAGTCACATCCCAGAAACAAGATGGTGAAAGTTGGAGTTAATAGATTTGGCTATATTGGGCACCTAGTGACCAGGGCTGCATTCACCTCAGGTAGAGTAGACATTGTGACCATCAATGACCCCTTCATTGACCTCAACTACATGGTTTATATGTTTCAATATGACTCCACCCATGGCAAGTTCAAGGGCACTGTCAAGGCTGAGAATGGGAAACTGGTGATCAGTGGAAAAGCCATTACCATCTTCCAGGAAAGGGATCCCACCAATATCAAATGGGGAGATGCTGGAGTCAGGTATGTTGTAGAGTTCACTAGAGTCTTTACCACCATGGTAAAGGCTGGGGCTCACTTGAAGGGTGGAGCCAAGAAGGTCATCATCTCTGCCCCTTCTGATGATGCCCTAATGTTCGTGATTGGAGGTAACCATGAGAATGATAATTCTCTTAAGATTGTCAGTAATGCTTCTGGCACTACCAACTGCTTGGCCCCCTTGGCCAAGGTCATTCATGACAACTTTGGCATTGTGGAAGGACTCATGAGTACAGTCCATGCCATTACTGCTACCCAGAAGGCAGTAGATGGCCCCTCTGGTAAGCTATGGCATGATAAGTGTGCTGCTGCCCAAAACATCATTCATGCTTCCCTGGTGCTGCTAAGGCTGTAGGAAAGGTCATACCTGAGTTGAATGGGAAGCTCATAGGCATGGTCTTCCATATTCTTATTCCCAACATATCTGTTGTAGATCTGACCTGCCACCTGGAGAAACCTGCCAAATATGATGATATCAAGAAAGTAGTGAAGTAGGCATTAGAGGGACCCTTGAAGGGTATCTTGTGCTGCACAGAGGACCAGGTTGTGTCCTGTGACTTTACCAGCAACACCCACTCTTCCACCTTTGATACTGGCACTGGTATTGCCCTCAATGACCACTTTGTCAAGCTCATTTCTTGGTATGGCAATGAGTATGGTTACAGCAACTGTGTAGTGGACCTTGTGGTCTACATGGCCTCCAAGGAATAAAGTGGAAAGTCATGGATCTTCATCCCCAGCCAAAAAAGAAGTTCCACTACTGGGAAACCTACATTCTTATGTTCCTGTACTGAGGATACCATGCACCATTAACATCCTTGTCCCTATACCCCACTTTATAGTAGGGGGAGAAGCCTAGAGTCCTGTATTGTGTACCATCAATAAAGTCACCACATTCAGTGCAAAAAAAAAATCACTCTAAGGCAACCATTAAGTGGACCTTGAGCAGGTACCCACTGTTGTCCAACCTATGGCCTTCAGAGTGTATAGTATTTAAGGTTTTGGAAACAACAAAGAATGATGGAAGGAAGGAAGGAAGGAAGGGAGGGAGAAAGGGAGGGAGGGAAGGAAGGAAGGGACATCTAGTCAGTATATACCAATGGAAAGGGAGAGGTGGACAGAAGGGAGAGGATGACCTGAGTTACCCAGCTAGCTGGGTCCCCACTCAGTCATCTCGGTCTACTCACAGGTTGTGTTCATCCTTCATTTTTGAAGAAGACCAATACATCAGAGAAATGATGACATGAGTTGCACTTGACTTTGTCTTGAGTGAAGGAAGCTATGCAAGGTCAGCCTCACTTTCTCCTCCTGAGCCATCAAATGAACTCCTAAAGAAAAAATGAAAACAAATAAACCGGGAAATGTATTTGCAAATTAATTCTATCAAACACCGAAAGGACAAATAACTCTCATGAAATATAATTTTTTTAATATGAAAAGGAGATAGTTTAACAAATTATTTAAATAAATGTAGCCCTGATAGTTAAAAGTGGATCAGTTAATGAAGAGAAAGAAAAAGTATAGACTCTCTAACGCATATTGAAGTAAGCGCATTAAATAAAATAATAGCAAAGAGGTTCTATCTGTCTGTCTGTCTCTCAATTATTTATTATACTCAAGAAGGTAATTGTGGTTTAAAATTAGGAACTCTATAAACAATGATAACAAACATGATAAATTACAATAAAAAGAATATCAAATGATTATGTCAAGTACAGAAAATGTCTGAGTAAAATACAGTTCATTTGTTTTAACCTAAAAAATCATTGGAATAAAACAAATCTTTCCTTAACAAAATAAGAAAGACCAAGAACAATTATTATTTGTAAGAGAGAAACACTGCAAGCTTTAATAATGACATTGCAATTAAGTAAGAATTCTTACTTGAAATAGTATTAGAAACACTAGCTATGGTAATAAAACAAGAACAAGAAATTGAGGATACATGCATAGGTAAAGAGGAGATAAATGTATATTTGTGGAGGATAGGCTATAGTTTACTTAGAGAACACTAGTGAATCAACAAAAAGTAACTAGGATTGCCTCAAGAAAGGAGCAGGGTACAAATAGCAATTTATATTTCTATATTTTTTGACAGAACTAAAGAGGAAGATAAAGAAAAAGAAATGCAACTCAGATAATTTACACACATTAAATGACTGGGAATATGTGTGCCAGTTCACATTCGGGACTTTATAAACACAACTATAGAACAATTTTTTACAGAAATAAAAGAAAATTTAAATAATTGGAAACATTATTAATGGTTGTGACTGAATGTCACCAATATAATAAAAATGACAACACTACCCGAATTGTTCAGTTAGCAAAAGGATACTTTAAAGAATTAGACAAAATAATAAAACTCATTTAGCAGAATAAAAAGTCAAGAATACAAAAGATATGAGGGAAAAAATATTAAGGAGGGGAACTTGTCACTAACACATCTCAATTTGTACTTGGAAGCAATAATAACCAAAGCTATTTGATACTGGAAAAAAATTAGATAGATAGCAGTGGAATAGATGTGATAAGGAAATTCTAGAAACAAATTCAGAAAACAATGTATTATTCAATAATCCCAAGAGCACCAACTATCCCAAGAACTTCTGGGAAAACTGGAAACCTAGCTGGAAAAAAAAGTATGTTTAGATCAACACCTTACATTGAATAATATCACCAAAAAGTTTTTAAATTTTATTTTAACAAAAAGAAAATGACATATTGGTAATGGGATCATTTTTGAATCAATCTGGGTTAGGAAGGACATTCACTCATTAGAGCAAAGAAACAATTACTGCAAAGATAAAAAGCAGTAAAAATGATAGTATAACAATTAAAACAGCTCTACCTTGACCCATTCAATCAAGATATTTTGATGAAAATAAGACACAAATGGGAAAAAAATCATCATGTTTATATATTTCCTTAAGGTTTGCCAAGCATTTGACATTTTCTCATTTGATCCTCATAACAACACTTTGAGGTAGACATATTTATCCCCATTTGACAGATGAAGAAACTGATATCGAAAAATTATAAGAGTCATACTCAGATTCATACAGCTGATAAGAGTTGTCCTAAATTCAGAACTCCTTGATTCTAAGTTCAGTACTCTAGCCAATATATTATTTGTCTCACAAAATACTTGCATCGAAGATCTTGATTGTCAATTGTTATGACATTTGTATGACAATCAATTGTCATATCAAAATCTAAAGATCTAAAAAAGTTAATATTTGAAACACCAGTTTAGATTATAAGCTCATTTGTAAAACTTTGTGGAGAAAAAAGAAGGAAGATTATGAGTAGTATCTCTGTAAATAATAGATAAGCAGAAAGGGGTAAAAGCAGTATTTTTTTAAATTTTTATTTATTTATTTTTAGTTTTTAGCATTCATTTCCACAAGATTTTGAGTTCCAAATTTTCTCCCCATCTCTCCCCTCCTCCCACCCCAAGACACCATGCATTCTGATTACCCCTTCCCCCAAACTGCCCTCTCTTGTATCACACTCCTGCCTTCCCTTATCCCCATCTTCTCTCTTTTCTTATAGGGCAAGATAGATTTCTATACCTCATTACTTGTATTTCTTATTTCCCAGTTGCATGAAAAAGCAATTCTCAACATTCATTCCTAAATCTTTGAGTTCCAACTTCTTTCCCTTCCTCCCTCCCCACACATTCCCCACTGTGAAGGCAAGCCACTCAATAAAAACCATACATGTGCAGTTAGGCAAAAGACTTCCATAATAGTCATGTTGTGAAAGACTAACTATATGTCCCTCCATCCTATCCTGTCCCCCATTTATTCTATTCTCTCTTTTGTCCTTGTCCCTCCTCAAAAGTGCTTAATTCCAATTACTCCCTCCTCCCATTTGCCCTTCCTTCTATCATCCACCCCCTCCACAGAGCACTTACGCCTTTTCCCCTACATTCCTGTAGTGTAAGATAGGTTTTCATACCAAATTGAGTGTGCATGTTATTCCTTCCTTAAGCCAAATGTAATAAGAATAAGCTTCACTTTTTCCCTCTTGTCTGCCACCTTTTCCCCTCCATTGAAAAAAGCATTTTCTTCCCTCTTTTATAAGAGATAATTTACCCCATTCCATTTCTCCTTTTCTCCTCCTATAATACTCTCTCACCCCTTAATTTTATTTTTTTAGATATGATCCCTTCCTATTCAACTCACCCTGTGCCCTCTATCTATATGTATATAATCGCTCCAACTACCCAAATACTGAGAAAAGTCTCAGGAGTTTCAATTATTATCTTTCCATGTAGAAATGTAAACAGTTCAACTTTAGTAAGTCCCTTATGATTTCTCCTTCCTGTTTACCTTTTCATGTTTCTCTTGATTCTTGTGTTTGAAAGCCAGATTTTCTATTCAGCTCTGGTCTTTTCATCAAAAATGCTTGAAAATCCTCTATTTCATTACATCAAAGAATTATTCAAGACTGCTTAAACATGTTATTTAAAAACAAACAAACAACTCTGTGATCATTAATATCAGTTTGGGCACAAAACAGAAATGTCTGTCGATCATAGGTGTCTAATAGGAAACAGTACAAACAGTACAAATATGGCTAATTCATTCAGAGGACAATAGATAATTGTATAGTGGATATGTGCAGCTTGTAACTTAAGACACCTAAGGAACCACAAAGAAAAGCTAGAGGAAAGAATGCCATGTAAGAAATGTATTATCAAAAGGAAGATGGCTGCAGAGACAAGATGGTGGAGTAGAAGCAGAGACCTGCTTTACCTCTCCCCTGAAACCCCTCAAAAAATCTGTAAAAAAAAATTATTCTAAACAAACTGTAGAGCAACAGAAGCCACAAAATGACAGTCTGAAGCAAATTTCCAGCTCAAGGCAATCTGGAAAATGACTGGAAGGGTCTGTCACAGGAGGCAGGGAGTGGAACACAGTATGGCATAAGCTGTGACAGTGGGGAGGAGCTGGAGCAAGCCTTAGTGGACTGAAATGCTGATGGTGGCTACAGTTTCCAAACTTCTCAACTCAATTCAAAGGTCAGTGGGAAAAGGCTTGCACCTGGCTAAGAGGGGAGCATTGCCTGGCCCCAGCACAAGCCCTGGCCTCAGCCCCAGGGTGGCAGCAGCCACTATTGAAGCAGAGGCTGCTTCTGGAGTACCTCACTTAACATAGAGCTCAAAAGTCAAGTAACTAGAGGGAGGAGCCAAGATGGCAGAGTAGAAAGATACACATATACTAGCTCCTAACCCACAGCCCATAAAATACCTGTAAAGAAGAACTCCCAACAAATTCTGGGCAGCAGAAGCCACACAACAACAGAGTGGAGGAGATTTCTGTTCCAGAGAGACCTGAAAAACCAACATGAAAGGTCCGTCACACACTGGACCTGGAGCAGAGGCCAGCCGTGCCTGGGCCATGGTACCAAGAGGAGCCCATCCGAGTAGGCTTCAGGGGCAGAAACTCCAGTGGCAGTGCAGGTCCCTCCATCCATAGGCAACAAAGGTCAGTGAGAGGGCTTGCTGAGAGGGGAGCAGGGTGTCTCTATAACTCAGGCCCCCTCGGGAGGCAGCAGCAGAGGCAGCAACAGACAGGGGCTCCCAAAGCAGGCAGGAGCTTGGATTCATTGTTGAAGGATGGGAGGCAAGATAGAATGGAGGGAAATATAGTTAGTCCTACACAGCACAACTATTATTGAAGTCATTTGCAAAACTATACAGACATGGCCTATATTGAATTGCCTGCCTTCCCAAAGGGAATGGGTGGGGAGGGAGGGATGGGGAGAAGTTGGAACTCAAAGTTTTAGGAACAACTGTTGAGTATTGTTCTTGCTACTAGGAAATAAGAAATACAGATAATGGGGAATAGAAAGTTATCTGGCCCTACAGGACAAAAGAGAAGATGGGGACAAGAGAAGGGAGGGATGACAGAAGAAAGGGCAGATTGGTGATAGGGGAAATTAGAATGCTTGGTGTATTGGGGTGGGAGGAGGGGAAAAATGGGGAGAAAATTTGGAACCAAAATTTTGTGAAAATGAATGTAAAAAGTTAAATAAATAAATTTATTAAAAAATTTTAAAAAAAGAATGAAGAGAAGCATGAAAAGGTAAACAGCAAAGAGAAGTCATAAGGGACTTACTAAAGTTGAACTGTTTACATTCCTTCATGGAAAGACAAAATTTGGAACCCAAAATTTTGTGAAAATGAATGTTAAAAGTTAAATAAATAAATTTTTTTAAAAAGTCAAGTAACTGGGAAAATGGGGAAAAAAGAAACAAACTATAGATTCCTACTTTCTCAGTGAAAAGATATTTTCTTATGTCACTGGTGATGAAGAAGATCAAAGCATACAACCAGAAGAAGACAACAAAACCAAAGATCCTGCATCCAAAGCCACCAAGAAAAATATGAATTGGCCTCAGGCCATGGAAGAGATTACAAAGGGTTTTCCAAATCAAGTAAGAGAAGCAGAGGAAAAATTAGAAAGAGAAATGAAAGTGATTCAAGAAAATCATGAAAAATGAGTCAACTGTTGGCTAAAGGAGACCCAAAACAGTACTGAAGAAAATAACACCTTTAAGATTAGACTAACCCAAATGCAAAAGAGGTCCAATAAGCCAATGGGGAGAAGAATGCCTTGAAAAGCAGAATGCACCAAATGGAAAAAGAGTTCCCAATCTCACAGAAGAGCCTAAATTTCATCTTTCAAGAAATTTTCAAGGAAAACTGCCCTAATATTTCAGAATCATAGGGTGAAAGAGAAATAAAAAGAATTCATTGATAACCTCCTGAAAGAGATCTGAAAATGAAAACTCCTAGGAATATTGTATCCAAATCCTAGGTCAAGGAGAAAATATTACAAGCAGCCAGAAAGAAACAATTCCATTATTGTAGAAACACAATCAGGATAACACAAGATTTAGCAGCTTCTGCACTAAAGAATAAAAGGACTTGGAATACAATATTCCAGAGATCAAAGGAGATGGGATTAAAACCAAGAATCACTTCCCAGCAAAACTGAGTATAATACTTCAAGGGAAAGAAAATGGAACCTCAATGAAATAGAAGACTTCCAAGCATTTTTGTTGAAAAGACCAGAGCTGAATAGAAAATCTGACTTTCAAATATAAGAATGAAGAGAATCATGAAAAGGTAAACAAAAAAGAGAAATCATAAGGGACTTACAAAAGTTGAACTGTTTACATTCCTACATGAAAAAATAATATTTGTAACTCATGAGACCTTTCTCAGGACAGTTGGAGGAAATATATGTGTGTGTGTGTGTGTGTGTGTGTGTGTGTATGCATATGTGTGTATACATACACACACATACATAGAGACAGACAGAGAGAGACAGAGATGAGCAGAATATGAAGGGATGATATCTAAAAAAGAAAATTAAGTGTTGAGAGGGATGTACTAGGAGAAATAGAAAGGGAGAGGTAGAATGTAGTAAATCATTTCACATAAAAGAGACAAGAAACAGCTTTTACAACAGAGGAGAAGAGGAATGTGAGAGGGACTAAATGAGCCTTCCTTTCATCAGATTGGAGTTCAGGAGGGAATAACATACAGACTCAATTGGGTATGAAAGTATATCTTACCCTATAGGAAAGTAGGAGGGAAGGGGATAAAAGAGCGGGCGGGGGGGGGGGGGGATAATAGAAGGGATGGCAGATTTAAGGAAGAGGCAATTGGAAAGGTAGAGGAATAGGTCAAAAGAGAGAATAGAATAAATACAGGACAGGATAGGATAGAGGGAAATATAGTTAGTGTTTCACAACATGATTGTTATGAAAGTGTTTTGTATGACTACACATATATAAACTATCTCGAATTACTTGCATTCTCAATGAGGGTGGGTGGACGGGAGGATGGGAGAGAATGTGGAACTTAAAGCTTTGAAAATGAATTTAAAAATTGTTTTACAAGTAACTAAGAAAAAAGATATATAGGTGATGAGATATAGAAATCTATCTTGCCCTACAGGAAAATAGAAGGGAAGTGGATAAGGGGGAGGAGTGATAGAAGGGAAGGCAGATTGGAAGCAAAGGTTATTAAAATGCACACTGTCCTTAGGTGGGAGGAGAAGTGAGATGGGAAGAAAATTTTAAATTCAAAATTATGTGAAAGTGAATGTTGAAAACTGAAAATAAATTAAAAAACAAAAAACCTAGGCATACCCTTTGATCTAGCAATACTACTACTAGGTTGGTATCTTAAAGAGATCAAAGAAAAAGGAAAAAGAACCTATGTGTACAAAAATATTTATAGCAGTTCTTTTTGTAGTGGCAAAGAATTGAAGATTAAGGGAATGCTCATCAATTGGAAAATAGATAAGTTGTGGTATATAATTATGATAGAGTCCTACTGTGCTGTAAGAAATGATGAGCAGGTTGTTTTCAGAAAAACCTGGGAACACTTACACAAACTAATGCAAAGTGAAGTGAGCAGAACCAGGAAAACATTTTACATAACAAAAGCAAGATGGTACAACTGTGAAAGGCTTAAGTACTCGGATCATGACAATGATCCAAGACAATTCCAAAGGACCCATCATGAAAAATGCTATCTGTCTCCAGAGAGAGAAATAATGAACTTTGAGAGCATACTGAAGAATTTTTTCTACTTTCTTTATTTTTATTATTTTATTTTGAGTTTGCTTTTGCAACATGGCTAGTGTGGAAATATGTTTTGTACAACTTCACATGTAAAACCAATATCAAGTTGTTTTTCTTCTCAAAGAGGGGTAAAGGATAGGAAGGAGAGAGAAAATGGAACTCAATATTTTTAAAACTGAGTATTTAAAAAATGGACATGTAATTGGGAAATATTTAATGAAGTAAAAATAAACCAAAAATTTGAAAAAAGAAAGATGGGTTGGTCAGAGGTTGACAATGAGGGATGCTTGTCCCTGGGCTCCCTTGGAGTCCTTTGATATCAGGGAATTTTGAGGAAAGCCCCCAGTCCTGAGGGAAACTCAAAAGAGAGCATAGAAAAGAGTGGCCCAGAATTATGAGGCCCGAATTGGAAGCTACTCACACATTAGTGGGAACATTCACATAGGTGATATCACAGGTGATTTGATTGTGTTCAGGACAAGAGAAAGATCCATGAAGCTCTAGGGCAACTGGTGGATTTATCAGATGCAACAGTGATGAAAGATGTCATGAGAATCTATACTACGTAGCTCTTACTTCCCTTCTGGGGCATTCAGTGGTACAGTGGATAGTGCACTGGGTCTGGAGTCAGGAAGACTTGAGTTCTAATACAGCCTCAGACGTGAAATAATTGTGTGACCCTGAGCAAGTCACTTAACCTCTGTTTACCTTAGTTTTCTCATCTGTAAAAGGGGTATAATAACAGCGCCCACCTCCCAGGATTGCTGAGAAAATCAAATAATGTTATGATTGTAAAGCCTTTAGCATAGTGCCTTTGCACATAGTGTACGCTCTATAAATGCTAACTACTACTATTGGTGATTATTATTGTACCTCCTTCAAAGGAGAGTGACCTTTTGACTCAGAACAAAAAGAGTTAATAGAGAACTGAAACCCAAAATAAACGAGGAGACGGAGAAAACCTAGATAATTCCGATAGTTTCCTATCACAGCATCATAAGGCACTGCTAGGCCTAGACGAGGGGATGACTGATCTTTGCAAGATCCCAGAGAACAGGACAGGAGGTACAGAATTGGAGAAGAGAAAATGCCTTAGTTTTCAAACAAGGAAAGAGGATGGAATCTGCCAGCTACATAGTTCAGTAAACATGATATGGATACCTGGAAAACTGAAGAGCACTTTATTAAAGAAATGGCCTGTGAAAATTTAGGAAGGAAGGTAGTGATCGTTGAAAGTCAGAAAGCCTTCATCAAGAACACACATTAATCCAGATAAATTTCATTTCCTTTTTTTTTTTTTTTTGGAGGAAGTGAGAGTAAAGGAATTTTGTAGATTACTGAAATATTTGGCAGTTATCTACACTATGCATTTAAACAAGTCTGAGACAAGTAGGTTGAGACAATAGGACCATTAGGGGCTTCCGATGGGATGGCATGACGGTATATTGGAAGAATAATTATTAATGGGCTGATGTCAACTCAGAGTAGGATCTCTATTGGAGTGCCTCAGGGCTCTGCCATTGGCTCTGTTCTCATAAACGCTTTTATTAGTGATTTAGATGAGGGCAGAGAAGCCATGCTGGTTAAATTTACAATTACTTTCAAGCTTGGGGAAAATAGTTAATCATTTGCATGACAAAGTCAGGATCCAAAAAGACTTCCACATACTAGAAAAATGAATGGAATCTATTAAAATAGGGAAATCAATAATAGTTAATGTTTATATAGTGCTTACTGTGTGCCAAGAACTATGCTGAGTCCTTTGTAATTATCTCATTTGATCGTCATAACCACCCTGGGAGGCAGGTGAGGAAACTGAGGCAAAAAGGGTTTAAGTGATTTGTCCACAGTCATACAGGTATATGTGTCTAATGCCAGAATCATATTCAAGTCTTACAGAGTACAGGCCTAGTACACTATCTACTCCATCCTTTTGCTGCTTCTAATGATACAGTTTTATACTTGGTTTCACAAAATCTAGCTCACAGACAACAGATGATGAACATGCAGATAGAAAAAAGTTTTCATGAACATGATCTGGAGATCTGAGTGGAAGTGAGCCCAATAAGTCAATAACCTTATTGTCAACATGGCAGCTCAACAGTCAACATGGAAGCCAGTAGAACTAATACTATCACAGAATTCATTGTTTTTGTTCATTTGTTTCAGTAATATCCAACTCTTCATGACTCCATTTGGGGTTTTCTTGACAAAGATATTGAAGTGATTTGCCATTTCCTTTTCCGATTTGTTTTGTATATGAGGAAACTGAGGCAAACAGCATTAAGTAACTTGCCCAGGGTCACACAGCTATTAAGTGTCTGAGGCCACATTTGAACTCAGGAAGGTGACTCTTCTTGAGTCATGGTCCTGTTCTCTACTGTTCCATCTAGTTATCTCAAGGATTTATTAGGAAAGACATATCCAGGTCAGGGAAGTATGTAGTACTGCCATAATTTACCTGGTCAGAATAGCTCTAGAAGGCTGGGTTCTAGGTATCTTATTTTAGGAAAAGGATTGATAGGCTGAAGAACCTCTAGAAGAGGTCCGCTAGAAATATGAAAGGGCTGGAGACAGTGTCATAAGAGGATCAATAGAAAGAATTGGACATATTAGACCCAGAGAAAAGAAAACGAGCAAATGATAGCTGTCTTCATGTATTTAAAATGTCTTCATACAGGAGAGGGGTTACATTTATTCAGGCCCTAAGGGGCAAAAGTGGGCTCAATGGATAGAGACTGCAATTAAACACAATTAAGTTTGATATAAGGAAAAGCTTTCTAATTTTTAGAGCTGTCCAAAAGTGCTGCATGGAACATGTTGCTGCTCAGTCCTTTCCTTTATGTCCAATTCTTCATGATCTTATTTGGGGCATTCTTGGCAAAGATCCTGGAATGGTCTGCCGTTTCCTTCTACAGCTCATTTTATAAATGAGGAAACTGAGGCAAACAGGGCTAAATGACGCAGGGTCACACAGCTAGTGAGTGTTTGAGGCCAGATTTGAACTTCAGGAGATTATTCCTTCTGACTCCAGGCCTGGCACTTTATCCATTGCACCATCAAGCTGCCCTGAATGGAATGTGCACAGCTCTGGGAAGTGGCTGATTCCTTTCCTTTGAAGTCATCAAACAAAGATTGAATGGACACTTGGGGAAGGGTGGGGGAAGTAATTATGGATGAGATTTTCGTTTAGCTATAAAGTTAATTAGACAGTCTCTGAGGTCTCTGCCAACTCTGAGGTTCTGTCATCAATGGCCTTCTGCTCTGGAATCAGACAAGGGCAAGTCTCTATTTTCACATCCAAATGAGCATGTCACAAGCAGTTCATGCCTACATCAGAGCTCTGCAGGAAGCAACAGACCAGTGCTTACAGATGAAGAGAGTGTTTGCTTAGTAGCAAAACTGTTTCAGAGTAAAAAGATGGTTCTGAAAGATATACTGTTGTATCCAGGCTGTTCAGTCAGAACCAGCAGGAATTTGCAAGTAAAATGAAACATCCCTTCATCCTCTTTCATAATAAAATACTCTTGTCTACAGAAGAAGTTTGGTTTTGACATGTAGTTTTAGTATTTTGTGGTCTAAGAGAGGAAGCAGGAAAATGGGACAGTTGGCACAGAGAGTAACCTTGAAGAAAGTCAGGAGTGACTAAGGGATAGAGAGCTAGACAGGAAACATCACCTCTCTGAAGGTTTTTCTGTTATGCTATTAAAAAGAATGAAGAAAGTTAACAGAAAATGATTGGGAGAATCCCCAAGTCAGCTAACTCATATACCACTATGGAGTTCTAAAATCTGAAAGTCTCTTCACAAAGTCCTGTTGTTGAGTTATTTCATTTATGTCCCATTTGTTATGACTCCACTTGGGGTTTTCTTGGCAAAGATACTGGTCTCATTTGCCATTTCCTTTTTCAGCTTATTTTACAAATAAAAAAAAAATTACTGAGGTAAAAGTGGTTAAGTGACTTGCCCACAGTTACACAGCTAGTAAATGTCTGAGGCTGAATTTGAAAACACCAAGAGTCATTCTGACTCCAGGCCTGGCATTCTGTCCACTATGCCACCTACTCTGCTTGTGTACTGAGGTAGGCAGGTAACTTAGGTGCTCAAAGTTTATGCTAATAATGTCCAAGCCCCAACAGTTTGTCATATTAGAAAGTCTTCTAAAAGGATCTTGCCAACAAAGTCTGTTTTGATGTAGCTAGGTGGTTCAGTGGCTAAAGTCTTGGGAGAAGAGGTAGGAAGACATGGGTTTGATTCCCACCTCAGGCACTAACTATGAGGTGCTGGGAAAGTCACTTTACCTCTTTCTGCCTTAGTTTTCTCGAAGTAAAATAGAAACGACCTTACAGGGTTGTTGTAAGGATCAAATAAGATAGTATCTGTAAAAAAAAACAAACCCTAGCATATAGTGTTGTGTGTGTGTATATGTATGTATATATGTGTGTATGTATGTATATGTGTGTATGTATGCATGTATATATGTGTGTATATATGTATGTACATATGTGCATGTATATGTGTATGTGTATGTGTGTATACATGTGTATGTATGTGTATATGTGTGTGTGCATGTATATATGTGTATATGCATGTATGTATATGTGTGCATGTATGTATATGTGTGTATGCATGCATGTATATATGTGTGTGTGTATATATGTGTGTATGAATGTATATATGTGTGTGTGTTTATATGTATATGAGTGTATATACACATATAGCTATGTAAATGCTTATTTCCTTTCTCTACCCTTTCCCTTTACTGAGTACCACCCTAAGTAAGTGTGGACAAGTTGATCATCAGTAGGGTGGCCACTTACTGATGAAAATCACCATGGAAATCACCATTAGCCATGGAAATTCACAAAACAACATAATGTATGAAATGGGCCTCAGTCGTACTCAGTCTCCTTTGGCATCAATAGTACCAGTGGGATAGTGAAGGAAAATGGGAAGAGAATGCTAACAGTCACACTGTTTTTTAAAAACCATTTAGAAACATTAACTTAGCCAGAGTAACTCTAAATGTGAGATCCTTCTCCAGTGACCAATGAGGATACATGTGCTTCAGGAGGTGAATCATATCAGTCTTGACATTTATAGTGAAAATGAAATAGGAAGAAAAAAATGAAGGTGCAACTGAATAGAAGAAAGGTCCAAAGCTTCCCCTTAGAGAGGTAAGTAGGAGAGCTGGCAGAGCTGGTTTTATTGTTCGTCCAAAGGTAGCAAGAAAAATTATTTTATGGGATATTTTGTCATCTCTTATGGCAGAGCTCAGTATAAGTATTAAAAAAAAACACCGTGAAGAAAGTTGCAGTCAAAAGCAATGTAGGGAAAGAGGAATAGAGAGATTCTACATAAACTTGGCCATTTACCAAACAAATTAAAACAAACTTCATTGTTGGGTGATTTCAATGCAAAGGTGGGCATAGCAGGGATGGAAGGAAGCATGAATCAGAAGTGAAGAAATCAGAAAGGTCAGAAGGTTTATAGGGTACACAGATGCTGCATACCCACAGTGGTTAGAGCACTAGCCTGGAGTCAGAAAGACCAGAATTGAAGTCAGCCTTCAGATACTTCCTAGCTATGTGACACTGGGCAAGTCACTTAACCTCTGATTGCCTCAGTTTCTTCATCTATAAAATGGGGATAAAAATATTACCAACCTTTCAGCGTTGTTGTGAAAATCAAATGAGATAATATTTTTAAAGTGCTTAGCACACACTTCCTGGAACATAGTAAAGACTTCATAAATGTTAACTACTATTGTTATTTTAGTATGAATAACATATGTTACTCTTGTTCTCTTTTAAAATTCCTCATTTTCATGTTGCAGTTACATTCACAGCTACCAAATGCCTCTCAGGACCCTTGAGGGCCATTTTTAATTCTTCACAGGCTCACAAACATGCAACGAAAGTAGAAAGAATAGCAGCAAAAAAAAACATGGAATTTTGTGTTTGGAAGAAGTCTTTAAAGGACTGTGTAATTTCCTAAAAGCAATTTAGCTCATCACCTATGTAAATCTGGACCCAACTTGTTGTCCATTTATACTTATGTTGTCTTCTCTCCTCTCCTCTCCTCTCCTCTCCTCTCCTCTCCTCTCCTCTCCTCTCCTCTCCTCTCCTCTCCTCTCCTCTCCTCTTCTCTTCTCTTCTCTCTCTCTCTCTCTCTCTCTCTCTCTCTCTCTCTCTCTCTCTCTCTCTCTCTCTCATATTCACATACATACATACAACTACACCATCAACAACTTGGACCTAATATTAAGCAGGAAGAGGAGAGATGGCCGGATTATCTGGGAAATTGAAAAATTTCTTTAATGAATCTTTCTCTTAGAAATAAAAGTTCATCATTTTAATGCTTTGCAAAATGAAGAATGAATATCACCTAGAAGGCCATGGGAAGACACGTGATAAGTGTGAACAGGTGTAACCAAGAACAAATCAAGAGCTATGAAGAAGCAAAGGGAAGGATGTCATAGGATCATGGAATGATGGAGCTAACTTAACAAGGGACTTCAAAGGGTGTCTAATTCAGTCTCCTCATTTTATTAAAGAAAAAAAAACTGAGGAACACAGTTTAAATAACTCACCCAAAGTAAAAAGGTAATAAATATCAGAGTTTAGATTTGGTTTTTATTTGTTTCCTTGCAACAAATATGCATGGCAAATTAAAACAAATCCCAACATTGGTCATGTCCTTAAAAGGACACCTCATTGGTGCTCTGAAATCTTAGTTGGTCATTCCATCAATTAAGATTCTTAAGTTTTTCGAAGTTATTTTCTTTGTGTTATTATAATATACATTATTCTCCTGTTTCTGTGCACTTCATTCCGTATCAGATCATATCTTCTCAGATTTCTTTGAAATCACCTCTTTTATAGCTTCTTATGAAAGATTAGCCTTCCATTCCATTTGTTACCATAATCTGTTCAACCATAGAGACGATGATGATTTCCTTAGTTTTCAATCTTTTGCCGCTGTAAAAAGTTGCTATAAATATTTTCTTCCTATGAAAACTTTTCCTCTTTAACTTTTTTAAAATCACTTTATTAAAGGGTTTGCATAGTTTAGTGATTTGGTGGCAAAATTCTGCATTTCTTTTGAGAGTGGTTGGACTTCACACCTCCAGCAACAGTGAGCCTATTTTCCCACAGCTCCTCCAACATTTGTCAATTTTCATTTTTGTCATCTTTGCCAATCTGATCTGTGTGAGGTGAAACTTCAGGGTTGTTTTAACTTGAATTCCTCTAAGTATTATTATTCTCATTAAATTATCTCAGATGTCTTTATTGAAAAACTGCCTGTACATTCATAGCTTGAGATGACTCATCAATGAAGGAATGGGCCTATTTCCTAATAATATTTTACGTAACTTGGGTATGATATCAGAGAAATTTCCTGAAGATTTCCCATTCAATCCCTTTTAACTTCATTGTGTTTTTGTCCAAAAATTTTTTAATTCTATGTGATAGAAATTGTCATTGTCCATTTTATTTTCTGTGGTTCTCATCCTTTATTTCGTCATGAACTCTTTTGCTATTCATAGATCTGAAAGGTAAGTTCTTCCTTGTTTTTCTGATTTGTTTATAAGACTTTTAAAATATGAGTCAGTATCCATCTGGAGCTTATCTTGATATATCTTGTAGGATGCCAGTTTATACCTAATTTCTGCTGAAATATTTTCCAATTTTCCCAGAAATTTTTGTTGAATTTTGAGGGCATATCCCAATAACTAAGGTCAGGTTTGAAATTAATTACATGTCCTTTGATTCTAGGGTCCATGATCTTTCTATTGTACTGAGCTACATTCCAAGCCACTGAAGAAATATTTGATGAAAAAATGATGACCAGTTAGAATGAGGTACAACCACTGAATAGAAAGGCTTTATTAGTTCAATGGATTCTGTGTGATGAACTTATGGGATGGCATGAGTAAAAGTAAAACAGGATGACTAAGCATGAATTGGTTTTGATCTGCATTGTTGTAGCCTTTTTCCACATGGATGAAATTACGGATCCATTTAAGTATGTGCCATGCATGGAAGATGCAAAAATGAAAATATCCTCTCTCTATCCCACCTCCATTTCCCTTAAGGAGTCCAAATTCTACTCATGGGATGTATAGATATCCAGATAAGAAAATACCAGATAATTTGTGGAGGAAATTATGAGATTATAGAATGTCCAAATTGTAAAGAACCATAGAAATGATCTTGTCTGACCTATTCACATGAGTAAGAGTTATGTCTACATTTAGATTGTGGTTTGGGGATTTAATTGTTCTTCCTCAACACTCAGAAGTTAGAGCTATCTAAGTGACTGTATTGTATAGCACTATAAGTCTGTTGACACACCAGAAAATGAAACATAATACATGCACAAATCTTGTGTATTGTAAGAAAAATTCATTGGAATTAAATTTTGAAGTGCAGAGAAGTGGTCTTTGGTTTCCAATAGACAGCAATATGGATGTTCACAGTTCCTTGGGCATTTCTAGGTGAAAGCATATCCATTTAGGCTTGTGGGACATTGCTGACTTTTGCCCATAGCTGATCACAATTAGGCTAAATGCTTACACTTAGAATATAGATCCTCAGTTTGTAGCAGCTCCAAAAGGGGACTTTACTCTTTCCTTATTATAGAAGAAGGAGTTTTACTTCCTTATATAGGTTCCTTTGAGGAACCTATAGGAACCTATGAGGTTCCTAATAGTTTTTCCTATTTCTAATAGCTCTAGTACATTGGGTCCATGGGATCAAAAGATAAATCTAGCAGTCATTGGACTTGGAACTAGAAAAAGCATTTAAGATCTGCCTAGGTCTGGGATGAATTTTTAGCTTTGTCTCAGATGGGAGCTATTAGAACATTTAACCAATAGGCAACTATTTATTACGTATATGCCAGGAGGCAACTAGGTGGCCAAGTGGACAGAGTACCAGTCATGGATCATGTAGACTAGAGGTCAATTTCAACCTCAGACACTTATGTGTGAGCCTGGGCAAGCCACTTAATCTTGATTGCCTCCAAAAAAACAAACAAGCAAAAATAATGTGCCAGCCCCTACACTAGTGGTTAGATATACAAAGGGGAAAAAAGTGAACAATTCCTATTCCTGTGAAACTTTCATTCTATCAGAGGAAGTAACATGTACCCATAAAATTTATATGCAGAATAAATCAAATATAAATACAAGGTAGTTAAATAAAACACCAACAGAGTATAAAGAAGGATGGAAAGATTGTTGACTTCTAAAGCTGAAAGTTCTGTGTTTTTATTCTTCCTCCATCTTATATTGTGACTAGATAATTCTTTAACCTAAAATCACTTATGTCACCCAGACAACTCTGATATCCTGTGAAAGTGCTGGTCTTTATTGTTAGAGGAAGCTCCTTACTGAGAAGTCTTTATACCAAAGTAATCACAGGTCCAATAAAAACAACAACATATATATATATAAATATATATGATATATCATAATATATTATCATGTAATATAAAAATGTATTATTATAATATATCATATATAGTATCCTATAACATAACAATATATAATATAAAATATATAATAATATATCTATATATTTATATTGATGCTGCTCTAGATATTTACATATGGATATCTATCATTTATCCCTCTATCCATTTACTATATATTTAAGTAATCACTCTATTACTCCAACTCTCTATTCTCTCTCTGTCTGTGCAACAGAGGCAGTGTGGTATGATGGAGAGGGAATGAACTCTAAGGCCAAGAAGACCTGAGTTCCAGTTCCATCTCTCATATGTATCCCATCCATGAGACCCTGGGCATTTGACTTAGCCTTTCAGTGCTGGGTTAGCTCTCTTAAGATTAGAAGTTGCAAAGAAAGTATTAGCCTTTTGGGTAGAAGGAGTTTACTCATCTGAGAGTTACCTATACCACTGAGATCATTCAGCCCAATCCAATCCCTGTCATAGAGATCAATCTGTACTCACACACAGAAACATATACTCCCATATTCCAAAACCATCTCTTTTGTCTCCTGAGATCAAACTACTAAATAACCTTATATATGTACTGTAAAGTTATTAGTATCATACTTAGCACAGAGCTATACTTTTAGTAACTGTGTGTAAAACAGGCCTCTAAGCAATTGAAATCACCAACTTACTCCCCTAGTACTCTAAATTTAGATCATTTCATCAAAAAAGCCAAGAAAGATTTCTTTTAAGAAGACAGGTAAGACTAACACAGGGATTTGTAAGTTTTTCTCTCACTGAGGGTGGGCAGAATGAGGGGAATGACTTGCTCTTGAATTGCTCAGGAAAAGAAAAAGTGTCTCTTGAAGCCAATAGTCACCACCACCATCACCACCACCACCACCGCCACCACTACCAGCACCATTATTGAATTATAAAAGTTAGGATAATGCAAACACCTTTTTACACAAATATCTCTGGTTTTGCTTTTGTGAGTGATAACAGGTGGGTAGAGGTCACTGATAACTCTTCCCTCAATTAATAGTAATAGTAGTAGTAGCAGCAGCAGCAGCAGCAGCAGCAGCAGTAGTAGTAGTAGTAGTAGTGGTAGTTAACATTTATATAGTGCTTACTATGTACCATACACTGTAATGATTGATTTATATGCATTATATCATTAGATCCTCAAACAACCTTGGGAGTTCAGTACTTTATTATACCTATTTTACAGATGAGGAACTGAGGCAAACAGAGGTCAAGTGACTTGCTCAGGGTCATAGAGCTAGGAAGTACCTGAGGCTAGATTTGCACTTAAGTTTTCCTGACTCCAGGTCCAAAACTCTGTTTAACATGCCACCTTGCTACTGTCACTTATTCTCTCAAGAGAAGTGTCTAAATGATTGAAAATTTAATATGAAAAAGTAAAAATAATCCAGGCTAAGTGACTCTAGAACCTGAGGGTAGAAGACTATTTTTAGAATAGATAAGGCAATCTGCAATTGGATTAAAAATATATTAACTGATTAAGAATGCTTTATTTAAGAACAAATTACATAAGGCTTGTTTTAATGTTTCATGTATTATTGAATCTTGTATCCATAAGATGGTTTAGCGGACATATCACAAATCAAAACAAACTTAACCAAGAAAGCTAGGATGAGGCCAAACCCAGCACAACTAACCTGAAATGGCCATCCACCTTTGGTTGTAGAGCTGTAAGTGAGGAGGAACCTACGATCCTGAGAAATAATTACTTTAGAATAGTTCTAGTTATTAGAATAAGTCGACACTCCACCCTCACATCATCCGCCCTCTAGGGGCCAAGCAAAACAGCCTATCCATCACCTGTGTGTAGGCCCTTCTAACACTTGAAGACATAACTCCTTCTCTCTCCTCTCCTCTAGGCTAAATATCCCTCTGTTCTTCAATAAATCTTCATATAATATATTTTGAAAGCCTTTTGCTGTCCCAGTTTTTCTCCTCTTGCAGACTCTTTCCTGATTAATAGTATTCTTTCTAAAATGAAGCACTTAAAACTGATTGAAATATTTCGGATGGGATCTGAGCAGATGAGAGTGTAGTAGGATTGGTTCTTTGATCACACACAAACAGCCTCAGATCTTAATGTAGTCTCATATCAATCACATCTGATTTTTTTGACTTCACAATCGTTCTGTTGTTGAGCTGAAACTCCAAGATCTTTTTTGTACAAAGTTATCTAGTTATATTTTCATTATGCCACACTTGGACAGGTTGGTGGTGCAGCGGATACAGTGCTAGATGTGGACCTACTTCCAGGGTTGTGATGAAAATCAAATAAAATAATAATTGTAACGTGTTTAACACAGTGCCTGGCACATAGTGAGTGCTTTATAAATGTTAGCTATTATTCTTTCTGTAGCTGATTTTTAACATAAGTGTAGGACTTTGAATAATTATTGCTATTAAATTTCTTCTTGCTGGGGTCAATCTATCTTTCTCTTCTATCAAGATCTTTTTGGATCCAGTTCCACTAATATATAAGCTATTAGGTCTACTTTCTGTGATCTACAAATTTAATAAGAATATCATCAAAATCATCATACAAATAATTGATAAAAACATTGGGTGGTTCGATGGCTATAACCTTGTATACAATTAGAAATTTTTTTTCCAGATTGACATTGTTTTGTTAATCAATACAGTGGGTCTGACTGACAATTCATCAAGTTATAAGTCCACCTAGATGTGGTATCACTAAAAGCAAGACCACCACCTATAAATACACTAAAAGCTGGCATCAAAAGATAAGACATGCTACTAAGCTGGCACCAGAAGATAAGATAATGCCTCCAACTAAGTTTTTTCCAGTGTTAAATCTGGTCATGAATAGTGAAAGTTCAAATGAAAAATGATAAAGAAAAAATTTGCCCACATGGCTTTTATGCTAGTAATTTCTGAAAGCTCAAAAGTAAATCTTGATGGTGTCTAGCATGTGTCTAGATGATGAAGGAAACTTTAGGCATCTTAGCTTCAACAGAATAAGTGACGTAGCTGCATGGTGTGCTTTAGCTTACTTCATTGGAAAAGTCAAGACATGAGGGATATACATTGTCTTCTACTGATACCTTATTATGTTAAGGCTAACACACAGATGTCATGCTTACATGATGAAATTCTGGATTTGAAATTCAGTGATTTGAGTTAAAATTTCAGAAGAACCTCATTTGTTGTATATGTCCTCCAAAACTCCCTTTTTTTTTGACACATTGACATACAATCCTTTAATAGAATTCCACCCTGGGGTTAAGCTCCATCGACCAGGAAGCACAAACTTAACTAAAGGGCTATATCAAAACTGACCCTAGGCCATACTGCATGTTGCTCTCAGAACAGTAATCAAATCAATACTGCCATTGCTTCTGGAAAGAACATGAAAGTAGAATGCCCTACAGTTTCACTAACCATTCTTGTGATGATCTAGACAAAAACTTCT
Source organism: Potorous gilbertii (assembly GCA_028658325.1). Classification (NCBI taxonomy): domain Eukaryota; kingdom Metazoa; phylum Chordata; class Mammalia; order Diprotodontia; family Potoroidae; genus Potorous; species Potorous gilbertii. The sequence goes on along the minus strand of CM053771.1, from coordinate 178,755,111 downwards.
TTCTCAGGGCACCACTCTCCCATATGCATTGTCTCTTGCTTTTGTAATATAAGCTCCCTCAGCGTACTGTTTAGCTTTAGTCTTTGTAGTTCCTTGACAGCAGGTACTGTCTTTCTTCTATTCATATTTGTATTTCCAGCACTTAGTACAATGTCTGGAATGTAGTAGGCACTTAATAAAAAATACTTGTTGACTATTGAATATGGACACATCATGACTACATGATAGTCACTTAATA
>CM053771.1:178709873-178749873 GCA_028658325.1 Potorous gilbertii | reverse complement strand
ATTAATTGTATTTAAATACAGTCATAAAAAAAAACCCATAGATCTCAGGTTAAGAACTGGTTTAAAGCACTTGTAGGCTTATATCAGCATAAAAAGACTTGATTTTAGCACCTGGTTAGCAAAGATAAGAGCATCCAGGTGGCACAATAGATAGATAGAGTGCTTGGTCTGGAGTCAGGAAGACTCATCTTCGTGAGTTCAAATTTGATCTCAGACACTTACTAGCTGTGTGACCCTGGGCAAGTCACTCAATCCTATTGGCCTCAGTTCCTCATCTGTAAAAATGGGTTGAAGAAGGAAATGACAAACCAATGTAGTAATCTTTGCCAAAACAAATAAACAAACGAACTAAAAGAGGTCACAGAGTTAGACAGGACTGAACCACGGCAACAGCAAAGCCTAATTATTTTCAAATGAGAAGTAATCAGAATGTTGGTACTTCTTTCTTCCACCCTTCAAGGGGCTGCTGTTTGGCAGATCTCTCCCAGGCTCTGACCACAACCTTCATAGCATGCTTTAAAGCACAAAATGACTAGTTATAATTCCATCCGTCTCTCAAACTATCACGGAATATAGAGTGATATCATGGAAGGAATGTTGTGTTTGGAATCAGAAGACTTGGAATGAAATTGCGTCAGTTACTTACTATCTGGGTAACTTTGAGCAATTCAGTTCATTTTGGGGGCTGCCATGGATGACCTAGAAGGTGTCTGACTGACTCGTCTATAAGGAGCTATAACAGAACTTACCTCCTTGCGTTGTAAGGATCAAATGAGACAACTGTTATAAAGTTCTTACTTATCCCAGTACCTGACACATAATAGGCACTCTATACATGTAAGTTATTATTTATTATCATTACATCTTTTATAAAGTAGCCATCATTCCAAACAAGTATGATTCATTTGTTTTTAATTTTGAAGCATAATCCAGTGTAGTAGAGGTCAGAAAAGTTTTAATTACCTGGAGGTAAAAAGAAAATGAATGAAGGTGAAGTAGTTTTGTTCAAATGATCATTCCTCTATCCTCTCCAGTAATCATCCCCAATAACAGGACTTACTACTCTTTCCTCTTTGGATGGCTTAACTATATTAGTTTAAAATGGACCGTGTTTTATTTGTATGTGCCTCCCCCACAGTCTAAGAGAGGAACAGTCAAATGAGCAAAGATCATAGAAACATTTCAATGTTCAAATCATTTCAGTTCTGCATTCACCTTATTTGAAAGGACAAGAAGCAGAAGAAATGTTGACAGACAGAAAAGAAATTAGCTTTCTTTAAGCATAATTAACAATGAAAGGGGAAACGCTAGAGAGGTCTTGTATTAGCCAACCTTTGAGCTTTTATGCCCTTAAAAAATAAAACAATGGGGGTTCTAATCATCTTCTACTTTGGTATAAAAAAGGTTCCCTCCTTTTAAAATTTCCCAACTAATTTCACAACCCCAGGGGAGGAAAGAGGTAGACACAATTTTCTTTTGAAACTTTGAAAGTTTTAACCCCGTTAGTTCTGAAGGAGGTTTTCTTAGGTAAGTTTTTTTAAATGTGCTACAAACTCATGTTACCATGTTACATTATAAAAGAATGAAAGATAATGAGCACAGTATGAATTGTAAATTCTGGAGAAAATTCTGTGTTTTCAATTTCTGACAGAAATATATCCTAGAAGCATAAAATAAACTACTCCCTTTTAATGCACAACACTTCTCTTTTTAAAACTGTCAAAATTAGGAAGTATGACATTGTAGGAAAAATGAGATTTTCAGCATTGAATATTTCTGCTTCCTTTTCAGTTTAAATTTATTTTACATAGATGAATCTCTGAAATGCATAGTATATATAATTATTTAATGCATATTTAGGAATGACATTATATATAGCTATATGAATTCATTTTTAGGTGTGTGTGTGTGTGTGTGTGTGTGTGTGTGTGTGTGTGTGTGTAAATTTAAGGTTGGGGTGGGGGAGGTTGAATAGGGCACATCCAAAGCTAAATTTCCTGCTTTGACTAGTCCAACTACACATGCCTAACTCAGCAATGATGGGGTTGGTCCTTTGAGGAGGGTGAACTTTGTTCCTTGATCCCTACTGGCCTTTATTCACTCGGCACGTTTTTTTCAGCCTTTTGAGATGACACAGCGTCTATTGCTTTGTTGGTCACTGATTAGAAAGAGTCATTACTCAGTGAACCTTTATAAAAGAGAGTGACTCAGCTCAGGTCTCTTTTTTATACTCTCCAGGTGACATCCAGATGTAGTTTTGGGACTTGGAGCACAAAAGGGGAAGAGGGTAGTTCCTTCTATGTTCTACTTTGGGCTGATGGCTACCATACGCAGATAGAAGCTAACTGCTTAGTGAGTCTGCTCCTCCCTTGCGTCCGTGTTTGTGATTTCCTAATATTGTTCTCAGATGAACATGTCCAGGCTTGGAGCACCCCTTGTGAATTCAAGAGGTTCTGAGTTCCTGGGTCCTTTGTCCAGAGCTAACTGACCATAAGAGGAGTACAGACAACAATTCCAGAACTTCTCGGAGATGATGAGTACCAGCAAGATGGGTCTCGAAGACTCTGTCTTGGATTGATAGAAGACATAGACTGGGAGTTGTTTGGATGTAACAAGCTGAAGCATGTGAGAAAAGGGAGTGAATTCCCTTTCTTTAGAGGTCAAGCTGGGACTGAACCCTTTCAGGAGATGTCTAGTATAGAGTTGAGAGCAAGTGACCATAGTGTCCCAGCCCCTCAGGGATCAACAGTAGATCTTACTGTCTATAAATAAAATCCTTAGTTTTTCCAGCATACCAAACACTGAATCAGAAGGGAATGCATTCAAGAAACCATATGGAACTGGATAATTTGAGAAAAATAAAACTTTACAGAATGGAGGATAATCACAGAAATTTCCATAGCCAATTGAAATACAAGCCAAACTTGTAAACACAAACATATATTGAATAATAGAAAAAAAATCTTCCAATACAGAAAACAAGTCTGAAGAATGGTTTAATTTCCATTCAGAGGCATAAGGAAGAAATCACTAACTAAAAGAGAATTTGTTTCTATATTTGAAGACCAAGTCTCTCCCCTTTACTCATCTGCCCCTCCTATAAAAACATATACTGTCATTTACAGCTAGGTTTAATACAATACAGCTTTAGCCTTTTAGTTAATTGAATTAAAAGGTCTCATAAAGTAATGTTTCACCACACATACAAATGATAGACAACTATCAACAATCTGTATATCAATCCACTTTGTGGACAGCCCTTAAACACTTTTAAATTTCTTACGGTTTCTCCCAATCCCCCAGTACCACCATCCTTCCATTCCTGGTTAGTTTATGCCCAGTGATTAATAATTGATGTGAATATCAGAATTGTAAGATGTCAGATGTCCAACCACTAGTCAATGAATTTATTCTCCCTATAACATTTCTGATATTTAGTCACTCAACTTCAACTGGAAGGGCCCTGATGTTAGCTTCCCCAGCATATTTGGCAAAGATAATATTCATAGGGACGACCATTACAATTTTGGTTGGTCTAATCATTAGGAAGCTTTTCTTTATCTGTAGGTGAAGTTTGTTCTGTGTTACTTCTATGCATTGCTCCTTATTTAGCACTTTGCTTCTGCCAGAAAAAAGTCTAATACTTTTCTCATATGACTGACAGTTCTTTAAATATTTGAAGACAGTGATCATCTCCCTTCTGCCTTCCCTAGAGTCCAGAGAAATACCATCAATTTTTACAACCAGTCTTCATATGATATGGTCCTTAATCCTTTCAAGCATCTTAGTGATCATTCTTTAGATAGCTATCAGCTTATTGGTGTCCTTCCAAAAAATGGCACCTAGAAATAAAAATAATACTCTGGATGTGGTCTGACCAGAGCATTATAAAACAAGACTATTACTTCCCTTGTTTCATTCACTAAACTTCTATTAATTCATCTTAAAAATCATATTAGTTTTTTTGACTGTGTTTTCATATCATTTCTCTAATTTGAAGTTACAGACATCTTTTTTTCATATGGAACCTCATTTCAGGGTTCCAATACATACCAGGATATGCTAAACTTACATAATTTATTTTTGGAAACTAAAATGCAGTATTTTACATTTATTCCTTTTAAATTTAAATATTGATTTAATTAATTAAAAAATTTAAATTCCTTTAAAATTTAAAAATTAGCATCACTTCATTATTCATCCTAAACAACAGAGATAGATGCTTCCTGGATTAGAACTGACTTGTTCATGTCTTCAGTGTGTCAACTCATTACTTCTCCGTTCCTGCAATCCAGTCTCCCACTTCAAGAAATTTTAAAAGCACCATCAATCCCTAGCTTCAGGCAGCAACCAGGCTGTGCTAGGCTAGTAGTGACTTATGTTGTCTGACTCAAACTCTCTCCCCATCACTTCTTTCTTTGCCCTTAAGGGAAAGATGATCTCCACCTTTCTTGTCTTACTTTACTCATATTATAGTTAATTCTATTTCCTACTATATCTAACATATCTTTTAAAAATATTTTAACTCCTTTCTCCTCTCTAACATTAGCTTCCTTATCTCAGGAAATATTCTTGATCCTTTTCTCTTTCTCTGTTTGGTTCATCTTTGAGTTATAAACAAAAACAACAAAAAAAACCAAAAACTGTGCTAAGCAGTAGGGCACTTTCAGAGATTAAATATGAAATGGCCCTTGCATTCATGGAGCTCCTAGTCTAGAGGAGACACACAACACAAATAAGAGTTGTAAATAAATCAGTCACCCTACCCCACTTAGCCCCAGTATCTGTATCAGATGATCACACCTCCATTTCATCAGTTACCCCATCCCACTTAAGCTAAGTATGAAGTAGGTATAAACAAGGGTGAACTAGATGTGAACAAAAACTTTATTGAAACAATAAATCCAACAAAGACATTAGACTAAATTTGAGAAGTCTATCAATCAATCAAATCAATCAGTCATTCAAGGGAAATAGATCAAGTGTAAAGTCCCTGGATTTTCTTCTTATTGTCAGGGATCCAGGGACACCTGCCACCTGTGTGTTGGTTATCCTTCACTCTTGTGAAATAACAAGCCTCTCTTTTCAGGTCATATGCTTCTTTGATGATATTTACACGGCTTCTATTATATTTCCTTTCATGTTGTGACTTTGACACTTGCTTATGCCTATCACCCACCTCCCCATTACCACCTGTACAATTAAACACTTTAAATACTTGAGATATTGTAGTGTCCCATAATTTTCAGCCCTACACTGTTATTGGAAGAATATTGGTATTAAAAATATGGGTCTTTGTTTCAAAGGGGCGTTGAGGGGCATTAAAAGAACTTGACAGTTTTTAAAAGGCCATCCAGTCCACTCTCCTTAGTCTGTTCAATTCTGAAGTTATGCATTGTAAATTTATAGTGAGCAAAATAAACTTGATTCCATGCCTTTCTCTCACAATGCTTAATAGCCCAGAAGCAGGAGAGGAGGATCTAATGGTGACACGGGCATATGGGCAAGGGATTCCTGAGCAGTGCCAAGATATGGGGGCAAATAAATTGGAATTTCAAAATTCAATATTCTCGATGTGGTTGAATTGACATCTATGACATGACTATACTGTCTATAACTTCAATGAGGCAGAGATGGAGGGCATCAGAAATGAGGAGGTAAAATAATTGAGATGTCACAGTGCCAGCATTCACAATAAATAAAAATTATTTTGATTCAATTATATTGTATCTTGTTTTTTAAAATTATTCATATTGCAATACTGTTGTTTTCTACCATTTTCCCCTTGAAAATTAAATGAGATTCAGTGTAGCACATTGGAGTTGGCTTCTTGACTCCTGATTAGGGAGGTCTAGGTTAAAATCATTCCTACCACAACTAGGGGCAAGTCACTTAGCTCAGTGCCCCCAAGCAACTCTCTAAGATAGATTATATGTTATGAAAAGATCTGCATGTGTGCATCACATTTTCATGCCAGGAGTTTCTTATAGCCATGAAATCACAGGTCCAGATCCCCTGTCTCCCATGGAACAGAATTAAATAGTCTTTTGTGTGCCACCTTGGGAAACTAACCATCATTTATGACATCATTTCTTTAGAAAACTCTCCTCTTAGTTCCAAACAACCAACAGATTTTTGATACACAGCACAACATAACCTGTTTATAAATTTAAGACTGCCTATAAGTGGAAAGTCAAATACATTGGGGGAAAAAAGCACAGATTGAGCCAAAATGTTCAGGAATGTCATCTGCTCCCTGCAGGGCTAGCTCTAGGCAAAATGATGAAATAGGCAAAATTTGTCTCCTGTGCTCACCCCTATTTCCTGTAAACACTTGTCTCTTTTGCCTTCTCCCCATTATCTTCCTACTGCCTTTAGGCTATTCTGGGTCCTGGGATAGGGGGCCTTCCAGGGTGGTGCCACGTGCTCTGAATATGTCTTACTCCCCTGTCACTATCACAGCCTATATATACAAGTTCCAATTCCCTCTGAGCCCCGAATCCTGCTAGAGAACTGACAAATTTTTAGGAACACCAAAATGAGTACGAGGTGTTTGAATGCCTTTCCTACCCAGGACACATATTTTCATTTCAATTGTTGTCTTCTGAGGACAGTCTCTTAGTCCAAAGGAATGACTCCAGTTGGAATTTTAAGTTTTGAAACTGGCCTAGGATGGGAGCACTGCCTCAGTGACAATAGCATTTAAGTATTGTGTTTATATTTTTATTTTCTCTGCCTTAAGAGGGTTCTGCTCAAAGTCATAGACTAAATCTTTGCCTTGGTTTTCATTTCGTAGTAACAGTGTAAAAGACAATACCAGTCTGTCATGAACTTTTTGACATTCTACTATAGTTACACTATTTGGCAGATGCTCTGAGTTTTCCTTCAAAGCTATAGCACTCTGGCCCAGGATCTTTCTGGGAGTGATGGTCTAAGGGTTGGTAGCTAGGACCAAGGTCAAAAACAATATGCTAGTGACTGCCTGAAGGCTATCTCATAGAACATGCTTAGAGTTACCCTCCCTGGTCCTTGTTGATCACATGGTAACTCTGAAGTCTGTTTCCAAACATGTGTGCAGCTTATCCCTAAAGAGAGTGCACACTCCATGGACATAAGGAAGCCTGCAGGTCCTTTTATTCAGTTTTGTGAAACCTCAAGAGACAATTACTGATATTGTTAGCAAATACCATTGTGAGTAGTGAAAGCAGCATTCATATTATAAGTAATATTTAAACTCCAAGGATCTAAGATTTCAGGATGCTGTTAAAGAAAGCAAAAGCTCGATTGTAGAACATGTGAAAAGCAGAACTATATTAATATAGGAATCAAATGAAGGGATCAATTAGCATGATTTACCTAGCTGAGGTATTAGACAGTGACTAGGATATTTTAAAATCTTCTCCAAATTTCTATTGGGATAAGAAAATGTGTTGTTCATCTTTAAACCCCAGCACCTAACAGAATGCCTGTTAGTCAGTGAACATTTATTAAGCACCTATGTTCTATATACTGTGATTGGGGCTGGAGATACAAAGAAAAGTAAAAGATTATCCCTGCTGTTGAGGAGCTAACAATCTAATGGAGAAGACAACATGCAAAGAACTATGTACAAACAATCTATGTGCAGGAGAAATTGAAAATAATCAACAGAAGGAAGGCACTAGAATTAAAAGGGATTGGGACAGGTTTCCTCTAGAAGGTGGGGTTTTATCTAGGACTCAAAGATAGCCAGGGAAGCTGGATTTGGAGGTGAGTAGGGAGATGGCATGCATGGGGGACAACCAGAAAAAATGTCCTGGAGTCAGGAGATGGAATCAGCAGGGATGATTGTGTCACTGGATTGAATAGTGTGTATGTTCACATGTAAGTTGTTTGCTAATTCTTATTGATTGTGCAATTGTATCAGAACACTGAATTTGGGTAGGGCCTAGTACATTACTCCACAGTTACAAAAGGGACATTATTGCTCTCTGAGATCCTAAAGAGGAAAACAAAAATGAAATAATTGCTATCCAACACAGCTGGGGGGAATTGAAGGCAATATAATAATGCTGTCAAAATTGTAATAAATGCTATGTGATTTAACAGCTGAGATTGCACATATCTTGGTATAGTTTTCAGTTGATTAAGAAATCTACATATAAAGTCATAGTCATAGCATGTAAAAACTCAACAGGGACAAAATGAAGAACTATCTAGCTTTCTGTGAAGCTTGGAATGCTTTTTTCTGAGATTTGAGATCTTTTGGGAGTGACACATTTTTCTTCTAGAGTTTTGTTCTCTCTCCTCTCATCCCCTCCACTCCCCAATCAAACCTGGCTACAACGGCTCATGCTTTTTGTCAATGCTTTTCAATTTGCATCATGGATTCAGTGCCCAGAATTTTCACCAGGGAAACTAGACAAATTATGAATAATAATAAATCAACAGACATTAATTTGACCTTCCTGTGCATAAAGCATTGGTCTCTTTTTTTTCCATTCTCATTGCCACAAGCCCAATTCAGTCCTGTTTTCTCCTCACCCTAGATGCATCTTTACTCTTCATTATCTCTCACCCTCATATCTATTTTATTTTTAAGGACTGTTGGTTTCACCTTTGCTACATCTCTCCAATAGACCACCTTCTCCCCTCCCTAGTAAGGCCTTTATCACCTCACTCCTGCTGGCTGGTCACTCTACCACAAACTCCTCTCCACTTTGGACTGTCCTTCATTCAGCCTCCAAAATAAAGTACAGGATTAACCATGTTACCTCCCTTCTCAATATACACCTGCAGTTCTCCATCACCTCCAGAATCTGTTTAGTATTCAAAGATTTTCATTGCCTACTCTCTCTCCCCTACCTTTCCAGTTTTCTTACAATTTACTCCCTTTGACCTACCCTTTGACTCAGTGACTTCGATCTTCTTACCTACTTGAATAAGACACTCCATCTCCTGATTCCAGGTATTTTCACTAGCTGTCTGTCATCAATCATGTAATGTTTTCCCTCTTCATTTCTGAATACTGGCTTCCATATCTTCCTAAACCCTCATAATTCTCATGCCTACCCTCTATTGTTTATTTCCCATTTATCCTGTAGTTTGTACATAGCTACTTGCATGTGGTCTCCCCCATTAGATTGTGAGCTCCTCAGGGACAAGCCCTGTCTTTTTGCCTTTCTTTTTATCCCCAGCTAATAACACAGTACCTGGCACATAGTAAGCTTTTAATAGATACTTACTGACAAATGGACTTACACCTAAAATAAAATGCATTAGTGTCTTGATGGATATCCAAGACTCCAGTCTTTTCTTACTCAGTCCAATTTAAACATCTTTGATATTTTGGAGGGTGAAGGGGGTCCAGTCATTATCTACTGACTCATACCATCCTTCTACTTCTAACTGATTTTCTATTCCATTCACTATAACAGCTTTTCTAAACCTTGTCTTCTCTCCTTAAATCTCCTGTGGCACTGCCTCCCCTCACCCTCCATTCCAGCTGAGGAACGTACTTCATACTTCACTAAAAAAAAAATGAGGCCATTCACTGAGAGTACCCTCTTCTTCCTTCTCATCTCCAATATTTTTTACATCATTACTCACTATCTCCTCCTACATTGTAGTCTCTAACAATTTCTACCTTCCTCCTTGCCAAGGCTAGCCCCTCTACATGCACCTTTGACTTCATCAGAAGATTTCTGTCTTCATCATCTATATTATCTCTATAATCTTAAATATCTTTCTTTCTAGCGGTTCCTTGCAGATTACAAATATTTCCATGTCTCTTCAATTAAAAAAAAATCCTTCACTAAGTCCTATCATCCTCACTAAATATAACCTTATATCTCTCCTCCCTTATTTTGCTAATTTGACTTCCTTGATTTGTCTCTGTCGGCTCCAATTCATCTTCTACATAGCTGCCAAAGTGATGTTCCTAAAGCTCCTAAAGACCTCTTCCTGTCATCCCCCTGCTTGATAAGCTTTAGCGGCTCCCAATTACCTCCAGAATCAAGGAGATATCCACTTAGAAGAGGTCCTGGAGCATCTTCTTGGAGAAGATATTCTGTGTTCTCTCTACCATGTGGGTAGGAGTAGCCTTTTTCCATTATTACTGCCAGAACAGACTGCATCTTTAAAACAACTGGAGTGGAAGTTCCTCTCTCTCTCTCTCTCTCTCTCTCTCTCTCTCTCTCTCTCTCTCTCACTCTCTTTCAATGAAGGTCCTGTTCATTCAGAGATGGACACCATGAACTGAGCTGGGTAAGGGAAAAGGACTATCTTCTTCCCTTTTAGGCTCTGTTACCCCAAGAAACAGGCCTAGGGTTTTGTTATGTTCTCTTTCACTTGTTCTTTGAAGCCCATATTATCCAGTATTAAAAATGGTTGCAATGAAATATAAGCATGAAATATTTTCAGAGCAAATTCTTGAGGACCTTAAATACCAGTTTAAGGAGTATTATTTTTACATTTCTCCACACGATTTGTTGCTTTTTGTCCCTCCTTCTTACTCCCTTTGTAACCAGTATTTTGCCCCCTTGCCACCTAGACTATGCAACAGTCTCCTAGTTAGTGTAGGAAATAAAATACTTGCTTTCTCAACCCATATACACTCTAACAGGTTGGATTCCAGAATGCAGCTGGTTATATCACAGGATTCTAGGGAAACCCTTGAAGAGCAGTGAGGATCTTTTAACACATGCTGTCAACTCAATCTCCCAACCATTATGTCCACTCAAATACATCACCAATGATTAGCAGCCCGATATCATTTAACTAATTGATATCTCCTCTGTATTATTAATGATCAATTTAAAACCCATTGGCTTTCACAAAGGATATTTACTGAACATATATAACAATAACTAAATTTTAATCATCTCTGAAACCAAAGGTACCCTACACATAACACTGACCAATGAAAAAGGAGATTCAAACTTAAAAGTAGTGACTACAAAGATTTCTATTACTGAGTTCACTCTGGGACACAGTATAATTGATAGGTGAATCATTTCCTTGTTTAAAGGACACAACACCTCAGCTGCTAGATTGAGCCTCTACTAGGCTTGGTCAAGCATGTTACTCCTTAAGGCAACTTTCATGGATTTGGATACTGGATTGCTGGTGACTTCTTCAAACTTTCAAAGCTTAATTTTGTTTGTGATGAAGTTTTTCACTTTTGTGTAATCAAAGTTATCTATTTCCCTTTTGTAACTGCCCCTGTTGTATTTGGTTAATAATACACCTCCAGTCCATGGTCCTGAAAGATATATGATCTGTTTCTCTTATAACTTCTTAACAATATGAACTTTAATATTAAGGTTACATAATCATTTGTTTCTTTTGGAATACAATATAAAGCATTCCTATTAGCCTAATTTCTGCCAGACTGCTCTCCTTTCCTCTGAGAATTTTTCATCCAATATATCATTCTTACCTAAGTACATTTTCCTGTTTATTGAACACTTGATTAATGAATTCTACTATTTCTGATTCTACTTTGTCTAGTGTGTTACATTGATGACTACTTCTTTATGGTGTACTCTGAGGTGTGTAAATACCATTCAGTCTACCTCTTCATTATTTTACTTGATATTCCACATTTTCCATTTTTCATAAAAACTTTTACTATTTTTTCAAGCTCTATAAAGTATGCCTTTGATAACGTAATTGGTACAGCAGTAAGTATGTAAATTAACTTCGGTAATATCATTTTTGGAAAATTGGCATGGCCCAGTCATGAACATTCAATATTACTCTATCAAAGTTCATTATTTCCTTATGGAACATTTTTAGTTGAATCTATACCAGTAGCCTTTGTGCATTGGTAACCTCAGGTATTTTACATATTTTGCAGTTATTTGAAATGTGATTGGACTTCCTTTTACTGATTCTTGAATTTTGTCATTATATTATAGAAGCACTGCTAATTTTTGAGTATTTACTGCATAACCTGAAACTGCTGAAGATGCTGTCTCAGTATTTTTGCTAATTCCTTAGGGTTGTTTTCCTCAAATTTACTAATTTATTTGTTTTTGGTTTTCAGCGATCACTTCCATAACCTCCAAATTTTTCCCACTCCCTCCTCAATGTAACCATATATGAGTTCTACACATGTATTGCCATTAAAAATACTTATACATTAATCATGTTGCATAGAAGAATTAAAATGAATGGGAGAAACCATGAGAAAAACAAAATGCAAAAAGGAGAAAATGTCTACTTCATTCTGCTATCTGCCTTCATAGTTCTTTCTGTGGATGTGGTTGTGGATAGCATTTTACAGGATGAGTGCCTTGGAAATGTTTTAGGTGCTTGCATTGCTGTGAATGGCTATCAAAATCAGTCCCTGAACACTATGGTTCTGCTCACTTCACTCAGCATCAGTTCATATAAGCCTTTCCTGATTTTTATGAAGTCCACCTGTTCTTTATTTCACATAGCACAATAGTATTAAATTACATTCATATACTACAACTTGTTCAGCCATTCCCCAATTGATGGGCATTTCCAGTTCTTGGTCATCACAAGAACTGCTATAAATATTTTTGTATATGTGAGTCCTTTTCCTATCTTTATGATCTCTTTGAGATACAGACCTAGAAATAACATTGCTGATCAAAGGGTATATGCATTTTTATAGCCCTTTGGGCATAGTTCCAAATTGCTCTCCAGGATGGTTGTATCAGCTCACAGCTCCACCAATGAATGAGTGTTCAAACTCTCCCACATCTTCTTCAACATTTACCATTTTCCTGTTTTGTCCTATTAGCCAACGTGTTAGGTACGATGTGGTACCTCAGAGTTGTTTTGATTTTCATCTCTCTAATCAACAGAGATTTAGAGCATTTTTGCATATGACTGCAGATAGCTTTAATTTCTTCCTCTGAAAACTGCCTGTTCATACACTTTAACCATTTATCAATTGAAGAATATCTTGTATTTTTGTAAATTTGATTCAGTTCTCTATATATTTTAGAAATGAGGGTTTTATTGGAGACACTATTTGTAAAAAATCATTCCTAGTTTTCTACTTTCCTCCTAATCTTGAGTGCATTGTCCTTTTTTGTGCAAAAACTTTTTAATTTGATGTTTTATGGGAGAGTTCATCCCATTCACATAGTTATGATTACTCTCTGTATCTTTCTCTCCATCATATCCCCCCCATCTGTGCTTTTATTTCTCCCTTCTCCTTTCTCCTTCTCATAAGTCTTTTACTTTTGAGGACTGCCTCCCTCAATCTTCACTTCCTTCTATCAACCACCCCCCCTTTTCTTGACTATAAGCCTGGTTACTGGCTTTGGGTGCAGCGGTCTCATCTAAAAGCTATATAATGCTGCAATTTACCTGAAACTGAGCTGGAGCTAGCTGGTGTGTCCCAAGGTTGAGGCCAGATGAAGTCTTTATGAGTTTCTCCAGGGTTACACTGGAGCTCACAGCTTGAGGTATGGGAGAGTGTTATGGCCACTAGAGGTCTCTTCCTTCCTTAGGGCTGTTGTAGAGCACAGCTACTGGTGGGCAATGGTCTGCACTTGTTTCTGTGGATTCCCCTGGTTGTGTGAAGGCATGCCTGGTTTCCTAGTGGTGGCATTCCAGCTTCACCCTGATGGGTCTCAAGATCTCCTGTTGGTCCACTGAGGTGGAGCTTGCTGGTTTGCCTCTGGTTCTGCACTGGTCCCCTTCAGCCAAAGCAAGAAAGACCCTTCCTGTCAAATTTCTTAATCTTCCAAGTTAAAAGATTGCTGTACCCCTTCTGTCGGCTCCACTATTCCAGGAATTTTTCTGGGGCAATATATTCTGGGTTTTTCAAAGTCAACAAGGGAAGGTGAGAGCACTTATAGTTAGTTTTACCCTCTTGGTTCCTGGAAGTTCAAGTAAGGTGACCTTAAAAAATTCAGTCTGTGGGCTGATTAGGAGCAGCCTCTGCTACTGCTACAGCCCTGCATTTCTCTCTCACTCAGCTCTCCAAGTCTTGTGCTGAGAGGTTTGGGAATCACAGCTGTTTACTCAGACCACTTGGGGATACTCTCCCTCTACTATGGCTGAGTTTGTGCTGGTGCAGTCAGTGAGCTGTGGGTTCCTCCAACCTGGTGCAACAGATCCTTCTGGTCAACCACTCAGGCTGTCCTACCATACTCTATCTCCCAGGGCATCTGACACTACAAAATTTGCTCAGATTCACTTTCTAGAGGTATCTAAAGGAATTTTTGGAAGAGCTCAGTTGAGTCCCAGCTTTCACTCTGCCACCTTGACTCCATTCAGGCCCTCCACTGGAGTTTCTAAATACACATGTCAGTCAATAGGGATAGTTTTATCTCTTCTTTACCTTCAATTACTTTATGTTGTCTTACTGATATTGCAGTCATGTCCAGAATTACATCAAATAACAGTGGGGAGAGTGGGTATCCTTGCTTTATTCCTTAATTTATTGGGAAAATGTTCCATTACATATGATCCTTGCTTTTTATTTCACAAAAATTTTTTATACTACTAAAAATATTCCTAGATGCCTGTACTTTGCATATTTTCCCCCCATAAATGAACTTTGTATTTTGTCACATAATTCTGTGGTTTTAGATGTTTTTGTTTTTTAATGTGATTTATTATGTAGATTATTTTTCTAATGTAAAACCATGCTTATCTTCTTCATGTAAATCCAACCTAGTCAAAATGAATGATTTCTTTAATGAATAGCTGTAGTATATTTGCTAAAATTGTCTTTACAATTGTATATACAATGAATCAGTATCCATTCTTGAGACATGCCTATAGTTCCTCTGCCTTATCCTTTCCTGGTTTAGATATTATAACAACATTTGTCTTACGAAAGGAGTCTGGTAGGTGTTTTTTCTCTTAATTCTAGAGAATAATTTGTGTAGTATGGGGACTATTTGTTTTTTAAAGGTTTAGGAGAATTCTCCTGTGAATTCATCAGGACAAGTTTTTCTTTAGTAATTTCATTCAGCTAGTGCTATTTCTTTTTCTGAAACTGGACTATTTTCTATCTCTGTTTAGTCTTCTCTTAATTTATATTTTTGAAGGATTACTTTATTTGTTTTGTGTTCTCAGTAACGGTAGTATGTAACTGGGCATAGTAGTCCCTTATAATTCTTTTTTCTCCTAATTTTATTATGATTTCATCTTACTCCCCCCTCATATTTTGTTGATTAGATGTTCTGTCCTCTTTTTAATTTCTTTTGTTTTTAAACCAGATTGGCAAAAGATTTATTAATTTAATTAGTATTTTCAGAAAATTAGATTTTAGTTTTATATTTTCTATAGGTTTAAATATAATTTTTTCATGTCTAATTTAATATTTATTATTTTCTTCATATTTTAGGTTTATTTGTATTTTGTTTTTTTTAATTTTTAAAAATGCATATTCAGTTCCTTAATCCTTTCTTTTTCTATTTTTAAATATGTTTGTGGGGCTGTGATTTTTCCCTCCCTGAAGATTGTTTTGTCTAGATCACAGAAATTTTGATGTGTGATTCAAGTATTATATTTTTTATAATTATTAATTTTTTCTATGTTCTTTGACCCATTTGCTGTTTAGGATTTCATTGTTACATCTTCATTTGGGTCTATGTGTTTGGATTTGTGTGATTAGTGACATATTTTTTTTTGCATTATAGCTTGTAAAGGATACTTTTGTACTGTTTCTGACTTTTTACATTTATCTGTTGTGCCTCCATACCCTCATTCATGGTTAGTTTTTGTGAAAGTTCAATGCAGTGCTGAATAATACATACATGCATATATACGTGTATGTGTATGTGTGTGTGTATGTGTGTGTGTGTGTGTGTGTGTGTGTGTGGTTAGCAATACCATTTGGAGAATACAATATCATAAGTCATTTAGATCTAGTTTATCTAGAAATTTGTTCAACTTCTATATTTTCCCATTTGTTTTTCACTTTTGTTAAATTTGTCCAAACCTGAGAAAAGGACATTAAAATCTCCTGTCACTATTGTATTACTGTCTCTGTTTTGTATGTCTGAGTAATCTTAATTTAACCACATCACTGTTCTATTAAGAACAAAATAAAACCTTCAGGTGTTCTCTGTTGTTTATCAAATAACAACTAAAATCCTGGCTGTGGCATTCTTAGTTTTCTACAATTTGTTTCCAATCATCTTTCCTGCCTTATATTACTTCCCTTCATATAATTTATATTGTACCAACTTGGTTATTATAGCTAACTAAAGTGATCTGTATTCCCCAGTATTCAACTGCCCATGTCTCCATTCTTCTGTGTATCTCATTCTCTGTGACTAGAATTAAACTGCATATTTTACCCCCCTTCCCCAGTTTTTGTCTGAATAGTCCTTCCTTCATTTAAGACACAATGCAAATAACAATTCTTCCTCAAAGTCTTCACAGATCCTCTCAATTGAAAACAATTCATCCTCAAATTTCTCATAATACTTTGTTGAGACATCACTTTAGCACTTCAGATCATAGGGTTTAGAGCTACAAAAGACCATAGCAACTAATTTGTATAACATCTTCATGTTACAGGAAATAAGAACTCCAAAAGATAAAGATACTGGTCCAAGAACACCAAAGTGATAGATAGAATAGAAATAATTGACAGGGAAAACTGCATCTTTCAGCATGCTCAGGCCCAGAGAGCAATCAGTCATTGGAGAAGTCAATAGGATGTAATGCTATATCAGTCAGACTTCCCACAGAATACTTTATAGAGCTAGACAAAATAATAAAATTTATTTGGAGCAACAAAAATCTAGAATCTCAAGAGAAATAATGAAAAAAGTAGGAATAAGAGGGGGGAGTAGCACTTCCAGACATCAATTTATTCTACAAAGTAATAATCAGCAAAACTATTTCGTTCTGATAAAAAAAAAAACAAGAAAAAAATATCATTTAGAACAGTTCAATGTCTGATAAACTTTTAAAAATGTATCATTTGAAGAACTCTTTATTTGACAAGAATTGATTAGAAAATTGAAAAGCAGTTGAGAACAAATTAGCTTTATATGAATAACTTATACCAAATGCCATAAGTTCAAATTAGACATAGGGTCTGAATATTAAAGGTCATATTATACAGAAATTAGAAGAGAAGAAAATCAGGTATGTTTCATAAATATAGTTAGGAGAAAAATGCTTGCCTAAACAAAAGACAGAGGTGATTCACAAATTAAAAAGGTTAATTTTGATTAAATGAAGTTGAAAATCAATTAGTGAAACAAAATTATCACAATTAGAAATGTGATCAACTGGGGAAAACAATATTTTCATCAGATATGACACTGAAAAGTTTCTGATATATATGATATTTAGGGGTTCGCTCTCTCTCTCTCTCTACACACACACACACACACACACACACACATGAAATCACTAAAAATTATTTTCCAATTGATAAGTGGTCAAAGGAGATGGGTAGTTTAAAAAGAATGAAGTTTCACACTGAAAATTAGCAAAACTGAAGAAATATGGGAATAATTAACTTTAAAGGGGTCACAGAAAGACAGATACACTAACACATAATTTATGTAGTTGTGCATTTGTACAACTATTCTGAAAAGTTATTTGGAAACTGACTAATGTGGCAAAGCCAAAATGGTGGATCAGGGGCAGCCACTTAGCTGAACTCTCCCAATGTTCCCTGCCAAAACTTTAAAATGATACCTTGAATGAACAAAAAATCAATATGAAACATTTCATCAGCCCCCTAAAAAAACTTAGGAAGGTGGCAAAAGTCATCCATAATACTAGGGCAGAAGTCGGTCTAGAGCTCACATCAAGGGTGATAGCAACAGTGACAGCAGTAGCAACTTTGGATCCCTCATAGCCCAAAGATGGTAAGGGGCTGTTTAGAAATAGATTACAGGGGACCTTTTTTGACACTAGAAAAAATATTCATTGAAGAAAATAAATCTTTAAAAATTAAAATTGATCAAATGGATAAAGAAGTACAAAACCTAACTGGAGAAAATAACTCTTTGAAAAGTAAAATTGGCCAAATGGAAAAGGAGATACAAAAAGTTAACTGAAGAAAATGATTCATTAAAAATTAGAATTGGACAAGTAGAAACTAATGACTTTATCAGGCATTAAGATCAGTCAAATAAAATTGACAGAATGAAAAAAGTAGAAAAAAATTTCATTGGAAAAACAACTGACTTGAAAAATAGATCCAAGAGAGAAAATCTAAGAAATAACCAAGGAAAATCATCCCAAGGTCCTAGAACAAGAGGGTAAAATAGTCATTGACAGAATCTACCAATCACGTCCTGAAAGAGATGTCAAATCGAAAACACCAAGGAACACTGTAGTCAAATTTCAAAATTATCAGGTCCAGTAGAAAATATTGCAAGTAGCCAGAAAGAAAGTTTCAAATATTGTGGAACTACAGTCAGGATCACATAGGACGTTGCAGCATCTACATTAAAAGATCAAAGTGATTGGAATATGATATTCCATAAGGTAAAGAAGCTTGAACTACAACCAAGGATCAAATACTCAGCAAAACTGAAGGAGATGGACATTCAATGAAATAAGGGATTTCCAGACCTACCTGATGAAAAAGACATAGCTCAATGAAAAATTTGATCTTCAAATACAAGACTCAAGAGAGGCATGAAAGGTAAACAGGAGGGAAAAAATACCTTTGTTGTTCAATAAGGCAAACTGTTTAGATCCCTATATGGGAGAATGATACTTGTTAATCTTGAGAATGGTATATTATTTAAGACATTTAAAAGGGATATACATAGACAGAATATGTGGGTATAAATTAACAGACATCATAATAAAAAATCTAATTAGGGGGTGCGAAGGGATTGTAATGGGAGAAGAGGAAAGGAGGAGGCAGAAAAGGATAAATTATATCTCATGAAGAATGCACAAAATCATTTTATAGTAGAGGGAAAGAAAGGAGAGAGATGAACATTGTTGGAGCTTTATTCTTATTGAATTGGGTTCAAAGTGGGAATAACATACTCTTTTAAATACAGAAATATAGCTTACCTTTCAGGCAGGAGGAAGGGAAAGAGGAAATAAAAGGGGGTGATTAGAAGGGAAGGAAGAAGTAGTAAGGGAAAAGGGAAAGAAAAGGGAGGGGGGCTGATAGAAAGAAGTGAAAATTAAGGGAGGCAGTTGTCAAAAGTAAAAGACTTATGAAGAGGGGAAGAGAGAAGGGAGAAATAAAAGCACAGATGGGGAGATACAATGGAGAGAAAGATTCAGATAGTAATCATAACTATGAGTGTGAATGGGATGAATTCTCCCATAAAACATAGGTGGGTAGCAGAATGGATTAAAAAAATAAACCTACAATATGCTGTTTACAAAAAACACATTTGAAACAGAGGGATACACATAGGGTAAAGGTAAAAGTCTGAAGCAGAATATATTATGCTTCAGCTGAAGTAAAAAAAAAGCAGGAGTAGCATTCCCAATCACAGACAAAGCAAAAATAGACCTAATGACAAGAGACAGGGAAGGAAACTATATACTACTAAAAGCCACCATAGACAATGAAGTAATATAATTACTAAACATATATGCATCAAGTTGTTATAGCATCCCAATTCTTAAAAGAGAAGTTAAGAGAGTTACAGGAAGAAATAATGGCAAAACTATACTAATAGGGGACTTCAACCTCCCCCTCTCTGAACTTGATAAATCTAACCTCAAAACAAACAAGAAAGAAGTTAAAGAGGAATAGAATTCTGAGAAAAGGTAGATAGAATAGACCTCTGGAGAAAATTGAATGGGGATAGTAAGGAATGTACTTTTTTCTCAGTGGTACATGGCATATACACAAAAATTTACCATGTACTAGGACATAAAAATGTCACTATCCAGTGCAGAAAGACAAAGATAGTCAATGCATCCTTTTCAGATCATGATGTAATAAAAATTATACATAATAAATGGTCATGAAAAGGTAGGCTAAAAATGAATTGGAAGTTAAATAATCTAATCCTAAAGAATGAATGGGTCAAGCAACAAATCATAGAAATAATCAATAACTTCATTCAATAAAATAAAAATAATAACATGCCAAAACTTATGAGATGCAATGAAAGCAGTTCTTAGGGGAAGTTTTATATCTCTGAATGCTTACCTGAATAAAACATAGAAAAATGAGATCAAAAAATTGGGTATGTAATTTTAAAAAGCAGAGAAAGAACAAATTGAAAATCTCCAATTAAATACCAAAATAGAAAAGCTGAAAACAAAAGAAGAGATTAATAAAATTGAAATTAAGAAAACTGTTGAACTAACAATAAAACTAAGAGCTGGTTTTATGAAAAAACAATAAAATTGATAAATCTTTGACTAATTTGATTTAAAAAAACAAAGAAATAAACCAAATTATCAGTATCAAAAATGAAAAAGGTGAATTCACCACCAATGAAGTAGAAAGTAAAATGATGATTAGGAATTAGCTTGTCCAATTATATGCCCATAAATTTGACAATCATAGTGAAATGGATTAATATTTACAAAAATATAAATTGTCCAGATTAACAGAAGATGATGTAAAATACCTACATAACCCCATTTCAGAAAAAGAAATTGAACAAGCCATTAATGAATTTCCTAGAAAGAAATCTCCAGAGGCCAGAGAGATTTACAAGCAAGAGTCTATCAAACATTTAATGAACAATTAATTCCAATACTATATAGAATATTTGGGAAGATAGGTGGAGAAGAAGTCCACCAAATTCTTTATATAATTCAAATATAGTGTTGATATGTAAACTGGGAAGAGGTAAAACAGAGAAAGAATAATATACCTAATGAATATAGACGCAAAAATTTTGAATGAGATATTAGCAAAAAGATTACGACAAATTATCAAAAGAATAATACATTTTGATTTGGTAGGATTTATACCAGGAATGCAGGGCTGGTTCAATATTAGGAAAACTATCAGTATAATTGATCATATCAACGACAAAATAAACAGAAACCATATGTTTATCCCAATAGATCCTGAAAGAGCTTTTGAAAAAATACAACACCCATTCCTATTGAAAACACCAGAGAGTTTAGGAATAAATGGAGCTTTCCTCAAAATGATAAGTAGCACTACCTGAAACCATCAGCAAGCATTATTTGTAATAGGGATAAGTTAGATGCATTTCCAATAAGATTGGGTGTGAAACAAGGAAGTCCATTATCACCACTGTTATTCAGTGTGGTGCTAGAAATGTCAAATTTAGCAATAAGAGAAAAAAAGAAATGGAAGAAATTAGAATAGGCAAAGAAAAACATGTTGCAGACATTATGATGATGTACTTAGAGGATCCTAGAAAATCAAGTAAAAAAGCTACTTGAAATAATAAAAGAAAACTTTAGCAAAGTTGCAGGATATAAAATAAACCCACAGAAATCATCTGAATTTCTCTATATTATAACAAAGCCCAATAGCAAGAGATAGAATGAGAAATTCCATTTAAAGTTATTGTAGACATTATGAAATATCTGAGGGTCTACCTGCCAAAACAAACAGAGGGACTATATGAACACAATTACAAAATACTTTTCACATAAAGAAAGTCAGATCTAAATAATTGAAAAAACATCAGTTGCTTGTGGGTAGACTGAGCTAATATAATACAAATGACAATCTTACCTAAATTAATTTACTTATTCATTGCTATACCAAAGAAACTACCAAAAATTATTTTGTAGAGATAGAAAAAGATAATATCAAAATTCACCTGGAAGAACAAAAGGTCCAGAATATCCACAGAATTAATGAAAAGAAACACTAGGGAAAGTGGCCTAGCCATACCAGATCTTAAATTGTATTATAAAGCAGCTATCATCAAAACCACTTGGTATTGCCTAAGAAATAGAGGGGTAGATTGGTGAAACAGGTTAGATACACAGTAGACAATAATTATAGTAATTTGCTATTTGATAAACACAAGGACTCCAACTTCTAATATATGAACTCACTGTCTGACAAAAATTTCTGGGAAAACTGGAAAATATTGTGGTGAAAACTGGGCATAGATCAATGCCTGACATTGTATACAAGAATAAATTCCAAATGGATACATGACCTAGGTATAAAAACTGATGTTATAAACAAATTAAGAGAGCAAGGAATAGTTTATCTGTAAGATTTATGGAAAGTGGAGAAATTTATGACCAAACAAAAGATAGAGAACATTATGAAAAGTAAAATGGATAACTTTGCATAAAATTGAAAAGCTTTTGCACAAAAAGTCAATTCATCTAAGATTAGAAGGGAAACAGGAAATTGGGAAAAATTTTTTACAAATAAATGCCTCATTTCTAAAATATATAGAGAATTGAGTCCAATTTGCAAGAATATGTCATTCCCCAATTGATAAATGGTTAAAGCATATGAACAAGCAGTTTTCAGAGGAAGAAATTAATTTATCTATAGTTATATGAAAAAAAGCTGTAAATCTCTATTGATTAGAGAGATGCAAATAAAAACCACTCTGAGGTACCACAGCACACCTATTACATCGGCTGACAGGACAAAATAGAAAAACGATAAATGTTGGAGGTGTGGGAAAGTTGGAACACTAATTCATTGTAGGTGGACTATTCTGGAGAGCCATTTGGAACTATGCCCAAAAGGCTATAACAATGTACGTAAGCTTTGACCCAGCAATATCACATCTAGAACTGTATCCCAAAGGCATTATTAAGATGGGAAATGGACCCATATGTACAGAAATATTTATAGCAGCTCTTTCTATGGTGACCAAGAAATGGAAACTGAGGAAATGTCCATCAATTGGGGAATGGCTGAACAAGTTGTGGCATATGAATACAATGGAATACTATTGTTCTATAAGAAATGATGAGTATTTCTTATGGTAGACTTTGGGAAAACCTGGAAAGAATTATATGAACTGATGCTGACTGAAATGAATCAGGAGAACATTTTACACAGTAACAACCACAGTGTTTGAGGACTGTTTTGCCTTTTCAGCAATGCAAGGAACTAAAACATTTCCAAAGGACTCATGATATAAAATTCCATCTATATCCAGATTAGAGTAACCAAGGGTCTCTCACAGATGACCATCATTACAACATTGCTATTATTGTGCACAATGATCTGGTTCTTTTCACTTCTCTTGGTATCAGTTCTTGTAGGTCTTGCCATGTTTTTCTGAAACCACCATACGTCACAACTCCTTCAGCCATGACCTAATTGATGCACATCCCTGTAATTTCCAATTCTTTGCCACCACAAAAAGAGCTGCAATAAATACTTTTGATCCAAGACAATTCAAAAGGACTTATGATGAAAAAATACTATCTACCTCCAGAGAGAGAACTGATGAACCATGAATACAAATTGAAATATAATTCTCTTGCTTTCTTCATTTTTTTCTGCTTTTTTTGGAAATATGACTAATATGGAAATGTGTTTTGTATGATTTCATGTGATAATTGATATATTTCTTGCTTTTTTAGTGATTGAGAGAGGTGATAGGAAGGAGAAAGTTTGGAACTCACAACTTAAAAAGAAAAAATGTTAAAAATAAATATTTTTTTTATAAAAGAGACTAAAATGTGCCTTTACTTTGATTCAGAGATATTATCCCAAGGCACAGATGCCAAGTAGGTCAATGATTTAAAGAAAAGTCTCATGACTTCAAGTTTTTTAGCTTTTAAACTGTCCTATGCAGCAGTAGGGGGAAAATACACTGTACTTAATGATCACAAATGTGGCTTAAACATGTGCTCAAGTCTCAGCTCAGATACTTATAAGATATGTGACCTTGGGCAGCTTACTTAAACTCTGGAATTTTCGGAAAGGCTCTCTGTTTTCTCATCTGAAGAATGGGAATAATATTTTCACTGCCCACTTTACTGGATTGCTGCTAGGAAAACATTTTAAAGACCTAAATGTAACTTATCTTTTTTTTATATACTATTATCTGATAGAAGAAAATTATGCTTTGGTAATAGAAGTTCGTCGGGAGTTAAAATAAATAAAATAATAATAAAATCAAAAGTAATTTCACTGCCTCACCTTTAATCTTCTTTAATTGATTCATGAATGCCCATCTTAAATAGATGTTAATCAGCTAGAGTCCTCCCCTCACGTTGATTAGGCATAGTATATACTCCATAGATATTTGCTGATTGATAGGTTTGTAGGCACCACTCCAAAGCAATATTTCCTCTGTCAAAGCCAAGTAGCCATTTCTTACTTTCATTCTACCGTAATGCAATCGATGCAATGCCAATGACAAACTTGACGGTTAGAAGAAGCCTGTGAACACGCTTCTCCTAACAGATACATAGAGAACATTTCCCCTGAAGGCTGATCTTAGTAAACAGAAGTATCTTGGTTAGTGGGGGGGAGTGGAGAGAGGGAACTGAGACTTTCCTGACACAGCAAGAAGAGTTAGATTTAAGAGCTCTGCTGTCTCACCTCTCACTTTGCCAGCAAGAAACAATAAAGTGAAATAACAGGCTGTGAAAGTGCATGGCAGTTCCTAAAACAAGAAACTTAGGGTGAGTTATTGCTGTTCTAGATGGCGTTTCATAGTTTCTGACAGTATGAAGCATATTTGAAGGGAAAAAAAGATAAAGCCACCCACAGTATGTCTGGAGTTAATATGTATTTTTCCACCAGTCAGTGTGGGAGGCTCTCTGTTTATGTAATTACTGCTTTCAAAAATGCTTAAATAGACATGAGCAATGAAGTGAAATTGCATGTGGAATATTCAGATGACATTGTATCTGTCGCAGTTACGGGCTTTTTTCTTAGAAAAACAGATTTTTTTAAAAAAATTATATTCTCACTTGGATAGAAATGCGCATTGCAGGAAGTTCAAAAGCTGCCTTTAAATAGTGCTGACATTACTAGCATTAGTCCTGATGAATTATCTTAATTAAATGTTCCAAAAGACTGGCAGAGGGCTGAGTTCGTCAAGGAGAGTAGAGGTCTGCTCTATGCTAGAGAAAGGGGATTCAACTATAACACCTAATAAGGGCAAGGGACCATAGACAGGACCTGGCCAACTGTTTACAGCCCTCTGATTGTATATGTGAGACAAACACTTTGGCTCATTGCTTTCAAAAAAGGAATTAAAGAAGTGTGGGAAGAGGGTGTTGGGATGAGATGGAGTAAGAGAGAAAGGCAAAATGGGATTTTGCAGATTATTCATTTCGTATTTAACAAGTTTTGCTTATCTTTTCTCTCCTCTGAGAGTTGGTGGAAAGAGAAGCATTCTGGGTCTACCTTCTTCTTGTCTTCAGCCTGGTTTTAAACATATGGTAGCTAATGATGCAGGTTTATATTCCAGGCACAACCTTGCAAAGGGATTCTGCCCTATAGGCCACCACCCCAGATATTCACTTCTTGTGTATTCTATGGGACTCCTGACTTAGGTCAATGAACACTGCAGCAAGCAAGCAATGAGTCAGTCAACAAGTATTTGCTAACTGTTTACTGTATAACTGGCACTATGCTAATCTGGAGAGGTCCTTATAATGACTACAGCTATGGACTGGAGTGGTCCAATTTGCTGTGACTTAAGAATTGCATAGGTTTAGAGTATAATTCCCATTGATCTTTAATGGTCACCCTTTCTCCTACTTTTATTAAAAATGTCCATTTTTTGAATATTTAATTTAAGTAAAGGGGGATTTTATAGAATCAAGTAAATATGTATTGTTGAGAAGAGGGAAAACTCAGTAACTAGCTTTCTAGTTAACATAAGAGCATGGAGTTCTTTTTATGTTGATTATTTATCACTTTGCAATATAAACAGCAGGATTCCAAAGGGATACATGGTGTCCTTAGTCAAAATTTTTGGTTTGGAGATTTACCAAAAAGTAAAAAAATGATACTGCATTGTCTGCTGGAGGCACCTTTCATGGAGAAATCCAACACAGTGACATGAGTAGAAGGCTAACAAACAAGAAGCAATATAAATATCCCCAAACAAGTTACCAAGTTATCATTTTCCTGGCTACTGCATCCTAAGGATCAACGGGCTCTTGCATTTGACTTGCTTCTAAAAACTCCAACATGTGTTGTCTTTCTCTATTAGAATATGAACTCCTTGAGGGAAGGGATTTTCTTATTCTTCTATATGTGTCTACAGTACTTAGCACAAAGCTTTACACATAGTAAACATTTTAATGCTTTTTCATTCATTCATAAACATACTGAACACCTGAATGAGGAAGGAATAATTTTGAAGATGGAACCTCAAGAAACTTCTATCTTGATGTTGAAATTTACCTATTTCTTTTAACTATTCATCGATTAATTTATTCAACCAACCATTATCAGTTACCTACTACATATATAGATCAACTAAATCAAATTCAATTAACATTTAAGCACCTGCTAGATATAAGGCACCATTTGGTCTTGATGATATAAGTAAAGACTGATGATGTAAGTAATGGACCTCCATGAGCCATTGGGGGAGGGACATATGAAGTACTCCGAGATAAGTAAATGCAAAGACTACGCCAAGTTAGAGTAATTTCAAGAGGGAGAGAATACTAATGCCCGAGGGGATCAGAAATAGCCATAAATACATTAAGTGATGGAGGTAGGGTCTAAATCTAGAGCCTTTGACTCCTAACCCAGCTGACCACCAACCCGCAGTACTGTTCACTGAATTATGCTTCGTGCTCACCTAACAAATGTTTATTGAATGAATGAGTGATTAAATGGCCCTGTACAAATCCTTTTTCAGTCCGTACTAATTTCCTCAATGGAGATGGACAAGATAATGAAAGAAAAGCATATTGCACATTGTAGGTATGCATAAGAAAGGTTAATATGATGCTTAATCAGAGATCTCATTCTCTCTTTTCATTCTCTGCCCCTCCTCTACCACTTATCATCTCTACCACTGTTTTGCAGTATGTTCCCTTTTATTGTTAGTGATTTCTTCACTTGCATATGTATGTCTTCTCTCCTCAAATTGTATTTTCCATAAGTCAAGAAAAAAGGTTTTACTATTCTTTGTATTTCTTACAGTGTCTAACACCATGACTTGCACATTCATGGTTATCGACAAATATTTGTTGTTTGATTGAAAAACATAATCCGGTCTGCTAAGAAAGGTGGTGAGACAGCCATCCCCAGCCGAGTGTTGATGTCAGTCTCCCTGGGCCCTGGTCCAGTTGGCTCATAGTGGGATCCTGGGACTGAATTTTCAGTTGCTGGCTGAGCAAAAACCAGAGGGCACAGAAGGGAGGGGAGAATGTAGTTGGAACATTCTCAAAAAAAAAAATGTATGCAATCATTTGGGGGCCAAATGATCTCCCTCAAACTTTGAATTGTTTCTGATACTTTTGCAAATTATTTTGCCTCCTTATTTCATATGGGAAATGCACACTTTTAGTTTACCTATACTTACCTAATTATTTGAGTTATTAGTCCTGAAGAAAACTAAAATGAAGAGGTGACTGCTCAGTCCTGCTAACAAAACATCACGATTCATGGTGGAGTTTTATTCCCGTATTTATTTACAGTGCTCTTTTATTAATTTCAAAGGGGGCTGCTTATTGCTTTAGCAAAAATGACAGAAGCCTTCTGTACCAGTGGGGTTCCAATTCTGAGCTCCTGGATCCATGCAAAGACAGTTTGGTTTAAATATTCATATGAAGTATACCCATGTTCTTTTCCATCCTTGCCAAACCCATTAAGAGATCACAAATCAGTGCTGAACAGTCACACAGCTCCCTATTCACTGTTAGATGGCAAATTATTACTAATTAAGCTTTGTACAGTTATGGTACAAATTAAACTAGTTTATTGCCCAAACTATAGTTTTGTCTGAATAATGAATACCAGATATTACCTTTAGTAGAGTAAGCTGGGAGCAGGAACATAGTTGTGACCTTATGAATATTTATCTTTTTTGGTGTTATTTTTTGCATATTTTCATTTATACCATCCCAATGCAGAATTCATAGTCATACTAAGTACATAAGGACAAGAAGATTGAACAAATTCAGGAACCAAATTCTTTTTTTTCCTTTTTTAACATCTACTAATACAGATAGAAAATTGACTTGGACTCTTTCAGGCTTCTAATTGTTTTGAGTGTTCTAGGAGAAGATGGGAATTAGGTTTGGTTTTTTTTAATGTACTCTTCCCACCCCCATCTCCCAATCCCCACATTTTGACTTGCAAACCTACCTCATATTGTTGGTAAATACCATTTTTAAGATGAGTGGAGCCAGTTAAAAGTGTTCTGTGCCCAATATTGAGTGTTTAAAGCCATTTCTAAAATTAAGCTGCATGTCACATCAGTCGCTTCAATCCTAATTAGCAGCAATTATGGAGTTTTGTATCATTCATTATGTAATGTGGATTAATTCCAAAAATGTTTCATTGAAAAAAAATGCTTCAGTGTTAATTAATTTCTTATAGTCAGAAAGAAGGTTGTGGTTTCATCCCAGCTGTGACTTCCCTGGAGGGTGGAGATGGGGAGGACAATGTGTACGTGTGTGTGTGTGTGTATGTGTGTGTGTGTGTCTTTAAAAGAAGCATAGTAATGTTATTCCATGTTTGTGCGTTTTAATATTTAGTACCTTAATAACTTGTTTCTAATAACTCATGTTATCAAAATCAAATCAGGGAGCAAAAAGGCAAAGATACAGAAAGGCTGCCTGTTTTTGAAAAGTATGGCTTGTCCCTTTAATATTAATTTATTAATTAATCCATTCATTCATTCATTCATTTATTCATTCATAGCCATATAACAAGTGCCTGATATTTACAAACCTTTGTGCTATTTGGTTGGGGAGATTTAACAGGCCTTGTTCCTGTAAAGTTTTTAATTTAGTATACATGTATAAATATTCAAGAATATATAATCCACTCTAACATGGCATAATGGATAAAGAACTGGCCTTAGATCAGAAAGACTTGACTTAAAGTCTTTTCTTTGATACTTATCAACTACCTCACCCTGGACAAATCTCTTACCTTTCAGGAGCCCAGGTAACTCTAAATCTCTGTTAGTGTAATATATACTTTTTGAAGGCAGATCCTCTCTCATATTTGAAACTCTAGTACTCAATAGAAGTGCATAGCATATAGTACTTGTTGAATGATGAATTGGTTGATTAATAGTTTATAGATGAATTATGGATCTTTTGGTGAAAGGAATTTGTAAACCAGCCTTTTTAAACCTTAATTAAATTATAGGTCTAGGCCAGATAATAACAGCAACAATGATTATAATTACATTGTAGAGTTGAATAAAGTAGCAACTGCTTATATCACAGAGAGTCACTGGGTTATATCATGAAAACACATTATCCTTGAGGGCAAAGACTTTTTTTGTGTGTGTTTGTATCTACAACGCTTAGCATAGCGCCTACTTCATAGTAAGGACTTTAATACTTATTGACTGATCGTAAGTCTGAAATAGTCTTTCATGATATCTTTGTAGAAGATGTAGGGAGATGTGAATAATTGTATAATCAGATAGGTTTGGAAGCAATTGACTTATTGGTCTAGAAAAAATGTTGGTTAATGTCAGCTTGGAAGACAGGATCTAATAGAGTGCATCAAAACTCTATTGGTTCTGTCAGATATTTATATTGATGACTTGGATCAAAATGTTCAGATGACACAGAAAGTGAAAGGGATATCTGTCCTAAGTAAAAGTATATGAATTCATAAGGATGTCAAATAAGCCCAAAACTCTGATATTCCAAAGCTTCTATAGATCCCTCAACTCATTATTGTATTCTGTCTATCATCAATCTCTTCAGTCTCATTAATCTCTTCAGTGACAGATCACAATACATCCAGGCTTACTCATACTGAACAGGTCCTGTTTGAGGTCCAAAAAATTTGCCACAGTGGTTATACCCCATGTGATGGGGTCCTTGCTTGAGTTTTTTTGATATCACAAAGATATTAATGGAATATGTGGAATGTTATCCAGTTATCCCTTGCTCTTGCCATATAATCTACTTCTCTTCTTTTTGGATCATGTGTATTTGATCTGGTCTCTGCCCTTGGTGTCCTGCATGACTATGACAGAGAGCGTTGATGGGCATATCTCTCTTTATCTTATACTGCACTTTAATATTAACGATCTGAGAATTAGTGATGCAGTTAAATGGGAAGAAAAAAAAATCTCTTCAGGGATTAGCAAAGTGTAAAGAACACCAGATTTGGAGTTAAAGGACCTTAATTAAAATCCCAGCTCCATCACTTACTACCTATGTGAGCTTTGTCAAATCACTTGACCTAACTTGGCTTTACTTTTCTCTTTGGTAAAAAGTGGAATCTGGACTAGATGAGCTTAAAGGTCCCTATCAGCTCTAAATCTATGATACTATGACACTGTGTTATCTGATAAAGGTTTAATATCTACACTTACTTCCTGCTGTATAAGGTTTTATAAAGAATTGATACAAATCTATAAGAATAAGAGTAATTTCCCATTAGGTTTAGGGATATAAATGGTAGTTTTGAAATAAAGAAACAACTATATAAAAGATATCTCCAAACAAATAAGAAGAAAAATGCAAATTAAAACAAAGGTAAAGATGACAAAAGATGAAACTGGTAAATCTTGGAGAGGCTGTGATAAAGTAGATATCTAGACATTGTTGATGGAATAGTAAGTTGGTTGAATTGTCATGCAACTGTATATATTTTTAACTCAGCAATACCACTAAGTAGCCATATATTCCAAGCAGGCCAAAGACAAAGAGAAATTTCTATATATGCAAAAATATAGCACCACTTTTTTACAATAGCAAAGAATTATGATTTTGACTTCTCAGAGGCTAAAAGACGGATTAGACTTGTTTTGTTTGGATTTGTAGAGTAGAATAGGGACAATAGGTGCAAGTCACAAGTAGATTTATATTAAGGAATATCTTGTAGAGTTATTTTAAAAAAAGTGACAAGAGATGCTTCAGGGGATACTGATTCTCAATACCCATAGTCTTCATCAGATGGAGATTTGAACGTCATATGTTTAGGATGTTATAGATGAGATTCAAGTGGGTGTTGGACTAAACACCATTTAATATCACTTGATTCTTTTGTAAAGTCAGTAGGAGGAAGATCATTTCAAACTGAGAAATAAAGGAATGCTTCCAGGAAAGAAGTGTCATTTGACTTGAGTCTTGAATGATGGATAGAATTTTCATAGAGAAAGTGTGAGATGCACCTAAATCAATATACCTTCTTATCAGTAAGGAACAAACCTACTGAAATCCTCAACTTTTCAAGTATTCCCTAATGTCATAATGTTAGTTGAGATAGGAAGAAGGCAGAATCCAAAGTATGAAGCTGGGATGGCACTTGATTTAAACTCAACATAAAAAATTGTAGATACAGGCCCCTAAGGATAATTTTTGAGTTTTTAATCACATTTCAAAAATGTAAATTCAAAGAATTGAGAAACTTAGTTTGGATGTTGACTTAAGAGCTTACACAAATACCCACACACCGTTTTGTAACTTCTTAATGCTCTGAACCACTAAATGTTGCAATTAGAATGAACATTAAAGTTTGTGCAACCTAACATTATCTTATAGGAGAAAATATGGAGAGCTGAAGAAAACTAAAAGCCATATCTAAATCCAAATTCAGTGGTCTTTCTATAATACTTGCTTCCTCCATTCTAACTTTACATTTAATATAATTAATTTTTAAATCTATCTTCTTTTGTTCATATCTCATTGCTTGAATGTAATAGCCCCTTTCCATTCTTCTGTATAACTTATCCAGCTTATTGTAATAACTTCAGTTTTGAAAAAAAATGCTGAATATATACTTAAGATCTGAAATATCATCAGAGAATATCTCAGCTCTGTGTACATTTGAAAACTGTCCTTTGGTTTTTAGGGTTTTATTTTGTTTTGTTTTATTTATTTATTTTTTTGCTATAGAATGTAGTATAGTTCCTTCCCTAGATTTACTCCAGGGAACTTCTTGAGAGCTATTTTTAAATTCAGGTAAAATAAAGTCTAGTTTTACTTCTCCACTGTGTTGTAAACAATTGTAATGGCAAAACAATCACTGGGGAAAATTCTTTTTAAAATCTTCCTAATCCTAAGCCACATAATTACAATAGATTGTGAGAAAAGTCTTTGACAAAGTATAAACTCATTTGTTTAAAAAAAAGACAGAAAATATAGGCATAAAATGACCTTTTAAAATATTATATGAAAGAATACATCTAAAACCAAAAAAATATGTGCAATGGGAAAGCAATAGAAACTTTCCCAGTAAATACAGGAATAAAGCAAAGGATGCCCCCATTATCCACTGTTACTTAGCATAATTCTAGAAATGTTGGCAAAATCAATAAGAAAAAAGTCATAAACAAAAATGAAGAAACAAAACTATTGCTATTTGCTGTTGACATCTTGATTTACTTAGAAAATCCTGGAAGATCAACAAGGAAACTAATTAAAATAATTAATTGCTTCAGTAAAGATATAGGATAAAAAATTTTTCTAAGCTGTATCTTTTGACTCCTACCACTTCCATTTTTCATAAGATTTTCCTTTCTTTCTTAGCAGGCTTTCTTTCCAAGTTGGGTCTATAGCCCAGTGCTACTCTGCATCTTGTGTGTGTGTGTGTGTGTGTGTGTGTGTGTGTGCATGACTGTTTGTGTTGTTGAGTCATTTCAGTCATGCTTGATTCTTTGTGACCCCATTTGGTGATTTCTTGGTGAAGATACTAGAGTTATTTGCTATTTCCTTCTCCAACTCATTTTATAGAGGAAGAAACTAAGGCAAACAGGGTTAAGTGACTTGCTCACCATCCCACAGTTAGTAAGTGTATAAGGCTAGATTTGAAATCAGGAAAATGAGTTTTTCTGATTCCAAGTCTAGTGCTCTATCCACTATACCACCTACTTTCTCCATCTTCAGTAGATCATGACAAAACAAACAACAACCAAAGAAAAAGTCTCTGCAATCCTCATATCACCAATACAATGTAAAGGTACTTGTTAAAAGCCTTTTTTTTATCAGGGAAGGAAATACAAGGTAGAAAAGTCATAAGCCAATTCTAGCAATAGCTAGAATTTCTATTCTGCTTAGATATTCAAGAAAGAGTTGTCAGTAATAATTTCTGGAGTGATTTTTAAAAACCTGTGATTCTCCCTTTATTGGTTTAATAAAGAGTCACTGCTCCCTAAGCTTGCTTGGAAAATTATTACCTATCAGCAAGACAGAAGACAAACACATGAGGTATTGACAGCCATATAAAGTAGGTCCCTTATGGCAGCTATTAAGAAAAGGAGCCTTATTTCACACACACACACACACACACACACACACACACACACACACACACACAGAACTAACCTCAAATTATGTTCATTTTGAAGCTCCAAACCCACCAAGCTGTTGAAAATTCACTTAACTGAAATGAATTCAGAGCAACTGATTTGACACAATTTGATACAAATTGATACAATTTGATACAAGAAATCATAGAGCCAGAGACCTTTACCTTTAAGTAGTAGGAATGACCTTAAAAGCTTTTCAGTCCAATTTGCTTCTTTAATAAATAAGGAAAATAAATTCTGAGCAGAGAAATGATTTGCCCAAGGTCATACAACTTGTAAATGACAGAACCAGAAATATAATAGTGGTTTGTTAATTTTTTTTTATTAACTGATTAAGCCAAATGTAGAGATGAAAACTTATTGATGGCTATTTTTTTTAATGAAGACTCCATTTTAGTTGTACCTAATCAATAAAGATTTTCAGTTGTTCCTTGAATTTTCATAGTGTTTGAATTCTCCCAACAGATTTCTGTTCCTGTCAAATATAAACATTTCCTTATAGATAGTGAATGAGCCACAGACTCCTTCCCTACCCCATGAAAAACAAGGGCTAGGAATACTATAACAATATTTTCTCAGAAAGATAGGGATATCCTTATCTTCACCATTTTTATACACAGTTTCCTTCAGAAAAAAAACAAAATTAATTATTTAAATAAAAGCTCCCATTAATATATGGTTTTAAGGTTTCCAAAGCATTTCTCCATATAACACCTCTTTTTGATTGTCCCAATAGCCCTGCTGGGTGGTCTTTTAATTGTTAAGTCCTATGTTCTTTCCCCTACCCCAGGCTGTGTCTCTAAAATCTTAAAACTTTGTGGAGATAAAAACTTGGTGGTTCATCCTTAATGTGGTCACAGAGTTGAACAGAGAATTGATGATCCAAACCAGGGTATTTTGCTCTCTAGGGCAAATCTAGGGTTGCCACGTGGATGGAAACCAACTAATGGACCAAAGGATCTACAGAGAAAGAAGTCCACCAATGAGTTCCTCTGTGGGAAGCACGATTAACAAAGGAGAAAGACAAACTGGCAACTTGGGGTGAAAAACAACAAGGAAAGGACATGTAATAAGTCCCAGAATCTTCTCTACTGCTGTGTTACTGAAGCCATAGATGATGGCACAGCTTGTCAACAGCTTATTCATTTTAGAATCTTTTTTTTTAAAATCATCAATGCAATGAAGAAATAATCTCAATTCTGAGAGTCACTTTTGAGGGGGAAAGATATGGAAAAATGATTCAGGTTTCAAAAGCTTATGGGCTCAACTTCGAGCTGTATGTGGTCAAACTGCTATTGACGCTTGAGAGTTTCCAATTGCTGGTAATAGACTGGAAAAAAAAGATAATGTGTTTGATCGATCAGCATGAACAAATTTCATTTAGGAGATCAATAACAGTTTATACTTGACAGAGCTGAGGGACCACATTTATTTTTCCCTTTGATTGAATAAATGTTTCCAATGGAACTGCAAATGTAAAGCAATTCTAACCATTTCTTAACTTGAGGCAGAGCTACTGCTACCATGCTACTGAAAGCAACATGTATTTAAAACTAATATACAGTAGAGTGGATAGCCAGGGGCTGAAGCAGTTGAATGAAACTAATGTACAGTTTATTAAAACATAACACATTGTAAGTGTTGGATTTAGTTTTCTTGATTCCCAGTACTGTGAAAAACAGAAGAGACATCACATTTTACAGTTGGGTGTTTTGTGGGTTGGATTTTTTATTTTTTTGGAAAATTCTCTTTATACTAAGAAGAAATCCTTCAACCTGTCAAAGAATGAAAAAGGTACAAGTGAAAGAAATCAAACATATGTGACAGATCACACAGTTCAAATATAACCCAAACCGTGTTACAGTTCCCTTTCCAATGCTTAGTACACCTGTATTATTTGTACAATAATAAACTTCCTCATATATGTTCTAAGGATCTCTTTATTATAAAGAAGTTCCATCATCAACATCTCTGAAACTGGAACTTCAGTCATGCTATTGTAGAATTGCTGGGAAATCCATGCAAGACAACTTTGCTGATAAATAATTTTGCAGCAGAAATGACATTCCATTCCATTTCATAAGTTAACTCTGACTATGATTTCTGCTAAATATATTGTACAGAATACAATCTTCTCTTTCTCTTGATATGCAGGGGAGAACAGGACCTTAGGAAATTAGACAAGTATGAAATGACAAGAGCTGAAAAAAAACAGAACATTCAGAAACCCAGAGTTCTACCTTTTTTCTCCCTTCATTCACATTTTGGTAATCACTTGAGCTCTTATGGATTCATAAGTTTATTTTTCTTAAAACTCAAGTTCACAAACTCAGTCGTCCTTGATTTTTCCTTCTGCCTCATTTACCATAATTAATCAGTTGCCAAATCTTGTATATTCTAATGCTTCAATATCTTTCGTAGACATCTCATTTTCTTCACTCTTGAAGCTACTTAAGAACTTAACACCTTTAGTTTGGAATATTGAAGTAGATGCCTAATTGATCTCCCTGCCTCAAGTCTATCCAAAATCTAATCTGTTCCTAAAAGCTGTCTGAAAATGTCATTCCCCTACTCCAGATGATCCGATGATGACTCTCTGTTGTCTTTAGGAGAAAATACCAATTCCTCTGTTTGGCATTTAAAGTCCTTCACAATATTTCTTCAGCCTGTCTTTATGACCCACTTACACATTACTTCGCATTGAAAACTCTTTCATGATTCTTCTCCTTGTCAATCACTCCTCCCCTCTTCTTTAAGAAAGCATTTTGTATATATCTTGTTTTTATTTATCAGTGGATTGTGCCATGAGATAAAAGATAGTAAACAATTAATAAATGTGTATTAATTGACTGAGATAGACAATTATATCTGTAGTTTTATTTTAAAAAATCTCAGGGCAGTCATTTTATATTTCTGCTTAGTTCATCTTCCAGCTGAAGGATGCAGGGTTTTGAATTTAAATGGAGAACTGATAGACAGTATTATCTTTTACATATCTAGTCATTCCCCAAATATTTACTAAGCAAGAGTGTAGAGCACTGTGCAAAACACTAGATGAGGATATAGTATCTAAATAATACTCTCCTACCATCAAAAGAATAAGGGAAAACAAAGGGAACAAGACATACAATTATCTAGAATACATAATATGATGTGATAAGTTTATCCGTGATGCACAAAACAAAGTTCAAAGTAAAAGCATAATTTCTTCTTGTCTAATTCCTTTCCCCTTGGACTTGGTTCTCAGTTCTGCCTCCTCTGGTTTCTCTATTTATTACTAAGATTCCCAATCCTGGTACATTTTAATGACCATTAAACACATTTTGGGCAGCCTGGGTCCTAGTGTTGGCTTTCCTGCTCAGTGAACTTGATAAAGTCAGTTTATAGAATAGTCATAGAAAGAATGATCTCTAAGAAACCTCAGAGGATGTGTAACCATGTTCTTTTCATTTTACAGATAAGGATACTTTAACCCAGGGAGGTGACCTTCTCCAAGGTCACATAAATAGTAAATAGCAGGGCCAGGGTTTGAGCCCAGTTTTTCTGATTTCAAATCCTGTGTTCTTTCCATTACACTGCCATGGCTCTCTTCTCCAGGCTTCAATTTTCTCAGCTGCAAAATGAGGGGTGTAGAATAGCTAATGAGCTTCAAGATTCCTTCCAGCTCAATCTTTTAATGATTCTGATTGTAGACACTAAATGACTCCCTTTGTAAAAGTCATTTCCCCTATGTCTTAAAACATTTGACTAGTACCAGTTCCTGTACAATGTCCTTCAAGACTGGTCATGATGATAGAAATAACACAATCATTAATATGTCTTATTTCATGAAGATGTTTTGGCGAAACTTTAAGTAACAGCAATTGAGACATTTTAAGAAAATGTTGGCCATTAATATTTCTCTTCTACAAAATATTTTCCAGGTAAGGAAATTTCTTACCCTCTGAATAATAACTAAACAAGTGCTTCCTTACCATCCCCCTACCCCAAAGGGTTAGAGTTATAAAGAACTATAATTAAGTTCTTAGTGACATAGGTGACAAATTTGCCCAGAAACGTGGGGGAAATGCCAAGGGAAGGGGGGATGTGCAGCTTTGCTTCCAGCTCCAGACGCATCTGCTGGTTCTCCAGCGTGTGCCGCAAAGTGAGAGAGTTGGAAGAGTGAGAAGTCTGTTGCCAAGTGGGAGCTGTGTGTGCCAGCTCTATTTTCGGCACCCAGTCTTTGAATTGTTTAAAAGGCATATTGTTTGTGTACATCTCACAAAGGAAAATGCCAACTATAAATGCCCTGGGGCTGCTTGTATGTCAAATGATTAAATCTTTAAGTCTTCCAGTCGAGGGGTCATTATCAATGGTACTTCCAGGTCAGGTTTTGCACAGCAGTGTTTGAGGCAATGGTTGACCTTTTGACGGTACTTCAGGGGGAACATTGCTTCTCAGGGCATAAATAATCATTTTTAATTTGTTTGTGCAAGTTCTATTTCTTTAAGAATGCAAATGTATTGCAACATATGTGACTTAAGGATATTCATTTGGGAAAAGGAGGAAATTTTCCTAGCATTTCCCTCTTAAACTAACTTTATAAACAAAATACTCAATGAAGAGAGGGGAAATGACAGAATTAGTGATAATTACAAAGAATACTCAATCTTCTCATCTCCCATACTGGGAAATACTAGACAAGTTTGTAATAGGCTCAAGCTAATTTTACTTTGGGATGGTAATATTCACATAGCTTGGTAAAGAGAACAAGCTTTGAAAACCCAAATTTGTACAGCAGATACATAAATAATGAGTCCATGAAGACTTTAAAGACCTTCCTATCACTTAAATAAATCTTAAATGCATATTTTTTGGGTGAGTGGGAGTAATGGTGGCTCTGTGTTGTCTTTTTTTTATTGTACAGAATGATTCAATTTTGTCTGCCATGATTGTGAGTCTAACTTCCTCCTTTCTTGTCACAATAATAGGTGTTAAAAATTAAATTTTGGTGAAAAAATAGTGATACAGTCATGAAATCATGACAGGCAATGTTGAGACAATGGAAAGAGAAGACTTTGGAATCAGGATAAATCTAAATTCAGGTCCATCCTCTGACACATCATAGCTATCTCTACCAAAGACTAATCACTACTTCTGGGCGCTCTGGGCAGCAGTCTTAGACTATAAGTTACAGAGAAGTTGCCAATCTTCATCACTGGATCAAATTTCCATACCAGAAGTGCCTTACTGTAATGGTTCTTTACTTTTGTTAAGGACAAAACCCAAGTAACCAAATAAGCTAAAAGACCAAATACTCTAACCCAGGGGTGGGGAGCCTGTGGTCTTAAGGCCACATGTGGCTTTCTAGGTCCTTGGGTGTGGCCTTTTGACTGAGTCCAAGTTGTACCAAACAAATCCTTTTATTAGGGGATTTGTTCTATGAAGGCTGCAGGTTCCTCACCTCTGGTCGACCCTTACTAGAAACATAAATCCTCTCTAGGTTATTCCTGACAAGTAGTCATTCAATTTCTGCTCAAATCCCAACAGCATTAGCAGATGTTTAAGTGCTAATTATCAAACCATCAATGATCATTAAATAGGGATTTACTATGTACCAGCCACTGTGCTAAGCGCTAGAGATACAAAGATAAAGAAAAAGCAATCTCTGCCCTCAAGATACATATATTCTGCATATTGTATATAGGGAATTCTTACTTGACTAGCATCTTTGAAGGATTGGGGAAAAAAAGTTGTGGTCCCTGTTATGACTAAGTTTTCAACCTACTGGGATTACACACATTCATAAACAACTGCAATCTACAATGAAACATGATGAGTATGTAAGAGAGGTGCAAACTATTGCTATGTGAGGCAAGGAGGGATGGAACACTTCCAGTGATATAATTCTCACCATGTCAAGTTAGCCAATTCTATTTTTCCAGACCAATTGTTAAGACTAGTTTCTTAAGAGGGGGAGAAACCAAGATGGCTGAGGAGAAAGATACACATATGCTAGTTCCTAACCCACAGCCTATAAAATACCTGTAAAGAAGAACTCCCAACAAATTCCTGAGCAGCAGAAGCCACAGAACGACAAAGTGGAGGAGATTTCTGTTCCAGAGAGACTTGAAAAACTGACACCAAAGGTCCATTGTGCACCGGACCTGGAGCAGAGCCTAGCCCTGCCTTGGCCGCACTGCACCAAGGGGAGCAGATACAAGCAGGCTTCAAGGACAGAATCTCCAGTGGCAATGCAGGTCCCGCCACCCACAGGCACCAAAGGTCAGTGAGAGAGTGTTGTTGGCTGGCTGAGAGGGGAGTGGGGTATCCCCATAACTCATGCCCCCTTGGGAGGCAGCAGTGGAGGCAGCAGCAGATGGGGCTCCCAAAGCAGGCAGGAGCTCAGATCCATTGTTGAAGGTCTCCACGTAAATCCCCTGAGGGCTCTGAGCCCTGTGCAGCACCTGAATTTAATCTCACACAGAATAGCAGCCCTGTCCCCACTGAAAGCCCTGAGGTTGAGGAGTAGCATTTGAATCTCAGCCCCCAAGCACTAGCTGAGTGGAACTGGAGGCAAGGTGGGTGCAGAGAGGAAACTCAGAAGTCAAGTAACTGGCTGGGAAAATGCCCAGAAAAGAGAAAAAAAATAAGACCATAGAAGGTTACTTTTTTGGGGAACAGATATCTCCTCCCATCCTTTCAGATGAGGAAGAACAATCCTTACCATCAGGGAA
>CM053771.1:178691741-178709373 GCA_028658325.1 Potorous gilbertii | reverse complement strand
TTAGGAACAACTGTCAAGTATTGTTCTTGCTACTAGGAAATAAGAAATACAGATAATGGAGTATAGAAAGTTATCTGGCTCTACAGGACAAAAGAGAAGATGGGGACAAGGGAAGGGAGGGATGATAGAAGAGAGGGCAGATTGGTGATAGGGGCAATTAGAGGGAGCAATTAGAATACTTGGTGTATTGGGGTGGAAGGGAGGAGACAAATGGGGAAAAAATTTGGAACTCAAAATTTTGTGAAAATGAACGTTAAAAGTTAAATAAATACATTTTTTTAAAAAAAGAATAGTTTCTTAAATGATCTACTCTTCTCCCTGTAATTTTCACTCATTGGTCCTAGTTCTGCACTCTAGAACAACGTGGAATAATTCTAATCTCTTTCTCATGGCAGCATTTCAAATATTTTTGAAGGCAACTATAAAACCCTTCTACATTTTCTTTAAAAATAAACACATCCATTTTTTCAACAATTATGCACATGATGTAGTTTAAATTTCCCTTGCCCTTCTGGTTATTCTCTGTACAACCTCCGGTTTGTCAGTGGTCTTCTGAATATATAGAATCCACACTGAAATAAATATGATACAGAGGAACTACCATCTCCTCCATTTTTTTCTGGATATTGTATTTCTACTGAGAGTCACTATGCATTATTGATAGAAAATGGAACTTGGGAATCTGAGGTGCAATCTCATTTTTGATCAAGATTTTAGCTAAGAGACCCTGCATAGATCACTTAACCATTTTCAGAATATAAGTTGCAGAGAAGGTGCCAAATTTCATTGGTAGTAATAGTTTCTTCACCCAAGAAGTTCTTATAGCACTGAAATGTCAGGTCCAATGACTACATAAAACCAATGTTTGTATTAAAGTTATTAAAGATGCATTAACTTTTTGGCAACTATAGAACACTTAGGTATTCACTCAAATAATATTCCTAGGTCTTTTTCATATGAATTGCTTTTTTGCAGCTTTGTGGTACTTTGGATAGACTACTGAACCTAGAGTCAGTAAGACCTGAGTTCAAATCTAGTCTTAGACACTAACTGCATGACTTAGGACAAATTTCCTCAGCTGCAAAATGCAGACAATAATAGCATGTACTTCCCAGGATTGTTGTGAGGGTTAAATAAGAGAATATTTGTAAAATTTTATCACCGTGCCTGGCCTGTAATAGACACTTACTAACTGTTTATTTTCTTCCTTTGTTGCCAAGTCTTTTCCATCCAACATTTAGCTTAATTTTTAAACTTAATTACATAACTTGTTATTTATTCTGATGGAAGTTCTTAAACTTTGCTAATCTATTATTTCAGTCTAATGAGCCCTTTTCAATTCTACCTCTTCCAACTGATGGGTTATCAATCCCTCTCACTTGTATATTATTTGGAAATTTGATAAGCATTCCTTTTATGCTTGTATAAATCCCTGATAAAAAAATATTAAACAAAACAGCACTGAAAACAGATTTGTGGCATGCTGCCAAAGATTCTTCCCCAGATTTTCATTGATCTCTTAATCAACACTCTTTGGGTCTGGTTGTTCAACTCATTACAAATTCACACCACTGTATGGTACCATCCATCTCATATTTCTGCATCTGATCCACCAGAATGTCATACAATGGTTTGTCAGAAGTTTTAATGAAATCTAGACCCTATGTCAAGTCTTTCA
This sequence comes from Potorous gilbertii, assembly GCA_028658325.1. Lineage (NCBI taxonomy): Eukaryota > Metazoa > Chordata > Mammalia > Diprotodontia > Potoroidae > Potorous > Potorous gilbertii. Next base: position 178,707,695 of record CM053771.1, on the reverse strand, counting down.
ATGTAATACTCTACTAGTCTAGTAACATTGTAAACTATTGAAAGGAAGTTATTCCAGCATGATTTATCATTAGTAAACATGCTGGCTCATAGTCATCAATGCCCCTCTTTTGAGGTGTTCACAAACCATCCATACAATATGTTATGGAATTTTATGGATTCTTAAATCAGGCTTAATATGTTATGGAATTTTATGGATTCTTAAATCAGGCTTACAGATCAATAATACACAGAATCCATCTCTTTCCATTTTTGTAAATTCCCCACACCCCTATCTATTTAGCACCCCTCCTGTTTCCAGGGTCTCTCAAAGACAGGTGGCAGTCTTTTAGACGTTGTATCTGAAAATTCCTTTAGTTCTCTGCAATGTAAACATCGGGGCCAGGTGATTTGAACTCATTTAGGTGCCATGTTATATGATTCTCCCATCTTCTTATGTGTTTTCTTTTTAACTATATTTCTTATAATCTTTCTAGTCTGAAGTACCACTATTTCAGACTACAGGGATCCTGAAATTTCTCATATAGATTTGCACAAATAAATGGTGAAGGGCTCAGAATATGGGTGTATGTATGTATATGTATATTTATGTGTGTATACATATACACATATATAGTATTTTTATTTTATAAATATCTAAATTTTTTAAATAAAATTATATATATATATATATATATATATGAGGGGGTATTTATACATATAAAGTCAAAGATGCAAATGCCACTAACTTTCCACACAGTGTTTATAATTTCCCCAAATCATGAATATCTAATTTATCTAAGCTAAATAGTTTGGTGCAGAGGTGTGAAACTCAGGTTGGGTCCTGAGTACTGTCCAGACTAGAATAAAATGTAATTGGGAAATGTTTAACAAAATTTTTAAAATACAACAAAGATAATGCTAACTTGTGGTGTTCTAAGTTAATGTGAGGCCCACATGTATCTTGTTTTTATTTGAGTTTAACATCACTGATGTAGTGGCTGGAGCATTGCTTGTAGAGTCATGGAGGCCTGAGTTTGAATCCTGCTTCAGAAATTTGTTTAGGTGTGGTGTGTGTGTGTGTGTGTGTGTGTGTGTGTGTGTGTGTGATCTTAGACAATTAATCTCTCTGTATTTCTCTGTTTTCCATCTTTAAAAATGAAAAAAATGACAACTACTTTGCAGGATTATTTTGAGATTTAAAGGAGATAAAATAAGTAAAGACTAACTCTTTTATTTTTTCCCCTTCTCTTTCTTCGTTACTGCCTCAGGCCAGTTTTAGGACATTTGACAAGCAAAATTTCCCAAGAAACACATGGTATACAGGTAACACAGACACATGTACAGGAAAAGGCATTGACATAGACAAACTGTTTGGAGTCACACTGTTCTGGTTCTCCTCCCCGCCCCAAGAAAAAGGTTCCACCTGGCTCTCTTGCTCTTTCCCTGCCTAAAGATTAGGTATCAATTTAGAAAAAACAAATCCAAAGTTTTTTTTTTTGGTCATGATCAGTAGATGAGCCTGACAATAGCCACAGAGCAAGAAAAGGCAGATCCATTTGCTTCCTTCCTGTTCCTGGGGATGAACCTCCCTGGCTTTTTGGTTACAGTAACACTATCCTCCATTTGTTGAGGAATAGCACAGTCTCTGAAGAACTAAAGTCATGGACTACCCAAAGGACAATAGCTTGTCACATGGTGAGAACTGACAGTTTGCCACATGTTACCAAAAGAGAATTGCATGGGAGAAGTAACATAAATGATGTCGAGGGATGTTTGGAAAAGGAAATTGGACTGATCATGGAGTGAATCCACACTTTTTCAGTAATCAACCAATGTCAAGAAATCTAGAGAAAGAACAACATGTTGGGCGGACCACCTGTGACTGCATTACAGGAGTACGTGGACTCGAGTAAAACAGGATGAAAAATAGGGAGGGCTCAAATTTATGATATTATACATTCCTCATAATACCCTCATTTGAAGGGCCTTCCTTTACCCTCCATCCCTTTTCACTTCCTGAGAAGATCAGTATGATCTGACAACCACAGATACCTCAAGGGAGATGGGGTCACAACTGCAAAGGCTAGGCTGTCTGTGTCAGACTCTCTTGGTCATTCACCTGCCCCAGTATTAGCTGTTTAGACTACATAAAGACATCTCCCTTGTCTCCATATTCAGTGTCAGATGTTCTCTTCTTATAAATCCTCCTTTCTGCCTTTTCTCAAAGGGACAATTTGTGCTAAAGGCTATTCTAATAATTTCTTCTCTGCCTTTTTCACTTTCAGTTTACTGTCAAGTGCACCTTTTCCCTGACATAATATCTCCTCCAAGAACAGGTCTAAACATTAAACACTTGTCCTACAAAAGTTTCTTCTCTCTCATTCTCAAAGCTTCTTATCCCACCTGTTCACTGTATACTGACTAGTTCTCTCCCACTTAAGCGTCGCAGTCTTGAGATCTTAGGATCATAGGAACATAGCTTAAGTGAAGGAAAAGTTCTGAGGGGTCATCTAGTCTAATCCATACATTTTAGAAATGAGGAAACTTACTTCCAAAGAGGTAAAGTGAGTTAAAGTCCATACGTAGCAAGTGATTGCACTGCCGCTACTCAGGTCTAGGATTTGAAGGCACCTCATTCTTTTGTCCTCCATAGATGATTTTGAAATTGGATTTTTGATGCAATAGTAGTGCCATAACTGGTTCTTGGCACAAGCCTTCGGAAGGGAAGAATTAAAGAGGACATTATAATGTGATACTGAAGGTGATAAAGAGCAACTGAAGCTCATTAAACAAGGGAGTGACATGATCACAATTGTGCTTTAGGAAAAATCACTTTGGCAACTGAATGGAGGAGGTTGGATTGGAATGGGCAGAAACTTAAGGAAGGGAAAACAATTGAAAAACTATCCCAGTAATATAGGTGACAGGTGACAAGGGCTTGTACCAGGGTGTTGGCTTTGTGAGGAAAGAAAAGATAACATATGAGAGATGTTGTGAAGGTAGAAACTACAGGCTTTAACATACTGGATATGTGGGGTGAGAATGAGGAGTACAAGTTAAACCAGAAATCATGAACCTTGGTGATTGGGAAGATGGTGGTGACCTAGGCAATAATGAGAAATTTGAGAAGAAGGAAGGGTTTGGCAGAAAAGATGAATTCTATTTTGGACATGTTGAGTTGAAATATATTGCCCTTTGTTTTTGCTATAACCCTTAGAAGCTTGGCATGTCCAACTGCTAGCCAGTTGTGTGAGCTCAGAATTTTCTTGCTTACTTATTCATGTTTGGGGTGATGTGAACTTAATTGATGAACCTAGAATCAAATAAAATTCCACATTAAAGTAACTATGATACTGTAAATGATATCACATCTAAACTGAATTGTTAATATAATTAGCAGAAGTATCATCATCTCAAATTGGAAAAAAAAATCTTTACCTAATTTATACATCTTGAATGAGCACATGTTCCTTGTTGGAGATCACACAGCATCATAGAACTATATAGCTTGAAGAGAAATCAAAATTGATTTCTATATGTATATTCTTTAGAATTCCCATGCATAAAATCATTCAAATATAAATCATTCAAATCTATTTTTTCCAACAATCTGTTCAGCCCTGTTTTAACTCTTCTTTATCTTTTTTTAGTAGGATTTATCTACTTCTGAGCAAGAAATACTGAGATTTCCTACTATTCTGTAACTATCATCATATTTTTGCAATTTTCTTCTTTTAAAGATTAGATGCTATTCCATTTGGCACAAATGCATTTGGTTATATACATATACATATATATATGTATATATATATATATACATATATATATGTTTAAATATGTCCCTTATTTTTCTTTTACTGAGGGAGCTTACTCTATTTTCACTTAAGATTTTTACTGATAAATGTGTTCTCTTCCATTAAACAATTTTAAAAAACACTTCCCTTACTTTTTTTTAAGTCAGCATTGTGCCTCTGTGTTATTTTGCTTTCACTAATTTGATCTCAGTTTCTTTCCACAATTCCCCTGTCACCCAACCATGTTCCTTGAGTTTATGTTTAATGTTATTCTTTCTGTGTATCTCAGTCTCTCTCTCTCTCTCTCTCTCTCTCTCTCTCTCTCTCTCTCTCTCTCTCTTTCTCTCTCAGTCCTCTTTCACTTTCTTAATGTTTCCTTTCCAAGTTCAGATTAAACCATGATTTTGAGTTCTTCCTGAACTGTGTCCCTCTCCATTTTCTTAGCTTCAAAGATATTTAATTTTGAAACTCCTTTTTCAAGAAATATTTAAATTTCCCCCCTTCCTTATTTCTCCTAGGATGAACTATAAAATAATTTCCCATTAATAGGCTTTGTGCTAATACAATCCTTTCATTTTATCTTTGGTTTTCCTCTTAGTTGGGAAGCCTGGACCAGGGGTAGGATGGAGAGGAAGTAGAATTTGTTCTTATTTGTAAATTTTTAAAAAACTGTTGATCTTTTTCTTCTTATATCACTTACATTTCCCAATGTGTCCCTTACCTCACTATTCTCAGAGAACCACTCCTTGTAACAAGAATAAAAATACGGAAAAAAATTCTGTCAGCAAAACATCTTATTTCCATTTTTGATGTTGTAATCAAGTATATTCTTTTTCTGGTCCTTCTTTCTTTTTCCCCCTAATTTATAAATGGCTCCCTACTGGTGCTATTAGATGCCTACTTTGTCCCTTTTTTCATCCCTCTCCCTTTCTCTCTGTTTTTGTTTGTTTGAAAGAGAGACTCATCTTTTCAGGAACCGCATACTCAGCGATGAAGCATGCAGTAGGATATGGTGTGATGAGCTCTTTAACCTGAGTTCATAAAGATTCTTCATATTCTTTGCTGCTTCCCTCTTGATTTTATATCACCAGCTTTCTAAAGCTAGGTCCCCTTGTCAACTCTTCTCAAAGCCATGTGCTCTAGGTCCCCAACAAATGCCTTCTTCCCAGTGAAAGTAGTCCCAAGAAGCATGATCTCTGCTATTTTTCTTGAAGTATGGAACTCTCCACACCTATACTCAAAACTGAATGTGTTGTAAGACTTCCATCAATTTGCTTCCATGTGAATGTCCCAGGATTTTTCCTGGGATGAGGAGAACTGATGAAAATTCTGTGTTGCCCCTCCTATCACCTCACTGTACTGGTCTCTCTTCTCCCATATGTACTAGTCTCACTTATCCCTCTCAAGAGCTATTAGTGGTGGACAGGAGGGGAAGGAATAGATAAGCGTAGATGACTTGTCATCCATAGCTCATATTGGGTCCTGTCCCACCTTTTTCCCAGACTGATTTGTTCCATCCTTCTCTTTTCTCCATCCTTCTGTATTATCCTACTACCAAAGATGTCCATTTCTTAATGAGGAAGTTGGAGGGTTTTACTTTAGAAACATAAATTCACATCTTCCTCTTATCCTGATATTAATTTGTACCATCATGTAGCTTTCTCTCCTTACATTCTTTTACTTAAAAATAATTTCTCTTTATTTCCTCAGTGACTCTCAGATTATGTGAGTTTTTTTAAAGAGAAAAACAAACAAAAAACCTCCCACACTCATAGCTATGTATGAAAACATTAATATCATTTCTTAGTTTTTCACTTTTATCTGCAACCATTTCTTTTTCTTTGTTTGATGAGTTTGCCTCTTGAAATACTCTATTCACCTATGCTTTTTTAAAATAAGGAATGATTCCGCTTAGGTTTTTGCTCTACCACCACCACCATGATGTCTTTTAATAGGGTTTCTTATTGTTAATCCCTTCCATTCAGTGTTAGATAGTATTAAATAGATCCAACCTCTTGTGCCCATTCCCCCTCCCCATCCCTCTGTTACCTGTTTTCTCTCTTTTCTCCAGATCACCAGGTTTGGACAAGGTCTATGGCCATCAAGGGGTGGGAGTAATCAGCTGAGATATTATTGTAGGAAGACTCAAAGAAGCCCTTGCATCTCTAGCAATCTCTATGCCACCACCAGTCCATACCTCACCCCCTTTCAACCCTGACCCATGGAATTAGAGTCACTCTGGGATATTGCCAAAGGGTTAACTCCAAGCACAAGTCTCATGTAGCAGCAATACAGGGACACCTACTAGTCTTTGGTTCTGCTCCTGTATAACCACAGACTGTGAGGGAAGCAGCAGAAAGTGGGCTGCTGAGATATTTTTCTGTTATTTTGTGTTGACATTTCATTTTTCTCCCTCTTGTAACAATTTAAAATGCATTGCTGGGTGACTATTTTGTTGATTTGAAGTGGTAAGAGTGGAAGCTGACCAGATTTCCTCTAACTTTGACACTGCATGCTAGATTTGGAGTTAGAGAGTTATTGAATTAAAATGGTGATGGGGATTGATGTCTCAAATGTAGAGCTCCTGAATCCAGCACCTCATTTTACTTGAGGAAAAGGTAAAATGATTTGCTCAAGAGTCTACAACTAGAACATTATATTGGAAATTCAAAAATGTAGTCTCTAATCTTGGATCTATTCATCTTTCATTAGGTGATCCTGTCGCCTCTCTCTTTCAGTTTCCTCAGCTGTGAAACAATAGTAATGGTAACATATTTTTACAATGCCTTACATTTACAAAAGCCTGTGTATCGTCATGGAAAGAGAAACGGCTTTAGAGTAGGAGGGCCTAGAGTCACATCCCTGTTTCTGATAATAATTATTTGTGTGATTCTTTTTGACAAATCATGTTGCCTAACTTCTCTGGACCTCTGTTAATTTTTTTTCCTATTAGAGTAACCTTTAGATCAAAGCGCCAGTTATATGGATCTCTCTGCTCATTGATTAATCTTGATTACTCAGTGACTCACACAGAGTTTTTGATAATGAAAGATAAAGATCCAAGTTCTTCTAGCTTGTATCTTCTAGAGAGAAGACCTGGGATTCTAACTTCTCTTCAGGTCCCTGCAGGGAAAAAGACCCTAGGAAAAAGCTGATACGTAGAACATCATTCATGTTCCTACCTTTAGCTTGCTACAGAAGAGTCTTTGGGGTATTTTCCCTTGGATGAGATTTGAGGATCTCTTGGTTGAGCTGAACTATTACGTTCGCAACAGGAGAGCTCCTTCACTCTGTGCTATTTGGTTTATTTTCTCATATGTAATACTTTCTTTGATTTCTGTTTTGCTGTTGACTTGGATAAATGGTTTCATTTTTTTTTTTGCTATGTGTATTCACTATGGAACTGACATTTTGTGTGAAGGGAGATAATCCTTAGATATATAGCATGGGGAACTCCCTTCCTGTTAAGTAGTTGTGATCAAGAGCATAATTTGAGCCTAAAGATTACTTTCCTAGAGCAATAATATTTAAAGAAACAGAAACATATAATTATATCCTAATATCCCTTCTCTCATGAGAACAGAAAGGTAGCCTTTAGGCCCAACCTTCTGCTTCTACTCTTGGTAGGAATCAAAGTCTCCCTTGAACAAGGGTATGAGAAGGAGATGCTAGAGTTGTCTGTTCTCACATCTCTATGAATCACATCTAGACAGACTCATGTGAACATACATAACTTACGTGGGCAAAAAACCCAACCTATGCTCCCCTGTTCTCTTTACATCAATAAAATAGGCAGGGCAAGAGATGGCGAATGGAATGGTGTCTTGTGGGACATACTTTTCAATTTTAGATTTATGATTCTCTAGTTCAAAGGATGGTACCAGAACACCCTAAATAGCCCTCATGATATCATATTGCTGCTCACATGTACCCCAAACCAAACCAAAAATGAGGTAATTCGGCTAAGTGACTTCTGGTGTTCTTTCCAAGTCCATTGTTCAATCTCTACCTTCCATTTTGAGTATGAGCTCATGAGGATGCGCATATTTACTGTTATTCTCAAAGTGATCTGGGTATTTTGAAGGGAAGTTGTAGAAATTCAGCATCCAGTTCCCACTATATGTGCTTAATGACTATTATCTTTTCAAAGTAAATCTTAGAAGCTATAACTATTATTCTTGTAACTGTGGTGTTTGCAACAGTCAGCTCTAAAGCAGAGCTCATCCCTACTAGTAAGGCAAATTTCCTTACTAGATTGCCTTAGATTAATGAAATCACAGATCCTGACCAAATCTGCAGCTGTGGCTGGCTCCAATGCCCCAGGTAAGAGTTTTTACATCCTATTTTTTTCTTTTTTTCCCTTTTCATTCTCTTTCTGATGTTTTTTAACTCTTGTCCTTTGTACTAATAAATTAAAGTCCCTACATGGGAAGCTGCTGTCGGTTTCTTGGCTATAATGAATGCCTTCTCATTAATCAGATGATGGAGTACCTGATGCAGATGGCCCCACTCCTCCAACGAACCAAATGTCTCCATATTATATCTGAATTGACTTTGCAGGTCCCCTGGGCCCCAGTACTGTTTCTGTAGCACCTAGATCTGATCCATGGCAAGTGAGGGCCATGCACATATTGGGCAAGGTGACTTTAATGAGTAGATATAACCTGTCTTGGGTTTGGTGGATGAGATAAAGTAACCATATTTCCCTCAGTGGCATCAAAGTCTTTCACAAATTACTGCTCAACAGTGTCCTTGAAGGATTAGATTGGAGGTGATAAAAGAACAGTGAGGCAATCTATAAAGTATATGTCTTTCTAACTCCACCCTTTCCTACTAGAAATTGAACTCAATTAAAGAAAACAAGGGTTTAGCAATAATAATAGCTCACATTTACATAGCACTTTACAATTACAGAATATTTTGTATATATAACCTTATTTGCTCCTTACAATAACTCTGGGAAATAGGTAAAGCTGACTGCGTTAGAATTAATATGGGGTAACACTGCCCCAAATGTAGATATTCCAAGAGGCACATTCTAGGAACAAAGGGGTAGAATTAACATGTCCCCCTCCCCATTTGGCCTCTACTCCTATAATAAGGGCAGCCCTATTTTTGCCCTAATATCTTACTCCATGGTCTATTTTCATTATACCTTCTGAAGAGGAACTGAGTTGAAATACTGGCTCAATTACTTTTTGCCCATATGATTATGGACAAGTGAAGTAACGTCTCACTTCTAAAAAATGAGGTAATTAGGCTAAGTGACTGCTGGTGTCCTTTCCAAGTCTAAACCTATGATCCTTTGATCTTTTCTTCTAGTTTGTAAAAGTATTAAGATCTTGAGATTTAGGGATTGAGAATCAGAATTGGAATTCCAGTTTTACCATTTTACTAGTTGCGTGACCTTAGGCAAATCCCTTCCAGAGAAGAAAATGGCAAACCAGTTCATTATATCTGCCAAGAAAATCTTAAATGGGGTCACCACTTTGGAAATTTTTAGTGGTTCCCTATTCTCTCTAGGATAAAATATAAACTCCTTAGGCCAACATTGAAGGCATTCCTTTATCTTCAGTATATCTTTTTAGCCTAATTTGTGTTACTCCATTTTATATAATTTATATTCTAGTCAAAATTAATGACTTACCTATCCTCTGAACTCAATAGCTAGGTGGAGAAGTAGGTAGGATCTGGCATTAGGAGGACCCATCTTCATGAGTTCAGATCTGGCTTCAGATACTTACTAGCTGTGTGACCCTGGGCAAGTCACTTAACCTTGTTTACTGTGGTTCCTTATTTGGAAAATGAGCTGAAGAAGGAAATGGCAAACCACTTCGGCAAACCACTTCAGTGTCTCTGCCAAGAAAACCTGAAATGGGATCACAAAGATCAGACATGACTAAAGGGACTGAATAACAACAAATTCAACATTCCATTGCTTGTGATTATACAGTTTACAAAGGCTAGTCTTCAATATGGTATATACAGCATGCTCCTCTCTGACACTCAGAGTCAAGGCTCAATTTAACATCTATATTAAGGTTTCCCTTCGATAATTGATCTTCCTAAAATAAGAATCTGATCATGTCATTCTTCCATTCCCTCGTCCAATCAACTCCTGTTGCCTCCAGGATCAAATATAAATTCAGTGTTTGACTTTTAAGACCTCCATAACCAGGCCCAGAAGTGGGGAACATGTGATCTCCAAGTCACATGTGGTCCTTTAAGTCCTCAAGTGTGGCCCATTGACTGAATCCAAACTTCACAGTACAAATCCCATTAATAAAAGGATTTGTGCTGTGGACTCAGTCAAAAGACCACACTCAAAGACCTTGAAGTGCTTGAGGTCGTAGGTTCCCCACCCCTGACCTGGCCCCTTCCTACCTTTTTTTTTCTTCTTATGCTTTAGCCCCTCCTAAATATATTATATATATATATATGTATGTATGTATATGCATATATATGTGTATACACACACACACACACACACAGACACACACACACACACACACACACACACACACATATATATACATTCTGTAATCCAGTAACAGACCTTGTTTTTCTCATTAGATCTCCATTGCCAATGTTTTCACTTCCTGACTCCCATAACTGGAACTCTGCCTTCTTCTTTCAAGTTTCGATTAAGATTTCACCTGCTGCAAGAAGCCTATCCTGATCACCCCTAAATGCTAGTTCCTTCCCTCCAGTCTGTCCTGTATACATCTTGTTTGTACATAATTCCTCTCATGTTGTTTGTGAGCTATTTGAGCACAGAGACTCCTTCACTTTATAGATAAAGAAACTTAGACCCACAAAGGTCAAAAGACTTGTCCAAAGTCATGTAGCTAGGGAAGTAGCAAAGCTGGGCTTCAAATTCAGAACTTGTGATTCTAAAATGTTCCATTACACCACAACCTCTCTATTCCTTAATTTTTTTTTATCTATCAAATGAGATTACACTGTTTTAATCCTTCCAATAAATTGGTATTATCCAAGAACTGTTAATTTTCTCTCAATAGTGCCCCTAGTGAGCGAATTTGCTAAGGTTTGTCTTCTGTGTTTTATAGTCAAGGTCATTTTCTTTGCAGCATTTATTATAGTGCCTGGTACATAGTAAATGTTTAATAAAATTCTTGTTGATATGATTCAGAGAGATTAAGTGACTTGCTCAAAGTCATCCTGTATGTAAGTGGCAAAGTCATGATCAAAATTGAGACTTCACTGACTCTAAATCTTATGATTTTTCTAACCTACTCTGCTGACTCTCAAATACCAAAGTTCTTTCTTTTACTTTATCAACTTGACTATGGAAAGCTTAAAAAAAACAAAAAAAAATAAAAACAAAGAAAGAAAACTAGGGCCTAGATGCAAAATTGGTCATAATAGTTGTGGGAAGTGGGATTTTTGGACACTTGAGTCCTATAAAGAAATCATCTCTGTTTCCTGAAGTTCAAAATCCTGCCCCAATGGCTCATGGCAAGTGCCCTGACCTGAGGTTCAGGGAGGGTGACCTGGACCCAAAGTGCAGAGGACTCTGTGAGCTCAAGAGTATAGTTGACATTACACTCATCAGTGGGATGGAGGACAGACACTGGAATGTGGGTGATGCTTGTTCCCTATGACTCAGAGACCTTTGTTGGGAGAAACAAGATGAAAATTCCCGCTGGTCTTTGTTCTGGAAAATTGGGAGCCTGCACTGTAATGTGGGGATGAGGTAAAAGTCAGTTAAAGAGTCTGAGAGCAGGGGGGGTTAAATTGTTCATGCACTTGTCTAGGACAACCTGTACACCAGGCCAATTAATTTTGATTGTAGTTTTAGAGCAGGTTACCTATGCAGCTGAAGTCAAATCCAACCAAGGATCAAGTTGCACCAAAGCTGTTCAGAGGCAGCCCTGTCCTCCAAGTCACTCAGGTACTCTGGAGGAATTGAATACTTTAGATCACATTCCTCCTGAAAGGTCAACAGAGTTTAGATATCAATTGGGAAGGTGGAGTGGGAAAGGGGTGTATATAGGTAATCGGGTCTTTTCTGGGTTCTAGACAACTTTTTATACTTGGGCTTGTTAAAAGAAATGATAAAAAAAAATTTTACAGATTGAAAACTTGGTCATTTGAAACAGTTTTTGCCTTGTAGAATCCTACTTGTTTCCCTATGTAAGGTATATTTTGATATGATTGTTGTATAATGATGATGATGATGATGATGGTGATTGTGTCACGGTAATGGTAATGGTGACAATAAGAATAGCTAGCATTCATATAGTGCATCACACTAAGTGCTTCACAGATGTTATCTCACTTTGTTCTCATACCAATCCTGAAAGTTACGTACTATTATTAGTGCCATTTACTGATAAGGAAACCGAGGCAGATAACAGTTACGTGACTTGCCCAGAGTCACACAGATGATAAGAGTCTGAGGTCAGATTTCAACTCAAGTCAATGTATGATTCATATGTTTGATTGCATGATTTCCATGATTGATTGTACAATAATGTACCTTGGCTTTGGCCTTGCCATAAAGTCTAAAAGAGGTTCCTTCTATTCATGGTATCTTCTATTCCTATAATTCTTTGAAATAAGAGACAGAGGAGAATGAGGTGTTGGGGTCTAATGGAAAGAGAAAGGGTCACTCCAATACTGACAGAAATATCATTTTGATAGACCAGGGAGAGCAAAAACAAAGAAAGAAAATTATAGGCCAATTTAACTAATAAATATCAATGGAAAAATTTTAAATAAATCACTAGCAAGGAGATTATAGAAATTTATCACAGAGATCACTGTGACTAGATAGGATTTATACCAAAAATTCAGGGCTGGTTCAATATTTGGAAAACTATCAGATAACTTGACCATGTCAATAACTAAATGCTATATCATATTAATACATGCAGAAAAAGCTTTTGACAAATATAACACCAATTCCTTTAAAAACACTAGAAAGCAAACAGGGAAGTTAGGTGATACAGTGGATAGAGTTTCAGAACCTGAGATCAAATCGAGATCACATCAGACACTTGACATGAGCTGTGTGACCCTGGGCAATTCACTTAACCCCAACCCCAAATGCTTCACCAAAAAAAGAAAGAAAACATTAATAATAGAAATCAATGGAAGCAGTATCGATCTAAAACCAAGAGCAAGCATTATTTATAATGAGGATAAATTAAAAGCATTACCAATAAGATCAAAGGTAAACATACTCATTCCTACCATTATTATCCAATATTGTACTAGAAATGCTAGCTACAGCAACAAGAAAGAAAAAGAGATTAAAGGAATATCAACGGGCAATTAGAAAACAAAACTATTACTCTTTGAAGATGATATGATGGTAAAATACTCAGAGAACACTGGAAAATCAACAAAACCAGTTGAAACAATTAACAAATTCAGCCAAGTTGCAGAATATAAAATAAACCCACAAAAATAATCAACATTGATATATATATATATATATATATATATATATATATATATATATATATATATTTCCAACAAAATCCAACAGGAAGAGATAGAAAGAGAAATTTAAAATAACTGCAGACAATATAATTGGGAAGAGGATTCTGGGACAGTGGCAGAGTGGCACAGAAAATACTAGAGTCTCCAAACGTCCCCCCAAAACAAGACAAAATATCACCTCAAAGTGAACCTAGAGTGGCAGAAAGAATTAAAAGTTGGAGTAAAGCAGCTGTCCTCCTAAAACACGTTGAGAGCTCCTTAGGAAATGCTCAACCTCTTTGGCAGAAGTTTGGCCTGATTGAAGTGAAAACCCCTCCAGGCAGACTCCAGTGATTCAACAAACAGCCAGACTTGGGTCATGAGGCAGCCTGAGTTTTAGGAACTTTACTTACACCTTGCCAGATAGTGTAGGAGTGTTCAGAACCCCACATAGTGCTTAGAAAACAACAGTACGACAAACTTGAAGTCTGAAGTGGTGTCTTCTACACCTTGGGACTAGAACTTGACTATAATAATAAGCCACTAAAAATATCAATAATGCATAAGCAAAGGAGAAAGCTACTGATTGATAGCTACTGACCATAGATAGCTACTGACTATAGATAGCTACTGACCATAGATAGCTACTGACCATAGATAGCTACTGACCATAGATAGCTACTGATTGATAGCTACTGACCATAGAGAGCTACTATGGAGATAGAGAAGATCTAGGCTGATTCTCAGAAGAAGACAGTGAAGTTAAGAAACAAAACACTCCTACTTTAAAGAAAAATGTCACATGATCACAAACCCAAAAAGAGCCCTTGGAAAAGCTTTAAAAAGACTTTGAAAATCAAATAAGAGAGGTTGAGGAAAAATTAGGCAAAAATAAGAGCAATATAAGAAAATCAAGAAAATTATGAAAAGAAAGTCAGCCAAATGGAAAAAGAGATCCAAAACCTTAAGGAAGAAAATAACTCCTTAAAAACTAAAATTGGGAGGATGATGGAGCAGAAGCAGAGACTTACTAGAGTTCTCCCCAAAGCCCAGCCAAATACCTATAAAAATGATTTTAAACAAAATCTGAACTGCAGAATCCACAGAATGATGGAATGAAGCAAATCTTCATCCCAAGACAACCTGGACAGTTGAAGGGAAGCATCTATCACACTGTGCTAGGAGCAGAGCTTAGGGAGTGTGGGTTGCATTGGTACAGAAAGGACCTGAGCAGACCTCAGAGGAACTGAATCTCTGGCACCTGTGGTGGTTTACAGACTTCACAATCCTGAAACACTGATGACAAATTGGAAAGTCAGTGGAAAAAAACTTGTGGGACCTGTGTGAGAGAGTAGAGTGATGCATCCCCAGCCCTAGGGTGGTGGAGGGGGTGGAGGAACCCATAGAAGGTGTAGTAGAGGCAGAGGCAGTGGCTGTTTCTGGAACTCTAGGCCCACAGATTGTAGGGGGATCTAGCAGCTGACAGTACACCCCAACTGAAATCAGAGAACTACCTTGACAAAGATCTCAAAAGTCAAGTAAATGGCTGAGGAAATGAGCAAAAACCAGAAAAAAGAATAAGACTATAAAATCTTACTTTGGCACCAAGGAATACCAAAATATACAAACAGCAGAAGACAACAAAGTCAAAGCTCCTACATCCAAAGCCTCAAAGAAAAACAGGAATTGGTCTCATGCCATGGAAGAGCTGAAAAAGAATTTTGAAAATTAACTGAGAGAATTAGAGCAAAAACTGGCAAGAGAAATGAGAGTGATGCAAGAACATCATGAAAAAGGAGGCAAGTGCTTGCTAAAGGGGACCCAAAAATGCTGAAGAAAATAACACCTTAAAAAATAGAATAACTCAAATAGCAAAAGAGATCCCAAAAGTCAATGAGAAGAAGAATGTCTTAAAAAGAAGAATTAGCCAGATGGAAAAGGAGGTCCAAAAGCTCACCGAAGAAAATAATTCCTGAAAGATTAGAATGGAGTAGATGAAAGCTAATGATTTTATGAAAAAATCAAAAAATTATAAAACAAAACCAATGGAATAAAAAAATAGCAAAGTGAAATATCTCATTAGAAAAACAACTGACCTGGAAAATATATCTAGGACAGACAATTTAAAAATTATTGGACTACCTGAAAATCATCATCAAAAAAAGAGTCTAGATATCATCTTTCCAGAAATTATCAAGGAAAACTGCCCTGATATTCTAGAACCAGAGGGCAAAATAAACATTTAAAGAATCCACCAATCACCTTCTGAAAGAGATCCCAAAAGGAAAACTCATAGGAATATTGTAGGCAAATTCCAGAGTTCCCAAGGAAAGGAGAAAATATTGCAAGCAGCCAGAAAGAAACAATTTTTGCATTGTGAAAACACAATCAGGGTAACATAAGATCTAGCATTTTCTATATTAAGGGATCAGAGAGCTTGGAATATGATATTCCAGAGGTTAAAGGAGCTAGGAATAAAACCAAGAATCACCTATCCAGCAAAACTGAGTGTAATTCTTCAGGGGAAAAATGGTCATTAACGAAATAGAGAACTTTCAAACATTCTTGATGAAAAGACCACAGTACATCCAAAATTCGGAGAGATGTAGTAAATTGGGAAAAAAATTTTACGGCTAAGCTCGGGGATAAAGGCCTCATTTCTAGAATATATAGAGAACTGACTCAAATATATAACCATACAAGTCATTCCCCAATTGATAAATGGTCAA
>CM053771.1:178648051-178691241 GCA_028658325.1 Potorous gilbertii | reverse complement strand
AAATGTGCTCAATAGGAAAGTATATGTAGAACCTATACAGAATTGTATGCTGTCATGGGGAGGGAGGGGGGTAGCAGGGGAAAGGTGTGGGGGGGATAAAAATCTTATTTTTAAGGAAGTGATTGTAGAACATTTAAAATAAATAAATAAACAATTTTTTTTTTAAAAAAAGAAAAGACCACAGTAGAATAGAAAATTTGACTTTCAAACACATGAATAAAGAGAAATATGAAAAGGTAAACAGGAAAGAGAAATCGTAAGGGACTTACTAAAGTTGAACTGTTTACATTCCTACATAGAAAGATAATATTTGTAACTGTTGAGACTTTTTACAGTATTAGAGTAGTTGGAGAAATTATATAAATATAGACAGAGGGCACAGGGTTGAATATGAAGGGATTGTATCTAAAAATAAAATTAAGTGGTGAGAGAAATATACTGGAAGAAGGAGAAAGGGAGAAATAGAATGGGGTAAAATATCTCTCACATAAAAGAGACAAAAACAGTTTTTTCAATGGAGGGGAAGAGGGAGGAGGTAAGAGGGAAAAAAATGAACCTTACTCTCATCACATTTGGCTTCAGGAGGGAATTGAGGGGATATCCTTTTTCTTTCTTCCCTCTTTTTCTCCTTCCCTCCTTCCCTTTTTTATTTCCTCCCTTCCCTTCTTCTCCATCTATCTTTCTTTCTATGAATCTACCTATTCATCTATCCATCCATCCATTTATCCATGTTTCTATTTGAATTCCCAGAGATTAGCATAGCAACTCTTACATAGTAAGCACTTTACAAATGATTGCTGACTTGACTGTGATAGAACACTTTAATCCACATACTTAAGCCAAGGACTCCCCTTGCTTAGTTGGAGCTCTTACCTAAACACATGGGATTTTAGAGCTAAAAGAGATCTCAGAGGTCATCTAATCCAGCACTTCTTAAACTTTATCCACTCATGAACCCTTGAGCATGTATTAAGCTGTGGGTGGTGATCCCATATAGGGTCAGCAACAATCTCATTCTCCAGAATAAGGGAGCTCCAGGAAGGATATAATTCTTTCAGGGTCACATGAATAAAAAGTATTAGAGATAGGATTTAATCTCATGTCCTCATACTCTGGACCCAGTGCTTTCTGCATTACACTTTACTAGCTGTTGTTCCTCCAGTACCTTCTACCTCTATCTCTGTCTTTTCACAGGTTATTTTCCCCATTCCTAGAAGGTGCTCCCTTTTTACCTCTGCCTCTTAAAATCGTATCTTCTGCAGTACTCTGTTCAAAGCCCATCTCCTATGCAATGCATTTTCTGATCCCTCTGGTGGTTAGCACCCAACTCCTATTACTTGGTATAAATTTTGATGTTATCAATATTATATATTTATATATGTGCATATTATTTTCCCACAAGAGAATGTAAGCTCCTTGAAGGGAGGAACTATTTTATTTTTGACTATAACCCTAGAGCAGAGGTGGGGAACCTGCCCTAGCTCTTAGGTCAGTGCCAGGAACTTAGTAATCAATAAATAAGTGTAGGTTAAATGAATGTATTGGAACATACATGTCTTCTTTCCATCCTTCCACACTGACTCTCCCATTTCTTTCTGGAAACCTCCTGTTAGACTACATAAGGAGACAGCCCCGTGTGGGTAAATATATTTACCTATAAAGGTTATCCTTATTTTGATATCTTAGCATGTAATATCTTCAGGCACTTATAAGTCATCATACAAAGGGAATAGAAGGGTTCCTGGGGAGGTCATCTTGTTCATTTCGCTGTCTTGAGACAAGACTGAACCTATACCATCTTAGAAGGTCAGTTACATGCTCCATTCATTTAAAAAAAACCACTAAAACTCCAGAAGGGGATTGTCACCCTCAATTCTGTCTTGTAATATGGTTTCACATGACTTCCTTCATATCATCAGATATGATCAGAAAGTTCTTTCTACTGTCTAAACGAAGTTCTTCCCCCTTTATAACCTATCGCCTCCCACCCTAGCCTGCCCTGCAGAAAGAAGGATGTTTTCTCAATGCTCCCTATAAAACGTTCATTTCTAAGCATCAAGGCTGTAATTCAGTTTTCCTCAGAACTTCCTCTACTCCGTGCTGCATAATAGTTTCTTCATACTCTGTTGCCTGAATTTCCAGGGACACCTTAACCTGGGTCCAGGTAGGAGGCCTAGTCTAATTTTTCTCCCTACCTTTCTATTCTATGCTCTAGCGCTCCCATCCCCAAAGCCTCCATGGGCTATGATTAAGGTTTAATCAGTTGTTTTCTTGCAAGGCGGGTGGTGGGAGAAGGAGAGGAAAAGCCCCCTACATTTTCCTTAATGTTATGAATTAGCAGGAGATATTCGGAAATAGAGTTGCCTACCCGTTGTTTGAAAATTGTTTACAGCAAATAATGAACAAAGCAAATCGGATTGCCAAAGGCCTAGCTGTTGAGAAAGTGTAGCTCGTATTATTAATTAAAATACAAGTCAGCTTTCCCAGCACTTGTAGCCTGTGGGTATCGAATGTACTCCACTTGATTGAATCAGGTAGTGGCAGCCCCCGCATTTTTTATTTTGTGCTGGGAGGTTTAACAACAACAAAAAAGTAAAGCTGTTTTCCACTACCTCATTTGAAAAAAATATTATTTTAGAATGAAGGCATAGCAGCTTCAGCAGACAGGCAGAAATAACATAAAATCCACATTATGCTCTTATACTTTGATTTTAAACAAGGGGTCGGTCTACAACCTCAGAAACTCTAGTGCCATTGTATTATAGGCAGACCTTTGTCTATGGCCAAGGAAACAGTTTCCATGGAGATGCAAGGCATTTGACAATGGTCACTGTTTTGGAGAAGTAAATTAATCCAAGCAGGAGACCAGTTATAAGAATTTTCCCCCCTCTGGCAGGGGGAGGGGGACAAAGGGTTGGTGAGTTGCACAGAAGAAAAAAACATTTCTGCCTTTTGGTTATTCTTTTTTAACATGTAGAAGTAACTGAAATTTTAAGAAGGCTTAAACTTTGTTTTTGGAGTCAGTGCTTATGGGGATTCTCCAGTGATGGAGAACTGGAACAGGCAATGAGATTTTTTAAAAAATGAGCTGAGAAATTCGGCTCACCTCTAGGTAAATTTAGGGAAAGAAAAAATACAGCATGGTTTCTTTTTCTTACAAATAACCTGGACTATTCTACTTTGGAACCAATTCTTTTAACTAGATGTCACAGTCATCCGTAACTGACGAACCAGAGAATGAATTTCATAAGACTGGATGGGAAGAAATACTCAAATACTAACTTTCTCCAGGTCACGTTTGTTCAATCTAGGCAGGTCAGTACTAGGAAGATGTTTTAATCATCTATTGATTATTTTTATGTAATTATTTGAAATAAATGACATTAAGTACCAAAAAACAAGCAAGATTTTTCTAACCAAATTTCCAAACAAATCTTCTCTCTCTCTTAACTCTTATAGGAAATATTTAGAGTAAGGAAGTATTATTAGGAATTTATTAGCTCATTCAGAGGCAATGGTGTCACTGAGAATAAAGTCCAGAAGACTTAGATTCAAATCCTGCCTCTGGCATTGGTAGCTGTTTGACCAAGGGCAAGCCCCTAAGTGTCTGGGAGTAATTACCAAGGACTGATTTCCTTAAGATTGAGAGAGTTTCCATTAACAGAATTTCTTACACTGAAGAAATCTAAGCTCTTTAGTTCATTTTGTAGTTCATTCATTCTTTATTAATTATCTGCATGCACAGCACTGTGATAGGCACAGAAAAAGATACAAAGATGTATTAAAATGTGATTGCTGCCCTCAACAAACTTACAACCTAGCAGAATGTGATGCATATATGAATAAACAGAATGTCAGGAAGAGTATGATATGTTACCCTCCAAATAGTATGGGAGTTCAGAGGAGCAAAATATCACTTCTCAATTGGGTTTTATGAAGGTGACACTTTAACAAGTCTAAATATAAAGAATGGGTAGGATTTATTTTTTAAATAAATTTTTACATTCATTTATTATCTATCCTTTCCACTAACTTCTGTTGAATAGTACTCACAACCCTGGCAAAAAAAGTCCCTTATCATAAAAATACATAGCATAGTAAACCAAATTCCCTGTTGGTCATACCCACAACTTTATGCTTTTTGTATATTTTAAATTCATTCCCTCTCTGACAGGAAGTAAGCTGTATGTTTCATCTACAGTCTTCTGGATACATTGTTTATCATTGTCTAGACCACAGTTCTAAAGTCTTTCCAAGTAGTTTTTCTTGACAATGTTGTTACTCTCTATAAATTGTCTTCCTAGTTTTTCCTACTTTGCTCTGCATCAGGTCATAGAGATCATCCCAGTTTTCTCTGAAACTATATATTTATCATTTCTTATGGCACCTTAATATTCCATTGTATTCATATACCATAATTTGTTTAGTCTTGCCCAATAGGAGGACAATGCCTTGGTTTCCAGTTTGGGGTAATTACAAAAAGAGTTGCTACAAATATTATTCTACATATAGATTATTTTCCTCTTTATTTGATTTCTTCTGGTAGAGACCTGGTTCCTGGGTCAAAGGGCGTACAGAGTTTAGTAACTTGGAGCATAATTCCAAATTGTTTTCCCAAGTTGATAGAGTAATCTACAGCAGGATGAGTAGGATTTCAACAGAGAAATATGACAATTGAGAAGGATAAGGGAGACAATGACTGGCAGTGCCAAAGATGTTTTATCCAATGAGGACTGGATTGGATTGAATTGAAACAAGCATTTATTAAAACACTATTGTGTGTAAGTCACTGTGCCAGGAATGAATAAGAAGAATTTCTTCCCCAGAAAGAAATTCAATCTAGCAAAGGAAATGAGTTTATCAAATGTCATAAGAATTCAAACTTTTTCACTATTTCCTACTTGTGGAAGAAGATGGATAGAGTGCTAGACTTGCAGTCTTTACAAACCAGGGTTTGAATCTCTTGGACACTTTCTAATTGCTTTGGGTAAGCAATTAGAAACTTTTAGATCCTGCATTTCTTTATCTGTTAAATGAAGTATCCAATTCATATGACTGTTGTGTTAATCAAATAAAAAGATGTACCTAATTTATTTTGCAAACATTAGAGTACTATATAAATGCCATTGATGTTACTGGTATAATCTGAATATAGAATAAATAATCTGAATATCTGTAACTACCCAAATCTGTCTTAGTAGTATTTTTAAAAACATTTTTTCCCTTATTCCCCAAACTAAATTTCACTTCCTCCTCCTGAACTTAAAGTAAGACTAACTCATATATCACAACCTCATGGATTTAAGGGTTGATGAAGGTTCCCACAGTTGGGCACTCTCATTGGTTTTACATCTCAAAGTATTAGATAAAGGTTGAAAGAAACTGTTTCTTCCCTGCCCTTGTTTGAAATCCACACTCAAGTACACATTGGGTCAAACCCTAACCAGATGTAGGTACACAGAGAAGTTATTGGATTTCTTGATGATGAATAGAAAGCAGACAATGCACCTGTCTGATCTCAGAAAGGACATGCATAAAAATGAAGGTATTCTACCTTACATATGTAAATTGTTGATTAACAGGAGTTCTGTTATATATGTAAAAATATAATTTCCCCAAATCCATTATTAAATATGAATTGGTATATGTGTACACATACATGCACACACGAACATGATGCAGTTTACAACAGTTAAAAAAAACATCAATAGG
This sequence comes from Potorous gilbertii, assembly GCA_028658325.1. NCBI lineage: Eukaryota > Metazoa > Chordata > Mammalia > Diprotodontia > Potoroidae > Potorous > Potorous gilbertii. The sequence continues at coordinate 178,685,529 of CM053771.1, read as the reverse complement.
GAATTCTGTTAAAAATGATTTGGCTTCCTGGCACATTTATCCTCTGAAGAAATAGAACAGCTGTAATGTGTGTCCATTAATGATTACATGAGCAAGTATACTAATTATTAATGAATTTTCTTTTATTTTTTGTCTAGGATATGAAAAGCAAAAATAAAGTGACTAATAATTGCAAAAGTTATATGGTTATCAAAGCACTAACAGCACATTCACTTACTGTTTCTGAGTTATTTGTGAAGGAAGGAATGACTGATTTAAGCTCTACACCTGGGAATCAGGTCTCTCAATTCAAACCAATTGACTTCAAGGATAAAATCCTCCCAGGCAACAATTTCTTAGAGCAGGAAAAAAAGGGTGAACTTCTCTCCTCTAGTTCTTTTCTATAAAATATCCTCTTCCAATTTCCTTACTCTTCAGCTCTGAAGAATAATTTGTGCTTCTTCATTTTCTCCTGCCTTTACTCTGAGCAAGTGATAATAGGCTCCTTCATGGGATTTAAATCTGGAAGGGACTTTAGAGGTCATGAGTCCAGTCTACTAATTTCATATTTAAAAAACCAAGATAAAACAAGGATCAAAGAGAAAGTGACTGATACATAGTCGCCAATGCAAGAGGTAGAATTCAAACACAAGTTCTATGACTCCTAATGTAGAGTTTGGAGTTTATGGGATGTTCAAGGAGGACTAACACCTCTGGTTGTGAGGGCTGCCCATCCACCTTTGATGTCTACCTAGCACCAAATTCTCACCTGTGGCTCTAAGAAGTTGCTACTTGCACAGCAGTCTCAGCAGACAGGCTAAACCAGACTGAGCGTAACTGATAGACCTCTAACCTGTTGATGAGTTACACAGATGTCTACCCAAGTATGTGAAAATTTCCCCTGGCAGAATGGGCACATGAGAACAATCTTTTTTAAAGGCCAGGAAGGTGGCTGAAGCAAGTCCTGTGGAGGACTTGAAACTTGGTCAGTCATCAAAGAGGCATAGGTCATTCACCGAATTCTGGGCCATTGTGAGTTGTCTTGATTTATGTCCTGCCACTGGTCTTTGATGACTCTGAAGGCTGATGACTTTGTGCAACTTTGCCTCATTTAAATCTACTTCATGACTGATTCAAAACATCATTCCATGATACCATTAATTATCTTCAAAAATGAAGGACAAACAACCACAATGGTCTTGTTTTCTTATACCATGTCACCTCTCTAGAGTTAGAACTTACAAATCTTTCTGGAGAACTTTGGCTTTACTTCAGTTCAGGAACTATTAGTGGCATCTAAGTGGGGGTGGTAAAATCAGGAAGACCTAAGTTCAAATCCTGCCTCAGATACTTGCTAATTGTATATCCCTATTAAATTTGCTTAGCCTTCATGATATTGATTTTCTTCATTTGTAAAATGGGCATAATTATAGCACTTATCTCACAGGGTTGTTGTGAGGATCAAATGAGAGTATGCACACATTTTACAAACTATAAGGCACTACAAAAATGATAGGTATTATTGTTTTGAATTTACAGGTGCAAAGTTTGGTTTCTAGTTGAATAAGCACTTTATTCACCTTTTTTAAGTGTTTGCTATGGGTCCATCTTAGAAATTGTATTTCTTTAACCTGGTCCATTCTATAGGATAGGGTTAAGGAATGGATCTGCAGTTTCATTAGTATAGGGAACCTCTCCAAAAGGAAACTACCTCTGCTAATGTAGGTTGACACCTTCTCTAATTTTTAGTATTAAAGAATTATATATGGCTCTGAGAAATTGAGTGATTTGACCAAGGATTTGCAGGATGAGTTACAGTTGGAGTGGCTTCCTATTCAGTAAACCTGTTGTCTCTTATACAAAAGAATTAAACAAGTGGAATGATATTCATTCTCATTATCTACATTTATTCCATGGCTGCTATGTGTAGATCTGCTAGCAAATTTGGAGAGGCAGGACATAGGGGCAGTGGTAGTCAAAAAAAGGTGTGATTTTCTATGATAGGTACAGAAACTTTGTGGAGTAGGTGACACTTGATCTGGCCCTTGCATGAATAGTAAGACTTAGGCAAAGACAGGGGAAGGACATTCTAGGTAAAGAAACTCCATGATCAGAGGAGCTAAGGAAGACATGCATAGGTGTTTGGTAGGAAACAAAGAGTGGTGCACTTTGGTTGCTAAATGGGAATCAATTGGAGAAATAATGGGAGATAAATTTAGAGAAGACTTAAAAATAAAGCTGAGGAGTTTAAAGCCACAGTCAAATGAGAAATCATTCAACTAATCAACATGCATTTATTAAGTATTTGCAGTATCTTAGGCATTGTGCTAAGCACAAAGCTGAAGATTTTTCTCCATGAATTGATGGATACTAAGTGTTGTTTTACAAATGTTAATGAAGGAGATGCAACAGCTGATTACATCATCTATAGGTTGTGAGAATGGAGGAAGCATTGCTATCTGCACCATTGCATAGACATATCTTTGCGTTGTAAACCTTAAAGCACCATGTAAATTTGTGGTTGTTATCATTAACATATAATAGGAATATGGTCCTTTGTCACCATGGCAGGATTAACAATGCCAAGAGACAGCTTTGTGCCTCCTCATTTAATGTCTTTATGTTAGGGCTTTCATAAGTCTATTCTGAGCCTCTATAATGTGCATGGCTTGGCTCTAGTTACATAACCTCTTTGGTCCCAGTTTTCTCATCTGTAAAGTGAAGAGAATCGCCCTTTTCAGCAATAAATCCATGATTCAAATCTAAATTTCACACGCCTGTGTGAGAGGTAGAGCTAAAGTTGATTCAGATGTCCCAAGGCCTGTCCCCTTGAGCTGGTTGTGCCCCATTCCTGGAGTGCATTCCTTTCTTACGGAGACCTCAGAGATTCGACCTCTTTCTTTCTGACAAAGCTCACTAACCACTGACTCATTTCTGCTATTTGTACTGCCCTCTTCTCCAACTATCTTGTATTTACCTTGAATTTATTTCTTTTTATATTTATTCTCTATACACCTATATATGTAATTCCTTTTCTACCATTACAGAATAAACTCCTTGAGATTATGAGACTGATGTATTCTTGTGTTTATATAGTCTTCTTATACCTTACTCCCCAACATGAACTCTTCCATCCAGTGACATTGACCTCCTGGCTATTCCACAAACAAGACATCCTGTCTCTTGGTTCTGGGCATTTTCTCCAGGTATCTGCCAAGCGCAGAACACTCCCTTCCTCCACTCTGACCACTGACCTCCCTGATTTCCTTTAAGTCCTACTAAAATCCCACTTTCTAGGGGGAAACTTCCCTAACCCTTTTTAATTCCAATGTATTCCCTCTTTGAATTATTTCTTTTTTAATATTATGTGCTACTTGCTTTGTATATATTTGTTTGCATGTTGTCTCCTCCACTAGACTGTAAGTTCCTTGAGGGCAGGGACTGTCTTTTGTCTCTTTTTATATCCCCAAAGCTTAGCATGGTGCCTGGCACATACTAAGTACTTAATAAATGTTTATTAGTTGATTGATATCCCTAGAGTAGCACAGTGTCTGGAACACAGTAGGTGCTTAATAAATGAATATTGATTGACTACTATGAAGCATGTTCTCAGGAAGAAATTCTCAAAATTTTTTCAATACAAACTGATTTTAATTGTTCTGAAAGGAAAATTATCAGGGGTTGATAATGGGGAAGGTATTAATAGAGAGGTGTGAGTGAGGGTGTAAATGGGTTGTTCTGCTATCCCAGTTTCAATTGGATCAGACCTTGAGAGTAATTGACCAATGTTGATTGGCTTTTGGGGAACTTCTGTTCTTGATAATAGATAAGTGAATTTTTCTCTGTAATTGAAGCTTTGCTAGTAGAGTGCATAGCGAGTAGACTTCCAACTTTGGTTGGACAGCCTGCTAAACTATTCCTTTAAGAAAATGCTTTTCTTGTCTTGCCTGCAGAACACAGGGTGCTTTATCTGTAGGAATCATCCAAGATGGTCTTTCAGGTTGGTGGTTGCTAAGCAGCACCACATTTGAGAGCAGTTAGAACTGGAGAAACCCCTACTTGAAAGGAAAAATAACCACGCATTTTTCTTTGGTTTGTGGCAAATAGGAGAGCAAGGAGGAGAGAAGAGAAGAGCTATTTCTCTCTCCATCTTATCTCCCCTAAGATAATATTAACAAAACTCACCGTGGGCAATGGCTCCCTTTGAAAGCAATGAATGTGTATATTCAGCAGCCCACAGGAAGGCACTGTGTCCCTAGAGACCTGGAAATCACAATTTCATTGCCCCATAATGGTACTCAAACCTTTCTTGTGAAGCTATCCTATGCCCAGTTGTAATATATGTGCTATTTCCTCCACAGATCCTTATTAAATTCACCTTATTTGTTATGCAAAATGGACAAGGATTTCTGGGGGAAAAAAGTATATGGCTTTCCAAAAGAGTTACTAGAAAAGCTAATCTAATTAGAAACATGTCACTGTGTAAATAAAATCCACAGAAAGCTTCTGCTCCTTACATAAGAAAAGCCTTAGCAGATCTTTGGATTATTTCACATTTGCTACCAAATATAAAGGTTGAAAAGCAGAAAGAATTTGTACCAAGAATGCTAAACAACTTCTGCAGCAACTCCATTCTTACTCAAAATATAACTCGTGTTTACAACACAAGAGTTTCCCAGATGGTCATGCAAATGAATGCTCAGGAATACATTACATGACATATTATTGTTGTTTAGTATTTATTGGGCCCCCACAACGTGCAAGGTGCTGAGAAAAGCAGCAGAATGTCATCTGCTAGGCGATATGAAACATACTGCCTAGTCAACCACATTGTCAATGGTTCCCAGAGGGTTAATAATGCCATCAAGGTCTGAAAGGTCTTCCAGACTCAATAGTATTAATATGGATGTTTAGGACTCATGTGCCTTTTTCAATTTCATCTATGTTTTTCTTTTTTTTTTTCCTGGCAATAGTTCCTGATGTCAAACCACAATGGTACTTACTGTGCCTACTGTTTTTTTTTTATTTCACAAAATCCTCATTCATATATGAAAATCCCAAGAAAAGAGATTTTGCAACATGCAGCATTATAAATGACAAAGCTGTTTTCTATTGAAGGAGAACTTCTAGTTGGAGTTTCAAAAGCTAGAGAGTTCATACAGACCTCCCCCTGCCGAAGATAGCATAGCTCATCATATGACAGAATCACTCTGTGTAGCAAAGCCAAAGAATGGAACTGGAACAAAATTGGGACTCTTTTTTGAACCTACTAATTCTCTAACTTTGTATGTGACTATGGGTGTGTGTGTGTGTGTGTGTACATACACATACATGTATAGGTATATATATGTGTGTATATTATATGTATATGCATGCATATATATACACACAAGTATATCTTAACTTTATATGGGTCCTGTTTTTATTTCCTTACCCTGGAGCAACTAGAAAAGACATGTAGCAAGGTAAGATGCCATTGGAAGGAAGAACAAATCATCATTGATTTAAAGCATTTACATTTGATTATATAATCATTTGATTATAGTTGATTATATAATAAGAGAAGAATTATGCACTCTGCCATCCATTGCATACAAAATATTCCTGGATACATTTACTAGAACTATTATTTCTTGATGTTCAAGGCTATCTCAGACATAATGGGGGGCAAGAAAAGAATATGCAAACAATGTAGATACATTCTGAGTTGATTACAAAGTAGGTGAAGAATTTTAGCAAAGCTAGCCAAAATATAAAATAAATATGGCCAAGTACAGAACCTCCACAAAATCCTGTTCTCAATGTCTCATTGTGGTATGCAAGTGATTGTAGATGGTCAAAGTATATGGTAACAAAGTGTAAGCTTTTGGCTGATTCGAGCATGTTGGAATTGTTTCTAGTATGATCCCAGCAATAGACCAGGTCTGTTTCCCTATTCTAAGGATACCAGTAGACTTTCATTTGATAATGAATTCTTTGGCTATTGTAAATCATGAAACAAAGAAAAATACAAAGTGGTCCTCAGTTACAGTGTCAGCAAAGTAAGAAGAGGATGCCAACAATCACAATTTTTAGACTACCAAATTTAAGTTGGTTTTTGGTACTCTAAATGCAAGTCCTATGGGCAATAAGTAAACATAATGCCAGAAGAAATGGATCACGGAAATCTTGACATTTTTCATATAAGTGAAACTAAAAGATAAAAGGAAATTACAGTTAAATGGAAGGATGAATTGTAGGTGTGCCTTGGAGAGGAAAAGAGTTGGCAGAACTGTGTTTACCATATGTCCAGAGGTCATAGGAAACATTTTTGATGGAACATTTAGTCATCTCCTGTTTTGAAGTTCAAGATTAATACTTTTTAAAAGACCATGAAGAAAATAGTTGTAGCTTAAGTACCAAAAGGACAGTTAGGTGGTGGAGTGGATAGAGTTCTGGTCCTGAAGTCAGGAAGACCTCAGTTCTAATTTGATTTCAGATACTTACTAACTAGCTCTGTGACTCAGCAAGTCATTTAACTCTGGTCGCCTCAGTTTCCTCATCTGTAAAATAAGCTGAAGAAGGACCACTCCAGGGTCTTTACCAAGAAAATCCCAAATGGGGTCACAGAGTCAGACATGGCTGAACAACCAAAATGTGCCAACACTGGTTACTTAGGAAAGCACTACATAAAGAATTAGATAGGATCTTCCAAGATAAATTAACATACACCTCGGTACATTGTGACTTCAATGCAAAGATAGGTGAGAATGGTGAAAGATATATTTAAAAGTATGAGTCAGGAATAAGGCCTGAGAGGGACCAAAGATTTGTAGTTTAGAAGTGTCACACTTCTACACCACTGTATGCTATCTTTGAGAAAGAACTGTTAAACACTAGACAGAGTGAGTACCGAATAATATTTTAAAAAATAAAATTGGTATTTTTAACACATGGAAAAAAATGATAGATAGAGAAGATATCTCATAATCCACTATGTATAGTAAGACCCATGACTTATTAGAGCAAAGAACAAAATTGGTATAGTTAGAAGAAAAATTAGAAAAAGATAAGATATACGACTGAAACCATTTTATTACAACCTATTTAAAGTTATTAATAATGAAAAATAGGGAATGAAAAGTTGAAATTACATCAACACTATTTGTAATCATTTTATAAAGAAGTTTCCTGTTGTTGTTCCATTGTTATATATTTTGGATTGATCACAAAATTAAGTATACAGAATTTTAGTGAATGAACCACAAGAAAAAATAAATATGAAAAAGTTCAGAATCTCCACAAATTCCTAGATTTTTTATTGTAGCCTGGCGGTAACACTCAGTGGTTAAAGGTTATGCCAGTGGAATAAAAATACTGACACTGTCTACCATGATGGAGAAGTATGCCCCTTTCTATCACTCTGTCTCCCATTTATAGTATAAATTCATTTGTAAAATCATATTGAGAAAGATGATAAGTGATTAAAAGCATATTGCTTCAGAAATCAAAGAAAAGTGGAGGGTAAAACCAAATTTAAGAAAGCTAATCAAAGTAATACTGAGATCATTTATGGATGAAGGTAGGAGAGCAATCAAAAGAAGAAGAATGTAAAAGATCTCCAAAGGCTTTTTCTAACATTGCTTTCACCATCAAGGACAATAGAAGTCCCACAGTGGGGTCTCTAACACCACAGTTCTAGATGCACTTCGAGAGGAGGTATAAACAGTACCTGAGACAAATTGGACCAAATTTACATCGAGAAGATCTATGTTCGAAGCAACACAATTGTAAAAACATTGAAATATCAACTCCCAAGTTATCTGGAGAAGGAAAAATATCAGAAGTATATGGGAAAAATATGATTTATTAACCCTGGGGATAAAAAAAATATCAATTGTAAGCATCAAAAGCCATAGACCTTGGTGGGCAGCTATGCAACATAGTGGATAGACTTCTGGGCCTGAAGTCAGGAAGACCTGAGACATTCCCTGGATGAATCACTTAACCTCTATCTGACCAAGTTTTCTCTAAAATGGGGACAATAACAGTATGCACCTCCCCGGGTTGTTGCAAGGATCAAATGAGACAAGATTTATAAAGCATTTAGCACATCTAGTAGGAACTTAATTAATGCTTGTTTCTTTACTCTCTTCCCCTGAGCCTACTTCCTTATCTACATAAAATCTTCATGAGATTTATCTCTAATAATAATAGCAAACATGTATATATGTGCCAGACACTGTGCTAACTGCTTTGGGATTGTTATGTCATTGGGATCTTACAACAGCCTGGGGAAGTAGGTTATTATCTCCATTCTATACAGACAGAAGTTAAGTGACTTGCCCAAAGTATCTGAGGCTGGATTGCGCTCAGTCTTGCTAACTCTCTGCCCAACACTCTATCTACTTTGCTACCTAATTGGCTCATACTTATACCAAGGGCATCCTCCATGAAGGTATTATAGGGAAAAGGCAGGATTTTGCAAGTTACATTACACAGTAGACCATATTTAATAGATGAACCATTAAAGTTTAAGACTTTTGAAACACCTTTTATATAACATCATGGAACTGATAATGATGAAGGAAATATTATATTTCAATGTTAATCATTGCTTGATTATTAAAATCACTTTTGATTCAATATGTCTCTACAATGTATCTCATGCACCAAAATCATTTAAGATTTCTTGCAATATATAAAAAGGATATATCCTCTCATCATAATCATCAAGGGAGGCATAAAACAGTAAGATGTGCTTACCAAAGGTATTCACCACTGTGATGAAGAAGACACATTACAGGGTCCAAATTGTAGATGGTGTCCCACATGGATGGTGAGGTCCTTGAGATGTTCTTCTTTAAGGATTTTATCATATTAGCTGTGTTTAGACAAAATATATCAGAACTTGCTGGAAGATATATGTAATCACTCAAGAGTTTGGGCTGACCTCTTGACACAGGAAAAAACCCAAAAGGATAAAAAAATTATCTGTAGTTATATGGATAACCTATCATATTTATCTATCAACGTATCTAATCTATATACGAATAATATGCATTTACAGCAAATTGGGCTCAGAATTAAAGTGGAAGAGTGTAGACTGGATTGCTTTCAGGAGATTGTGAGACCTTTTATCGCCCTCTCCCAAATTTATCCTCCAACCAAGGTTCATATCTTCATTATAATCATGATCGTTTATACAGTATTTTAAGATTTACAAAGCTATGCAAACATACACATATATACATTATATACATATATAATGTATATATGACACAGAGAGGCTCATTTTAACCTCACAATCACTCTGAGTGGTAGATGTTAATCCTTATGAATACAAGGCATGAAACATAATCTCTGAAAAAATTCAAAATGACTGATAACGTAGAGGCCAATGCTGTATATGGAAGAGGAAGCAATAGTTAACAGATCAGCAGCTTTCCAGAAAGACACGAGTAAATCATCAGGGGAAGGTGCCATATAAAAAGGAAATGCGTTGGGTGCCTGATGAGGGAGAGGCCTGAGAGAAGGAATGGCTCAAGTGCTCTGTGGGAATCTTAGCAATGTCCGCAGAAAATAAAGATGGGCTTCATGATGTGGACATTCTGAGTAGAATTTATAACTGGAACAAGAATAACACAGAATGGGAAAGCATGGATGAGCTTTAATCTGCATCACTAGAGGAAACTCCCAAATTAATGAGATGGTAGATCCATATGAATATTTGAGTTGGGTGAAGTGCAAAAAGCTAATTGAAATATTAATTATTGAGAAGGCTTATATATATTGTCTTTTATCTTGATTCAGGAAGATCAGAGTTCAAATCCAGCTTTAGACACTTCCTAGATGTGTGCCTTCATGTGAATTACTAAAACTTTCGGAGCCTTAGTTACCTCATCTATAAAATGAAGATAATGATACAATGATGATGGTGATTACAGATAGATAGGTAGCATGTACATAATGCCTTTAAACTTTACAAAGATATTTACAAATGTTATCTCATTTGATCCCCTAACAACCCTGGGGGTACTATAAGTACTACCATTATATCTATTTTACAAATGAGGAAACTGAAGCAGTCAGAAGTTAAATGATTTGCCCAAGGTCACAAAACTAATAATTTTCTGAAGCTGGATTCAATCTTAGGTCTTCTTTACTCCAACTCCCATTCTCTATCTACTGTCTACTGTACCACTTATCTGCCTATTATGTATGTATGTGTGTATATGTGTACAAGCATATATATATACACACATATGTGTATATATTTATGTATGTGTATTTACAGAGGCATATTTGTATATGTGTGTATCTATACCTTTATATATATGTATATGCATACATGCGCACCCACACATATGTGTGTACATATATGTGTATACACACACATATCTGTGTAATAGCTCAAGTGCCCATTTTGAAAGGCAGCATGGTGTCCTTCATCAGGAGCACATGGTTCCAAGTCCCAAATCTGTATCATATTGGCTGTGTGCCCTGGACAAGTCATTTGAATCACTCCCCCATTCAGCTCTCTAAGATTCTAAGTGGCAGAATAGTGGCATAATAGAACCACCTACATTGGTAGAGGGTTTTTTCTTATCAGGAATTTCCTATAACAATAAATATCCCAGGTCTTATAAAAATAAAAAAGATGTTCATTTCATGTGAAAAGAAATAATAGAGGTGCCCTGCAGCTTTAAAATATTATATAAAAATAAATTATCAGTAATAAATCAACCTAGAGTCTATTACAATGCCAACCTGAATTAGACCTTAACAAAATTAGGAAAATTGAAGTAGATCATCTTAATTATGAAATGTAAGATGTCATCTCAAACATGATATTATATGAAAAGATCTGTAACACACCATAAATACAAATTACTATTAGTGCTAATATATGTATTAAATCAAGCAAATAGATAATGCAAGCTGTGAAAAATAAACTATTTTCAAAATTATTCTTGAAGGCAAATTTAATCTCTTCATCCTTTCCTTTTAATAATCTTAGTAAGTGTCCAAATATTAAAACTGAAAATCTGGTCACTCCAAAATACATAGAAATTTATTGTCAATTATTTTGTTTAAGACATATTTAGCTTAGTATAATAAGACTCTTCATTATTTTTTAAACTATGCCATGCTCTCAATGCACTCAGAAGTGTCATAGACAGCCTCTATATTATTACGATCTTTCATCTAGATTTTATTTTGATAATTATTGTTAAATAACATATACTCTCCTGATTACCGTACCCCTTAATCTACTCATTAGAGATGGTGAGGGTGTAAGATATCCATTGTTTTGGTGACATAATGACAAGTGGTGACAGTAATAGACAATTTACAGCAAAAACTGGCATTAAATTTGCTTCTGAGGCATATATGTACTCTGTAACCTAGATGTATCTGGGATATGACTCTATATAGGTAGACAAGATATGCGCTGCGAAGCCCAGGTTCCTTCCGTGACCCTGAACCAGGACCAAGGAAAGATCAGGAGCTTAAACAACAGGAGGATTAAATAGGAGAGCTGCTCCTCAGCTGAAGAGCAATGAAGGCAAGTTGACCAGATGGCTTTCAGTATATGAGTCACTCACTCCATGATAATCAGTTGGTCTCCCAGAAAGGCACATTGACTCTTTCAGTCATTTTCTCCTATTCATTTAGTACATTAATTATGCATTAAATGCTTTCCTAGTGGCCTGCAAGATATAAGGCACCTCCCTCTGGATCTAATTTGCTACTGAGGATAATATGGTTTAGTTATAATTTCTTTATTCTCCAGTATTCCTCCTGAGTCCAACGCCAATGGAACATTCCTCTGCTGGCCCAGCTGGGTTTGGCCACTGGTGCTCTCTAATGAATAGGGTGAGGCATCATTAATTTCAAAGCTTATCATGGAGTCTAGAAATTTTAAATACTTTGCCTTGGTCAGACCACCTCTGCGATTTTGCGTCCAATTCTGCATGCCACATTTTAGAAAAAAAAAATCAAGAAGCTAAGCTACAAAGGTTGCCAGAAGATTGGCAAGCAGGATGTCAAATCCATGCCATATGTGGATAGGCTAGAGGAGTTGTGAATATTTGGCCCAGAGAAGACTTAGAAAAATGCAAGGGTTATCTTAAAGTATTTGGAAGTTTGAAATATGAGAGTATGCTTACATTTGTTGTGCCTGGTTTCAGAGGACAGAATTAGGAGCAATGAACAAAGAAGCAAATTTCGATTTGATGTAAGGAAAAACTTTGGAAGAATAAAAGCTTTTGGAATGGGAAATGGGTTGCTCTGAAAGATGGTGGGATTCCTTTCACTTGAGGTCTCTAAGCAGAGGCTGGATGACCTCTTGTCAGGAACGTTTTACACCAAACCCTTCGTCAGATACATATTTAAGTAAATGGTCACAGGGGTCCCTTCTAACTCTAAAATTCTTTGCTAGGAAATCAACCTGCAGGAGCAAGGAAGAGGCTATTGGACATGCTAAGGTGGGGCAGATCAGAAGTATTTAGTCTTTTGCCAAGAAATCAGCCTCTTATATGAGTCTATATGAGTCATAGGTAAAAAGTACAGAGAATTCAATCAGTTACATTAACCAATTGACTAGACAAGAGTCCAGGAGATAAGCATTTAGCAAGGCTGGGATGGACTCTGAGGAATTTGCAAATGTCCAAGAGATACTTTGTTCACGGTTCACCATCTGCTTTGCAGAAATAGTTTCCACACAGACCTGTCCTTATAATGACATCAACTGATACTGGCAAATCTCTACTGAAAGGTCAGATTGGTTTACAATGAAGCAATTGAACACAAGGGACAGGGTACCTGAAACTGTACTTACAATTGTATGCATGCGTGTGAGAATGTGTGGTACACATGTGTGTGCATTCATCCTTCATTGCTGAAGAAGACCACGTTATCTGAGAAATAATGACATGACTTGCACTTGACTTTGTTTTGAGTGAGGGAGGGCTATGCAGGTCACCAGCCTCACTTTTCCTACAGAGCCATCTGACTGCAGTGACCAGATATTCATCAGGATGATTGGAGATGACCCAGGATGAGGTAATTGTGGTTCAGTGACTTGCCCAAGGTCACACAGCTAGTGAGTGTCAAGTTTCTGAGGTGAGATTTGAGTTCAGGTCCTCCTGACCCCTGCACAGGTGCTCTATCCACTGCACCAACTTAGCTGCCCCTAGGTAGACATGTATGTGCAAGCTCACACATATGATCTACCTTTATTGATTCACTACTCATACCTTCCTTGGTTTATTTGAGAACATCATTGTATAACTTAGCTGAAAAATACTTCTGATTATTTTTTCTGATTGTATTTATAATGCCTATAAGGAAGGAAAACAAAAAAATATAGTCTATTTCAGAAACAATTTGTTTCAATAGAAACTAAAGCTGTAAACTCCTGGGAAGTTCAAGATCCTTTCTAAAGTATAATCTTAGTGAATCAGAGATTTATCTTTATCCCTATTCTTCTCTGGCATGCATATGTCATCAGTCAAACCTTATCTATCTAATCTTCCTTTGACATTTCTTTTATATCCATAACTTCCTCCTTATTTTCCTGCCGTCTCACTAGAACATCTCATCTGTCAGGTCTGTATTTCTACAACAACCTGCTCCATGCCCCCCTTGGCTACTGTTTCCTTTCCATCACCCTAATTCAACCTATCTGCAGCTTCCAGAATCAAATACTACTCTTTCTTAAGAACAAAGCAAACAAACAAAAACCTTTTATAGTATCATGCTTCTGCTCTCAGTCTACAGTGGCCCCCTACTTCCAATAGGATCAAGTCTAAATTTCTCGACTTGACTTTCAAGACTCTCTAGAATGGCCTCATCTTGCCTGTCTAGTGACACTTCACAATCCTCTCGTACCCTTCATTTTCTGTTTCACTGAAACTGACTTCCTCACCAAACCTTACATATGCTGTGCTCATTCCTGCTTTCATGTTGTGTCTCTTGTCCTGTCAACTAAAACAACCAGGTCTCCCTTCCACCCAGTCAAATCTTATCTACAATTACCCATTTCAACTTCTCTTGCCTCCATGGAATCTTTCTTAAGTAATGTAGCTCTTGTCAATCTTTTCTGAAATTCTCCAACACTTATTCTCTGTGCTACATAATTCAGACCTATGTGATACAAAGATGCATCTATGTATGCACACAAAGAAGGAATGAATATGAAGAATTCAGAAAAACATGGTAAGATTTGTATGAACTGATGCTGAGAGAAGAAAGCACAACCAGGAAAACAATATATACAATATACTTATAATAACGGACATACAAGGAACACTGAAGTGAAATGAGCACGGTGTAATTACAAAGACTAATCCTGTGCTTGGAGAAGAGGAAATACACCTAATCCCTCCCCTCCTCTTTATGTGTTGAGGTGGAGCACTCTTAAGTTTGTAACACTAAATATACCTAATATACAATTGCTGTGTCATTTTTACTTGATTGTTTTTCTTTATTGTGGGGTAGGCTCACTGGATACATGGGATATGGCATATTCAGAAAGGATTTTAATACAAAAACAAAAATCACCATAAGAAATTATTTTTTAATTAAAAAAAAGACAAAGCCCCAACCTTAGAGTTAAAAAACTCAGAATCAAATTCTAGCTTTGACAGTAGTTATGTGACTATGGGGAAGCATCAGTTACTTCTTCTGTGAAATGGGGATAAAATATATACGCTTAATAGTTTGTTATATAAATGTAAGTTTTTAGTATGGTAGTATCATATAATGTTCCTAATATATTTCTTGTGCTTCAGTGTTATTTTTCTACCTTGTTGCATAATTTTGTATCCCTCATAAGGTCTAATCATAGTTCTGAACACATGGTAAAGCCTCAATAAATACTTGCTGATGGTTCTAACTAATTTTTAAAAAATAGAAAAAGCACTTGCCATATTCAAAGAAGTATATTAGGCCTGGAATTAAAACAAAATTTCTGTGAGAAAGCTCATGGAGCTATAGTTTAGTTGGGGAATTTACAGTCTAGTAGACATATGCAGACTGTAATACAGGTGACTAGAACATAAAATAATCCATAACAAATGAATTAAAAAGGTAGAGAAAAAGGTGTTTCTTCAGATTTACTTGGGACTATTGATGGCAGCTATTTTAAAACTAGCACAGGGTGACTAGAGTTTTTACTGCAGGGGTTCAAAATTTAAAGGACACTAACAGTACATATGCTTACTCTGCACCACGGAAACAACAGAGCTTAGTAACTAGTTAACAGGATCAGTTAAAATAGAAAGTTACAATATATTGTGCTTCCTCTTTTGCCCTAGCCTTACCCAAGGTATACTTCTCTATAGATTTCCCTGCCTTCATCTTCCTTCATAAACCATACTTTGTCCTTCTCTCCTCTAACAATAATGAAACTTCTTCAAAAGTAGATTCCTAATATCATGGAAACCTCTTTCATTTTACTACACTGGGTACTGCATAATAACCCTTAACCCTTATTTAATTTCCCCTGGTCACAAAATTCCTGATTATAGCCCTGTCTGGTCTTCTATATAGTCATGAAAGAGAATTTTCTTAAACTACCTCTGACAAAATGTATGTATTGAGGGATGTAAGTGATGCAAGAATAAAATTATCAATAAAATTATTTTAACATAAGCAGGAGTATATTTATTTCCCTCCATATCTTTAAGTCAATAGATCATGGCAGTAGGGCTAACTACCAAGACTCTCATGTCTATGTGTTTCCCTCTCAAAGGAGGTATATTGAAGGATGTGAAGTAATTTTCATGTAATTTTGTAATCCGTACAAAGTCTACTATCAGTCCATCAATAAATGTTTATTAAGTGCCTACAATGTGCTAAGCACTGTGCTAAGTATGGAATCAAAGGAACTGATCATACTCACCATGAAGTACATTTGGCCAATCTTCCCTGGCCATCATGATAAAATGCTGTATAATGGAAAGAGTGCTGAACTTGGAGTCAGAACACCTGATCTTTCACTTACTATCTGTGTGACCTTCAATACGTGCTTTAACTACGTTGAGGCTTAATTTCCTCATTTTTTGGATTGGGGAAGGCAAGCAATTGGGGTTAAGTGACTTGAACTCAGGTCCACCCCCCCCACCCTCCCCACACCTACCCACCCCCCCACCCCACCCCACCCTACCCCTTCCCCCACCCCGCCCCCTCCCCCTGCCTCGGACTCTAGGGCTGAAACTGTACTCACAGCACCACCTAGCTGCCCTTCAATTTCCTCATTTTTAAAGTAAAAATGTTGGACTAAATGACCACTAAGGTTCCAGTCAACTCTAAGTCTGTGATTATACAATTCCTTTTCATCTGGTAGAAAGCTAGAAGAAAAGAAAGAAATCAACAGGGTTTTTTTCTTTACACAGACAAGGCAGGATATATTTCTAATGCCCTCCCAAGCACATAGTAAAATCAGACTTTGATTTTCTAAGCATTGCTCTAATAGCCAAATCAGGGTTCTCCTTCAGAACAACTTAACTTCATGTTTCTTGTAAAGAATATAATTCCAGTGGAGATACATTAAAAAGGGGAAACTCATAGTTGTTATTTCACTGAACCTTGTAAAAGAGGTGGGAAGATTTTGGTAACTATGTAATCCACCTACTAACATGGCACAAATAGGAATTTTCGGTTACTGCTCAAGACTATAAATAGAAGTCAGTGGTCACATTACTATATGAATAAATGAATTAGTCAATCAATCAATGACAAAATATACTCTATAATCAAAAAATTTTTCATGTTAAGATTAATTTAGTGTAATACAAGCCTAAATATTACATAAGCTCCTTTGACGTTGAATTATACTGCTCAAAGACAGAAACTGCCTTTTGCAGTCAGAGAAAGGCAGACAGACCAAAACCACTGCAGTCAACGTTCAGTCTTGTTTTCCATATTCTAGGTGATTGCAAATAAAAAGGCATTAGCTTCAAAATTTAGCCTTCAAAAGATAAGGATCACAAATGTAAATCTGGAAGGAATTTTGAATGGCATCTAGTACACACACACACACACAGAGACAGACAGACACACACAGACAGACACACACACACACACACACACACACACACACACACACACACACACACACACACACCCCTATGTTTTACAGGTAAAGAATCTTCCAGAGAGTAGCAGGAGTTGTCCATGTCACAGTCAGGAATGAACCCTAGATCTTTGAACTCCAGATGCATCATTCTTTCCACCAAATTCTCATAAACCCAAGCCATTACTTTGAGAAAAGGACATAGAACATGGCAACATCTTAAAGGCAAGTCAAATGGCATAGCTGATAGAGAAAAAGTCTTGTAATCAGTAGCTATATGACCATGACAAGTTGCTTTTCCTCTTATTGCTCCCAAGCAAGTCTCTAATAGAATAAATTAGAAAATAAGTTCCTATCTGCATTGATTGAGGGAGTTTCCTCCCTAGGGGTGGTCTGTGTAAATTAAATCACAGGTCGCATGTTTAAGGTAATCACTTTATTTTCAAGGCATTAGTGTTAAACTTTCTATCAATCAATCAACAAGTATCTACTGAGCAACTAAAGTGTACCTGGCACCGTGTTAGGTACTGGAGATCAAATACCAAGAGCAGAACAATCTCTATTTATAAATGCATTAAAAAGCTGTCCTGCATATAATAATGATGGAACCATCCACCAAAGGGGAGTCCACAGACTTAAGTCAATATCCACTTTTCAGTAGAAATTACCAAACTAGACTCACCTAATATCCAAGGTAAAATATTCCCCATCTTTGGGAAGCCAAGGTGAGGCTCTGAGTCAGGGATAAGAACAGTAAAAACACCTGGGGAGGGAGAAAGGCAACATGGCGCCCTCTGATTGATAGGTGTTTCAGCATAAGCTAGGTTGGTGCTTTCCAGGGAAGGACTCTTTACATTTGCATTTATGTTTAGTATTGATTTCCTTTAAAAGAGTTGACATGGGCTAGCGCTAGTACCAGTCTAGTGAACAACCAGTGATGGCCACTGTGTTCTCTCAGACAGAAAAGATCACTGAGCATCTGCTGAACATTCCTTGCCTCAAGTGTTCTTATGCGTTAAAAAACAATGTCTCTTAAAGTCCATTTTGCAGATTTTAATAACAGTATTTTTATTTATATGGTACATAGTGTGTGTCAGGCACTGTGCTACGTGCTTTCTAATTATTATGTCAGCTGATCCCCACAGCAACCCTGGGAGGTAGGTGCTATTATTCCCATTTTTACAAATGAGAAAACTGAGGGAAATTGCCTGTTGTCACCCAGTTAAGTGTCTAACGCTGGTTTTGAACTGACTCCAGACCCAGCACTCTATTTTCTACACCACAGCTAATAGCTTTCAAGGGCAGTTATTTAATTACACACTTTAGTGAGAATGACCTTGCTGGTTTAGACTTGACAAACACTTCCAACTCTATCTTATGCCATGTGAAGTTTTGTTTCCTGTGATGGTAAAATGTTCTTACTTATAATGCTCCTTCACATAAGCTCTGTAGTCAAAACTCTGAGTTCCTAGATTTGGAAAATGTGTCCTGACATGGAACAAAAAAGACAAGAGTTTTTCTTCGAGCCTCATTTCCCATATGCATGCAGGGCTGTGAACAAACAAGTATTATTATTAAGTCTTTGGTTATTTGTGTAGAACCATATATCTAGGCTTGTGGTGAATAACAGAAAGCTTTTTCTAGAGTAATATACAAAAGTCACCCTTTTAAGACATTTATTTACAGCCTAACAACAGTTTCCAAGGAAATAATCCAAATAACCACCATTTTCTTTCTACCTGGGAATCTTTCTAATGGTACCTGGACTGAAATTCTTTATGACCTCTGACCCTTTTCAATAAAGATGCATCCAAATGATCATCAGAATGTCAGCATGAAACCATTTTCACTTCTCCAATGGCCTCACTTTGTAAGGAACTGTGTAGAATTGCAGACTGCTATTACTAGAAGAGACCTCAAGAATATATCTATTTTATAGATGAGGATACTGAGGTTCAGAAGGGGTGTAATAACTTGTGTAAAGTCAGAAGAAGTTAGTGACAAATCTAAGACTAAAATCCATAGCATGTGGCATAATCAGGCATGCCACCTACCTAATTATAATATTAATATTAATGGATAGCCGTATCTATGTTAATGTAAGACATATACATGTGATATGATTCCCTCTCACTCTAACACACATGGAGTTGGGCCAGATGCAAGGAATGTCAGGAAACTTTTAGAATGGATTAATATTTATGCTTTATTATATATACTTGTATAGGAGTAGCAGGGTTTACCAGGGAAGTCTTACTCCACTGAATTGCAATATGCTTAATGAAATTAAGATTGTCAGACTTTGAATAGCCTATTTGGAGTTTGTAGGACACCACATTTTGAATAGATCATTTGCATATGAAAGGATTAGCAATGATATTAGTGGAGAAAATGGGTTTACCAGAGTTCCTTTACCATTTGTTTTTCTAGGCAAATGGAGGAGTCAGGATTTTATAATGGTGTAACTAACAGATGAACTAATTGTGGTTGGTTGGTGTAGAAGAGTACCCAGTTATGAAGAGCTCAACTTTTGAAAATAGTTTTGCAGCTCGTACTGAGTATAGCAAGACAGAGATTTGGATTCCTCTCCTTCTATCCTCAATCCCATTAGCAGTGGCATCAAGTTGCAGAACACATTGCTGTAGGAGACATGCTGGCGTTTAGTAAGAGGAAAAAGAGCTTGACATCTCCTGTTGGGATATTGAAGCTTGGTAGATGACATTTGTCAAAGACTCTGAGGGAGCAGAATTGGAGAGACCTCCTATTACTTCTAAAGTTATATCTCTCTGAAGAAGCCCAAAAATGCTGAGACAAGAATTTTAGTTAAGCCAGAAACTAGAGGTAGTAGAAACTGCTTCCAACCAACAGGTTAATTTGCCCTATAGAGAGCAGGCCTAATATGCCACTCATCTAGCCAAAACACTTCACCTAGTGAGGACAGACTTAGGGACATTACAAAAGGATTATCAGGGGCTCTGCACCATCAGAGCTATCATTTGTTCCTTCTTGTATGTGTATGCCTTGCCTATTAGATGTTCTTTGTCTATGTCTTGCTCTGTTCCTTATCTATATGTGTGTTTGCTCTTCCTGCCAATGCTGGGTGTTTTTGTAGAAGAGTATGCTATAGATTTGGGGAAGGATGTTGCGTTTCTTACTATGCCATTCAAGAAATGCCTTTGCTTTGAGCTAATTGTATCTTCTGGTTGTTTCTTGGAGGGCAGACATATTGATAGGGGCTCATGAGGCTTTGATTTAGAAATGTGGGCAACAAACTATCTCGAACTTAGTACTATGGGAATTAATATGTAAGTACTAGTTGTGGGGGGAGGTTATTCCAAAGAGGTATACTTGTATAATATGCATGCATGTGTGCAGATGAAGCAATGGACATCTATAACAAAGCAGTAGGTGAGTTACAAAGTTTGGAGAAGTCAAGTCCATTTGCTCTAGGACAAGAGTGTGCCGGTAAGTGTTTAACATCTGTGTCGTTGAGGAAAAAAAATGTACACAGAAAATACTTTAGAAGTTTAATCTGCATTATCAACATTTTTCTTTATTACTTTTTAAAGTCTAGATCATCAATAAAATAATGAATCAAGTCCTGATATATAGCATTTGCTAAATGCTCACACTGAAATTTTAACAATCAGCTCTCATACCAGTTGGAGCCATAGCCCTCTGGTGGACACTATCAAATAAACAAGGTAGTTTGCTTTTAGTCTCTTTTCAGCCTGGGAATCTGATAAGTTTAAGTAGAAATAACTCAGATCTCAGATCGATCATTTTTAATGTGTCTTATAGCAAAATCAGGGATCCCCAAATACTTTTTCAGTGCGGCAAAATGAGAAACTAATACTTAAATAACTGTATTCTCTAAGCCAAGGATAAAGGGAGTATGTTACTTTAATAATAGTACCAACATGATTTTCCCTCTTTAATTCAGATTTTTAGTGCTATTTAGGACTTTCCTTTTTTTTATTTTCTTAGATTTTGTTTTAGGTTAACAGGTTGTTAATAGGTTGATAATTTTTCTGGTCAATCTGAGTCTTTCAGATGAAAAATATTTGCTTTTTTAAAACTTGATATGGGAATAGAATTTAATCTATCCTTGGGCTTTAGGGTGATGATTGTTCTATTTATTATTTTTACTATTATTAGGAAAGATTCATTTACACACATATGTACTCATGCATGAAAATTTATGTAGATATTTATACATATATGGCAGCTAGGTGATATAAAACTAAAATGCTGAATTTGGAATCAGGATGATCTTAGTTCAAATCTTGTATCAGATAACTTACTACCTTTGTGACCTTGGACAAGTCACTTAAGCTGCCTCAGCCTTAGTTTCATTCTGAATAAAATGAAGATAACACCTGCCTCATATAGTGGTTACATAATCAAATAAGAAAATGTTCTTAAAGGTCTTTGTAAATCCTAACTATATGCATATATACATACAAATATACCCTTATTCATATAATCATATGTGTATGAATGAATATATTTGCATATAAATGTATATATATATACATGTGTATATGTGTGTATATATATATATTTATATGGAAATTAGAGATAGGTGTGTGTGTATCTCTCTCTCTCTCACACACACACACACACACACACACACACACACACACACACACACACACCTATCTCTAATTTCTGAAGGTTGAGGAAGTGATAAGAGGAAGTCTATTTTGGGTCTTGATCCTGACCCATAAGGGGAAACAGGCTACCAAAACAGAATTGCTGGAACCCTGGGAGGAAATAGTGATAACACGTTAGAGTTCATATTGAATAAAGAGGGAGAAGCTAACTATACTGGTGGACACTCTGGATTTGGGGCCAGGGGATTTCATATAATTGAAGTAGGAAGAATAGGATCCCATAGTCTAAATCTGCACAGGTAATTCAGCCCACGAGGAATACTATGCTATTAAGAACAGGAAATATAGATGGAATAACCAAAGGTTTGAATGAAGAATGAGATGAGCATGGCTGGAGTTCCTCATGGAATAGTGATCCAGGCCCCAGAGAGGAGGCATGGACAGGTAAACAAGGCTGCTGCCCTTGAGGAGGGCAATGGAGGAGGTCAAAGAATTGAGCTGGGAGTGTATATAAGTGTGATACTCTAGGAAAGAGATTTTTTTTTTCACAAAGAATTATTCTTCCTCTTAATAGGGTTTTTAAAGGTATATATAGAAGATGGAAGTAAGATTAGATACCTGTGAAAAAGTGTTTTTTAAAGACTATAATAATTAAATTAGAATAATGTTCGAATCCCTAAAGCTCAGAATGCACAGAAGCTACAGAAAAGTCCTCTTGTAGAGCATTCTGGGGTACTTCTACTTCCAACAGTTAATCGATCAATAAGGAATACTAAGCAGTTCCTAGGTAACAATCACTATGCCAGGTACTGGAGATACAAGTACAAAGAATGACATAACCCCTGCTCTCAAGGAGTTTATATCGTGTCAGGGAAGAAAATGAGTAAATAAGAAGAGAAAAATATAATATATAGCTGTTGGAGGAGAGCAACCAGGGAAGTCTTCATGTAGAAATCTTCATGTACTCAAGTTCTGCCTTAGAAGAAGTGAGGAATTCTATGAGGCAGAGAAGAGGAGGGGATAATTATAGGCGCCAGAGGTAGCCAGTGGAAAGGAGCTGGATTGGTAACTGGGAGAATGAAGACAACAGAAAGGAGAAAAGAAGAGCCTACAGTAAGAGGGTGGAGGCAACCAGCAGAGGAGAAAAGTGCTGGGAAATATTTTTGTTCTCCACCCCTTTTCCTTCTCCGGAACTGTAAATAAAAATGCATATTAATAAACTCTTCTAACACTCCATTCATTACCCTTGTGATTTTTCCAATGAAAAACCAAAATCTTTCCATAGTCACCACTACCCTATATGTATTGTCTATGCCATTAGAATATAATCTCCTTGAGGGCAGGGGCATCTTCATTTTTGTATTTCTATCTCTGGACCTTAGCACAGTGCTTGGCATGTGGTAAGCACTTAATAAATACTATTTCATTCATTCATATTTCATTAGTTACTATTACTGTTTGATGTCTTCATTCATTAAGATCTCACCAGAGAAATGGTTCATAAGGATCAGAGTCAAACTATGTAACCATGGGGAAGAAAATGAAAAAGAGCATTCAAAGAGATAAGCCTGTGCCTTCTATTCTTTGATCAGAAGAGAGTAGAGGGCCAAGGCAGGCTAGTAGGAAAGCCTGCTGCTTCATTCTTGGGACTCTAAGTGACGTTAGGGGCTCACACACTTTGAAGCAATAGCTACTTATTCTAGAATTTCTATTTACTTTTTCTATCTTAAATAAAACTTGAATCTATAATGTGGTGAACTTCTTGAATGAATTAGGGAATTATTCTTAATATACAGAGTATCTCAAAAGTCTTGGTACAGTTTTAAGGTATTAAAGCATAAAGTTACTTAAGTTTTTAAAGCTTAGAAGGGCACCAAGACTTTTAGGACACCCTGCATTACTCTACATGCTTTCTCATATTTTCTAGGTGGGGGCTATGAGCTTAGAGAATGATAAGATTTTCTAGATGGTACCCTTTATATCACAAGTAAATCTCAGACCTAAAGGATACACTTAGGATAATAAAATGTATAACATTTGGGCCAAGAATTTTTAAGAAGGGACCACACAGTACAATAGGGTGAAAGAAACTCTGGCTCCAAAGTTAAAAGACCTGGGCACTGTAGCACTGCCCTCTTCTTCTGTGTCACTTTGAGCAGATCATCTTCTCTCTCCAGGTCTCAGATTCCTAAAGAAATTGGACTTGATGGCTGCTAGTGTTTCTTCCAGGTCTATATCCTGTGATCCCAGGACTGCTACTCCAGTGAGATGGGATGGTGATGGTGGAAACAACTGCTCCTGTTGACTTTGCCTTCATTTCTCTACCAAAAGAAACGATTTGTTGACTTGGAAGACTAGAACAAAAATGGATAATGAGAGAGCTGCTGTCCAAGAGAAGCGAGAATGTGGTAAGATAGCAACTTGCTGTCATCGATGAAATCAAATCACATGCCAAATGAATTTCTCTCCAGGATATTGAAAGAACCAGTGACTTCAAATGCCAAATTGCTGTGGGGCTAATTGGTGAATGTGAATGCATAGCTCTTGTCAGTGATCTTTGAAAAAAATGTATAGAGGTCCTCAAGGGCTAGAGATAAACAAATACTCTTTTTTTCCCCAAAAAAATAAAAAGAAGAGAGTGAATTTTTCAAACTATAACCTTAATTACAACCCAGAATAAAAATCATAAAATAGTGAATCCTATCTGAATGGACTTCTTCTAAAAAATGTTAAATGATAATAAGTTTTATCATCTATATAATGCTTTCAAGTTTCCTAAGCAGTTTGAATAATATTTCATTTGATCATTGCAACCCTGCAAGGTAAACGTTACTATTGTCCCCACTTTACAGCTGAGTAAACTGAGGCAGTTTAGGTGTTTGCATAAGGTCCCGTTGCTAATAAGTATTTGAGTCTGAATTTGAACTTAGGTCTTTCTGATTCCAAGTATAACTCTCTTACTATCCCTATATGACAGTGATTATACTATTGTTATACAATTACTGAGAGAACACATAACAAAAACATCTATTATAGATCTCATAATACCTACATAAGTTGTATTTTATTAATCACAGCAATATCTACATACATTTGAAGAATAGTTCCAGATGTAACTATATGTATATATGTACAGTTTAACAAAAGTCTTAAGGACTTTCCGGATAACATGTGTATCTAAATATATGTCTACAGGAGACAGTTTTCCTTTCTCACTATCTGGAATCACACATTTCGTATCTTGTTGGAGTTAAATAAAGACACAAATAACAATGTCACATGCTGATTCCAAGATCCATTTCGATAATTGCTTGGCACCCCCAGAAGTGTGTGGCCCCGAAGCTAGGCTTACTATTCTGGACATACAATTGAACTAAGGTCATTCATTCATTAGGATCATTATCAGTTCTATGGCTAGAAGGTACCTTAAAGATCAACTCCCTCAATTTGTACATATGTGGAAAATGAGGCCCAGAAAGGTGAGATAATGTACTCACACAGGTAGCAAGTGAAAAAGCCAGGATGTCATGACTCCAAGTTCATCACTCTTTCCACTGTACTAGACTGTCAGCTTTTATTCAGCAAGAACAAGCCATAACAAGATAGTCTCAATTTGGGGGGGCTAAGGAGGAAGGCAGTGTTCCTTTACTGCTAGGTCAAGGGAAAGCATTAACTGAATTGTACCCAGATATTACCAAGACGTAAAGGTTTCTCAGGTTGCTCTTATAGAAAAATAGAGGGAGAAGTGTTCTGGATCCCAGGAGAATTGGAATTTGGGGTTGGTTGAATGGAAAATCGGAAGAGTAAGAACAAATGAGATCGGTGACATCTTACAAGGAGATCTCAAGCGGAGTATGAGAGGGTTGGGTCTTGCATTTTATTTTGCTCACTATTTTTATCAATGACTTAGAGGAAGACATAAATGTGATGCTTACCATATCTAAGAAAGGTAGCTAACTCTGGATAAACAATAACAGTCAAGATCGCAAAAAACTCTCAATAAGTGGCAATTTGATAAGAAATTGGGGAGGGGGGTGTTAATGAATGAAGTCACACTTTTAAGTTTAATCTTGTTTGTTAACACTTTTTAAGACTGGATAATAAACAAAACAATACATCAAACCCTTCTTTGTAGTGATTTCAGATTTCTAAGGGATAAATGCTCACACTGAAAATTGCTTGGTAAATGGGTTACAGCTGGCTCCAGCACATCTCTGGTTTCTTACCATTAGAAGTCTTCAAGAAGTATCTGGATAATCACTCTTCAGGGCTGTTATAAAGGGGATGGCTGCGCAAAACTAATTGTGCTCCAGAGTCTCTGAGGTTCTTCTGAATGCTTAAGTTTCTGTGATTTTGAGGCATATCACAGACAGATGATAAAAGACTTGCCCTGTGTGCCATCATAGTAGCAGGATCAGGACAAGAACCCAAACATCTTGGCATTCTTACTATTCTCCGGCAAGCATTCTTTCCATTCCACCTGTGAGTTCCAGCATCTTTCATCCAATTTATTTACATTAAATGATTCTATTGAAAACTCATGATCATCTTTTAAAGTACCACCATATCTGTTAAAGGACTACAACAAAAATTCTCTTCAATAAATATGGCTAGCTGTGGACTTCCAGCTTACCTGCACTTTTCTATTTCACTTGTTTCCTGTTTTTAGCTTCTGACCTCCAGTTTTTGACAGACCATCTATTTTGTGTTATAAATTCTGCAGTCATGATCAAGACCCTGAGGTGTCAGTAGATATTAATAGCCATAATGGAAACATTTTTTTTCGGTCCAATGGCAGTCTCGTCCATCTATAACATGCAATAAGCTTAGCACTGAATATATCCTATGTGTCCAGGTTTGGACTAAGGAAGAAAACATTCATTATTTACTTGAGATCCCACAGGTTGTTGAAAAATGATAAGATTGTGGCAAAACCAGTAACAGACATAACTGAGAGGAAGTCTGGTGTAGTGACTAGTAATCAAGGTGAACTAGATTAAAATCCTTCTACTAATCAAGGGTTCTCAATTTTTTTGTGCATGGTCTATGGACCACCATAGAAGTATGGTAGAACCTTTGGATCCTTTCTTAGAGCAATATTTTGAAAGACATAAAATAAAATACATAGGATAACAAAGGAAACAAATTACATCCAAATACGATTATCAATTATTTTTTTTAAAAGCTCATGGACTCCAGGTTAAAAATTCCTTCATCAGTTGCTTATGATTGGCAGAAATAGAGTTGATGGATTTTGAGTAATTACTTAAATGATATTGATTAAAGGTAATAATGAATGATTGATGCAAATTTTGATTGTTTGAATAGTTAAGTGTAGGAGATTTTAGTAAAGTCTTCTAGTAAAGTCAAAACTTTAATCACCATGATATCCTAAATCCTTTTGATTCCTTTCTTTTTAAGGTTTGAGGCACCTCAGAAAGAAAATTATGTGGAGATTTTAAGTTGAGTGTGAAAAAGGCAAGGGATGATTGACAGTAATGGAATAGTATTGCCAGAATTTAGTGAAAGTTCAAATGTAGACTCTAAAAGAAAGATTACAACTGTGCATTTCAGTTGCCATCTTTGAGTTAGCACTGTAGCAAGCCAATAGTTAGCTTCTCCAGACCCTTGTATTGGGCTGAACTTTTACTCTGCTTCAGGTCAAGGATATTGCAATAATGTCAGACCACAAAGTGTCGCCCTCTTATCTCATTCCCCGGAAAGGGGCAGAGAGTTCAGGCTACTTCTGTACAGTTGAGTAGACTCTGGCACCATTCCGTTGTTGCACCTTTTATTTTCTCAAGTTTAATGAGAGAATCCAGAATGTGTGAGGTAGGAGAAGAATTCAGAGCTCCTTACACATAGTGCTGGAATGAGGACAGCAAAGGAACAGGTGAGGCTGTCTAAGAAAGGCAAGTATTTCTGATAAAATGGAGGGCAATGGCCCTCGCTTGGATTCCATTTTCAGTATGTTCCCCAATGCACCTGAGCCTTTAAACTCCACAGGAACTCATGTTACTACTCAGGAATATGGATCAACAGGACAAAGGGTAAGAACACCTTTGAGAATTAAGTATAAATGTGATAGAAGGATATATACATATTACTACCATGTAGACTGCTTAATTTCATAGCAGCACTGCTACTACACTGAGCAAACACCATGTAATGCTTGTTTCTTAATCTTAAGCCACAATGGTCACCCTGGTGTAGTGGCAGAGTGCTGACCCTTCAGTCAGGAAGGTTTGGGTTCAAATTCTACCTCTGATCCTTACTAACTTAGTGACTGTGGGCAAGTCACTTGATCTCTCTAAGAGTTATTAACTAAGTTTTAGCTGCAGTTGTGAGTGGTGATGGTCATAGATCCAACCATAGGCAAAGGAGTGTTGCCATTTCAAATAATTATAACTCATTACACCCCTTTGAGAGAATGATTTAGATTAAGTGACTTGAGCAAATGAGTAGTAACATTAAAAAAAATGAAAACATTTGATTTCACAAGTCACTGTTCAGCTTTTAGAGCCACCATGCTTTAATCACAGGAAATGATTGAAAGTGATCAGCCTTATGATGATTGCAGCTCACTCCTCTTTTTCTTTCTTATTGACCCACTAAATTACCCTAGGTATACACCCCAACCTGGATTGACTTGCCTGAACTATATGTCACTCACATGTGTGTGTGTGTGTGTGTGTGTGTGTGTGTATGAACTTCAGTTCCCTTAAGAGTCCTAAGTTTACTTTATTTTGTTCAACAAGGTTTGAATTACAAATCTAGGTTTTATCTTTTAGCTAGAAAAGCTTTTTTGGGTCGGAGGGGTATCTTAGCTAGCAATAATTTGAAAAGATAAGGCAGGATGTCTTTGAGACAGGGTCTTTGTCTTCAGAAAAATTTGTCTTATAGACATCCATCCTTCTAGTCAGCCAAGAAAAGAGACTCCCCATCCCAAAACTCTCTTTTTTTCTGTCTCTGTCTCCCTGTCTTTCTCTCTCTGCCTCTCTCTCTCTATCCCTGTCCTGTCTCTCTCTCCCTCTGTCTCACACACACACACACACACACACACACACGCCCGCACACCCGCACGCACGCACGCACCGCACATGCCACCTTGCATCTACTGGTTTTCACCCAAGTGATCGGAAGTTCCACAGTTTCCCTACTTGCTAACATTTAGGGAACTCACAGACCTCGGAGCCAGGCCTCTTTCTATTGCCTGACTGAGAGCAACCTGCAGGGAGAGGAAAGCCTGGAGTGAAGAAAAGGATGATATTATGTCCAATTACTCTAAATCAGTCATCTTCTCATCTCCTTCTAGTGAGTGGTTAAACTCCTTGTCTGAGGCTCTCAGGGACTTCAAAAGAAGCTCTGTATGCAAGGCTGCCACACAGAAGGGGATGATTATGTGGTCATTTATTTATATGATTGGGACACAATAGAAGTGACTCTTGGGCCTGAACATGTTCCAATGACTCATAGTATTTTTTTCTCCTATGTTACTTGACCTTCGCCCCTTGTACCATTCTCCCACCCTGATGGATCTGCTCCCTAACCACAGCAGCCCCACAGCTGTATTTGTTGACCAGACACTGGAAGAATGAAAGTAATTGTTTTCACCAGAAATCTTCAAAGGGTTTAAAATTAGTTCCTTCTTGTCAACATAGAATCAGATATTAAAGGATTTAGGAAATGAAAGTTGTCATTCCTTGTTTAGAAAACATTTTCTCATGATAAAAAATAGGAAAGTTATAGAGTAATCACCAGCCTTGGTGTATTGTGTGATGTTTAGTTATTATATTATCGCATTACAAATGAGAGGCACACACAAATCTCAATGAATACATGATAGAAAGGAATAACAGCAAAAAATGTATTTAATCATTTTAAGAGACAAATATAATTATCAGAATATCAAATATTAAATGTCTAGCTCAACAAAAAGTATGTAGGGTTAACAAAGAAAGACATTGATTTATGGAAGTTATGCAAAATGTCCAAGACCTCCAGAGGGTGCTATTGCATTTATACAGAAATGGATTAAAATATGCACATATTCTTCTGAAAAAGCAAAATTAGAATTTTCAATGCCTTTAATTCTTGCCCATAAAACACAAGGAAAAACATATGAGAACCAACAACTATCACACTTTTTTATGCTAAATGAATCATTTAAGCACATCTTGTTTTAAAGAATAGCTGTTTACCTATAGACTGCTTATATAATAAAGCAATGGGGGGAAAGAAGTTCAAATATCCTTTGGGGGAAAGATCACATTTTATTTATTAATAAAGGTATTGCTTAATTGACATTAATTTATTTTATTGTCCTCGAATTCATAAATTTAAGGAATTGAAACCTAGGTTTCAAACACTTTCTTGAAAATTACATAGAAAGTAAACAAATTACAACATAAAAGCAAGTGTTGGGGAAATAGTCTACAGTTTCAAAGGTAGTTTCAAATATTTACTTAGGCACAATCACAATCCCCTATCTCAGCATCTTTTTTATGGTCCTCACAATGCCACCATGGAGGGAGGGAAAATGAAGTGAAAGTAACTTGAAAATAGCTTTCTAACTGGTTGTCCAAGATGCCAGGCTTGTGTAGTGATGAAGACATATATATTCCATGATTTTGCAACTTTGCGTAAGTATCAGGGATACCTGTGCTTATCTGTTATCTGTAGGTATCACTTTATGAAAACAGATCTAAAGCAATTCTTTGTGGAATTGTGGCAGCTAATCCAAATGCCTGCCATCTTGACAGTGCTGTTTGTCAATACCACCATGGTGGTATTTTTAGATATTGAGCTGTTGGGAGGTGATTTGGGAATATAGTAGGAGATAGAAATAGGAACCACTCAATATTTTTCAGCGCTATATTCAGGTTTTTCTTAGCTTTCGAGCCAATTGACATTGTTTTACTAATGATTAATCACATTCATTCTAAGGGAAAAAAAGACCAGAGCACTAATTTTAGACCCTTGGGTAACATCACTGATTGGTGTCATTTAATGTTGGGCAAAGCTAACGTCGAAGATAGAAAAGGGGCATCATAAAAAAGTTCCCTAAGCTCACAGAATCGCATCGTATTAAGTATAAACAATGTAGGCAGGGAGTGTTCCAAGTGAATTGGTGAATGACACCTAAATTGAAATGACTAATATTGTATCTGGGTTAGGAAATTATGCAACATGTTCATCTAAAGGTGAGAATACTACCAGGGAATAAATGGAGTGCATGTAAATAACCACCCAACAACAAATGCCATTTATATAGCATCTTTCTCTCTGGAGCTCAAACTGTTCTACAAGCATCTCATTAATCCTCTCATCATCTCTGTCAGGGGAGTAAGGTAGTATAGGCATCTCTGATACCTATAGCAGGACAAAACAAACAGAAGGCACCAGTCCTTGAACACATGCTTGGTAGCAGGTGGTTATTTTTCTCACAATTGGGGAACAATGGACCAAGAAGACCCGGGTTAAAATGTTTAGTTTGAGTTAGTCTAATCTGCAGAAAGAAGGGATGATGTCTCATCAAAGTGGCTCATTAGTCATTGATTTAAAGAAAACATAAAAAGCAGAGAAAGGCATTGACTCAGACTATTCACTACCTGTGGTTATCTTTGGGGACCTAGTCTCTCAAAATAGTCCCAAAGACCTATAAGTCCAGTGGGTAGGACCATGTGATTGTGATAGGCAGGCAGGTACAAGGACACTCCAGATTCTAGAACACCTGATGGTGGTCACTGCAAGGGTGTTGAGGAAAGCATAGTAAGACAGATCATTTGCATCTTGCTGTGCTATCTCTACGTGCCATGTATTGTGGGAACATGCAAAAGCTCTGCAATGCTTGGTCCTGATAAAATGCTCTTATCCTCAGCTGGTACAATAATAATAGTGTAACACATTAACTTACGTAGCCCTTTATTTTGTGCAGAGAACTTTCATAACTGTTGCAACTCAAATGATCCTTACACAAACCCTGATTTTGGCATGTCTGGTATTGTTAACTATTATCATTTGACAAAGGAGAAAACACAAAGCATTAAGTAACTTGCCTAAAACTACAAGGCAAGTTAGAGCTTATGTTGGAGTAGTTTAACCTGGAAACTGTATCTTAGACCTGGGAAAGACCTTAGCAAGCACTGAAACCAATCTCTTCATTTTATGGATGAGGAAACTGAAGCTTATTACAATTCTAATTAGCAGTTACTTAATACTTTAAGGTTCGTAAAGTGTTTGCCACAGATTATCTCATTTGATATTCACAATAACCCTATGAGGAGGAGACTGTTATTATTTCCATGTTACAGATGATGAAACTGACCAAGAGAGGTTAAGTGACTTGTCCAGAATCCCACTGCTTGTAAGTGTCAGAATCTGAATTTAAGTCGTTATGAATCTAAGTCCAGTCTTCTAGCCACAGTCCCATATAACTAGAGGATTGGACCGAGATTCATTGTTTAAAAAGATGAAGTGACTTGTTCAAGAGGAGCACATAGCTAGTCCACGTTAGATTCATTCCCCCAGCGCACCCTGTCTTGAATCACAGGCTGAGCCCCCTCCCCATCACATTGCTTTAACTTCCTTACTTATAGGTAGATACAGTCTATGGGAAGATAAAGAAGTGGATAGTGAAAGTCCATTTGGACTGATGTCAAATGAGATAATCCATATCTTTGTTCATCAAAATATTGCAGGAGAGTGGGGAGGGGAGGGAGGGCATATTATTTAGTATATCCTATAGAGTCAGGACAGACTTGGACAAGGTATGTGTAAAACACTGAAACACTATATGACATAGTGGAAAGAAAACTGGACTACTAGACAAGAGACATGAGTTCTAGTTCCTGCTCTCACACTTAATCACCATGTAACCCATGAGCAAATCACTTAGCTTCTGTGGGGTTTAACATTTTCCTCCATAAAATGGAGATAACACATATATTATCTGCCTGATGGGGTTATTATGAGAATTAAATTTGATAATGTTTGCAAAGCTTTTCTTATAACTAGGAACCTGTGTTTAAATGTAATTATTCTATTATACTTTTACTAAAGCTGTACTCCCACACTTCAGCTTAGAGTGAGGGTGGCC
The DNA here is from genome assembly GCA_028658325.1 of Potorous gilbertii. Classification (NCBI taxonomy): domain Eukaryota; kingdom Metazoa; phylum Chordata; class Mammalia; order Diprotodontia; family Potoroidae; genus Potorous; species Potorous gilbertii. Next base: position 178,652,774 of record CM053771.1, on the reverse strand, counting down.
CTATGTTCTTAACGAATCATCCAGCATTTAGTAAGTGCTTACTGTGTTCCAGGTATTGCCCTAACTTCCAGGTGGCACATAGAATGGCAAAAACAAAGACTACACCCCAAGATCACAAACTCTACAGAGGTCCCACCAAGGTGGAAAGGCTTTGAGTTCAGCCCAGGGACAGGTGGATTGTATGTGAATATGCTTTGCTAACCTCGGAGCAGTTTGTCATCAGAAAGTTGGTCTCCAAGTGAGACATTTTTTTAAAGACATGACAACTCATAAAAGCCTTTTACTGAGATGTGTGGGGTTTACAGCCTCTGTTGGTGAAAGTTAGAACCCGTGGGGTTAAAATTAGAGGATTTTGAAATTTAATCGTTATAATTAGCTGTATAACCTCAAGTCATTTCAGGTGTTACGGCCTCAGTTTCCCCACATGAAAAGGAGGTCAGAATAGATGATCTCTAAGATCATGCCAATACCATACAATTTTTAGATACTATGAAATTCTGTGGTCAAAGTCATAAAGAAGGAGGGACCAAGGAAGTCCCTATATTCTGTGAAGGATCCTTTTCAAATGCAATTTTACTTAAACTGGAAATGAAGGGATAGAATATTGACACTAACACAGGAGAGACAAAAATCCTCAGCTGCAAAAGGAAATAGAACTTATTTCTGTAAGGTTCTAAAATGACAACTCCCCTTCAATCGTTGAAAATTGGTGTTAGGTGTGGATATGTTTATATTTATAATCCCAATTCTCTTTATATGCTTTATTGCAATAAAATATACAATTCTAGGGGAAAACATATATTTGAGTTCAGTGATTGACATGCATATTTTGTAAGAAGATGATTCTGTGAGAAGTAATATGCTAAACTTCTCTAATCAGCCTCCTATAGGCGATTGCCTTCCAGACTGTATAAGTAGTAGCCCTGGCCATCATTGTCTCACTTATTCACACGTCTCACTGTGCACAAATTTAAATAAGTAAAGCATTTTTAATATGGAGTCAGTAATTTAATGGTTTGGTTTTATATTTTATTGTAACCAAACCCTACATTTCAGCATGCTGCCTTAAGTGAGCAAGATATATACTAAATAGTGATTTAAAATGTGCATAAAAAATTGCTAGATGAAAAGGTCCATATCTTTTTCTGTTATGTGTGTCACTGTCTATAATTCTCCGTCTACATCTATACATAGATTTATGCAACTGGATAAAAAAAAAAATCTCACAATCATATCTTAAATCCTAGCCATTTGCAAGGATTAGCCTGTTCTACTAATTCACTGAGGTGGGATTTTAGTTATTCAGCTAGTCCTTTACTCAAGACTGTATCCTGAGGGAAATCATGCAGCATCTCATCAGCTTGTAAACATTAGCAGTCAGCCCACATCACCCTGATTTATTCTCCAGGTAGGGGATCACACTTCGAAGAGTAAGAAAGTTTGTGATTTTTCTTCTGCCAGCAGAGGAGATGTGCTTAGTTGGAATCTGAAATTCTCAGTTTCCTCCTCTGTAAAATGGGCATTATAATAATCCTACCTCACGGGGCCGTTATAAGAATCAAATAACACAAAATGTATGAAGTATTTTGTAGAGGTTAGCTACTGCTTTACTTACGTTGGTATTTCATAACACAACTTTTTTACAGGGATTTGTTTCAGATGTTTTCCTCTTTGGACATGTATGACAAGTTCTCTTTTCTAAAGCCTCTTCTCCCCCAACCTAACCAACCATTATTGGTTGTGACATTCAGTGTCCAAGAAGAATGGGAGAGAAGCCAATCACCTGATAAAAAGAAGGAACCCGGGGAAAAGTTGCTAATCATCAAACTTTTTTTCATACTGCCTTTTGATATAGCCTGGTTTTATTTCTAAAATTGACATTTTAATCAGTGTGTTCTGACTACTTCTTTATTAATCTCATTTTCCTGGAATCTATACTTCAACTAAGTCATTAAAATACCCATGGAGACAATCATTTGACTAAGATATCGCAGTTTGTTAAAAACAAAACAAAACATTAGTGCTTGGGGATGTGATGGTAAAGAATTCATCTCACCAACAGGTCATATCAAACTGCCTCATTTTAAAAATATATTTTCTTCTTCCTCCCTTCTGAAAACATAAATAGTGGTTAAAAGATATTATATCAAAAAGATGTTAAGTTTCAGTGATAGTTTTTGCAATAGTTTTGCAATTCACAATTTTTTTTACTATAGGTATCCGAAATGAATAGAGTGAGCTAGGTTCAACTAGGTGGAGACATTCTTGAAGTCTGCCCATTGAGGAAGATTGATCAGTCAGTGCCAGGGATTGCAGCTCAGTAGTACATCTAAACACAAATTAAAGATGGTGGGAAAGTTAAGTAGATAGCCATCAGATGATTATGAAATAAAATGAGGAGGGAAGAGATGGCATGAGATGGGATGAGATGGGATTACAATCCCCATCAGGATATTGTCATAGGCAATAGGCCTATGTCTGAATTGTGAGAGCAATAAGGCAATCAAAACCACAGTCTAGTAGTAAAAGAAACTTTTCTTAAAAGGTGCTAGCATAAATTTGAAAACAAATTTAAACAGGAAGAAAACTCATGCATCTAGCAAAGGAGAAGTTCCAGCAGAGAACCTTGCAAAATGGTCACCTACTAACATAATTTGTCCAATCTGGGTGGAGGCATCATTGAGACAACTAGGGCTGTCCCTTTGGTTTATACTGATCTTTGGTTTGCAACTTAGAGAGCCTAGAGGGCTCATTGGCAGTTACACAATGGCTCTGTGATTGGTCATTGAACAACCATGGTTGCCCAACCTGGTTCAGCATCTTGAGTATTACAAATAAGAAATTAAAGATAAGCAGAAGTTACATGTAAGGAGTTTTGTCTGCAGGGTTCAGGAAGTAGTCCCTATCTGCCTATTGCATATAGTTCTACTGACTGGGTTTGGAAAGTAGTTGCTACTGTAGGCTAAAACTGAGAAAAGCTCTTTGTTCATCTTTAGGGGCACTAAGTGGCATAGGAGATAGAATGCTGGGCCTATATCAAGAAGGCCTGAGTTCAAACCCTTCTTCACATTTACTAACTGTATGAACCTGGGCAAGTCACTTAACCGATAGCTGCCTAAATTTCCTCAACTGTAAAATGGCGATAATAGCACTTCTTCCCCCAGTCTGGTTGTGAGGATATAATTAGATATTTTGAAAGTGTAACTTAGCATAGTTCCTGGAATATAGGAGGTGCTTAATAAATACCTATTTCTTTCCTTCTTCCCCTTTGCTGTGTCTTTCTGTATAAAATTTTCCAAAATTTCTCTCTCCTTCAGTATAACTGCTGAAAGGGGAACCCTAATAGGGATTCTCTCTATTCTGGGATGGGATTATGGCATAACCATTTGTGTACAAAGCAATAGAAACAATAGAAAATTGGGTCAAGAAGCCACTTAGAGCACAGGTCCACCTCCAGGTCTACTCCTCAAACACTTATGGAAGAAATATCCCTGTCAGTGTAGTTATTTATGTGTTTGACTCAAACATTCAAAGCAAGAGGATATTTAACCATTTCTTTAGCTGGTGTTGTTCCACTAACTGTATTCTATGGAGGACCTTTGTTCACCATGATTTTCATTATAAGGTCTTCCGCAAATTTTCTATCTTTTATAGATATTGAAACTGAGCAGTCACATCAAATCATACTCAAAGAAACTGAAAGTTCTAAAGAATCTCAGAAGTAACCTAATCAAACATACCAAGGACCAAAAATCCCTTCTTGAAAATGTCCAAGGAGGAGTCATACAATTTCTGCCTGAAACCATCCGGGGAAGGGAAATCTTCTACTCCCTAAAGCCACTTATTTATTCTACTTTTGGAAAACTCTAGTAGCTTTGAATTTTTTCCTAATATTAAGCCTAAATCTACCCCCTTCAGTTTTCCCCTCCCCTCTGTTCTTAGTTCTTTCCGTGAAATACACAGAATAAGTCTAATCATTCTTCCACATCACTGTCCTTCAGATGATTGAAAAAAGCTATCTTGTCCCACTTAAGTTTTTGTCTTTTCTGTGCTAAACATCATCAGTTCCTTCAAGGGATAAAACATGATCTTGGAATGCTTTCCAGTGCTGGTCACCCTTAGCTGGATGCCCTCCACCTCCATAATGTCCCTCCCAAAGTAGAGTTCCCAGAACTGAGTACAATAATCCCAGTGTTTTCTGACTCCCATCTTTCTTGACCTCCTTGTGGCTATATGCAGTCTACGCTCATTGCCTCTGCTTCCCTTACTCTTGCTTGCTAGTTAGCACTTTGCATGTGACTTCTGACCTCATCACTGTTGAAACTACTCTTTCAAAATTGACAACAAACATTTAATTGCAAAATCAAATGTCTTTTATTAGTTTTCATCCTTTTTGATCTCTCTGCAGCATTTGATACTATTTACTACCCACTCTTCCTGGAAACTTCCTCTTCTCTGGATTTTTGTACCCTCTTGGTTTTCCTCCTAACTGTCTGACTACTTTTCAAGCCCCTTTGTTGCTTCATCAGCCATATTCTGACTTCTAACTGGGAGTATTTCAAGGCTATTTCCTAGGCTCTCCTTCTGTATGTGTGTGTGTGTGTGTGTGTGTGTGTGTGTCTGTGTGTGTGTGTGTGTGTGTGTGCGCACGCACATGTGTCTAACTAAATCTTTGGGAATTGATGAGATTAACAAATGAAAGTATATGTGTTTGTATATGTAT
>CM053771.1:178610865-178647551 GCA_028658325.1 Potorous gilbertii | reverse complement strand
TATATATAATACACACACATAAACATAAATAATTTATATATAGTATATATGACATAATACTATATTGTACATATAATATGTATTATATGTGTATGTGTGGTTATGTATACATTGCCACATACACCTATACATGATTATACCATATATAGTATATATACTTTCTATATAATACTACATAGAATATATGTGTAATGGCAAGCGAAGTAGGATCTTTTGATGTTTTCCTTTTAGTATGATCAAGTGCCTCTGATTGAATCTTGTCTTTAACAACCAAGAGTCTTTACAATTAGGTAAAGTACAGAAACAAGAGATTCTTTAACTAGAAATCATATATATATTTGGACTGTTACTTATTTCAATGTGATAAAAGAGCTTCCCCACCCTTTAATGGGCCTGCTCATTAAGGGGAGTTTGATTAGGGAAGATTTGTGGGAAGACACACCTTTTGCTAAACTTCTAATGAGGCACTGGTTCTCAAGAGTTGCAATGTCCTCTGACTCTAAAAAAATGTATAAATATTCTGAGGGTGAGATTTTATTTTAGGGCTTACTGACTGGAAGTGTTTTTTTGACTAGACAAGACTCAAGCAAGCTGCTAACGAGCCCCCTGACTTTGAAAATGCAGATGTTGGTAATTCCCTCTCTGGAAACATTGGTCAGAGAGCTGGATCTGTCTGTTGATCTCTGATGTATGTATAGTTTATGTCAGACATTCAGAAGCATGTCTGTTGATTTTGATTTCTCTGTATTTTCTCTGAAGTTCTAGGTGCTGACTTTTTCCCCTGAACTAAATGAAGATGCATGTGCTTAGAGTGATTAGAGTGATTGTTGACCTCTTGAAAGTTGCCTTTTCTTTTATAAATGCAGGGTGATAACAGGGCGTCCTGTGTATTCCAGGGGGCCTGCTTTTACAATATGGAGGCAATGTAAGACCATATATTACTATACTAGATATCATATACAGTATATAACATTTACTATATATATATATATATATAAATACTAGATATCATACATTGTATAGATGGTAATATACATGCTATATTAATAATACTATATATGTATGTATGTGGTAATATAGTACCACATGTACACATGTATTACATATATATACACATATATACACATATATATGGTTATCTACACACATAATCATTGATTAATCTCATCAATTCCCATAGGTTTAATTTTCATTTCTGTACAGATGATTCCTAAATCTATAAATCTAAATCTAATCCTTGTCTTTCTCCTGAGCCACAGTCCTTGGTCACCAACTGCCTCCTCAGCAATTGATGTATATAAGCATCTCAAATTCAACAAATTCAAAACAGAACTTAAATTTCCCCTACCTGTGTCCATCTTACCCCAGTTCCAAACTTCCTCTTTTTCATCTGGTCCACCACCAGCCTTCCAGGAACCGATATTTTCAAGCTCAGTTTTATCCTTGTCTCTTTATTCTCCCACTATCGTCCCCTACTAAATTGCTTTGTTTTCTTTATATTTTGCATGTGCTTTTATATGACTTTTTATGACTTTTAGTATGCCTGGTATGTACCTGTTATCTCCTTCAATAGAATATATTTGAGGGTTGGGCCTGCTTTGTTTTTGTCTTTGTATGTATGCCCAGTGCCTAGCACCCTGGAGATAATTAATAAATTATTATTTTTGACTGATGATGATATACCTAAAGTCCGAGGCATTACTAATCATTTAGCTGCCATTACATATACCATTGCCTCATGTTGAGCTTGAAGTCTTCAACAACCCAAGATCTTTTTCAAAACGATTGCTTAGTTATACTTCCTCAAGTTATATATACTATTTATATATATGTGTGTGTGTAGTATGTATATATGTAGTATCCTATATACTAGATATAGTTATACTTTCTTAAACTTTAAATGAATCAGAAGATGAGCTAACATCCACTATTGTTATTCAGTTATAAAAAAGTCATTTTTTAGCAACTTCTGCAAATAACCCACATAACATTAAACATCAAAGACTATTAGGGAAGGGAACGTGAATTTATTAAATACCTATCACATTCCAGTCACTGCACTAAACACTTTAGAAATATTCTATATGCTCCTCATAACAGCTCTGCAAGGTAGTTGCTTTTATTACCCACATTTTACAGCTGAGGAAACTGAGGTAGACGGTTGCCCAGAGTCGCGCAGCCAGGCGAAGTCTGAGAAAAAATGTGAACTCAAGTCTTCCTGACTCTAAACCCAGTGCTCTATCCATTGTACCACCTAAGTGCCTTTACAACATAATCTTGCATTTCTAACAATAGGAGAGAATATTTGTTAAAGATATAAACTATAGCCTGCAGTTTGATGTAGTAGTGTTACCATGTGCATAGAGGATTAAGTTCTGGTTTTAGAATCTGGAATATTTGGGTTTAAATTTAACCTCTGGATATGTAGTAATAAGCAAGTTACTTACCTCTCTGAGCCTTAGTTTCTGTGCATCTCACATAAGTTACTGGGAAATCATCCCCCAGGATTCACCAGTCTTTGGGGAAGCCCAAGAGTCTCGACCCAGTGCTATATCTGCAAAACACTTTACAAACTTTTGAAGCAACATGTACATATATATGACACATACATATGTGTCATACATATATACATGTATGTGTATGTGTGTGTATCAGTAATTTTTTTGACTCTATTAAAGTCATGAATAGAATTGTTAAACAGCACAGGTCAGAAGAGAGCTGCCTAGGTCACTCCTCTAGAAATTTGGTTCCAAGTTGTTATTAAACTATTAATGACTAATTTGGAAATCTAGGTGGATAATTAAATCACTCCTCTTGTATCTCTTTTCAGTTACCTCCAGATAATTGTGTGCATTTCCATAGTCCTTTAGTAATCTCATTTTTGGAAAAATCTTTATCCTTGGGTCAAGATCCATTCATATGGATATATTACTCATACACCAATTTGCAAATCAAAAAAATGAATCATACTCTGAAGCCATACTTCTGATATTAAACTAATCAATATCAGAAAAAAAAAACTTAGGGTTCATTGCTCTCCCTTCATCATATACATAGAATGCCATTCAGTCCTCAGAAAACACATCATTCTGTGTTCTGTGTGAACTGTACTTCTAGCATATTCCGGACCTTGATCTATCTATCTATCTATCTATCTATCTATCTATCTATCTATCTATCTTTATATCTTAAATGTAGACAAGTAGTTCAAAGAACTCCAAGTAGAATAGACCAGTTTAAAGACCTTCAAAAAATCGAAGATATGTATAAGGCCCAATTAAATCAGTATCACTCCTTTCAGCAGAGGGACTTGAAGAGCCTCTAGAAATCAAATGTGTAGCTATCTGCCTACTACCATCAATTATCCCCACCTCCAACTTTCCCAAATGTTACAACTACTTTTTAGGCCTCTTCTATTACCCAGGTCTTTCAACTCCAACTCCCAACTCCTTTTCATTCATCTACAGAATGAAATATTTTAAGACTTCAGAAGAGGGGCAAGAGTATGCAGGTGACATTGTGTACAATATTTGGAATATCTCTCTTAGATCCCTCCTGCTTCGCTAGAACTCTAGGAAACAACCAAAACAAGGGACAGCTGATTGCACTGGGGCTTCTATTTCTACAAGATAGTAGAAGGAAAGGGGCTATTACTCTATAGACAGTGATAAGGCAAATCATGGAATGAGATGGGGATGTGTAGTTAGTAAAGAGAAGAGGAAAGTCTGTATCTAGGAAATTGTATTTAGAAAGCTTTTTATTCCACATAGTTTGGAGATTATAGGTATTTGTTAAGGCAATATATAAATGTTACCCTTAAATTTTTGTGAATCAATTTTTAGTTTGGATTGCAGGCAACATTTTTATCTTTGATACCACTGTTCCAAAACAGTTTATTTGTTAAATTCTGAAGGAGATTTTGAGGGTTTTATTTGTAGTGTGGACATTTGTTATTAGTTTAAGCTAGAGCTTCTGATGTATAATTCTGAACACCACAATATGTCTTGTTAGGAATTTGGTAGGAAATAAAATTTTGCCACCTACAGTGATATATTCTATTTTCAGCTGCTTCCTTGAACAATCTACACTGAAAAGTAAGTCTGGGCCTTTTAAAGATAACCTTTCTTTAATTTTGGTGGCAATGATCTGATCTCAAATGTCTATCATAATCTCCTCTGATTCTGTTTTTATTTTTTTTAAGAACACATTTCTCAGGAATTTCTTTTTTCCAGTAGTTCTTTTTCTGTGTATCATTGGTTAACGTCATGTAAGTGTTAGCAATGGAGGGTCCTTGATTCCACTCCTGGACCATAATATCTTCAATAATTCCACCCAAAGGTAAACATATTTTGGTTACATTTCACAAATTCATGGACTTTTACCTATTGTCACTCATTACTATTGTTTGGTGAAATAGTGTCTGGAATTTTTTCTATCATTTTCCCCCCATTTATCATATGCTCTCAGAGTGTCTATCAGTTCTCATCCTCCTTTATGATGAAAAAGTGTACATTTTTCTATAGTTACCTTGAGGTGATGGGTCTTGCTTAGTTAAGATTACATGGATTTTTATTTAGATATTCCCTATATCTATTATCAACCATTGTACTGTTCCAAAGGCGCATGTTAATATTGACATAACATGGGTGTTAATTGCTCTAAATGTGTTCTTCCATTGTGTTTATATTAAAAATAACATAATAATATAATGATGGTCATGAATCTATTCTACATGCTTAGCCAAAGAGCATAAGTGTTCAAAGTGTAAGCTGTACTATAGTCTAGGCACTGATGGACAAACTCGGGCATGATTCATCAGGATATTGGATGTGGAATTTGGCTCCTGATATTCTTTCTCTATCAATTCCCTTGGTTAACCAAGATCCAGACACAAATAACAGAAGGTATCTGAAAATAGTTATCACAAAGGATCAAGGTGCTATATATGCTCTTGTCAAGACGCTAAGCCAAGGAACATATTAGATAATGAGAAATCCAGATTCATTGTGGGTATCACAGCCCAGGAGGTCAGAGGAGTCCCTGTTTACCCCCAAATCTTCCCCATGTCTTTTAACTCATAATATTCATTTAGCAAGGAAATCAAAGACGCTGTTCTAACAGAGGATGAAACAATTATATATCATCTGAATTTTTATAATCACTGGTACTAGAAGCAGAAGTTGCCAGGGAACACAGAGATAACTTTTTAAAAAGCGCTGCTATGGTGATTGCTTCAATACATCTCCCTTATTTGATCATAATTTAGTTTTATGCTTACCTTCAGAAACGGAGGCAAGGGGAGAAAAGCTGCCTAAAGACACTAATGCAGACAAAGAGGAAACCTGACAACCAACACAGATTAAAAAAAAAAAACTAGAGACAACAGTGTTTTGCGACTTAAAGTCAGTTTAAGTCTGGTCAGAAAGATAGAATCAATGGAGGGCAATGGAAAATGAAAGAAAAATGATGCATTGTCCTGTCAGAAGAGGGTTGAGTGCTAAAACCCAGAAACTGACAATAAATGCTAAGGACTTTGAGGTATTGAGTCTGAAATTAAGACCTGACTTCAAATCTCCATTAGATACTAGCTCTGGGACCCTTGACAATTCACTGAACTTTTATCAGCCTATTTTCCCATCAGTAAAATGAATGGGAACCAATGGCCTCTGTGATAGGACCAGCAATTTCCTGGCCTAACTTCCTTTGGCCCCAGCTTCTCTAACACAACTTCCTCTTCCTCTGCAGCCTGATTGGCCTCAGCTCCCCTGATACAGCTTCCTGATCCAAGTGCCACTGTATCTTTGTTGTATATTCTTACTGTTTTAGGGCAAAGTAAACCTCCTTTATCTTCAGTGACCTGTGAGGGCTTCATTTTATCCCAACATTTAATGTGAACTATGAGGGTACTGGTGAAAGAACTATGCCTACAACAGCCTCTCAGCTTTTTTTTAGCTCTAAATTCCATTCTAGGAAACCCTATTTTTGTCTATTCTAGAGGAAAAGATTATAAAAGAAGGGAAGATGGAGTGATGAAAATAATGGACAACATTGAACAGCTTCAACTCTTAGACACTCAACATCATTTTACTTCTGTTTTCTCTTCTGAAGAGAATGATCTTTGCACTGGAAATGATGGAGCAGAAATGCTTAGAAGGCAGTTTGTTGGAACCCAAGATAAGTGAGGAGATAGTAAGATAGCATCTAGCTATCTTTGATGAGGTCAAGTCATCATGACTCTTGTATGGATCACATCCTGGAATTTATCCTGAATAAATTGCAAGATGTGATTGCTTGGTTGTAACTGGTGATCTTTGAAGGGTTGTAGCAGATAGAAGAAATGGCACAGGATTGAAGGACAAATCTCCCCACTTCTGAAAAAGGGAAGACGGTGAAATGTACAAAATGTGAAGCAGTGAGCTTGACTTTGATGCCTGGAAAAATTCTAGGACATATTATAAAAAAGATGGTTTGGGAGCATTTAGAGTGAAAACTAGTTTACTAAGTGCCGTCATGTCTTTATCATGTTAGACTAGCTTTATTTCACTTTTTATCAGAGGAAAATTACAGATACAATGCATTTAAATATTTTGTTATTAATACAGTATAGTTCATTTTATCATTCTTTCCATTTTATATTGTTGTAGTCATTTATTTTATTTTCCTGATTCTACTTGCTTTACCCTGCATCAGTTTATTTCTATTCCATGTTTCTCTGATTTTTCATATTGTCTGTATTCCTGCGCATTCAAATGCTACAATTTGTTTAGCTATTTCCTGTTTTGAGAAGACCTACTATGTTTCCAGTTATTTACCACTACAAAACAAAATGTTGCTACAAATATTTTGTTGGGTAATTTCTTTCCATCTTTGATCAAAGGCTAAGGTTGCATTTTATATTCCTAAATACTATGCTTCTTTTAATGGAGTTTAAGTTAGCATTAGCTTTCTTGGCAATCATATCACATAGATGACTCATTTTCTTCAAATTGCCTTAAAGCCTCAGATGTTTTTCTGATAAATAGAGCTGCATAACTACATATTCACCATTCTGTCCTTGGGAATCAGCTTAGGGAATCTAAATATACTAATTTTACATTTATCTCTATTAAATTTCATCTTATAAGGTATGACCTAATGTTCTAGCCTGCCAAAAAAAAAGTTTGGATAATGATTGTTATGCAGTGTGTATTAATTACCTGTCCCATCTTTGTATTATCTATAAATCTGATAATCAAACCATTATATACCTTTGACCAAGTCATTGTTGTTAATAAGTACAGATCCCTAGAATACTTTTTTCCCTCCAAGTTGATGTAGAAACTTAAATTTCTAATCATAGTCTAGCCCATGAACTTACATTTTCCCCACAGGAATAACATGTGAGACTTTACCAAATATATTGGTTAAATATAAGCAAATGATATCTTTACAACATTTATATGATCAAATCAAGGAATTCTTTTTTTTCTTTTAAAGGTTGTTTGACACACCCTGTTCTTAATGAAGTCATAATTTCTCTTTGTAATCATGACTTCTTTTCAGATCTTTAATATCTTTTTAATAATATGTTCTAGAATTTTACCAGGAATTAAATTCAAAGATACTGGCCCATAATTTTCAGACTCTGTTTTCTTCCTACTTTTTCCAAATGAGGACAACATTTGGTCCCTTGCCATCTTGGGAGTACTCCTATTAAAGATCATTGACAATAATTCAGCTATCATTTCTTCCAGGACTTTCAGAATCTGAGAATATAATTCATGTGGGCTATGTGATGCCATTCTGTCCTTTTTGGTCCAATTATCCTTATCTTTGGAGAAGAAAAGTAAAAAATTGAGAGGATTTGCTTTCTCTCGTTTGTTAGGCACATTGTCTTTTCTACCGTGACCAGGAGTTCTATACCTTCTTAATTCTTTCCTTTTCCCCAGTATAACAACAGTATTGACATCTTTGGCTTCCCTCATTTACCTCATCTGATTTTGGGCTTTAACACTTCAGATTCTATTTTCATAGTACCATGAGGTCCCTGCCTCTGCTTCTATCTTTTGTACAAATCTCTTAAAAATATAAGTTGTTCATTCTATGCAGTAACTAATATTGTAAGGATGATCAGCTGTGAAAAACTTAGCTACTCTGGTCAAGACAATGACACAAGATAGTTACAAAGGACCCATGATAAAAAATGCTATCCCTTCTTTATAGAAAGAGAACTGATAAACTCTGAATTCACATTAATGGATTTTTCACTCTATTTTTATTGCTTTGTTTGTGTTTTCTTTTGCAGCATGGCTAATATGGAAATATGTCTTGCATGACTTCACATATATAATCCATATCAAATTGTTTACCTTCTAAAGGAGGTGAGAAAGAAGGGAGGGAGAATTTAAAAAGATGATTGCTAACTTTTTTGAACCTGCAATTGGGAAATATTTTTAAAAAATAAATATAATTTTAAAAATATAACTTATTTATAGGTTTTCATGTGCATCTGCTGCTTTTTCCTCCTCATCCAAACTGTTTCTCTTTGTGTCTTCAGAATTTCATTCTTCAGAGCTTCGCATCCCTCCTTGACTTGCTTATAAAATTATAGAATTTTCATCCGTGGGATACTGGCTAGACATTCTATGTACTCTTTATAATATGTTATTCCCAAAATTTAAGATTCAGATTAGGCTTTCCTGAGTTTTCATCTCTTCTAGCACAAACTCTGAGATGGATTGATCATATAACTCCAGCTTTTCCATATTTACTTCCCCTGATCCCCAGCTTTCAATTTCTCATTGTTCAACATAATCAGACTGAGATTATAATTTCCTCTTGTGAATTTCTATATATTTTGAAGGATGAAGTTGGCATTATGAGTCAAGAATTTGACTTGTATTTGTAGCTCTGCTTTCAGTAGAGGGAAAGGTCCAGAATGGCTGAAGGATCCCATCATGACTCTACCATACCTGGGTGCCAGACCTGTGATCAATTTCCAGAACTCCTCTTCTATTTCCTCTTTGTCCATGTTATTTGTAGTATATTCCATTGATGATATAAATCCTATTTTTTCATTCCATTGATCTTCAGCTAAATGATCTCAGGTCTCTAGTTTCTGGATTTTTATATCTTAATATGCAATGTTACTATCTACTTTTTATCTGCCTGGTTCCTTTTGAAAAAATGTTCACCCTTCCAGTGACACAATACTGTCAGTCAGTAATCTCATTCCACCAAGTCTCAGTGGTAGTTATGAGGGAAATTGGTGGTGCAATGGAAAAAGCCCTGTATTTGGAGTGAAAGGGGCAAGATTCAAATATTGGCTCTGACATGCTACATGTGACTTGAAGCACATTATTTAACTCTTATGTGGCTTAGTTTCTTCATGAATAAAATAAGAGGTTTCACTAGATGCCTCTAAGACCTCTGAGACCTATGGATCTCTAATTTATCTTGATTTCTAGGCACATTTTATGAGTGTATGTGTAAATCTCCCAGACTATGATATATATAACTGCTCCCTTTCTCTGTCTCCTATAGAGTTCTTGGTTTTTCTACTACTTTTCTGTTTCCAGAATGAAATTACTATCTGTAGTATCTAGCTTGATCACTATATATATAGGTAGTTTCTGCCTCATCATTCATTTTCAGGTGTTATTTTCCTTTCCCTTCCCTCATAAAACCCTACTCCAGTGCCTCATGGTGGCCTCCTTAGGAAACTTTCTCTTGACACTGCCAACCCTTTAAGCTATTGTCCTATATCTTTCCTCCCTATTCGCTGAAAATTTCTTTGAAAAAGTTCTATCCTAACTTATTGCTTCCATTTCCTCATTTTCCAACCAATTCTTGACCTTCTGCAATCAGGCTTGTGACCCCACTACTTAATGAAAACTTGTGTTTCCAACGTTCCTCTCTCCTGGTGAAATGGTTGGATTGCACTCTTTGAAGCTACTGCCGCTCTCCCTACCCCTTCCTCTCAACCTCAAGTGAAAGAATTCTTAGTTACAATTGTGTATAAGTGCTAAGTATATCCTGCTGTTATTTCTCCTGAGAAATACATGTACTAAAATGGTACCTTTGGATGCAATGTCTTAACCTAAGGAATTGACTTCAAATGAGGGCAAGGGGGGAACTCATATCTTATGAACCCCCTTTTCAACCTCTGCATATCTAGGATAAGAGTTTCATATTCTGATATCTGTTTCAATTTTTTCCATTGGGGAAAGGAAATGATCTAAGTCTCAGTCTATCTGGGTGGAAGCAATTTTGAGGGTCAATTTACAATCCACTGAAACTAATTGTTCAATATAATGTGGCCACACTAAGTACCATTTTGCTTAGAATATTTTCTCCACTTTCTCTCTCAGGCAATCTATATGCAGATATATGGCAAATGAAAAGAGAAATACTTGGGGTATTTGAATCACTTATTTTTCCTTTGAACACTGACTAAAGGTAAGTAGAAAGTAGGTGTCAAAGCCAGGCCTCCTGAAAGAAGGTCTAGCTTCATTTGTGGAAATCACATCATTGTGGAAAGTTCAGGCCCCAGAGCTGGGTGGTGTATTATCCCTGGCATCCCAAGAAAGGTGAGAGCCCTCAATCACAGACTGGGAATGCTCTGAGCTAGCAAATGCAAGAGGCTCCCGCCTTGAGGAAAATCTTTAAAAGTTGCAAGGCTCCCCAGAAGCGGAGGTTGGGAGGCATGCATTGTGTCATGCACATTAATTCAGTTGGCACATTACAATGTTAAACTAAATGACATTATTACAAAGCTCTGCTAAGAAGTGTTGACAGGTCCATATGGTAATTTTACAATGTATAATGAACACACAGACTCCTTTCTTGCAGAAATTTATAGTTCAAATCTATACCCAGGATATCCAGTTTTATTTCCAGAAACTTAAATTGACTTATTACGATGTAGTGAATGTATAAATTAGTTCCAGTAGTTAAACTGAAACATTTCCCTACAGACTCAATTAGATTCATTAATCTGCTGTGTAGACCTGTAAACGGTCCATTGTTCTTTCCCCCCCAAAATGTCAAAAACTATTTCTCTAACTATAAAATATTTCCTACAAAAACTGTTTTAAATGGTCAGAATTATTGGATATTAGAAACTCAGAACCACAAATTATCTTATCGTCCTTCTTCTTTTTCCGAAGAAAAATAGGGTCCAGCCCTTGCCAGGTAATTTAGTGGGGTTGGTGGCTGGATTCTGTGTTCTATCAAACTGAAAATGTCCTGGAACAAAAAAATTAAAAGGTCCTTTTTTTCCCTTGTCCCAGTGGATAAATCAGCTGACTCAGGGCCTGTTACATGTATTTTTAACCCCACCTCACATTTTATTTTACAATTTTGTTTACATTTCGTCCCTTGGGCAGGCGTGGGGCTGCCTACCAATCTCATGCAATGTTCTTGGTAGACAAAACAAAACATGCAAGCTGTTAATGAATTCTGAAGCTGCTTATTTCCAATGGTCTTACCTGTGTCTTACCTTTCTCCAAATGCCACTGTTCTTGTAGAAGGAAGCCAGAGGGGAAGGTGAGCTATAGAGCTATTACATAGCTTAAAACAGGAGGCTCTAAAAAATAAAAAAAAGCTAGTGTTGCAGTTTTTTAAGCACTATTTTATTGATTGATGAAGGTGACTGCTGCTATTTACTGATTTTTTTGCTTCTGTGATTTATTAAACATTATTTCTTGTTTGAAAAAGCATTGCAACTGTTAGCTTTGACAGATTTTTTTTATTTTTTTGAAATGGCTCAGCTCTAATAATCTCTTCCATGGAGTACTCTCTGAAGCACTGTTTGGAGGATGAAATCTGTTGTAAGTGAGTTGGTAAGTGAGATAGAAATATAGGGTTGAGAAAAACCTCTAGAGTCATTTTCAGGTAGGCCAACACCCAAATTATCCCCTTTCCCTGTATGCCTCCCGTAAGTACAACAAAGGTAAATCTTCAGTGGTATCTCAGTTTCATTACTTGTAAGTCTTCTTTGCAAACAACTGTCGGTCTTAGAGAAACCAGCTTCTATGAATGAAATCATTGGAAAAAATGGAATCTTGCCTTTTATGCCTATTACCAATGTGACTTTGGGTAAGCTCTTTAGTCATTTCTTTTCTTATTTGTAAAATGGAGGAGTTGGAGGGGGCAGCTAGGTGGATAGAGCCCTGGCCCTGGACTCAGAAGGACTTGAGTTCAAATCTGACCTCAGACTCTTACTTGATGTGTAGCCTTAGCAAGTCAATTAACCCGAATTGCCAAGAAAAATAAAATGAAAGGGTTGGACTAGAAAGGATTTTAGAGTTCATTGAGTACAGCTATATCCTCTTTACAAATTGAGGAAGCACAGAAAGCTCAAGTGATGTCCTCAGGGTCATATAGCTAGTGGGTATGTAAGACTGTGTTTGAACTCCAGGCTTCCTGACTAAAATCAGCACCCTCTAAGGTCTCTTGTCACTACAGATCTCCAATCATAAATGGAGTACTTGTGTGTGTTCTGGAAGCCTTTATGTCTTGGTCTCTACTATTAAACATCAAACAACAAGCTAATCTCAGTGGGGTGGGCACTGGTGGGAAGGCATTTCTTTAGCAGAACCAATCCTCAGTGACCACACATGCATTATCTGGGGCTCCTGTTCCTTTTCCCATACTTGATTTTCAACTACTATATCTTATTGCTCATTCATAAATAATAATAAATTATCAAGATGAGGAAATTACCTTGCCAATTTCATTCATTCATTCAAACAATCAACAAACATTTACTAACCAAATCTTTATTTGTCAAAGCATTGTGCAAGGTGCTGGGGGAAATAAATGCATGAAATGAAACAATCCATACTCTTAAGGACCTTACACTGTTTTTCAGATTTTATTTATGTACTTTGAATTTTCTGTCACAGTCACTTCCCAAAGTATCTATTCCAGCTCAACAGAGTTAGCTTTAAAAGGAAGGAAAGTAATAAGCAATATTAAGTGATACCATGACTACATTGAGTAGTATATGGGGTTTTCTATACATATTGTGGCAAGAGGATGAAGGTTTTATCATGTGTTTTCTGCAATTGCTAAGGTCTGTCAAAGGAGAGAGCACTGGTCCTGGAGTCAGAAAGACCTGAATTCAAACATGGTCTTAGACACTTAGTAGCTCTGTGACCTTGGAAATTATTCAATCTCTGTCTATCTCCATTTCCTCAAACTGTAAATGTAAATAATAGCACCTACCTCCCAGGGTTGTTGTGCAGATCAAATGAAGTCAATATTTACAAAGTTCTTAGTATAAGTGCTCAAAAAATTCTTGTCCCCTTCCTTTCCTCTCCCCCTTTCCAATCAGAATGATTATCACATCTAATTAATATAGAGGATTTTTAATGTTGTTTTCATCATATTATTGTAGGTATACATATGGTTCTCTTCATTCTGCTTCTTCTCAGTCAGTCAGCAAGTAGTGATTAAATTCCTACTATGCCAGAGAGTATAAGTACAAAGAATAAAACAATATCTATTTTCGATGAGCTCTCATTCCAATGAGACACAATATACATATGAATATATATATACATATATATATCTGTATATATGTACACATATATATGCACACATATATTGTGTGCATATATATATATAAACAGGTGCAGCATAAATATAAAGTCAATAAATGTATACCTTTATACATATACAAAATAGCTAAATATCAGGTAATTTAGGAAGGAGGTCACAACTTAATTCATGTAGCAGAAGATGAGGGAGCAGCACCATTAAGAGGTGGAATTAAGGAAGGAGTTAACTCCGTCCATGAGGAATGGCCAGTACAAAGGTTTCACAAGAGGCAACTGAGTATCATGAGTGAGGGAAGAAGAGGAAGCCAATTTGGCTACAACACACAGGGAGGCAAGGCCAGTAATGTCCAATGACATAGGAGCAGAAGGGTGGGGCCAGTTATATGGTTAAACAGGAGAATTCACATTTTATTTTTCCTATAGTCAATAGAAAGTTTGAATAGTTTGAATAAGAGGGTTATGGGTCAGATTTGCACTTAAGGAAAATTTCTTTGGCAGCAATGAGAAGGAGGTCCCAGAGTGTCAATATATTCAGGGAAAAGAGGAAACATTGAGGGTAATGCTGAGTTTAGAATCCTGAAACCCTGGCAGGTTGCTTATGTCTTCAACAGAAATAGGGAAGTTAGGGAGAAGGGAGATTTTAGGACAGAAAATCGCTTCAGTTTTAGATATGCTGAATTTAAGATGTGGCCAGGGTATCCATTTTGAAACATCTCATAGGTAATTGTTGATCTCATTATCTTTCCCCTGAAGCCCTCCCCTCTATATAATTTTCCATTTACTCGACACCACCATCTTCTTAATTACACAAGCTCAAAACCTACACATAATCCTCTATACTTCCTTCTCTTTCATCTCACATATCTAATCTATTGCCGTGTCCTGTCCACTCTACCTTCGAAACACCTTTGAAATACAACCCCCTTACTCATTTCTGACACTGCCACTCTGCTGACCCAAGCCCTCATCACCTCCCAACTGAGCTATGCCAATGGCCTTTCGGTTAGTCTCCCTGCCTCAAGTCTCTTCCCCATCCAGTCTTTTTGGAAGTCAGCTATCACACTGATCCTCAAACACTGGTCTGACCATGTCACTCATTACCCATTCAATAGATTCCCCAATGCCTATCTTTCCAGTTTTCTTATACCTTACTTTCTCTCTTATTCTTCCCTTCCTTCCTTTTTTCTTTACACATTACTTTTTCTCTTCTCCTATTCTGTAATTCATGTAGATGCTGACCTTTTTGTTCCTGACATAAAACATTCCATCTCCCAACTCCTTGTATTTTCATTGGTTAATTCTTCTGCCTGGAATCATCTCTGCCATCATCTCTGTCTCTTGCCCTCTCTGACTTCTTTCAAGTGCCAGATAAAATCTCATCTTTACAAAAAGCATTTGCCAATCTTCCTTAGTACTAGGGACTTCCTTCATTGATTATCTCCAATTTATATGGTATATATCTTATTTGTACATAATTGTTTACTTGTCTCCTCCATTATTAAATTGTGAACTTTTTGAGATCAGCAAATTTTTTTAAACTTCCTTTGTATTCTCAGTGCTTAGCACAATGCCTTTTACATAGTAGGTGCTTATTAAATGCTTGTTTACTGACTAATGATTCATTACTAAGCTCAAGGGAGAGAGACTATGACTTGATTTATAACGATGGGTGTCAATGCATAGAGATTATGGTTAAAACTGAAAGAGGTGATGATTTTATCCAGTGACAACATATAAAGGGTGAAGAATAAAGAACCCCAAACAGAACCTTGAGGCACATCCCCAGTTAAAGAGATGGTGGTGATGGATGGATGGATGTTATGGATGAGGAGTTAGCAAAGGTGACTGAGAAAGAATGATCAAATAGATAGAGGGTGAACTACGAGAGATCAGTTTCTCAAAATATCAAAGAAGAAGGAGTATCCAGGAAGAGAAGATTGTCAACAGTGGCAAATTCAGAAGATAGCTTTAAAAGAATTAGAACTGAGAAGACACAATCAGATTTGACAATTAAGAAGTCATTTGTAACTTTGAAGAGAGAAGTTTGAATTGAGTGGTAAAATTGGAAGCAGAATAAAACGTTTTGAGGAGTGAGAAGAGTAGGAAGTAGAGTCAACAATTACAGGTAATTTTTAACAGATTTTGGCTGAGAAAGGGAAGAGAAATATATGATGTTAGCTTGAGGGGATGGTAGAATCTAGTGAATTATTTTTTTTAAGAATGGGAGAAACTTAAAAACAAAAAATGGGAGAAATGAACATATTTGAAGGCAGTATAGAAAGAATAAGTTGATAGGGTAGGGAAAGAGACACCTAGATAGACAGAAAAATATCAAAGTGTCTGGGAGTTGAAATAATTTATATCTATTATTTTGCCACGTTGAGGATATCATTGCTTCAAATGAGTCAAGGTTGAGAGTTGGTCTACAAAAAAAAGATACTGACTAGAAATTTGGATAACTGTACACTGTGATACAAAAAGTGTCTGGGGAAGAAGAGGAGAGCTGATAGGATGAGTTACCCCAACACTGAAACTCCATTCTCTTTACTCTTCTGAGAACATCAAAAGGCCTTACCAATAGATCGCAACCCAGGTGGAAGGCCACTAGATTTTAATGAGAAGAATTATAAGCAAATTATTATTGACCTGCAAGCTGAAAAAGCTATTTTAAGAAGAGTGATGATCAGCTCTTTTCCATCTGAGCAGAGCAGAACTACAGAAAATAGGATTTGATTGCAATTAGAGAAATTCAGGTTACACAGAACTCTCTATAAGTAAGTCTGATTAAGTGCCTCAATTAACAACCAATAGATCTCATGAAGTGGCATCTTAATAGATCTTTAAGAATCATAGGCCGTGATCTGTCTTGAAGAAAGAATCTGAAATCAATAATCTCTTGGACTGGTCTATCAATTTGAGGATTCTGTAATTCTACTGCACATACAAAATGCAGAATAAATATCTTCTATTGCTTTTTTGCAATTTTAATTTGTTTTTATGATTTAATTTTCTACTTTTCTTCTTCAGATAGTTTCATGTAGATATACAAGAACAATTAGACATCAAAGTCATAGAGCATAGAGAATGAGGAGTCTTTGATCTCTACCTTCCATATGGAAACTCCTTAACTGAATTTCTAAGCTTTTTCAGGTCAAAAGTCATCTCTTGGTTTGTTTGGTTGTTTGTTTTTTTAATTACTATTCCTGCCTAACGCAATGCTTTGAAAGTAACTGGTGTGTAATTCACATTTGCTGATTGGTCTATTTGAGAAAAAAAGATTCCTTAATAAGATATCTTATTTTAAGAAAAATGTATTCTCTTGTTCAAAAGAAGTAAGGACAAAACAAAAGGACATGGAAAATCATTTGCAAACCTCTCAGATTAAATTAGCAGGTCCTATTTTTTTAAAAAAATAAAGCTATGACCATATAGAATTGAAAGGACTGAGTTCAATTTGTTAACAATTAATTTCGTAAGTAAAATACTTCACCTTTCCTAGATAACTGTGGTCCTTACAGGTGAGTATGACCAAATTCCCTTTTAACTTATTGGTAATTTTAATTTACCAAGGACCACTTTCTATGAAGAAATAATCTGGGCTGCCATCCCACTTCGGACTTGTTTATTTTTTGTCCTAATATATTCTGCCTAGTTTCATGGTCATTTACTGCCATGTTTTAATCCTCCTTGAAAGGCTACTGTAAACTTCTTTGCAGTAGGGATATTGTGCTTTTTTCATTTTTTAAATTCCTCTCCCCTCTGCAGCACCCCGTACCACGTCTTATAGACAATAAGTGCTTAACAAAGTCTGAATGGAATGAAATTGCTCAGCTAAAATTGAACGTTAACACTATATACCATGAGATAAAGCACTTTTTGTCAAAATAAATGCTAATGACTCAGTTTTTAAAATACGATAGTTTCAGGTACAAAAAGCGATTAATTTCAATGTCATTTTAATGAATTAATAGATTTGCATTATGTTTTTCCTAGGTGTTCTTTGGGAAATAAAGAAGGAAGAAAATATAGTAATGCATACAAAAGTGCAGTTTAAAATACATTTAAAAATAATCTTTTTGGAGGCATAAAAACATTTGCATAGTCAAGCTAACATCCCAACAGTGCTGTGTATTTTGTGAATGATCAACTCTTTAATTAGCCAATTATCATTGCAAATGGTGAAAGGGACAAAAATCTCAAACTGTTAGTACTTTAAAATAGAATTCCACATCTATACATATGAAAGGAGAGTTTTAAGTAGGATAAGAATCTGGTAATCAGAATGAAATTGTTTTTAAACCTTTTCTGAGATAAAAACAATATTTTACAATATGGTAATTCTGCTTTTCCCTGTTTGAATAATGACAGCAATTTTTGGACATCTGCATGACTATTAAAAAGCAGTATGTGTTCCATTTATAAAATAATATAGTCAGAGTAGATACAAAATAACGAGAGTCAGAAAACCAGGAAGTACACAAATTATCCTGAATAAGACTCAGTTATTTCATATGTGAAGTCAGGAAGAGCTGCTGAACCTGACAAATTTATCAAATAATGTAGTCATAATAGATATGGAATAACAAGAGTTAGAAATTCAGGAAGGAAACTAATTTTCCTGAAAAAGACTATCTCAGGAATTTCATTGCTAATAACATCATCCACATAAATTATAGTCAGTGCTGAAGATTTGTGATGCCTGGAATGATGCACAACTGTGATACCCTCCCTCCCAATTTGGTAACAAGGCTACTCTCTGATATGGAAATTAACAGGAATCAACATAGAAAGGACTAGATTGACCATCTGTAGAAATAACATGCTTTTAGAATCGCTTTGAAAATGTGTTGCTGAGTAAGATTAAAATGTCTCCAGGTCTCCTTGGAATAACAGTAGTTTTAACGTATCCAACACAAGATAACAGAAATCTTGAAATCTTGAAAACTGTAATAGTTTAATGACAGTTAATGACAAAGAAATTGAATTTCAGCATGGAATCTAAAAGAAGGGACATTGGAGTATGAATGCCCTTTACTGAGAGAGAGAGCTTTCTCCGATTCTAGACAACTGATACTGGTTCCTTAGAAATGTCCTTGGAACAAAGAAGGGCAATTCGTCAGAATATGATAATTAGGTAGAAATTCCTCCTTAAAGAACTTCCAACCTATCTTGTTCTGTTCCTATGTTCACCAAATAGCCTTCTAATCTCTACATAATCTGATTCACGAATGAATTCAGAAGGAAGTGGGATCTATGTGGCATATCACTCCCTGTTTACACACTAGTTATAGCTCCTATTGTAAATTCATTTATTGGAATTTTTGTTTACAGGTCAGATCGGTGTTTTGTTTTGTTTTTTTTTTAGTTTAAGATGAATCAGTAACAGAAAACACATTCTAGGTCATTAGAGAAATATGAGTTTGTAATCTGTTCCAAGATAATCCAAATATGTATTGAGGCATTATTTTCATCCTCATTAATACTATCCCCCTTCATGTCCAGGATAGAATTTTTTGTACCTAGTGGGGTTATATGTTGATTGAGTGGTTGTATCAAGACTAGAAAGGAGTTAAAAAAACCTTATCATTCATTTTCCTTCTTTGTTACTCTGCATTGATTATATTGTGAGTTTCACAGGTTGAAAGTTTAAAAAAATAAAAATTCCTGCATTCAGCATATAACTCAGTCATGAAATATGATGCTGACTTGTGACCAGAGCTATATCTAGGAACTTTGTGACTAGGGTAAACATCACAAAAGTTTCTCTCAGTTGGATGTGTGCAGGAGGAGGGAAGCAAGAGAATCTTCTATGGGAGGAGTCCAGAGACCCTGAGACATGAGAGTCTGGCTGAGACAGAGTTCCTTACATTGTTCCAAAATAGTACCTTCTTATTTTAACTATCTATGCTTAGTACATGTTAAGCTGTTATGTTCTATGCTACCAGAGGGCTGATAGTGCACCCTGACCCCTGTTATATATGGTGCCTTCTAACTTCAGTGCCCTGAAGAAGAGTCCCAGTTGCCCTGTCCTAGTTACAGCTGAGTCTGAAACACATGCTTCTATGAACTTTAGAGAGAGGCTCCCTCCTTTGGCATTGCTCTCACATATTTAGGTGAAGCACAGGGTGAAAGGCCTTAACAATTAGAACCAGGTTCTGATTTTTATGGAAACCAAATTCTCAATTAATGTAATCATTAGTGCATAAAAAAGAAGAAAAGAATTATGGCATAGTAGGTGGTAGATGGAGGAAGACAAAAAGAAAGAGAGAGGATAAGAGAAGAAAAGAGAGAAGATGCTAGAGAAAGAGAAGAGGAAAGAGGAGAGGAGAAGGGGAAGAAGGAGGAGGAGGAGAAGAGGAAAAAGGAGGAGGAGAAGAAGGAGGAGAAAAAAGAAGAAAAGGAGAAGGAGAAGGAGGAGAAGAAGGAGGAGGAGAACGAGAAAAGAAGAAGGAGAAGGAGAAGGAAGAGAAGAAAAAAAGAAGAAGAAACAAAGAAAAAGATGGAGCAGGAAGAGGATGAGGAGATGGGAGAGGAGGGATGGAGAGAGAAAAAGAGAGAGACAGAGGGCGATCCTTGGTACTATTCAGGTCTGAACTCTGGCACAAACTGATTGTGGGACAAATTCACTTCTCTGGGCACCAGGCAACTCTCTAAGACTCTCAGATGTTCAGAAGGTGCTGAGGTGCTTCAGTAGAGGAAGTTCCTCCCCAGTAATTCCCTGCCTTGAGAATATCCCAGGCTCCTCACCCATGTCCCAATGAAATAAAAGACCAATAGAAACCCTGTTTATTGTGCCTGCTAGAAGAAGAGAACATGGAAGAAGACCCTCCTCTTCCCTCCTCCCACACTTCCTCTGCCTACTTATACCCCAGATTCATTTGAATGAAAGCATTTTTTTGGATCTTCTAGTCACCAGATTTTAAAGAGCCTAGAAAATAAATTCCACAAAATAGAGTGATATTTACACTCAAGAAAAAGGTTTATAATGGGAACCATGGCAAACCATGGACTAGAGGGAACATGATTAATTAAAGAATAGTCATATAAACCCAGAATAAATTTATAAGTATCTTAACACATGGACTATATGGAAAACTCGTAGTTCAATACAAATCTATACAACTATCAAAAATAGTTACTACATAATGATCATAGAATTCTTGAAATTATCCTGAAAATACAAAATTACACAATTATTTCTAGAAATAAAATAAATATGGGTTAGTAATGAAACCAGTCCTGGGACTAGGACAGTTTGTATACTAGGACATGTGGATTTACCAATTCCTAACACATAAAGAATAAAAGAATGGAAAAAAATGAGAATTATATGGGTCACTCCTCCATCTTTCAGAAGAATAGCTCTCTATCCATCTCTGACCATAGAGAAGCCCAGTGCTTCCCACAGCTCCATTCTTTAGAAGAGCAGAAAGTCAAGGCTGAAAACAACTTTGAAAAATATTGAGAAACTGCCCCGTACTGGGGTAATAAATGCAGAGCTGGACATGGCATGAAGAAGGCTGGGGTTCATTTCCAGCCTCTGATCTGTTTTTAAGCTATGTGACCTGTGACCATGGGTAAGTTATTGAGTTTTCTTTTCCTTGTTTTAAAAAATCAGAGATAACAAGACCATTGGTACTTGCCCCTCAAAGTTGTAGTGAAGCTCCACTAATATAATGAATATAGAAAATTTCAAAGTGTTATAGAAATATGATTTGTTACTGTCATTGGTTGACCAGAAGAGAAAAAGAGAGAGGACTCAAAAGGTCATGTCCAGAGTATGGCCAGAGGTCAATGATGAAGATTTCAGAAGATCTTCTTGAAATTAGACCTATTCGTCCCAGTCAAATTAGATCATGTGCCTTCTTACCAGCAACCAAAGCTGTTCCTCAACATCTGCCCCAAAGATGAGAGGGAAATACTCATCTTCTTTACAAGTTTTTTCAGAAATAGATGCACATTTGATTCAATAGAGGTCAGACTCTTATCAGTGACAGAAGACCTCATAATCTAGTCTACCATAGCTTCAAATCAAAGGCTACTTACCCTATTCATAAAAGAAAATTGCTCTCCAAATTGATGACCTACTGAGGAACACTCCTGTACAAGTAGAGGTTGGATGGGGGCAGGCAGGGTCTTCCATGTCCTTACACCATTTTAACAGCTGAAAGGTATTCATTCTTAACTATGATCTTGTCAAGGATGTTGAAGCTGTGGAGGTCTCATTACCTAGCACTAGTTATGATGCTAATATGTGAGAGTGTGGGAGCTGGGGACAGACTTTATTGCAAGACAGTTAACCAAGTAGTTTATGTTGGTATTTACCTCTGTTAAGTACCTCAGCTGACTTTTTTTCTCACTGTTGTTTGCTGTCAGTAAAAGGTACAAAAATATATAGAATATTTCCATTTTAACTGGCCAATTCTGAGTCAAAATAATTACAAGTTAGCTAAAGACTTGTGGAATCTTTGATCAAGAAGAGACTTCAGATTCCCCAAATTCAAATTCTATCTGGACAGGAATCTCATCTATAACATCCACAAAAATGTTCATCTCTGCTTAAAAAATGATAAAAGTGTCCTCTTTCCTCTTCTTGGCAAAAAGTCTCTCTCATTCTATGATCAATATCATTCCTCTTTTCAAAACAATTCAGGAGAGGTCAGTCAAGATGGCAGAAAAAAAAGATATTTTTTTCTTCTGGCTCACCCAGCACACCTCCTCCACGTTAATCTAAAAAAATGTGCCAGAATCAAATTCTCATTGGGAAAGTCAAAAAAAGTTAAACTCTTTCAGTGATTCCTCATTGGATCAGAAAGAACCTTAAAGATCACGTAGTTAAATCCCCTAAATTTTAAAGATAAGGAAACTGAGCATTAAGTGTCCAAAAGCTACACAGTTTGACATGCATTAAATAGTAGAACCAGCTCGGGCCTAGGTTTTTTGAAACCAGATTCAGCACTCCTGCCTTTATCAACAACCTTTTAAAGCTCTCTTCAAAGATAATTCTTCATTAGTAGCTCTCAATCAGGGATGGAGATTCTACAGCCTCAAGGCCACATGTGACTTTCTAGGTCCTCAGGGAGGCTTTTTGACTGAGTCCAAGTTTTACAGAACAGATTCTTTTATTAAGGGGATTTGTTCAGTGAAGTTTGTATTCAGTTAAAGGGCCACACTTGAGGACCTAGAAGGCCACCTGTGGCTTTGAGGCCACAGGTTCACCACCCCTATTCTAAATACTTGCAAGGAGAATTACGTGTTGAAAAAGTTACATTGGTTTTCCTCCAAAAGGAAAACGGGAGTCCATCATGCCATAGTGAACAGATGGCTGCTGTTTACATGGTAAGTTCATTCATTGCATTAATTAGGAACACAAGATCAAAGGTGATATAAAACTTCAATGAGTTTATAAAAGCTTCACTTCTGCTATGTTTTGCTCCCCTTTTACAAGAACCAAAAATAAGAAACTTTTTATGAAGGAATTTCAGAACTTGTTTTCTTTACTGATTTGTTTACCAATGTCTAGTTTTTACTCTGGGAGCAGAGGGTAAGGTCCATCTATTTAAGCTGGTGTATTCTACTAGGCAGTACATAGTATCTCCTATTCCCATGACTCATATTCCATGGCCTTGTAGTTTTCAATTTGAACAAAAAGGCAGTCAGCTCAACTCAATTCCATCTGAAACCAGGAAAGAGTCAAATGTTATTTTCCCTCCCATTTCATTGCGATAGATTTGGCTACCCTTTTAATGGAATGTTTTTCTGGCTCACTTGTAATCTATGTGGGGAATTTCCATAAAGAGAAGCTGGCAGTAAGATATAATAGCAAAAAGCATTGGCTCTGAAGTTAGAGGACCTTGGTTCAAAGTTGGGCCCTGCCAGTTTATATGCTGTGTAACTTTGGGCAAAACATTTTGCTTATGTGGGTTTCAGGTTCCTCATCTATACAATACATCTATACTTGTATGAAATTATGCTTTACATTTATATAAGCAGTGGATGAGAGTGTCTTATAAATTCTTTGGTTGAGATATCTCTAATGATATAAAAGTTCTGCAGAGTTTGCTGAATGTAGTATGGCAGGATAGACACATAGCACACCATTATTTCTTTCATTTACACCCAAATGATTACAAAAGGGGAAAAAACTTGAACACAGTCACAGAAAACTTGAGTCATTGCACAGTTTTGTTGTGTGGTTTTTTCATGCCTTTTTCTGCCTACTTAATTCCGGAAGAAAGTAAGCATTCACAAGCTAAGGCCTTCTGCCTTGCCGAGTCTGCTTAATAGTTACAAAGGGAAGATTGTGGAAGAAGAATTTACACCAAATAATCTGGAAAATATTTGAGATAAATGAGGATTTAGTCAGCCTCTATCCTCCCCCCTGTGCTGGAAGTACAGGAGCAGTAGGCTAGGGTCAAGATATCCTGGAAAAGTGTAGCCTCCCTGAAAAGATGCAGAACTACAAAGAGATGAGCCCAATGTCCTTGTACTGTCTTGGTACTAGTACTGTACTAGTCCTTGTACCTAGACTAGAAAGGGAACTTGGGCTAATCAGTGAGGGGCTAGATAAGGCAGTCTTATGGTAGTATCATGTCCACAGTAAGAAAATGTAATTTTTCTCAAGGAAAAGTAAGGTTATTCTGTTCACTGTTGGTTATCGTGGTTATCGCAATTTCTAATTGCATGGAAAGAGGAAGTGTTTTTATGTGGTTAGAGTATGGTTCAATGACAGTAACATTCCGGGTTCAGTCTGCAGTTTGTTTTTAGTTTGGTTTGTTCATAGGCCACAGAATACACCCCTAACCACAAATATTTGTTCTTACCAATGAACATCAGTTGACCTTGTAAAATGGACTAGAATAGAACATGGTTAACATAGGACAAAAGGTGATATTAGTGACTTTTGTCTTGGCGTCCCCAACCAGCTCTGTCTTCTCCCCTTACCTCTCCTCAGGGGCTCCCCTTTAGATCCCTCATTCTCATCTTCCCCTCCTTCTGTCAATTCCTAACTTCAGGACAGAATGTGAAAGGGTAAAATTTTTCACTAATGTATAGAAGAGTATTAGTGTTATTATGGCCCCATTTGGAAACATTTTAATCTACCCAAGAGTCTTAATCCAAAGAAATTAATGTTAAATTTCAGGCAATAATAAGAGAGGGAAGGGAATTTTTGTTTTTTTCCATAAAAGTAACAAGGAGAGTTCCTTTATAATTATACTACCTCCTTCACCTTCTACTGGATATGGCATAGATGGATAAAGATAAAGCTAAATTTCAATATATAAACATTTGTTATATATGCATTTTCCATTCCAGCTCAGAAACCTCCATAAAGGTTCCTCTTCCTCACATTATAAGCAGGAAATAACTCCTGCACATGTTCTGAAGCACCTGTAAGGATTACACAGTGTGCATACACATAAAGACTGCACTCATTGGCCAAACCTTTCCCATACTTCCCTGCCATTAGAAATAACTAAGAAACCAGGAAGAACAGGATCTGTTCAAAGAGAAGAGCTAGATAAAATACTATGAGCAAGAAGGAGAGACCATTTTTAAATAAGGGGAGAAAAATGTTATGAAAATCTTCATAGAAAAGGTGGTACCTGAGCAGTGTCTTAAGAAGAATAAGACATTTCAAATTAAGATGTCAGAGAAGCATTAGGGATAGCCTAACCAAAGTCAGAGAGTTGAGATAAGACAGTGATTCCCTAAATCACTGGGAAAAACATGATCCCTGTACAAAAGTAGCTCAAATTCTATTGGGGAAGACAACAACTATGTACATTATACACACAATAGAAGTGATCTCAGAGGAAAAGTAGTAATAGGCCGAGAAGTAGAAGGGAAGGGAGTAAAAGATTCCTGCAGATGATGGGATTTGAGCTGAATCTTGAAGAAGTTCATGTAAGGCAGAAGGAGGAGGTGAATGGAATTAGGAGACAGAATGACCTGTGTGAGAAAAATGAATGGGATGAAAATCAAAATGGAGGAAGAGGCCACATTATAAAGACCTTTAAATATCAAAGGGAGATTTTTTTTATTTGGTCCAGGAAATAATAGGTAGCCACCAGAAATTATTGAGTGGAGAGGTGAGTGACATGGTTAGACTTGCACATTACACAAAATCACTTTGACAACTAAGTGAAGGATGGGTTGGAGTGGGAAGAGACTTGAGATAAGGAAAACCAGTCAGAAGGTGGCTGCACTTGTTAAATCACAAAGCAATGAAAGGTACCACGGGGATAGTTATCATGGAATGTATCTGAGAAATCTTGTAAAGGCATAAAAGACAAGACTTGACAACATGTTGGGCATGTGGGGTGAGTAAGAAGGTGAAGATGATGACAGTAGCAATGTAAGCCTGGTGAGTAGGTGAATGGTGGCGTCTTTGACAGTAATAGAAAAGCTGGGAAGAAAGAAGGTTTATGGAGACATAGAATGATCTGCAAAAGGCGGTTGGTGATACCAAACTATAGCTCAGAGAAGAATTAGGCATTGATATGTAAACATGGTAATCATCTACACAGATGATTATTGAATCCATGGGAGGTGATGAGATTAGCAAATAAGATTAGGAGAAGGCCAAAGTCAGACAAATAGCAGATAACAATGCTTAGTAGGCATGACCTGGGTGAAGTTCCAGAGGAGATTAGGGGTGGACAGACAGGAAAATTGGGAGAGAACAGTGTCACAAAAACCAAAAAATGAAAGTGTATCTAGGAAAAGAGGATGATCAAATACCAAAGAGATATCAAGAACAATGACTAAGAAAAGGCCATTTCATTTCTCAATTAAGAGATCATTGATAACTCTAGAGAGATCAGTTTTAGTTGAGGAGGAGACAGAGCTCTCAGATTTTTGAGTGAAGCATGAGATTAGTTCCTCATTTGAGAAAGCTGGGGAGAGTAGATGTCCAGGTAATCTTGAGGAAATATGAAAAGGTTGGGAACAGCCATTGTGTTGGTTAGGCTAGCAAACTGGTTAAGGAGTGTAAAAGTATTGCCTGGCTTCAAGTGAGGCCCATTTGAAATTAGGTAATAGAAATTTGTAGTTTTGTGATTTGTGATCCCAGCTTTGTGCTTTTTCTCCAGCTCTATTCAGTAGCACATGAATTGGAGCAAAGACTGCAGATGATAGGAATAATCCAGGTTTGGGATTTGGAAAGGTGTGATCAGTGAGCAAAGGGGGATTTGAGAGTAGAGTATTGTGTAGAGTTGAGCTCATTCAAAAAGGAGTCGATAGAAAAGAAAGAATTAAGGCAGTGCAGGGGAGGAGGAAGGGGGCAAAGAACAGAGTGGTGGAGAGATTGTATGGTCTACTATGACTGTGCATTCAGAATTAGTGGCAGGCATATATACCCAATAAGTCCCATCTTAGATCATTCTTTCCATGATAAGACCTATAGGGCACTGGAAAATGGTATGCATAGACTGATCTGTCTTTGTATAGTTTTTATATTTAAGCCATCTTTCTATCACAGAATCCCCTTTCCCATGTCTATGCCGCTCAGTTTAATAGTATCATTGGCAGAACTCTCTATCTTTTGTCTCTCTTTGTGCCTCTGTCTCTCTGTCCACATCTCTGTGTCTGTCTCTCTTTGTCTCTCTTTTTCTCTCTCCCTTCACTCCTTCCCTTGATTCCAGTACCTAACCTCTTCACCTAGGAGATTTAAGCCCCATCTGTGACTAAACTAACTGGACTAAAGCATATCCAAATTAAATCAGATGAGACGAATTCAATCGAGTTGACTGATGACAAAATCAGCCAAAATAGGAAACTTCACTATGTTTCAGTCAAGTGGGCTGTAGTAGACCTGTGGATGTGATTTTATGAAAGCACAAATGAAAAATGGATGAGAAAGAAAAACTCATTTTCACTTTTTGAACTACGGCAGGATTTGAATGTTCCTAATTTTCTATCTCAATTTTCAGTCTTCTCCCCCACCTTCCATCTACCTCTACTACTTCCATTTAGGAATTTTGACCTCTCCTCTTTGCATGCAAACTGCAAGACAGCTAAAAAAAAAATCATAACATAAAGGCATTAGGAATTTAGACCTAAGTGTCCCTCGAAATGTAAGGTCTTTCTACCTTTTTTGTTTGTTTGAAATAGAATTTGATTTCATTTGTATGGGGAACTCTGATTAGAAAACTCTGCCAAAGAAGATCAGCCTCGGATCCACCTCCTAAGAGAGTTACCTGAGGGCCCTGAGAAGTTAAATCATTTGCCTGGATTACATAACTAACATGGCTCCAAAATGGGACTTGAACCCAGGACTTTCTGACCACAAAACTAGATCTCTAGTCATTTTTAAAATTATGCTATTATTTTAACTTTCGAATCATAATAACTCCCCCAACCTCATTGATTTCCAAATCCCTGTTTTGTGTTACCTTTCCTCATTTAAATATAAATGAGGGCAGGCACTGTCCTTTTAATTGAATTTTTATTTCCAAAGCTTAGCAATGCCCAGGACATGTTCAAAATGTGCTTGTTACCTATCGAGTCAATGAAACACACACACACACACGCACGCACGCACGCACGCATGATTTTAGGAGTCATACATCACATCTTTTAATATAGCCTAAGATTCTATTAGCTCTTTTGGCTTCCATATCGCATTATTGAATCATATTGAAATTGCAATCCACTAAAACCCCCAGATCTTTTTCAAATGAACTCTTTCTAACTGTATCACTTTCACCTAATAATTCTGAAGTTGATTTTTTGAACTCAAGTATATATTTTTACCACTATTAAATTTCAACTTCAATTTTGTTTAATATTCCAGCTTGCCACTCTCTTTACAGAGCCTTCCTCTGTGTTAGTTATCCTTTCCAGCTTTGCGTCCTCTGCAAATTGGATATGCAAGTCTTTAGTGCCTTTGAGTCATTTACAAAAATGTTAAAAAGTAGAATTGCTAATTGCAGATTTTCAGGGGATTCCACTTGAGACCTCTTTCTAAGAGGGTATCATAACATCATACTACTAGGTTTTACGATTTAAAATTTTTCCTACTGGGGGAAAAAAACATGAGTGATCTTACCCCACCCTTTTATTTTGCAGATGGGAAAGCTGAGGTCTAGAGACATCTCAATAACAAAAGGCGTCCTCCTGCTTTTAAGTTTAGACTTTCTTGCCTCTCCTCCTATAATAGAAAGTTCCTCACCTCAGCATTTAACTTAAGTTCAGGGCAATTAAAGTATAGTCAATTAATTGCCCTGAACTTAAGCATATAAATATATATAAAGATATATATATCTTTATATATGTATGTATATATATATATATATATATATATATATATATATATATATACATACATATATATACTCTATAGGCTGCAATTTCCTAATCTGTAAAATGAATGTGGAAAAAAAATGTATTACCTCATAGGGCTATTACAAGGATCCCATAAGATATCATATAGGTAAAGTTGTTTGAAAACCTTAAAGAGTTTTGTAAATGCCTGACATGATTATCGTGATTACATTACCTCCTTCAGATGGTTGGTAGGAAGGAAGTACCTTGTAAACTTCCAATCTCTTCGTAAATCTCATCATTTGTTACTATATTATAGGGTACAGCTCATGGACAAGGAGCTGGATACAGAGCTGAATAGAAGGAGAATACCCTGCACGGCATTTAGGAAATTGTACATTGGCTTTGATGCTCATATGCATCTCCCTGCTTCAAACTCTACGAATTAACATTAATATTCTCCTGCTGATAATATATAACTGAATCAAGAAATATTGATTTCACATGGATCCCAATTGTAGGTTACCTCCCAAGTCATGCATGGTGGGTTAAAATACCCTATGCTCACTTTTTTTATGAAGGACAAGAATTGGAAATTGAGGGCTGCCCATCAATTGGGTAATGGCTCAATAAGTTGTGGTATGTGGATATGATAGAATACTATTGTACTATAAGAAATGATAAGCAGGTGGATCTCAGAAAAACCTGGAAAGACTTCTATGAACTGAAGGTAAACTAATGTAAAAATATGTTTAATATGAATGTATATGTAGAGCCTATATCAGATTGCATGTTGTGCTAGGGAATGAGAAGGGGAGAGAAGGGGAGAGAAGGGGAGAAAACTGAAAACTCAAAAGCTTATGGAATTGAATGTTGAAAACTAAAAATATATCTTAAAAAAATACCCTATGCTCTGTTACCAATAACAGGTTTCACATGAAAAGCAGATGAAAAAAATTATCATTGATATATATTACTGGAAAAGGAGTTGAAGTAGAAAAAAGTAAGGGAATGACAGAGAGTTCAAATGTTATTGGTACCCACAAGGTTTGAAAAGATTTAGAGGAAGGCCTCAGATTATTTGGGGGAGATTGTCTTTAGAGGTTTATAGAAATACATGGATAAGAATTATTCAGAATGAAAAAGCATGGGTAGGGAAAAGGGAATTCCCATGCCAGTAAGATGATTGAAGGCAGGGGTAAACTAATTCTGAGATCTTGGAAAAGTCACACCTTCTCTGGGACTCAGTTTCTTCATCTATAAAATTTAGGGGGTCACTTCCAGATTGAAAAAAATGCATACTTTGTTACTCTAGATGATTTCTAGAAGTTCTTTTACCACACAAAAAATACTCTACATGGAGATTTATTTCATGAGTCCTCAAAGAAGGACTACCTAGTTCTCTGTAAAATAAGAAAAAACTAGTATTGAACATTTAAAGTAGGCTATATAGTGCCTTCATTTCTCCCACTCATCTAGCAATCCATTCTCCTTCATATTTGCTCTTCAGTGTGATTGGGACGGCTCTTGATTTTTCTTGTTGTTTTTCAGTCATTTCAAACTCTTCATAACCCCCATTTGGGGTTTTCTTGGCAAAGATACTTGGGTTTGCCATTTCCTTCTTCAGCTCATTTTACAGATGAGGAAACTGAGGTAAATAGGGTTAGATGACTTGCCCAGGGTCACACAGATAGTAAGCATCTGAGTCAAATTTGAACTTAAGAAGACACAGCTACCTGACTACAAGCCTGGTGCCCTATCCGCTACATCACCTAGCTGCCCAGATTCATGATAGGGATCTCCAAACTCATTCTGTTGTGTTCCCTGTAGATAGTACCTTCTATGTGGCAATTACACACAAATTCAAAAGGGGAGGTGGAGTGAAGGTGGAACAATTTCTTTGTCAATAAAGGATACATAAATAGATGATCTGTAACATTCAGTCACTTGAATTCTTCCTTACCTTACCCACTAACCCAATGCTCAGAATGATACATAATTATTGTCTATGTTCCCTGCATTTATGAGACATCCTAATCATTACATAGATAACTAGATAGATGAAGTTTTAGCTAAAATTCAAACCCACTTGTGGTAAATGTATCAATATTCTCATTTCAGTTGCTTTTCAAAATCAGTATGTTAATGTCTCTTAGCACTAGTTAACTGTCCAGACTCATTATTAGAACCCATTGCCAACCTTCTGGGACCAAACATCGTTTCTTCACGCCATTCTTCCTCTTCTTTTTACAAGAAAACCTCAAAATGGCTTAAGAAAGTCCTCAGGATGGTTTTTGCTTATGATATCACTCTCACTAAATCACACTTAGGTTACAGTATTTTGTGTGAACTAACTCACAAATAAACTGATGACAGCTCCCTTAAGCTCTATACTGGCTCAAATAATTTCAGATAACATTCCAGGGAAGATATATTTAGGTTTGCATGATGCCTAGCATGTTCAAAATGACAGGGAGGATGTACCTAAGCTTGGTGCAGAAAGCCAGTTTAGTGATTAAAAACTCACCTCAATAGAATGGGGGCAGAGAGGGGCAGGGTTGGAATTTTCTGGATAATTACCTCAAAGACTCATGTCATGGAATCTCTTATAGACACAGACATGTTCAACTCTTCCTTTATAATGCCTGGAGTCCATAATGAGGGAATCCTTAGAATCACTACCAGTTCCTTTGTTTTAAGATCATTAAGCTCGGGCTCCCTGAGAGAGGAATTGACCTATGAATGCTGCATAACAAAAATTAGAGTCACCCCAAAGCAGAAAACATCAAAGGAAAGGAGAAGCAAAGTATACAATGCTGATATTTCAAAAGATCACGGGATCACATATTTGGGGCTGGAAGGGACCTTTAAGGTCATCTCATCCAACCTCCTTATTGTGCAGGTAAGGAAATGGAAGAGAAAAGTCATTTACTCAGGGATGCAAAGCTAGTCAAATGGTAGAGCCAATATTTCACTGCAGACCTGTAACCCCAAATTCAGCACTCCTTCACGAGCCCCAGGAAAAGAGGACAAAATACTTCAAGTTGCTTTGAGGAATATCTGCCATCACTGATGATATTATGGTGGTGGGCTCATATGGTTAGCTCTAGGCCATGCTTCTCATGAGGAATGTGTGTCTCTAACTTCAAAGATAGTTCTCTTTGGAAAAGCACCTTCTAATCTATATTCCATACCTGCAATCTTCACAACAGGCAAGTCTGACATGGTATTGAATTTCTTCTGTTTGAGATAAACTTGTACCACCATTAGACTGCAGTGTTACTTAATTGATTAAGACTGTGGAAAGTTTGGGTAATGTCAGCATCTGCATACAAGGCTAATCACTGAAGCCTGAGGCTATTGCTTTGTACTGTTATCCTAGGAGGAGTGATACAGGGCATGGCTAGTGCTGCCATGCACCATCAGTGCAGTGGATGCTGATAATGTTCCTTTGAGTGTGGAAGAAGGAAATATCACATCTGAAATGGGACATGATGAAGGCAGAGTTTGGGGGAACCTCACCATTTTTTCAACTAAGAAGCCCTCCTTAACTATTCCATTCTTGGCTGATTTTTCCCACTTTTGAACTCTGATAACACAGTCTCTATTGTCCACAGTACCCATTTTGGTTGTCATAATCTTTGTCTGGATCTGTGACTTTATGGAAAGAGGGATATCTTGGTGTGGAAACTCCTTGTATGTAGATTAGGAAATAGTCTATAACTTTTAGTTATAATAAAAGGACCTTATTAATAAAATAAGTAACTCAATAAAGTCCTTAATAAATCTTTAATAAAAAGATTTGTTCTTTGAGGTTTGGATTCAGTCAAAGGGCCAAACTTGAAAACCTAGAAGGTCACCTCAAGGCCCCAGGTTCCCTACCCTTGTCCTAAGGTCACTGAGAGGTTAAATTAGATAAATCCAATCCAATAAACATTTATTAAGTAATTACTATGTTCTAGGTACTGGGGATATGATTAATAAAAAGAAAGATAGTCTCTTCAAGAGCTTAAAATCTAAAGGGCAAGCCATCACTCAAAAGGAGGAAGGAAAGCAGGATGGGGGACAACAAAGCATACCTGGAGAGAGAACATCTTGTTATCTAGAGTTGAAATCAGGCAGGCAGAGCAGCGGATACAAAGTGGAGTGAGACAAGAGTTCAGTTAAATGACTTGTTCATGGTAATACAGATAGAGCGTGTCAGAGGGATAAGCTGAACCCAGGGCTTCCTGATTCTCAGACTGGCCCTCTGTCCATCATGTCATGGCCATCACAACAGCTATGATGACCATCACTACAAGTGGCTCTTTAGTATCCCTTTATAAGTTTACAAAGCACTTTACACACATTATCTTAATTGGTCCTATAAAGTAGTTACTAAAGGGCTCATTATCGTCCCAATTCTATTGATAAGAAAACTGAGGCTGAGGGAGATGAAATAATTTATCTAATCATATGGTTGGTAAGTATCAAAGGCTATAACAGAACTATCATCCAAATACTATATTAATTTCTTATTTAAATGTTCCTAAATCTATTTCTTGTCTCCAACTAGAATATAAACTTTTGGACAGCTAGGACTGTAACATATGCACACTGTATTTTGTTATTGTTGAGTCATTTTCAGTAGTGTCTGACTTTTTATGACCCCATTTGGGG
The DNA here is from genome assembly GCA_028658325.1 of Potorous gilbertii. Taxonomy (NCBI): domain Eukaryota; kingdom Metazoa; phylum Chordata; class Mammalia; order Diprotodontia; family Potoroidae; genus Potorous; species Potorous gilbertii. The sequence goes on along the minus strand of CM053771.1, from coordinate 178,614,081 downwards.
TTTTCTCATCAGATACTGGAGTAGTTTGTCATTTCCTTCTCCAGTTCATTTTACAGATGAACATACTGAGGTAAGCAGGGTTAAGTAACTTGCGCAGGGAAACCTAGCTAGTAAGTATCTCAGGCTGGACTTGAACTTAGAAAAATGAGTCTTCCTGACTCCAGGCCCTCTACTTTATCCCCTTCATCTAATTGCTCAAGCACACTCTATGGTGCTACGTAAATATGTAGCAAGTTAGTCTTTCTAGCAGATAGGGTGCCCACCTTAAACTCAGTAAAAAGGATTTTACTCCTTCTAATGAAACATGCTAGCTATGTGGCCATAGACACATAGTAAATATTAAGTCTCATTCTAATACTATAATCTACAAGTCAACAGCTTATCTACATTGGTGGAAATTCCACACTGGGAATTCCCAACACAGGTGAATTCAGTGGATTGACATAAAAGACAATGTAAATATGTGTGAAATGACAAATTAAATGGGTGCATACCATGTGCTCACCACTACTTTATTCATATTGTTTTCATTAAATGCTATATTTTAATTGTCTCCCCTCCCCCCACCTAAAACAAAAAAAAAAAAGAGAGAGAGGAGGAAAGAATAATTAATCGGTTTTCATGAGGAACATAAGAGGAAGACCTGATTTCAAATCTGGCCTTACACAGTTACAAGCTGTATGACCCTGGGCAAGTCACTATTTGCCTCAGTTTCCCCTACTTTAAAATGAGGATTATACTAGCATCCACCTCACAAAATGGTTGTGAGGGGATAATATTTGTAAAGTTCTTAGAACAATGTCCATAGTAGGAGATACATACACACACACACACACACACATTTATTTTTCCCTAGTAGGATTATATGTGGGTGTGTGTGTGTGTGTGTGTGTGTGTAGTACCCATATTTGCATATTATATATATACCTACACATATGCTTGTGTATATAGTACACACAAATGTATATTTTATATATATTATATATGTATATATGCATATATATTTATATATATACTTACACATATGCTTGTGTATATAGTACACACAAATGTATATTTTATATATATTATATATGTATATATGCATATATATTTGTATATATATGTGTGTGTGTGTATACTTATTCTCTCCCTTTCTCTTTCTGTCCCTGCATCCCTCTCTCTCCCCCTCCCTACCTCACATTCTAAAACTATAATATTCTGGGGCAGTGATTTATCAGTCACAGGGGCCAGAATTCAGGGGAATGAAGTTTGTAGTCTAAAGGTATTTGAGTACAATCTTATCATGTTCTTAAAGCACATTTTTACAGAGAGGAAAATTGGTAGCGCAATGCAAGCGTCACTGTGGTTTGTGGCAGACACCAAAGTCTGCCCTCCAAATAGCTTGGAAATCTGAAACAATGCTTGGCACTACTGAAGTCCTCTGCTTCCCCGAAACAATGTTTGCTTGATCTGGGTACCAGAGATGACAGATTGCCCAGCTGTTTACTTCGGCTATGTGCTACACAGCACAGATTAAACAGAAAAAAAGGTCTGATACAATTCTCAGCCTTCCTTGCCTGTTACTACTCTAATGGAACTCTCAGACAGTAGGTATTGCTATGTAAATATGAAAACAAGAAGTCACTCCAGCAAAGTTATTAGTATGTTCATTAAATCTGAAAAAGGCAGCGTTTTATCTGTGTTCCATGAGGACGTTTTCTTTAAGAATAATTTTAAAATAAAATAAATTTTTTTAAAAAAGAAAGATTTAATTAACATTATCAGACTCTAATAAAATAAATGTAACTCAAAGAGTTTGCATTCCAGTTCCAAATATGAAACCAATGGCCATGTCTTTCCCTTAATCACTCCCTGGTACTAAATTAAATGCTTTGGCCAACATATCAACTACTTCAGTGAATGCCATTTAGTCTAGTGCCCTACATATATGGAGACATTAAGATTGGTAGTGAATGTAGGGCAAAACTTGAAGTCAAATTCTGCTTTGAATGCTTAGCCAGGTGACCCTGGTCAAGTTTCTTGATCTCTCTAATCCTCTATTAAATAGGGATATTTATAGCAGCTACCTGAAAGGATTATTGTGATGATCTAATGAGATAAACCATTTAAGAAATCTTCAAGTCGTATCTTTCTATCTACACACACACACACACACACACACACACACACACACGCTTGCTATTTGTTGTCTAAATTAATGACTTCATCATAGAAAAAAAAATCCCTAACATTTTAAATAGGTGGAAGAGACCAAGAAAGAAACATCTGGATTGTTCTATCTATTGAAAGAGAAAAGGGTCTTCATGTGAAAGGCAGGCACTAGATAATTTGAATTTTTAAATCAATAGTACAGAAAACTTGGAAAAAATGGGGGGAAGTAAAGGGGTAAAGAAATAAATCAGGCTGAAGAAGTGAGAGCAAAATGCAAGAACTAAGAGCAGATATTGAGCTAGAATCTGAAAATGCCAACCAAGGGGGTAACCTGTGTTTTCAAAAGCCTTATCAGAGGTGCAGGGGGAGAAACTAACCGGTAACGTCATAGAAGAGGACGGACGGAGGGCTCGCGTTTTCATTTACTGCCCGGCTAGTAGAAGAGATGGGTCAGTGGAAGGGAGAGCGGGGCATGAGAAGCACTGGATGAAAGTGAGAGTGTTGGGAGCCTGTGGGTGCAGAGTAGGAGAAGTCAGTCTGTGATTGGGAGGGGGAGAAAAGGTGCGATTTGGGTGAGTTAAAGGAGGATATTCAGAGTTAAGTCTAGGGTTTGCGGATGCAGGGAGTCCAAGGGGACTTTGAATGGGGGGAGTATGCTGCAAAGGGCTGTGCCGTATTCTCGAATGCTACTGCGCCCCAGCCAAGATGACACCGGTATTGGGGAGCAGTGAGGAGAAATAAATGGGTTTATCTGAATGGCAAGTTCTAGTGGTCTCTCCATGAGGAGAGGGGGTGGGGGGTGAATGACGATTAAGGAACCTAAGGGGTAACAATAGAATTGTGAATGGTCTAGTCTAGCGCAACGGTAGGAAAGACAAACGCTAAAAAGCTTAACAAGTGGGAAGTTTAAAGGGGGAAAAAACCAACTAGCTATTAAGACAAGAACTCAAGTGGGGTAATAATGAAGAAACAACAGAATAAAATCACTGTTTTTTTGGAATCAGAGTACCTGGCTCTCTGATTCCTGGTTCTGTTATGTAGTAGCAGTGTGATCTTAGACAA
>CM053771.1:178573365-178605865 GCA_028658325.1 Potorous gilbertii | reverse complement strand
TCCTTTTTATTTAGCTGAAATTTGCCTCCCTAAAACTTCTACCTTCTGAAAGAAGCAATTTCAAATTCTTCTTCCATATAATAATCTTTCAGATACTGGAAGAGAATAATTTTGCCTCTTCTTCCCCAAATCTTTTCTTCCTGATCAGTCAACAAGTATGTATATAGCAGGTCAGCGTCAGCCAGTCAATAAGCATTTATTAAATATCTACTATGTATCACTGTTCTAAGTGATAGGAATACAAAGATAAAAGTCAGTTCTTGCTTGCAATGAACTGACAATCTAAGTGAGGGAAGACAATAAATGAGTATATACAAACAAGCTATGTACAAGATAAAAAGGAAATAATTTATAGAAGGCACTAGAATTAAGAAGGATGGAGAAAGGATTGGGAAATAGTAAACATCCTGATTTTTTTCACTTGATCCTTACATAATATGATTTCAATTCCCCTTCCATTCACCTACCTTTGGGTATATGCTCTAATTTTTCAGTGTCCCTCCTAAAATTTAGAAACCCAGAAATGAGTATAAAAATACAGGTATTCTTTGACCAGGGTCTACACACGTAACTAAAGATAACACTGGCCTTCTTGACAAGCATGCCACACCATTAAATCATGTTGAGCTTTCATTTCATTGAAACCTCCAACTCTTTTCCTCATGGTCTCTGCTCTACCTGTAGTTGGTAGCTATTTTCTAACCTAAGTGCAGTGTTTTATGTATATACCTATTAAACTTTAAAATACCAGACTTGAGCCATCATTGCCCATTCATCCCAGCTTCATGTCATCAACACCTAAAGACTAAAGAAATCCGTAGAAAAATCACCTCTCTTGTATGAGGCCAAAAGCCATTCCACCAATGTCAAAGAACACGAACAAACAATTCTCAAAAGAAAAATTATAAACTACTAATAGCCATGTGAAAGGAAGATGCAAACCACTAATAAAAGAAATGCAAATCATATCAGCTCTCAGGTTTTAACTCACACCTAGTAAATTGACAAAGATGAAAGAAGAAAGGAATTAGTTGATGTTGGAGGGCTTAAGGAAAGATAGGCACACTAGTGAAATGGTGGAACTGCAGATTAATATAATCATCCTGAAAAGCTATTTAGAATTATGCAAATAACATAGTTAAATGTCCATACCCATTGATTCAGAAATTCCACCCTTAAGCATATATCCCAAGGAACTCACTGATAAAAAGAAAGGCCCTAATATACACAAACATGTGTGTTGAAGCCCCCTTTTTTTTCTTTTGGTGAGAACAAGGAACTGGAAAAAAATGTCTAGTGGTGATGGCTAAACAAATTGTAGAGTATTTATGTAATAAATATGATGAATACAGAGAAGCCCAGAAATACATGAACTGATACAGAATTAAGTAAGTAGAGCCAAGAAAACAATAAATACAATAATTACAAGACTATGAAGGGGAAAAGAAACCACCACAAAATCATTTTTTAAAAAATAAATGTTGCAGAATCACAAAAAAAATCATGGTCCCCCAAGAAGAAATATTGAGAAGACCTCTATTCTTTGCAGAGACTGGAGTTCCTCAGGTATGGAATATTGTATATACCTACCTATAGGCATACTTGGGCATATATTCACACACATTATTATATTTATAACTACATATTTATGTATGTATGTATATCTACCTACCTATTTCTATATACCTATCTAGTGGGATAGATTAGCTTTCAGGGAGGGGAGATACAGGAGGAAATTTAGGTCATATAAAAACAAAAAATATTAATAAAAATTTGAGATTTTTTTATAACAAAAAGAAAATTGTTCCTTCTGGGCTTGTGCGACTAGCCATCCTATAGTCATTTGGAATGGCAGGAAAGAAAGAGATTTTTAAAATGTCAAAGACTTTTCCTAGTCTACCCTTCCAACTGATGTGGAGAAGCCCAGGATCACTGAGGATAAGATTGAAACTTCTGATCAAGGATGACTAGCAGAGGAAGAACTTAGTCTCAGGATTGTACTGTAGGGATTTATGTTCATCTTGCTGATTGTTGGTGGCTCCTATTTTTTTTTCTCTTTTTTTGAAAAATGTTCATCTGTAGTATTATAAACTATTTGCTTTTAAATGGAAAGTCAGCCTTGGCACACATCTCTTCCTATAGAACTCCATTTCAGGAATGGGAAAATGCCAAAGAAATGTACCTAGCCTCTTTATATTGTGAGAGAAGGGTTGCAGTAGCATTCTACTGTAGAACTTTAGAGGAGACCAAGGTCAGTTGGGATTAGTATGACACATTTCAATTCCACAAGCATTTGTCAAGAACCTACTAAGTTCCAGGCACCTGGCTAGGTTTGAAGGACATGAAGACAAAAGAGTACCTGCCCTCAAGGAGCAAATATCCCACTGGACCCAAAAAGGTCTCCTTCAGGTTTGGAACTCCAAGTTAATGGATAACTAGGATTCCAATAGTCAGACACAAGAGTGTGAGCAAAGGTGTAGTGGATTTTATTCCTTAACAGTGACAGAACACACCTGGGTGGGAGGTGAGAGAAAAAATTATTTCTCTCTTATTAATAACAATTATTGAATTAGGTCTAAGGTTTTCCCCTTTTCTATTTCCTTCTCCAGAAATCAGCCCCTATTGGCTATTCAAGGCAACTTAGAAGTATAGAGCTAATTATGAGATGGAAAACTTAGTGCTGATCAAAAGGTAAAGAAATTCTAGGTTAGGTGAATTGGTGGATTCTAGCCCATGGTCCTTTAGTCACACAGGTCTAGAGAGAAGTGGATTCTTCCTTTTGTCTAGATTACCCTAGATGGGGTAATAGGGTTATAGATAAGTCTCTTTGACCAAGACTGAATAATTAGTCACATAAGCCTACCACTCATTATAATATTCTTTCTCTCATTGATAGTTGATTGCCTTCTGTCAAGGAGACCCATTCTTCCAAAGGCACATTAATGTTGAATGGGTTCCATGAGGGATCTTTAGTTTAGGAGAGACAGCCAAATGACCTTTTTATTAATTATCCTCTAGCAATAATTAATAAAATGATTGTTAATTACCCAAAAAACTCTATCTCTAAACTTTTCACTTGTCAGAAAGGAAAAGCATGTAGTAGCATCAGAGACTGGGCATTTTAAGGAGGTGTGGGCAGAATATGGTGAGGTGATGAGTCAGGGTTACAGGATGCCCATAACTACTTTGAAAGAGAAAGAATGGCTAGAGTCAGCCATGAAAAATCATAAAGGGCTCGGACAAAGAAAGGAAGAGAGACATCTGATTTAATGTCTCTTCCCCATTGCTCTTATTACAGCTCAAAGCTAGAACGTGGGTATTTTGGGAAGTCCCTAGGGAAACCCTAAGGAGTGAAAAGTTTTTATAGGTCATTTTAAAAAGATCTTAGCTGCTTTTTTTGTTTTAGTAGTAAGTGAAACTATTTTAAACAGCACTTTCAGATAATCCTGGCAGGCACCTCTATTCTTACCTTCTCAAGTTTCTGGCTATCCCAGTTGGTTAAGTTTTACATTTTTACATCTTTTCATTTTAGGGTCTACATCTGTTTGATTAGTCATTTTCAGACTTCTTAGAGGGTTCGCTGATCTTCACCTATTTGTTTCTTTTCTTGTGCTGGGAGGTTAAAATTATATGCTCATGCAAGTTTAATAATACGAAGCTATGCATGAATCAGCGCTGAATCTTTTGAATAAGCAGATGGTAAAGAATAGTTTAAAAGTTGAGTTGTTCAATTATATGCTTTCTGTAAAATTAGTCTGGGATAAGTCTTCATTAAACAAATTTATCTATGAACCATGAGACCAGAGGCTAAGACCAAGATTTAAGTTCAATTGGTCAAAGAGCAATATCTAAAATTTTGTCTGAAGGCACTAATTCTCCCTTCACCCTAGAATAGTATTTTTGTAAGTTAATTCTTAGCAACACATATTTGTAGGAAATTGGGGTGAACTCTCTTATGGGCACAAACATCATTACCTATATAGGGATCCAGATGTTTAAGAAAAACTCTTAGCCTGCACTTTGAATTAACTCATAAAATACATGAAACGTAGTGGGATTAAAGTGAACTGGACCATTCCAGGACATTTAGGCACTCGACTTAGTGCCCAGCATAGGCTCAAATATCCAGGTATTTTAATGGAAGATGTCTGGTTCCCAGCTGTGAACTTTGTCAGTGAAACTTAAACGGTCTGATTTTAGTAGGGAGGATAGTCAGTAGTTGTGATATAATGATGAAGAGAGATGGTTCTGATGAATTCAAGTGGAAAAAATACATAAAATATTATACTTTGAAGCATTAAGTTTTTATGTTTATTTTGAATAGACATTTAGAACAAGGAGGGATCTTAGAAACCATCCATTCCATTTTACAGATGAGGAAAATAAGGCAAATAGAACTGAAATGACTTATCCAAGGTCATACAAGAAGAGAAGTAGCATATGAATCCATGTTTCCTGACTCCTAAAACTACTCTTTTGACCTCACTAAGCTAACTCTCTAGCTTATATAACAAAAATGATGATACTGATAAGTGCTTTAAGGTTGAACAAGCATTTTACAGGTGAACATTTTGGGGGAGTATTCATTCTCTTACTCATTCATGTCATAGAGGTAGTATGAGAATAGATAGAGTGCTAGACATCACATGAAGGCCTTGGTTCAAATCCTGACTTTGACGTTACTGACTGTTTGACCTTGGACAACTTAAACTCCATTTTCTCAAACAACGGTTTAATATTTATCTACTAAGTCATAAACAAGTTGATGAGACCCTAGATCCTTCATATATTCATTTAAGTCACTTGTCCTCTCAGATTTCAAATGTAATAATAATAGGAAAGACCTCAAAGGAACACATCAGATAACCCAGAAAGAGAACATAATGTATAAATATATATGAGGATTTAGCTTTTGGTAAACTCATAACTGGGCCTCTGGGAGGTGTGGTGGATTGCACACCAGAACTGGAGTCAGAAAGACCTAAGTTCAAATCTGACCTTAGATAACTTACTAGTTGTGTGACTCTGGGTAAGTTGCTTAACCCTGTTTTCCTCAGTTTACTCATCTGTGCAATGTGTGTTCATCCTTTTTTGCTGAAGAAGACCATGCCATCAGAGAAATAATGACATGACTTGCAATTGACTTTGTTTTGAGTGAGGGAGGGCTGTGCAGGTCACCAGCCTCACTTCTCCCCCAGAGCCATCTGAATCCAGTGACCAGACATTCATCAGGATGACTGGAGGTGACCCAGGATGAGGCAATTGGGGTTAAGTGACTTGCCCAAGGTCACACAGCCAGTGAGTGTCAAGTGTCTGTGAAATGAACTGGAGAAGGAAATGGCAAACAATTCCAATATCTTTACCAACAAAACTCCCCAAAGGGTCATGAAGAGTCAGACACAACTAAAACATTACCAAATAACAACAAAAATAACCCCCATAACTGGGTATCTAGGTGATACAATTGATAGAGTTCCAGGCCTGGAGTCAGGAAGACTAATATCTCTGAATTCAAATCTTTCCTCAGACCCTTACTAGCAGTGTGACCCTGGGCAAGTCACTTAAACCTGTTTGCCTTATTTTCCTCAACTGTAAAATGAGCTGAAGAAGGAAATGGCAGACCACTCCAGCATCTTTACCAAGAAAACCCCAAATGAAGTCACTAAGTATGAAGTTGAAAGTAAGTACTAAGTTGAAAAACAACTGAACAACAACATTCATATCTAAAAGTGCTTTTAACACAAGTTTTAAACTAAGTGGATTTTTTTTAACACTGCAGATTAGTATCATTATTAAGTAAAAACTTTGAAAGAATTAGATACTGGAATGGCAAAAAAAATAGTTTTAAATCCTACTTCAGACCATATGTTATAATAAATTGTGACCAGATTATTAACCTAAAAATACATAAAATAGCAAAAACTGTTAAAAAAGGAAAAATAGATTTGTCTTCATTATATATTTGAATGGAATAACATTTTTACTAATCAAAAAATGGGAGAAGTGAGTGGAAACAAAATTATTAGATTTAATTATATCAGAATCAAAGAATTTTGCAAGGGGAAAATTGTATCCAAAAGAAAAAAGAACATATCTGATGTGACCCCAGTCTTAAAGTTTATTTTCTCAAAGCTCTTTCCTGTTGGTAGAGGTGGATGTCTCTTTCCTGCGTGAGGAGAGGGGTGGATTTTGTGAAAGCGAAGAGAGCTATTTAGTTCCCTTCAAGCTTCAATTAGCTTCTAGCACTTGACTTTCAGCTTTGAGAGAGAAGATGGAAGATGTCAACTCCATTTCTGGTTGCTGGAAGAAAAGACTCTCAGAAGAATCTGACATGAGCTTGAAGAGAGCTGAAGTGCTCTTTTCTCTCCTCTCTCATCCTGTGTGCAGGCAAGGAACACTGATTTGTGCCAATAAGGAGAATATTCCACACCAATGGGCTTTGGGACCAAGATCACACAAATAAAATTCTCTTATCCAAAAGAAGTAATACATATACCCATAATGGAGAACTGGCCATAATACACACAATTTTTTAAAGAAAGAAATAATCAGTTAACCATGTGAAAAAAATGTTGAAGTTCCATAATAATTAGAGAAGTACAGTTTCAAGAAAACGTTAAGATAACACTTTATATCCATTAAATATTAAATTTCAATACTTTGTTACATTGTTGATGATACATAGACTGATGCAAAATTTTAGGAGTAAGGTGGTAATATGCAATGAGTCAAAACTTACCTTACCTTTTGATTTAGTGAATCTATTGTTGTTAGGGCTTTATCCTAAAGATATTGTGAAAATAAAATATTTTTTTATTTTCTATATTTTTATATTTTTCTATATACAAAATATTTAATTCCCTCTTTTTATAAAAATAAATGACTAAAAAGCTGGAAATAACTTTTATGTTCAACAATGCTAATATAAAAAATAACAAAAAACATATATAGAGTGATGCAGATTAGACAAGCGGAAACAGAAGAATTTATCAATTGAATACAATTGCACAAAAAAGGGGGGAAGAGGGAAGGAAGGGTAAAGGGGGATAGGCAAGGAAGAAAACAACATCTGAAACAACACAGCTTTATATACACATAGACAAATTTGGAGTACAGAGAAAACCTATTTGATTTTGCTTCATGTATTATTTTATTTATTTCATTTATTTTTTTATTTTTATTTTTTATTTCGTGTATTGTTTCATTTTTCTCTCTAATAAAAATATAAATGACTGATTCGGAGGGCTTAAGCTACAAGGTGTGGTTGCAAAGGAAAAAAGCCATGTATCAGCAATTTGAGGAGCTAGATTTGAATCTTTGTTCTTCTACTTACTACTTTTCAAGTCATTAAACATGTATAGTTTACATCATGCTATCTTGAGAAAGCGGGAGAAGAGGGAAGAGTCAATTTAAAGCTCAAAATCATACGAAAGTGAATGGTGAAAGCTAAAAATAAATTTAAAAAAAATAAAATTACCTAAACTCCTCACCTTTTACATACTCATACCTCTGTCATACACATTGTGTTCCCAGTGAAAGTACTCAAAAGTATTTTCCATTAGAAGATAGGAAAACAAAACAGAATAGGTTTGTAAAAAGATTTTTCAAATGGGCTAATAGGGGTAGGTAGAGAGAGTCCTTTTTTTAAATGAACAACAAACTAGTTGAGCTAAATACATTCAGAATCAGCACATCTCAAAAATGATCAAATAAGAAATGGAAAGAAGTCACAAGATACATAATTTGGAGTATCAATTGGGCATGACCCTAATTCCATCATAGTTAGTATGACCATGTTAAAGATTGAACTGAGGCTTGTGTCCTATGGAAGAAGACTGAGCACATCAAATTGGATATGTTTACACTTCTGTCAAATCACATCTTTAATAGAATGAATTTCTTCTATTCTCACTGCTCTTCTTAATGAATTATCATGGATTGATAAAGATAATGTGTTTTGATTTCCACAAATCTGTTTGAATCTCAGGCTTGCATTGCATAGCTTTGGTCAATATTTTCATATGATGACACTAATAATTGAGGCACAGGGTCTTAATTAAGTTAACAGGTGATTACCCTTCACTATTAAACTACAGATATATTAGTTGGGTTATTTTTTTTTCCAGATTCCTAGTCTTTAGCCCTGATTGTTAAATGCCAGCCTTGATGTTGTGTAGGAGTGTCATACCTGCTTCAAAGTAACCTGCTGCAAAAGAAGATCTTATGAGAGAAATTCTCACCCAAATTTTCATAAAGCAAGTGAAAATCTTCCAATCTAGCTGATGCCATATGGTCCACACAGAAACACTCATAAAAAGAAAGTTAAACCTTGAACATATTAATGATTTTTCATATTGAGAGAGGAAAAAAACCCTCCTTTCCCATTTTTGCATCTGCAATGACTACTGAAGAAGGGAATCTGAAAGGCTTTTCAGTAAAAACAAATGAGTACCAAACCATAGGCATTTTTCTGGGACTTTTAGATGAATATTATGCTGATATGTTATGCTTAGTTTCCATGTAAAACCAAACATTAACACTGTGACTTAATACTGCACAAGAGAGTTAACGATATTCACATCAGATTTTCCACTTTAAAAAGCCTCATTTTCTCCTGCCTTAAAAAACTCTTTCATCTGACCTTGACCTAGAGAAACAGGCACAACCAACCAGTTGTGAGATGCACTAATGTTACCCCAGAGGAGTAATTCCCAATTCCCCTGCCATTCATTTTTCCCTCTCTGTGAAGCTTCTTAATTTATACGAATATTTAAACCTCGACTGAAAGAACCTGTTTTGAATTTTCCTCCTACTCCTCAAAATGCAAATGTGCCCCACACAGAAAGAGAAGGAAAGGGAAGAATTACTAGGTTAATGGAGAGCATCATACCTCTCTACTTGCCTGCCTTTCCTGCCCCCAACTCAATTACTGTTAGTAGTAAGCTGGTGTACCTTTTTCAAAAGGATATATAGTGTTGATATATAGTGTCCTGAAGAGTGAGTTTCCGAAATATCTTAATACCCACGCGTTCTTTTCCTTTCAGGAGGTGGCATTTCCTTTCCAAATGTGGGAAGGAATAGCCAGTGTGGGACAGGTTTTGTTTTGAGTTTCACTTTTAAACAGAGGAAGTTTGCTTTGCCGAGGACTGCAGCTTGCATGCTACACCAGAATGAAACTGTGGGACTTTCCGGCTTTTTGCCTAAAACATGTTTCAGTATTCAAATTTACTTTAAATTTATTTCACTTAAAAGTATATACATATATAAGTATATATAATATATGTGTGTATGCCTATATGTACATAAAGACATACACATATATACATGCATGCATATATATCCACATATAGCTATGTGTTTATGTGTGTGTATTTTATATCTATATATACATATATATATACATATATGTATATATGTTCCTCCTGGAAACATTTTTCCCTTGAAGGCCATCATAATGGAGTCCTGATAGATTTAGAGATCACCAAGCACAACTCCCTCATTTTACATATAAGGAAACTGAGGCAAATGATTTGCCCAGGGTCACAAAACACATTGATGTCTGAGGGAGGTATTGATCCCAGCTATTCCTGACTCCAGGTCTAGTGTTCTATCCGTGTTTGTGGAGTTTTATATATTAGAAGTCTTAGGGCTTCCACAGGCTTTTCCCCAGTTTTTGTTTGTTTGTTCGAACTGTGCATATCCTTCAGGAAGAATCAACTCTTTTAATATAATCTGAATTATATGGTGTGGAAGCACAGAGTGAGTAATAGATGTGTGCACTTCTGCTGGATAACCTGAGAGTTATGTTTGTACTTTCCTTACTTGGCTGTGTCTTGATCATCATAACCATGTAGCCTTGCGTGAGTCATATAATATTTTGCCCCAATTATTCATTAGAGCTATAGGAGAAAAGAGGTAGTTTTGAGAGTGACAAACTAAGCTGCTGTTTAATAACAGCTTTGTGAAGAACCACTTAACCAGAGGTGAGTAACAATTTATGCCAGTCATGGAGTAAGGGATATTTATTTCACTTACTTAAGTATCTGTTTCACAGTAGGGTGGTGTAGGGGCAGGCTAATTGGGCAAATTGTGGGAGTGTGAGAGTGTGTGTGTGTTTGTGTGTGTGCATGTATGTGTGAGTGTGCACATGTATGTGGATGTGAGTGCATGTTTACATTTACACAGGATAGTTTTAAAAATCTGTAAATGGAAGGAGATTTGAGACAGATAATCCTGAGATGAGAAAAAATGATACAATAAATTTATAGAGCTTAGAGAGCAGTGACAGTTTAAATAGTTTACCTTGGGTTGTGTAGAGAAAGGATTACTGTTAAAACATGTCATGTCATGATACTGAACCTTATCCATTAGTTATGAACAAAAATTAAGTGTGTTCAGCAAAGTAGTAACAATGAGTTAATTCTCATTTTTATCTAGCATTTTAAGGAATTTATTTCTGTGATGATACATTTGCAAGTGGTGGAGTACAGCTAGTTGTGCAATAAGGTCTACAGGATGGCTGTTTAGCAGTAATTGAAAAGTTCAGTTGGTCTTAAACACTCAAGTAGCATCAAAATGAAATAACTATTTTAAAAAGCATAAATTCAATGAAGGAAAGTGGCAATAGATTTAAGAAGACTTCACTAGGAGGAAGGGGGAGAAAGTAAAGGAGAAAAGGGAAAGGGATAAGGAGGATCAGAGAATCTCAGAATTTGAATGGATATCAGAGAGGATCTACTCAAACCATGTGTATACAGGAATCCATTCTATAACATTTACAGAAATAGGCATTCAGTTTTTGCATGAGGACCACAAGTTGAAGGGCACCTTCTACCTCCTAAGTCAGGTCATTCCATATTGGGATAGTTCTAATGTTAGGAATTTTTTAAACAACCAAATCTACCTCTGACCTGACTGCCCATGGCTTTCAGTTCCACTTGCTCTCTGGAGATTATCAAAACAGGTGTAATTCCTCTTCCATATGACAGCTCTTCAGATACTTAAAGCAAACTATCCTGAATCTCTCTCTCACAGCTTCACCCATTTCCCTGCCCCCCTCCCATTCTTCTTTACTCCAAGGTACCCAGCTACAGGTCTTCTGAATAATTCTTCTATAGGATTATCTTGAAGATTCACTCTTCCCATCACTACCCTCCAGACTCTCTCTAATTTATAGGCATCCTTCCTAAAATGTGGTGCCCTGTACTGAAAACCACACTTCAGATATAGACTAAGCAGGTCAGATTACGCAGAAAATATCATTTACCTAGTCCCAATTGCTATATTTTTCTAAAACCAATAATCTTTTAGTAGCGATTTTATACCTTTGACTTGTATAAGGTTTATCATATATTAAGAGCCCTAGATTGTTTTCAGGCAAACTATATAGACATAATTCTCATGTCTCATACTTGCAAAGTTGACTTTTTTGAACTTATGTAGTAAAAAAAAAAAACACTAAATTTTTCCTATTAATTGTTATCTTAGAATTAGCTCATTGTTAGAGCCTGCTGAAAATTTTTGGAATACTGACTCAGGCATCAAATGTTAGCTATTGTTCATAACTTTTGGTCATATTAGGCAATTTGGTGGCACAGTGGATAGAATGTTAACTTGGAGTCAAGAACACCAGAGTTTGAATTCTGCCTTACTAAATATATGAACTTGGGCAAGTCAACTTAACCCTTCTCAGACTCAATGTCAGGTATTGGGTTAGGTTCTGGGGATCCTACCCTGGAGGAGCCTATATTCTATACAGGGTTGGGAAACATAAATACAAAGGAAGTTCAGGGGTAAAGGAGCACTAATAGCTAGAGAGATCAAAAAAAAAGTTTTATGTAGAATATGTTACTGAGCTGAACTTTGAAGGAAGCTAGGGATTCTTAGAGGCAGAGGCAAGGAAGAAGTAAATTCAAGGCAAAGGGAAAGTCTGTACCAAGGTGAAGAGATTGCAGGTGGCATGTTGAGTCTAGGTAGTCCAGTTTGGCTAAAACTTAGAGGGCTGAAGATGAGGATGAGTAGCAAATCTGAGTCATTGGAAGGATGGAGATCCCCTCAGAAGAAATAGGGAACTCTTGCAGAGGGTAAGTTTGAGAAGGAAACATAGTTAGTTCTCTTTTGAGTCTTAAGCTTGAGATGTCTGTGAGACATCCAGGTTAAGATGTATTAATTACATGATTTGAGTTAAAAGGGGAGATTTGGATTGAATATATCAATGTGGGAATAAAAATCCAATTAATCCAGAGGAAGCTAATAAGATCACCAACAACAGTGCAAGGCAAGGGACAAGTTGGCTCTAGAAAGAGCCATGAGGAGACACATTTTGTGTGAGAGGAGAGCACAGAAAGAATATCATCATACACCAAAACCAAAGGAAGAGAGAATTTTCTGAAGTCAGGGATGCCTGAGTGTCAAAATAACTTTTGACACAATAGAGAGGTCAAATAGAATAAAAACTAAGAAAATGCTCTTGGATCTGGAAGCTAAAAAGCATTTCATCAATTTGGAGAAAGCAGGTGTGTGGCAGAGTCACAAGGCAATTTATAAAGTGTTGAGGTAGGAGTGGTAGGTAAAGAAATGGAGGCAGAGTATAGATGACTATTTGTTTTTTGGAGTTTATGTAAGGAAAAAAATAAAGGACATTAATTAAGAGGATAGCAAGGGCAAATGTAGGCTTTAAAAAACTGGAGACATCTGGTCATAGTAATAAACATCAGGGAAACACCCAGATAACAGGACAGATTGAAGATGAGAGAGAGCATATCGGCAAGACAGAAATCTCTTAGAAGATATGGGAAAGGACTTGATCTAGAGCAAAGGAGAAGTAGAAGATTACTTTTGAAAGATAAAGATAAAGATCATTCACAAAGATTTGAACAAAGGATGAGAGAACAAAATGTAATATGCAGGGCTTTTGAGTGGTGAAGAAGAAAAGGAGATGTCTTTTATCTCAGATGTAGATGCCTTTTATCTCAGCAGTAAGGTAGAATGAGGGGATGGCATAAAGGCCTTAGGGAGGGGAAGAAGACTTGGAATCTCTGTCATGGAGAGTACGCTTGAGACACAATCAAGAAAGAATAAAAAGATTCCTGTGCAAAAGTGAGATTAGGTAACCTAAGAAGACAAGTGTGCCTGAGGGGTAGTGACAACCAGACAAGAGGGCCAGGCATCCATGGGTAAAGCTAGCATGTAGTTCAACTCATCAACTATCATGTCAAGACAATGAAGGGAGCACAGTGAGTGCAGTTTAGAAGCTACATCCTGAGAAAACTAGGAATGGTGGTAGCTTTGGGATTTCATGGTGAGGATGATCATAGTGAAGATGAAGAACAGGTTTCGGAGGCAGAGAAAGATGGAAGGATAAGAAAGTTTAGAGTTCAGGACCATGGAAAGTCACATTTTTGGTTTATGGTGAGATCAAAGGTGAAGCCTTCCCAACTAGTGGCTCAAAAGGAGTAAAGATGCTGTACATGGGATCTGACAAGACTGGTGAACTATAAAGTTGAGGTTTTTTTGAGGGAACATCAACAAGCATATTAAAGTCCCTGAGTATAAAAGTAAAGGTGAAGGTGGAGAAAAAGAATGATCTAAGCACTACACACCTGAGAAAAGATGGAGAATGAGCCAGAGGCTGATAGA
Source organism: Potorous gilbertii (assembly GCA_028658325.1). Lineage (NCBI taxonomy): Eukaryota > Metazoa > Chordata > Mammalia > Diprotodontia > Potoroidae > Potorous > Potorous gilbertii. The sequence goes on along the minus strand of CM053771.1, from coordinate 178,592,227 downwards.
AAGCTGTGAGAAATATTAGGACTAGTTTGTATAGATAGTTGAAATGAACCTCAAGGTGGGAGAATTTGCTGAATAATGGTTGGAAGAGACATACCGAGTAGGGGCCTGTACTACTCCTATTGCTAGTCTAGTGGTTTTTAGACCATAAGCAAAGGAACACCTAATGCTGGAGAGATATTAAGGACAGCTAGATAGATAGAGCACCAGACCTACAGTCAAGAAAACCTGGGTTCAAATCTAGCCTTAGACACTTGCTATTTGAGTGACCCTGGGCAAGTCACTTAACCCTGTTTACTTCAGTTTTCTCTTCTGTAAAATGAGCTGGAGAAGGAAATAGCAAAGCATTCCAGTAACTGCCAAGAAAACCCCAAATAGTGCTTTAAAGAGTCAGACATGACTGAAATGAATAAACAACAATGACTCAAACCAGTATTCTGTTATTTCAAGTTCAACGTTATAATGAAATGACACATACATAGTTCATTCAGCACTTAACAAAAGGAAATTAACTAGTCTAGCATAGAAGGGATATTCAAGAATACTCCAGTATTTAGTTTGGGTAGACACAGCCTCACCTTATTTCCATATGGAAACATCATTTCAGTAGACAGTGTAGTAAATTGCATGGCTTGGGGATATCTTCTAAGTCTCAAGTGTCTTAACTCCACATTTGTGGATCTTTTTATTCCCTTAGATGATGGTCAAAGGGTACCAAAAATCTTTGTTAAAAAAAAAAAGGAACAGTTTAACCCTGGAACAGTCAAGTGCTCGGGATAACCTTGTTGCCTTTCAGGCAAAAGCTCACCTAACCTATGTTGGGGAGTTCAGGACAGATGGAGGAGAGGAGAACTATGTGGCACGAACGGTCCTCTCACAAAAGAGTAGTCAGAGATGTAGTGTTTTCTGAAGGGAGCAGTTTCCATTAGTGCAATAAGTTTTATATTTAAATTTTTAAGTCAATATGAAGTCACTCTCACATTTTGAAATTAAGAAAAAGAATCAGAGCAGTTTGTTGATAGCAGGGTAGCCTTCTTCAAAGGGCACAGTGGAATAAAAATCAGAGAAAAACAGAAGGTCAGTGAAAGAATAGGACTGAGGTGGATAAAGATGGAAATATAGGGGGATACAAGAGGAAATTATTTTTGCCTCAGCAGATAGTAACTAAATAAATTACAGGAAGAAGACTGAACAGAAGCTGAGAATACATCATAGCACTGGAGAGCCTATCCTTTAGAGATCTCATTGCTCTCCTCATCCCCAACCTAGGGTCTGGGGAAGATGGAGCAGAGAGTGAATGGTCTGTGATGGTAGCTTCTCTGTATGGTTACTGCAAAAACAGGGATGCTGGGAACATATTAGATAGGTAGACGTGGCAGCAATTTCCATCCCTAAGACTTTAAATCTGTGGTGAATCTGATACACTTTCTGAGCAGCCTATTTACTGTCTCTAGAGCCTTGAGGCTTGGGGTCTGTGATGGATATGAATGCCCTTCATACCAATTCTTCTTCTCTTAAGAGACTTAGAGACTTGAACTCATCAAGTTCAGCTAGGCAATCCTTTTTTCTTCTAAATACAATTTTCTATTTATCAATAGGGGCAGCTAGATGTTATAGTAGGTAGTGAAGTGAGAAAAGCCTGAGTTCAGGTTTTCTCTTCACAAGATTGTTTTACCGGACCCTTTCACAAAATGGAAGCCCCCGAAGAAGTTCACCAGCAGGAGGAGTGGGGCAGGCCTGGTAGATGAATATTTGGTGGTGAGCAGCCCACAGAGTGGTAGCATGTAAGAAAACTTTAGATGCTGAGGGAAGTTCCAGGATAAGACCATGTAGAAGCATACTTTTGAAGTCCAGAAAGTCAGGAACTGGGCCAAAAGTGAAAGAGTATTCACAGGGAGAGGGTTTTAAACTTCAGTTGTCTTTTCTGAGATCCAATATGGTTCTTCTCAGCTCTTTTTAATCCTTTTCCTTCATCTACTAATATCTTGAGTGGATTGGTTACAAAGAAAGAAGGAAAATTTTTTTTGGTAAATATAAGGCTGGTGAAACAGAAAGAAAGCTCTCCACCATGAAAAGAGACCTAAAAGTTTTAATTTGGTGATCCACAGACTAAAATAAAGAAAACAGAGGAAGGGAGAGATAAATGATTTTAACAGAAACATACCGGGCAAGTTGAATTAGTAAAATAGAGACCAAGAGGTCTCATGTGAATTTCAGCAAACCACCTGCGGGATACCAGAACTTGGGCCAAGGGAACAAGAATGGTCATAGAAAAGAAGGTCGATTTCACTGTTTCCAAATTAGAATGCAGAATGTTGAATTCATACTCTTTTGTCTTCACATTTTTCTTTCCTTATATAGTTTAATTGTGCCTTAAAAATTGAAATCCATAAACAGAAAGGAATTGCCATTTGAACTATTTCTTGACTCAAATCATGTACTAATATTTTGTGCATTTTATAAAGTTTTATATTTAAATTTTTAAGTCAATATGAAGTCACTCTCACATTTTAAACATCTGATTTCTTGAAGATGTTGAATAAAAGGGTAAAGGGCCATTACAGTAGAATAATTGGAGCACTTGTGCTGAGATAATCAAATGTACTAGGTCCATTGCAAAACCGTGATCTTTTAAAAATCTGGCCATTCTAAGTAGATAACTAACTCAGCCCTAGTAGCTTCACTATCTACTTTTCTAATCATAAAATAACACTGATTTAGCAAAGAGAGTAGATACCAAGGGATTTCCACTTTCCTGCTGGGTATTTCCACTTTAATGTCTCTTTGTATGATTAAATTTGATGTGTTCAAAACTTAATTCACCATCCCCCTGAATCCCCTCTTCCCAACTTTTCTCTTTTTTTGCAGTTGGGAGGCATCACCAAGTCACCCAGGCTTAGAATTTCAGAGACATCCTCATCCAGGACATCCGATCTATTGCCAGGTCTTACCAATTTCCACCTCCACAGCTTTCACTGCAGATGATCTCTTTTCTGCACTAACACTGCCACCACCCTCATTCAGTCAAGCATTACTTCTGGGCTACACTACTAGTCTCCATTGATCTCCCTAATTCCAGCATTCCAATTCATCTTCTCTACAGCTGCCAAAATTATCTTCTGCCATTCTCCTCAAAAACCTTCAATGGTCCTTTATTATCAGCAGAATAAAATACCATAAAAATTCCTTCACCAGATTGTCAAGACAGTCTATGGCTCTAACCTAGCTTTACAGCCTTGCCTTTCCTTATTTTATGTTACAGCCAAATTGGACTACTAAGATTTCCTAACTCAATTTGCCATATCCCACCTACATTTAGGTTTAGTTCTGATCATCCCATATGCCTACAATACATTCCCATTTCATTTCTGCCTTTCAGAATTATCTTCCTTCACAGCTAGGCTCAGGTGCCATATCCTCTCTGAAATCTTTCTTAATCTCTTAATTATAGAATTCTCTCCCATTTGCCCATACTACATGTATCTGCTTTCTTATATCCCACCTAGTAGAATGAACTCTCCTTCAGGGCAGGGACCATGTCTCTTCACCACCTGAGAAGGTTCACTCTAAGCACAGTACTCAGAGAACCAGCTACAAGGCCAGGATGACTTGGAGATTCAAATCCTTCTTAGGATACTGGGAAAATCAAAACTGATCTGGTATAACAACAATGAACAAGCACTAATATAGGCTTTAGGATTTGCAAAACACTTTGCATGTTACTTCATTTTATGCTCACAACAACCCTGTATTGTAGGTGTCATCATTATCATCCCCATTTTGCTGATGAGGATACTGAGATTGAAGAGGTTAAGGGCCTTGCCCCAAGAAACTCTTTAAGACTGTAAATATGGGATTTCCTAGTCTGCATTGTTACAGGAAATTTCCTTATTGGAAGATTGTTATAGCAGATCACAGGTTCAGTCTCATCCCATTTCCAGAACCTAGAGCAGTGGCTTATAAATAGGCACTTAAATTAATTGCCTCTTCCAATTAATGTAATCTCAGAAGGCCCTGGACAGCTAGATTGAATCAATTAAAGGTACAAACTAGGTATGAACAAGTCTTTAATCAATTTGAGAGGAATAAAGTACCTGGATCATTGACTAAAGGTTGGTAGATGATGCTAAACAAGAAATATATTGTGATTGGCTGAAAAATGCAGGTCTATATCTCTGAGCCTATAAATAAAATAGTAAGGTTTTTCAAAAAACTGAATTTCAGAGGAAGGCCTGTACACTGCTGGAGGGTCTCCAGCCAAGCCCCTTGAAAGAAAATTACGAGGAGAGTTGGGGGGGGGGGCGGGAAGGAAGGGAGTTTCTCTCTCTCTCTCTCTCTCTCTCTCTCTCTTTCTCTCCTTCTCTCCCTCTCTCCTTTTCTCTTTCTCCTCTTTACCTCAAGCAACCATGTAAATTCAAGAAATCCAGTGTCTTGATCTGAGGTCCCACAGGCTGCTAGAGTTGATAGAAGAGTCCACTGTATATGGTATCAGTGGCAGTTAAAACCTTAATGCTCACCTTCAGGACTTCAGGATAGTAGCAGCTTAAAGGATCATGACCCCTTGTGATGGAGGAAGATTCAATCTGGGAGAGGAAGACCCTTAGGGTTTCCGGCCAAAACAAAAACAATTGTTATTTTTATTCACTCTGAGCCAGTTTTGGCCCAAACACAAAATGTAAGCCTCATAAAGACTACAAATGGAGGGAAGAATTTCCAGTGAACACGAACTGTGAGGCACCTTTTGGCCCCTTGTCTTCTATAGAAATGTGTTTAGTGCTCTTTACTATATATTCTACTCCACTTTTCCAAAGGACTCTTACGTGTGCTAGGAGAAAATGTACTCTTGATATGCAGGAAACGGTTTATACAATGTTTTATACTGTTCTTAGTATGAACACAGTAAATACTTTTGCTAAAAAGTTCAATGAGGTTACTCTCCGATCATCAAGGAAAAGCAGAAAAGTAGGTGCTTGTGATCACTGATACTAGGAACCTCATCCTCATTACCTGGAGGAGAGAAGTAGTCAACCATCCCCTAAGAACTTCAGTACTGAGTGCATGTTGGGCAAATCAGCCTAGGAGTTGCTCCCAGCTTTTAACAGATAGGGTGAAATTGACTTAGAAATGCAACAGTCTTGTTGGACAGTCTTGATTTCCTTTCAGTTGAACAACCAATTATGTTAATCCTTGTAATCCTTTCCAGTGGACTACCAATTGTTTTCCTTCAATGATCTTCCATCCTTTGAATGCTGTTATTCCATTTATATTTAAATTCTTTATTTTTGTCCAGTTTGTTAAATTGGTATGACCTTTGGTCTTTTGCACATCAACTTGCCTTTTCAGTTAAAGCCATAAACACTGGCACGCCAGAATTAGATCAGAAAGTCAGACCTAACATTGATGGACCCCATTTCTCTTAAACTCTTCAAAATGCTGGAGAAGACTAAAAATTGTCTTGTTTTGTGAATGTGCTTAATTTTTCTCAATATTGACTATACCATGCTGGCCTTTGTGATTTAGTTAGGCCAGCTATGTTCTCCCATTTATAAAATGAGAACATATTTATAGCTCTACACCCAGCCATGTTATATATTTCATTGATCTTTGACAAGACCTCTGAATCTGAAATTTTGATTTTATTCAGTAGGCAACAGAGAGCTTCTGTAGGATTTTGTGCTAGAATAGGAGAGCCACTGAATCTGCTGGGAGGAGACATTGGTTATAGATTTCAAAGATTTAAATTTCACTATTAACTCATATTGACCTTGCAGTCCACTAAAACCCTCAGATCTTTCTCAGATATATAGCTATTTATCTAGCAGGTAGCTAGGTGACATAGTGGATAGAGGACTGGGCCTGGAGTCAGTTTAAATCCAGTCTCCAAAGTCTGTGTGACCCTGGGCAAGTCATTTGGCCTCTGTCTTCCTCAATTTCCTCAACTGTTAAATGGAAATAATAAAAGCATTTACCTCCCAGGACTTTTGTGAAGATCCAATAAAATATTATTGTTAAAGCACATAGCACAGTGTCTGGCACAGATGTCCCCTTCCTTTGTCTTAGACTTGTTGAGTCAATTTCTTAATCCTAAATGTTAAAACAACACCTATTGTTCTGGCTTTATTGGACTAACATAGTTTGAATTGAATTTGGCAAGAAGTAGCAATGTAAATATGTGAGGAGAAACAAGTATTTAATTTAACTTAATCTTGTTTCTGTTTTCAAACACTACATAATGCAAAGACATGGAATTTTAAATTTTGTAGGATTTAGACTTCTAAGAAAGGGAACAGTGAACAATATGCAGACTGAATGACTGCTTAGTTTTGCCAAGTTCAAATGATGCGAGAGCTAAACATGGTTTGTATATCTTCCTTTGACTTTCCCCTTTTCAAAAGTAATTTCAATTATTTTTGGGGGATAAGTACAACTCCTAAGTCTCATATTTACATTGCTTCCATTATATAAATGCATGTGTATCTCTGCATTTGAGCTCCCTTTTTTTATTCCTATTAGCAAAAGGAAGGGTCAGTGTACTGGGCAGTACACTGTACAGGGCTAGCCTGGGAGTCAGGAACCTTAGGTCTTGCCTCTGGCACATACTAGTTATGTGATACTGAGCAAGCCATTTATCCTTTCAGTTCCCAGACATTGCTTCATCTATCTTGATGGAGGGAGGAACTTTCCACAGCAAGAGTTCCCAGCACAGATGAAATCAAAAGTCTCTGCCCTGCTTCCTATAATGATTTTAGTAGCATTTACGTTTCTAACGTGCTGAGCTCTTTTAAAATCTTCACATATAGACTTTACATGCATTGTCTGATAATTTAATTGCGGTTAAAAATTTTGAAGATGACTTACTAAAAGTTCATCAGTTTCCATAGAGAGATATGAGCATTCCATTAGGAATACTAAAACATGACATTCAAGGAAATGCTCTAACGCTATCTGAACATGTGAAATTTGTGTCCTAATATTTCACTATTCTGAAGACATTACTGCTGAAGTTCTCAAAACACACTTTAAGAGCTAATTTGTACCCTCCCACTAACCATAGTATGTTCATAAGGCAACTGGAAATTGTTCTATTATTCATAAAGAATTATTTTTTTAAAAAGTTAAAATGCAGAGAAGTTACTTATGGCCGTTATTATGCAAAACAACTGTGATTTCCTCAGTGTTGAGAACTATTGATTTGGGTACTCCATCCACCAAGGAAAATCTGTGATTAAGTAGGTAAGGAGTTACCTGAGGCATGTGGTGGTTAAGATGACTAGGACAGAGTCACCTAACTAGGAAGAATAAGAGGTAGAATTTTAATCCAGTTCTTTCTGGCTCCAAATTCAGTTACTCTACTCCCTGCTGCCACTAATGCCTAAAGTCAAAGAAAGCCTGTTCTTTAACTGGTTTGCCCACAAAGGGTCACTATTATCTGTTTCTTGCATGTTTGGTCTTCTCTCCACCTTTTCTTTTATTGAGATTCTTTGCATGAGAATCTAACTCTTTCAATATCTAGGAACATATAACGTGGCCCCAAATAATCTACTTAATAATGCCAAGATGGCCACTTCCTATGGAGCATATTTGTGCATAACTAGGTCTTAGCACATCATATTTAGGTGGGGGAGGGCAGTCTCTGTTGCACATCACACTGAAGTTGGCCCATGCACTCAATAAAAGCTCATTATGGAAAGATTATAAACGTCAAATAATACATTTTAAGTGAGATGCAATGATCCATAAAATTGGTGTGGCTAATTAGCAGATCAAATCTCTGTAAGAACTGGATCACTTTAATATCCTTCAGTAGCTTAATTCTATAGGTATTTTACTATCCACATATGTTTAGTAAAATTAAATAACAGTATAAATGTTCAGTGGGATTAAAACAACAGTAAAATGAAACCAAACAAAATGAGTTTATTTTGTTAATAGAATAACAGAGAATCCCAGTGTTGATATAACATTACACAAAATCTAGAGCAAACATACTCTGAATCCCAGCCTCATTTCACATGTAATTAACCTTTCTCAATCAAGCTAAGCATCCCTCATACCTCCTCCTCAACTGCTGTGCACCCACATCTCCTCTTTCATGTGGCCAAAAGGCAGGCATCCATTTCATCCAGAAATACTGCTTCATATTGAACATTCACATCATCATGGTCCCAAGAGTATTCTGAATATCCATTACTTCTTTCAGCTCATATTGAAATTTTACAAGCATCATTCCATCTTGGGGAGTTGGGAAAGGAAGATGAGGAATGGGATTCACTTATATTGGGCAATATGTTTAGAGAGAAGAAATGTCTTGTCTACTGACCACAGTGATGTAAGATTTTGAATGAAGAATCGTCTCCCATTATCCTCTTTGACTAACAAGGTTTAGAAAATTTGAATTGCCTTTGCATCTTCTTCATGGAATTATGTAACACAGAGATACAAGCACTGGTTTTGTAGTCATAAGATTTGGATTCTGTGTATAATTTTAGGTACACTAATATTCCCAGAGATTATTAAATTCAGATCTTTAATTTTAAAGATTACAGACACACTACTCCCAATATATACACTTAAACACACACACACACAAACACACGAAAACGTATCATAGTGCCTTGATGACAAATCTATGATATCTCTTCACTTCAATGAGTCTTATGTATACTCATCAATAAAATCTAGACAGTAACACTATCCTTATGTCCCTCACAGGGAGAATCCAATGAAATAATTTTTGTTTGAGTATTTCATAAACTGTTAAGTGCAAATGGGAATCTATAGGGGAAAGTATTCAGGGGTATAGGATTCCAAAATGTGTTAGGAAAATTTGGAAATGAATTTAAAAGGATCAACCAAGGTATTAAAAAATATTTATTACCTAGGTGCTTATGTATCTGACACTGTGCAAGACCCTAAAGGAGATAGATCCCAAAGGTAAAACAATGCCTGTCCTACTTTTGGTGCCACATTTGGTGCCAGGCACTGGGGAAAGTCCTTGCCCACAAGGAGTTTTGAAATATATGGCAGAGGATTTGGATAACTGTATTTGAACAGAAGTGTTTTCCTTTGTAATTCCATGTATTTTATTCATTTAAATATTTTATTTTGAGAAGGGGTAATAGCTTGCCAAAGAAGTCTATGACACAGGAAAAGTTAAGAACTCTTGTGCTAAAGACATCTAAGTTCTAGCTATGTGTGACTTTGAGCCTACATGAAGGTTCTATTGATCATATACATGAAGCAAAAAAGGATCATAGGCTTTCCAGATAGAAGGAAGCTTGGAAGTTATGTAGTTCTGTACCCTCCCTTAACAGATGAAGAGCCTGAAGTCTGTAAGGATGACGTCCCTTGCCCCAAGTCATACTGCTGGTGAGTGGGTAGGAGTCTTCCTCCCAGTTCAGTGCTTTTACCTCTACCAAGATATGCCTCCAACAAACTATGTGAAACTGTATCAAACATTTTAAAACTCACTTGTATACATTAACTCTCCATTAAGAGTAAAATGGCCCTCATGACACCTGTTCTCCCATAAGTAAGCTGACCTTCTTTATGTTGAAGGGCTGTACTTGAGCACCTACAGGACCACATGTGGCCTTGAGACCCCCTACTTCTAGGTCTATTAGTCAAACTATGGGAATAAATAGCATATAAAGGCAAGTAAAGCTCTCCCCCATCGAGCACCAACTCACTTTTCCAGACTGATTCCTTACTCTCTCCACACTCTGTGATCCAAACAAACTGGTTTTCATACAAATCCTCCTAGCTTTGATCTCCAAGTTGTTAATAGGTGTCTGGAATGCACACCCTCATCACCTCCACCCGTAGAACCCCTGTTGTCCTTCAAAGGAAAGCGACTGAGAGGTGCAGTTGGAGAGACATTTATTAATTAGCGTTACCCTGGACCAGTCACTTTCTCAGTTTCCTCATCTGAAAAGTAAGGATAATAGGAGCACCTACTTGCCAAGACTGTTAGGAGGACCAGAGGAGATGACATCTGCAAAGCTCTTTGCACGTCTTCAAGCATAATAGAAATGCTGGCTGTTACTACAAATATTATTAGTAACTAATAGTAGTGTCAATTCATGGCACGTTACATGAGGAGTACAGCAGCCTTTAACAATGCAATGGTGCCATGTATTATCGGTCATTATAAATTACATTATTAATAACTAATCATCAATAGCACTTCTCTAGTAAGGCACCCTAAAGTCCTGTTTCTTCCATGCTGTGGGCTGTTAACTCTCACCAAAGGTGGCTAAAGAGACAAATCTTGAGTTTATTTTTGTAATGACATTTACGCTTATTTTTTCTTGAGTATATTGAACACAACCCCCTTCATTTGACAGAGATGTAAACTGAGTCCCAGGGAGACAAAAGTGCTTTGCTCAAGGCCAGACAGGGCATTAATAAATAGTAGATCCAGTCTCCAATCCCAGGCCCTCTCCTTTGGAATCAAGTGCTCCTGTTGCTCTGGTCAATGGCCAACCTGCAAGACGGCCATCTCCCAACATCATGAAACTTGGGCAGTTTTGAAAAGCTTTACATTGAGAATTTTTAAAAATTTCATTGAACATAAGAGTAAGATTTTGTTGACTGAGTTTTGTTTCCGTGTCATCATATTTTATTTCCTCATGTTTGTCTTTGCTTCCTTGCGTCATACAGATCCATTGATTCTGCCCTGCAGGCAGGGCTTCAGTTTTCAGTACTGGGCATGGTGGGATAAAGGCTTTGTTTCCTCTATTTTGTCTTTTAGTGTGTGGCTGCCACAGCAATACTATCTCTGGAAAGCCAGGCTTCATGTTCTATGAATTTCCCATAGCAAGGCTGTGGGTGGCTAATTATCCAAAGGGAACTTTCACATTTGTAGGAGCATTACCTCCAAGTCCTAGAACCCCTGCAATGCCCCTGCCAACCAGTCTAGAAAACTAGGCTTGGTCAAACAGCAGGAGATCTCTACATGTAGGTCAAGACATTTCAAAAAATTAGCAGAAATCTGTGAAAAGACAACTGTGTCCAAATTACTTACCAACTCTCTCCCCTGCCCCATCACCTTCTCATAGCTCATTAAGAGTACTACAGTTCTCCTAAGCTGTGTCTTTACATGGGTATACGTCTCATAAAATGTCCTTCTTTATACTTTCAAGCAGAGAGAAAGGAGACCTTAAAATATTTAGTTCATCTAAAAAGATTGGAGTTCAAGAAACACTTTAACCTCAATATCCCTGGTTTTTCAATAGCTACAAGAAAAATTCCACATGCCATTTCAAATCGGCCTTTTCAGTTTAGCATATCTGAAAGGAAAGATGAACCTGCTACATAGTCCATAAAATACCTGTAAAAAATGACTCTAAACAAATTCTGGAGCAGCAGAAACCACAAAACAACAGAGTGAAAGAGATTTCCAGCCCAAGACAGCTTGGAAGGCTTACAGGAAAGGTCTATAGCACCATGCTCAGAAGACAGTGCAGCCCAGCCTTGACTGTGCAGCACAGACATTACTAGAGCAGGCTTCAGGGCATGGAATCATGGGTAGTAGCTGTGGTTCCCAGATTTCTCAATCCACAAATGCCAAAGACAGCTTCAAAGGTCAGTAAGAAAGCTCTTTCTCCTGGGTGAAAAGGGAGTATGGTCCAGCCCCTGCCCCAGCTCCAGGGAGGCAGCAGCCACTGTGGCAACAGAGTCCATTTTTTGGATCCCTCAGCCTAAAGACCCTGGGAGAATTGAGTTGCTGATCTGTGTCTCATTACTGAGTGGCAGTCCTGCAGTGAGGAGGAGCACTAGTGTGGTGGAGTTAGTGGAGGCTCTGGAGAAGGAACCCTATTCTCAGTTCCAGGGCAGAAAAGAGTGCTTGTGGTTGCTCCCAGACAAGAGCACAGGACAGGAGAGGAGCAAACCCCTCTCCCTTGATTGTGCCACCTTGGAGGAACTAAGTAGTTACAAGTCCCTAGAGTATTTTCCACTTGACAAAAGACTCAAAGGTCAAGTAACTGATTGAGAAAATATCCAAAAAATTGAAAAAATAAGACTATAGAAGGTGAAAAGGGATTTTTTTCCATCCTTTCAGATGAGGAAGAACAAAGCATACCATCAGAGGAGACATAAAAGTCAAGGCTTCTGCATCCAAAACCTCCAAAAAAAATATGCAATGGTTTCAGGCCACAGAAAAACTCAAAAAGGATTATGAAAATCAACTAAGAGAGGTAGAGGAAAAATTGGTAAAAGAAATGAGAGTGATGCAAGAAAATCATGAAAAGCAAGTCATAAGGAGACCCAAAAAAATGCTGAAGAAAAAACACCTCTAAAAATAGACTAACCGAAATGGCAAAAAAAGATCCAAAAAGCCAATGAGGAGAAGAATGCTTTAAAAAGCAGAATTAGCCAAATGGGAATGGAGGTTCAAAAGTTCACTGAAGAAAATAGTTCTTTAAAAATCAGAATGGAGCAAATGGAAGCTAACGACTTTATGATAAACCAAGAAATTATAAAACAAAAACAAAAGAATGAAATAGAAGATATTGTGAAATATTTCACTGGAAAAACAACTGACCTGGAAAATAGACCCAGGAGACATAATTTAAAAATTATTGGTCTACCTGAAAATCATGATCAAAAAAAGAGATTACACATCACCTCCCAAGAAATTATCAAGGAAAACTGCCCTAATATTCTAGAACCAAAGGGTAAAATAGAAATGGAAAAATTCACCAATCACCCCCTAAAAGAGATTCCAAAAGGAAAACTCCTAGGAATATTTTAGCCAAATTCCAGAGTTCCAAGGTCAAGGAGAAAATATTACAAGTAGCCAGAAAGAAACAATTCAAGTACTGTGGAAATACAATCAGGATAACACAGGATTTAGCAGCTTCTATACTAAGGGATTGAAGGGCTTGGAATATGATATTCCAGAGATCAAAGGAGATAGGATTAAAACCAAGAATCATCTACCCAGAAAAATTGAGCATAAATACATCAAGGGAAAAAATGGAATTTCAATGAAATAGAGGACTTCCAAGCATTCTTTTTACAAAGACCAGAGCTGAAAGGAAAATTTGACTTTCAAATAACAAGAATCAAGAGAAACATGAAAAGGTGAACAGGAAAAAGAAGGTTTAAGAAACTCACTAAAGTTGAACTGTTTTCATTCCTACATGGAAAGATGTTATTTGTAACTCATAAGACCTTTTTCAGTATTAGGGTAGGGAATATACATACGTAGGTGTGTATGGGTATGTATGTATGTATGTATGTGTATATTATATATGTGTAGGTATGTATATGTATAAGGGCATATGTATGTGTGTGTATATATGTGTGTGTGTATTTGTGTGTTTATATGTGTATATATTTATATGTATATATATGCATATATACACATCTATATATATACACACACACACACACACACATACACGTATGTAATCTATATATAGAGGGAATAATAATAACAATAGTATATATAAGGAAGGAGTAACACACGCTGAATTGGATATGGAAATCTATCTTACCCTGCAGGAAGACAAGGGGGAAAGGGATAGGAGAGGGAAGATAATAGAAGGAACAACAAATTGGGGAAATGGATAATCAGAAGCAAACACTATTGTGGGAGGACAGGTCATGGGAGAGAATGGAATAAATGAAGGACAGAGGGAAATGTGGTTAGTCTTTTATAAAATAAATACTATGGAAGTGCTTTGCTTTGTTAGACATGTATGACATATTGAATTGCTCGTTTTCTTAATGAGGGTGGTCAGGAAGGGAGGGAGACAATATGGAACTCAAAGTTTTAAGAATGAATGTTAAAAGTCGTCTTAGCATGCAACTGGAAATTAAGCTATACAGGCAAGGGAGTATAGAAAATAGGAAAATAGAAGGGAAGGGGGATGGAAGAAGGGTGGGTAATAAAAAGGAAGACACACTGGAGGAGGGGTGGATGGGGTACATGACACCCAGGGGCTGGGGAGAGATGGGGAGAAAATTTTGAATTCAAATTCTTATGGAAGTAAATGTTAAGAACTGAAAAATAAATAAATTATATATTTAAAAATATTTTTTAAAAAAATAATTTTACTTGTCCTTCCCATTCAAGATGCTTAGTGCCCAAGGGCTGTAGACCCAGATTGAATGGAATGATTTAAAAACAGGATGCAAACTGCAGATGGGGCCCAAAGAATTTTTGGAGGAGAAAAATCGGTAGAAAGGTGGTGGCTGAAACTATCATGAAACGTATCTGAGATAACCTAGCTCCCTGACATTCTGCTTTGCTCCTTGGATCTGTGGCAAGGCTTGATAGCTCTCTCTATGCCCACATTCACTATGTGCAAAACCAATAATGAGTAGGACTAAAGTCCTTCATTCAGATTCTAATGGAGAGAGATGTTTTTGCTTAGGAGCAGGAAATTTTGGGTTAGGGTTAGCCAGTGGTTAAAGAACTTATGTCAGTTCTCATAAAGGTAGGGTGGTGGCGTAATGTATAAAATACTAGACTTGGAGTTTGACTGCTGTCTCAGCCACTAATTACCAGTGTGATCCTCTCAGCTTCAGTTTTCTCATCTGTTAAATGGGGTTAATAATAGCAACCAGATTGGAGGGTTGTTATGAGGAAAGAATATGGCAATATGTGTAAAGTACTCAGCAAACTAAGTGCTATTTGAACGTTAGATGTAAGTGATGAAATTTTGACTTTAACATAGTTTTCTTGATCTAATTAAATTGTTTAACTCTTAGCTTGGGGCCTAAGAGAATGTTAACATAGTTGTATCAGGCTCAAGGAGTGCCCAGTGAGGTAGGGATATATGTTATTTAATAAATGGCTAGCAATGATTGACCAGTAATCCCAGACAAACCCTGGGAAGTAATAGGGAGAGGTGAAGTGCTGAATTCTTGACATTGTGACTTTAGGAAACCCTTCTTTCATCTAATTTGATTTCTATTGCTGAGCAGGTCCCCATGGTCCTAACTGGTGAAAGAACTAATCTGTTACACTCTCATTTACAGTTCAGTGAGAATGACCAATTTGATACTCTTCCTAATACAGAACTAGGCACAGTCTCCTGCTGGGATGAAGTTCATGATTCAGTAATCATTCACTACATGTTTATGTTTCTCTTTTTCCTGGTGTTGGCCTAGTTAAGTTGGTTGTTATACACTGAAAAGCTCTGATGGCCCATGACATTCCCATTGCAGGAATTCATTATGGATCATGGTTCTTATCAGCTGTCCAGTTTATTTGTGGACTGGAGGAAGACATTTTATTTTTGAAGAAGATATTGTCCATCAATTGATAAATGGTGAAAGGACATAAACAAGTAATTTTCAGACAAAGAAATTAAAACTATCTATAGTCATATTAAAAAATGCTCTAAATCACTATTACTTAAAAAAACGAAAATTAAAACAACTCTGAGGTATTACCTCAAACCTATCATATTGACTAATATGACAGAAAAAGGAAAATTAGAAATTGTAGAAAAAGATGTTGGAAAATTGGAACACTAATGCATCGTAGGTGGAGTTGTGAACTGATCCAATCATTCCGGAGAGTAATTTGAAACTATGCCCAAAGGGCTATAAAAATTTGCATACCCTTTGACCCAGCAATACCACTTCTAGGGCTGTATACCAAAGAGAACATAAAAATGGGAAAAGGACCTACATGTACAAAATTATTTATAGCAGCTCTTTTTATGGCAGTCAAGAACTAGAAATGCCTATCAACTGGGGAATGGCTGAACAAGTTGTGATATGTGAATATAATGGAATATTATTGTACTATAAGAAATGATGAGTAAACAGACTTCAGAAAAATATGGAAAGACTTGTATGAACTGATGCTGAGTGAAGTGAGTGGAATCAGGTAGGCATTGTACATAGTAACAACCACATTGTGTAATGGCTGACTTTGATAGACTTAGCACTTCCCCGCAATTCAAGGTCTTAAAACAACTCCAAAAGACTCATGATAGAAAATGCCATCCACATCCAGAGTAAAAATAAATATGGAAGTCTGAATGCAGATTGAAGCATGCTATTTGCTCTCCTTTTTTGTTTTCCTTCATTTTTTCTTTCTCATGGTTCTCATGGTTCCTCCCATTCTTTCTAATTTTTCTATATAATATGACTAATGTGAAAATATTTTTAATAAGAATGTATGTATAGAACCTATATCAGATTCACACTTTCTTGGGGAGGAGCTGGGGAAGGAGAAAATTTAAAACTTATGGAAGTGAATGTTGAAAACTAACAAATCATTAGTTAATTAAAGCGGGGGGGAGGACCGACATGTACAAAAATATTTATAGCAGTTCTTTTTGTGATGGTGAAGAATTAGAAAATGAGATGTCTATCAGTTGGGGAATGGCTGAATGAGCTATGAGCATATGTATATGAATGTAATGGAATGCTATTGTGTTATAAGAAATGATGAGCAGGCAGATTTCAAAAAGACCTGGAAAGACTTACATGAACTGATGCTGAGCGAAGTGAGCAGAACCAGGATAACATTGTACACAGCAAAAGCAACATTGTGTGAAGATCAACTTGACAAACTTAGCTTTCCTCAGCAATATGATGATCTAAGACAATTCCAAAATACTCCATGATGGAAAATGTTATTTATACTCAGAGAAGAACTATGTATGGAGTCTGAAGGCAGATGGAAGCATACTATTTTCTCTTTTTTTCTTTGTCATGGTTTTTCCCTTTTGTTCTGATTCTTCTTTCACAACAGGACTAATGTGGAAATAGGGGCAGCTAGGTGGTGCAGTGGATAGAGCAAGAGTTAGGAGGACCTGAGTTCAAATCTCACCTCAGACACTTGATATTCACTAGCTGTGACCTTGGGCAAGTCACTTAACCTCAATTGCCTCTTCCTGGGTCATCTCCAGTCATCCTGATGAATATCTGGTCATTGGATTCAGATGGCTCTGGAGGAGAAGTGAGGCTGGTAACATGCATAGCCCTCCCTCACTCAAAACAAAGTCAAGTGCAAGTCATGTCATTATTTCTCTGATGGCATGGTCTTCAGGAATGAAGGACAAACACACAATGTGGAAATATGTTTAATATGATTGTACATGTATAGCTAATACCAGATTGGATGACATCTTGGGGAGGGTTACTGCAAGGGAGGGGGAAAAATTTGGAACTCAAAATCTTACAAAAGTGACTATTGAAAACTAAAAATAAGTAAGTAAATTAAAAGATGGGGGAAGAAGACATTGTGCAGAGGAATCATGAATTTTGTCCTACCTTGATAGTGGGACACAAAGACTCTCATAAACAAAATTTGTATTTTCTTCAGAGTCTCCACCCTCTAACAGGATACCAAGTATCCCAGAAGCCTTAGCCTTGGTGGAATTTACTGAAAGAACACAGACTCTTATAGTCTTAGAATAGAAGAAAAACAATTTCAGTCTAAATGCTTCATTTATCAGATAAGAAAACTGAGGCTCAAGGTCACAGAAGCATAGTGAGTTGCAGAGCTGGGATTTGGACCAAGGTATTCTGATTTCAAAATCAGTGTTCAGAAAAGATGAAGAAGTATGAATTCCTCTAGGGGACCATTAGAATAGCCTCTCTTTCTTCCTTGAGGCAGAGGAGAGAGCAATGACATTACAGTTTCATAGCTGGATATCTCTTTTACAGTTTGGCCTCATGGACATTTGTCTAGCTAGGATTTTGGAGATTATTAAACATAGACATATACTGCGATTAAATTACTTGAGAGTGAAAATGATTCAAAAATTCCATTTTGATCACTACTAATGCAGAATTCCTTTAAATTAGACCTTTCATAGTGACCTTATCTCACCTCACAGACTAATTGCCAAAGTATATCAGCTCATTCCGACAGGTGCCAACCCATAACATTTTCCCTAGTCATGTCAACTTTAGCCTGAGTAATTAGACTTTTGTCAGTGGGTAGCAACATCATAAGAAGTATGAACCTCAGGGACCCTTTGTAGTCTAATTTTTTTTTAACCAATGACTTGAACAAAGACATAGGTAAAACATTCATTAAATTTATTAATGACCGGTAGAAAGACTCACCTATGCTAGCTCCGAACCCACAGCCCATGAATTTCCTCTAAAAAGAACTCCAAACAAATTCTGGAACAGTGGAAGCCCCACAGCAACACAGTGAAGGAGATTTCCGTTCCAAAGAGCCCTGAAAAACCAATCCCAAAGGTCCATCGCACATCGGATGGGAGTGGAGCCCTCCTCTGCCCCGGTCACGTGGCACTGAGAGGAGCGAGCAGATCCAAGCAGGCTTCAGGGACGGAATCTCCAGTGGCCGCAAAGGTCCCTCCTCACAGACTCACAGGTCAGTCAGAGAGATGGGCTGAGAGGGGAGCGGGGTGTCTCCGGGACTCGGGCCCCCTCAGGAGGCAGTGGCAGAGGCAGCAAGCAGCCAAAGGCTCCCGGAGCAGGCAGGAGCTCGGCAGCAGCTCCATTACAGAAGGTTTCTGCATAAACCCCTGAGGGAACTGAGCCTGGGAGGCAGCCCTGCCCCCACCTGAGCACCAGAAATTAAGCTCCCATTGAATAGCAGCCAGGCCAGCTGCCGAAAGCTCTGAGGCTGGGGAGAAGCATTTGAATCTCAGACCCCAAGCACTAGCTGGGCAGACCTAGGCCAGGGGTGGAGAGGACTCTCAGAAGTCAAGTAACTGGCTGGGAAAATGCCCAGAAAAGGGAAAAAAAAATAAGACCATAGAAGGTTATTTTCTTGGGGATCAGATGATTGCGCCATTCCTCTCTGACAAAGAAGACCAATGCTTACCATCAGGTAAAGACATAGGAGTCAAGGCCTCTGTATCCCAAACATCTGAAATAGATATCCAATGGGCTCAGGCCATGGAAGAGGTCA
>CM053771.1:178407739-178572865 GCA_028658325.1 Potorous gilbertii | reverse complement strand
GATTGGTGATATGGGTAATTAAAATGCTCAGTGTATTGGGGAGGGGGGAGAGGACAAATGGGGAGAAAATTTTGGAACCCAAAATCTTGTGAAAATGAATGTAAAAAGTTAAACAAATAAATTTATAAAAAAAATTTATTAATGACCCAAAGTTGGGAGAGATAAATCCAAAAAAAGATCTAGACAGTATGAAACATTGGGCTAAATTCAAATCTGGTCTCAGATACTTCATAGCTATGTGGTCCTAGGCAAGTCACTTAACTTCTGTTTGTATCAATTTCCTTAACTATAAAATGAAGTTCAGAATAGATAAAAGCCTTATGAAAGGTGATATGAGTATACAGAAGAAACAGAGCTCAAACACAGGTTTTTCTGCATTAAAATTCTTTGTTCTTTAGATTACATAAAGCCATCTCTCATTTATTTAAAGACATATCAAATATGATGTAGTTGTAAGCAGGCAAAAGAATGGAATTTTTCAGTAAATAAATACAGAAGGCAACAAACACTAGAATAAGTACTGAGTCTGAGGGATACCCTTGATAGATGGACTAAAAGAACAGTTTTAATTATGACAATTTTAGTTTCAAATATAGTTCACATTGTAGGCTAGTTGAGTTTCCAGTATCATAGGGGTTAAAAGAGACAGAGACATTTAAATCCAACTGTTTTTTTTTTCCATTGAACAAGCAAGAGAAAATCATCAAGTCATTTAGGAATTGAGATTTTGATAAGGAAATAATTCTTTGAGAGTCATGTTGCCTTCTTTCTCCCAAACTTTTTAAACCTAATATCCTTTTTAAAAAACTAAACACTTTATTGCTCTTTTTCTTGTAATACCAGAATACTTAGTTGAATTTTTCTAATTATCAAGTTTATTGGCCAAATAGCATACTATCTACATGAAGTATTTTCTTCCCCTCCAGGGTCCAAGTTAATGGCTACCAAGTCTCTCTCTTCAGATCCAGGATGACATTGTCAGCCATTGGCATAAGAAAGATTAGTTTGGTGATCCTATGAAGAATGTATTGGAAGTAGAGAGGGTGCAGGTAGGTGGTAAGTAGAGTAAGTGTACTGGGATGGTACTGCTGATACTAGAGAGGATGGATGGATACCAGTTGTATTTCAGAGGTAGAACTGACAGGATTTGCATCTCGATATTCTTAGGATTATCAGCTTAGAGCTCTAAGGGAGGACTCAAGAGGCTATTTTATCCCCTGTCATTATTTCATGGAGAGGAAACTGAAGCCCAAGGGGTGAAATATTTTGTCCAAGGTCTTAAACGTAATAAGCATTCAGGGGAGAATTGTAATCCAGGTTCTCGGGCTCCAGAAGTAATGTTCTTTCCAATGTACCACACAATTTTGGGCAAAGGTGAAATACATTATTATTAAATGGGAGGAATCCTACTTATAACATATAGTTAGCATATAGTTATGTTTTGAACTTTGTTAATATCACATGACTTCTTTTGTGATCATCATATCCCATTTTATTTGAAGACCTAATATACAATTTGAGTGCCAGCTGTTCTGTGTTTATTTTATAGAGCTGTACTATGAATAACACACATGTTCTGAATTGTTATTAATCCTCAGTCATCGTTATTTTCCTTTGATTCTATTTATGTTTAATAGCAACTCTTCCAAAAATGCTGTCTTTGAAGAAATCAAAAAGTAAAATTGATCAGTTCAGAGATCAAAATCATGACATCTGCCTTACTATCATCTTGTCCTACCATTAACTCAATCAAATCTGGAAGCTGTTCCATGCATGATCTCTTGAATACACTGCAGTTATATTGCATCACTAGCAGACACTGAAGCTACTTATTCCACAAACAAGAAGGATGAAAGGGGCAATGATTTCAGAACCAATTCAAGACTCTAGATTTCTGGCTTGGTCAAGGTATGTGTGTATATGTGTGTGTGTGTGTTTGTGAGTGTGTGTAACAGAAGAATCAGACCATGGACACATAAAACAGGTGTCATCAACATATTCTTCATCCAAGTGGAATAAGGTTGACCATGTTATGGTCTTATAACTGTATTAAGACAAAGAGTGAAATGAGGATGGTAAGACATTGAAAGACAGATGAGAGGTACCTATGCTATGAGAGAAAGGTAGAAAGTTAAGAGATTAAGGAAGGGATAAAAATGGGATGGAATACAGTCTGAACAGGTATTTATGGCTAGTAGTAGTCTTTCAGGATAGTAAATATCTAGCCAAGTGATAGGTCTTTGCTGTAACAGCAAACTCTCTAGAAACACAACAGACCAAGCCAAGCCTAGCATTGTGATTCCATATTTCACCTAAGCATATACATGACTTGGTCAAATCCCAATATTTTACTTTATTAATATCTGAGATGTGTTTACCCTTCCCCTTTCTGCTGACCTTCTGTTCACCTTTGGTTTGCTCTTGACTTTGAGGAAGCATGGCCCCTTTGGTTCCTTTTTTTATCTCTTGGCCCCTAGGCTGTTGGCTTATAGCAGACTCAGCCCATGTAGAATTATGCCCTGGTCCTAGTGTCACTCATGTCCTTGTAGTGTACCACAAAAGACTATTTATTGGCAGGACCCAATGTTTGCTAGCCTCTGAAAATATTCATAACAGACTACAATCCAGGTATTCTACTACAGGTGGAAATACTTTATCATGTTATCCTTTTTAGTAATCAAGCCAAAAAAAAAAACCTAGGAAGTCATCAAACTCAGGTGCAATCTCTTTCGTTGAATGTGATAACATTACTGGGTAGCACTCAGTGTTCTTGTGGGGATTAATGCATGAAAAATACCATTTTGCATAACAATAATGTCAAAAGCATAACTCTGAAAAGGTCTATCTTCATTATAAACTCAAGCAGGGGATTGATACAGTATCTTTAAAGACTTCCAAAATGCTTTGTGATTTGGCATTGTATGATATCTCTGACAAGATAGAGGATGAAAAAAAGTTTTCCATTTACGTACACAGGCACAGATTTGATCCCCTAGCTCTGTTTTTGAAGTCATGTTTGTTTTAGGTAAAGGTCACCAGGAAATGTGCCTTTAGAAACTTTAGATATTGGAAGAAAATAAAGAAATATTGGGGTGAACGACCTTTGTGTAGATCACTCTGTCAAGAATCCATAAATATGGACATGTGAGTAGAGACTTCTCCCATATTCAAAGATTTTGAGAACAAAATTCAATATTCAGAGTTATTGTCAACTGCCTTTTATTTGACAAATGCAGTTTCTGTGGCCTCAATATTTAAAGCACTTAACACCATATTTTCTTTATTGTTATTTTCCAAGGAAAAGCACTGTCTTTCCAGTAGCCTTTGTGTTTGTAATTCATAATAGTTCTCTATATTTATGCATTTTTATTCTGCTTTTTCTCTCTTAGAAGTTCTCTATTTGAGCCACTGTTTATCAAGAAACACCATGTGAAAGTTAATAATAACATAATTTAGAGCAATAATTACATTTTTATTCAATAGCTGTGGGAAAACACTGAGTTGAATAATGAGATAAAAATGAGTGTCTCAGTCCTAACAGGACATTAATCAACATATTAACTGTGTAGGCAAACTGATTTGAGGCTGTTATGGCTTAATTTGTCTCAAAATCATTAGTTTTAATGTATTGCATAATGTACTTTAAAATATGTGTTGAAGTGATTATATGTAAGCATTAGATTTCAACAGAATAGATGCGGCACTTTATTCCAGCATGAGTTATCCCTTTTTTATAGTATACAGTATAAAATCGATATTCCTGAAACTGGCATTTCAGAGCAAAGGTAAGATAAGATTAAATTAATTCTCCAACTTCCCTTCCTAAATCAAGTCAAAGCTGTGGAGGCCGTTTATTTTTTCTCCTTGAGTCAAATTGCTCACTACTGTTTAGTGGATTCTTTCAATTTAAGTAACCAACCTTGGGACTTATTTAAAAGTTGTCTCAATTCTAACAAAAGAAGGGAATTAGCTAAGCCCAGGATTCTCTTCTTTCAAATGTTATAAAACTTGTTCTTGTCCTTGACCCTCTGATGTTTTCTTTCTCCACACTCTATCCAAACTAGAGGTTAAGTGCCTTGAGGGAAGGGGTTAATACATAGAAAACTGGCTTAGGAGTCAGGAAGACCTGTCTCAAACCTTGCTTCTGTCATATTACATAGTGACTGGTCAAGTTACTTACTTTTCAGTACTTAAGGCATTGCGGGCTGCTAGATGGCACAGTGGATAGGGCACCACATCTGGAGTCAGGAAACCTCATCTTCCTGATCAAATCTGGCCTCAAACACTGTGTGATCCTCGGCAGGTCACTTCACTCTGTTTGCCAGGGTTTCTTCATCTATAGAAATGAGCTGGAGAAGGAAATGACAAACCACTCCTATATCTTTGCCAAGAAAACCCCAAATGGGGTCAGGAAGAGTCAGACATGACTGAAATGATTGGACAGAAATAACAAACTCTAGGCAACTTTTTAAGTCTGCGAGTTGGGGAACAGGTGCCAGCCTGCATTGGTAGGAGGAGTTTCCTCATCTGGAATCCCCTTTGCCAATGGAATCACCATTCTAGGCTCTATCCTATCCTAATCTTCATTATTTGCCTATATGAATTCTCACTTCAAGCCAAAAGTGGTCTCTGACTCAAAATTGAGAGCTCTTACTATTGCCCCCAGGGTGGGCGCTGAAGCTTAGAATAAGCAACTTACTCATGGTCAAACCACAAATTTTAGAGATGAGTTGAAACCCACAAATGCTTCTAGTCATTCCATATCTAATATCCTTTTATACCACACCATGTAAAGTGAAAAAAAAATAGAATCCTTTCAACTTCTGTTTGCTGAATATTTCTCTGTGCAATGATAATAGGTACATTGTGTCCTTTCCTCTCATCACTCTTATCTTTGCCTTAGGGGGTAAAAAGATGTTACATAAAAAGAGGGAGCTTGTTTTTGTAATTAAATATAAGCATCAAGCAACATCTGACACCCATATTTTATACATACTGAAATAAAACAATCCTCCCTCAGACTTGGATGGTACCATTTTTCTTGGCAATCTCCTGCCATGTCTCCTCAGTGTCTCTGAGCGATGCATGCTTTGGTTGGAGGCATTTTGGTGATGACATTTGTCTTTTCCTCCAAATGCTGCTGAACTCAAGAGGCTCCATTTGCCAGAGGCAGCCTATTTTCCTCCCTACAGTTGATTTGCACGTATTCCATAAAGTACAGCTACAGATGGGGTCACAAAGAGTCGGACATAACTGAAAAATGACTAACACAGCATCTGGAGCAAGTCACCATATCTGACTGTGATTGAACCACCAGGAGCTGTCACAGGGTTTCCAGGTGTAACTGAGCTACAGAGATGCCTTGGATTCTGAGCGTGAGTGATAGGCTGGGCTCTTGTTTGTTTCGTTTGTCCAAGATATTACTGTTCTTTTCAAGCCTTTCACTAGAAGAAACCATGGAGAGTTAGAAAGTTAGAAAATACCTTGAGCAGTCACTTAGTCCTTGCCCTCAAGTCAGATGACCGGCTTCAACAGAACTAATACAATGTTGAAGGACTTTGAAAAATTATACGTAAAGCTGTAAAATACTCACTCTAATCAACTGATAATCATTAAGCATCAACCATGTACCAGGCCCCATGCTAGGCACTAGGGATACAAATACAAAGAGTAAAATAATTTCTACTGCCAAGAAAATTACTCCAAATTTGCATATTTGAAGTTTTTGCCATATCTCCCCTCTTCTAAAAATATTATTCTCTCTACTTAAGGAGGGTGCCCAGGCCAGCTATCTCTTTATTTCCCATGAGGCTATACTCTTCTGGATTTCTTTATTATTTGGTTAAAAAACACAGCAACAGGAACGTTGTCACTGCAGTAGACTTCTTTGAGTGAAAGAGGACACGCTCCTGAATTATTTACCATCAACTTTTGTTCTAAACATTTTGTTTTCCTTCTAACAACCTTCGTGACGCTTCCAGGTACGTTTTTATAGAACCCTAAGTAGGAATTCTTATACTTAGGGTAAATTCTGTTGGGGAAGAAATTAAGCTAAAGAGAGACTGCACTGGATGCAGTCTTATTGGGAGAGCAGTTGGAAGTTTCCGACTCCCTTGAGTGCTTTGATTGGGTGCTGATAGAGGTAACAACTCATCCCCACAGAGCTTGGCTTATGTTGCTGTGGTACAATTGACTGTCCTCAACCATCTAAGAGGAGGGATCCAAAAATAGGGAAACCATAATAAGAACAACCTAAGGATAATAACCTTGATTTGGGGTGTGCACCCCACTTTCAAAAGTTACTCCCTGTGGAAAAAACCCCTTGGCTTTGCCCTAGACACAGTTCCACTCCTACAATCAACTTAAATACACAACTTTGAACTTTTCATTGATGCCATTAGATGTGTGAGCAATTTGAGGGTAGGAGTGTAGGTTACCTCTCACCTCCCTGGTGTAGCCAATATTTGGGCTCCACTCCCTCCATCACTTTTTATCACCTAACAGTCCCCTACTTCAACCTATTTGTTTATTGTTATACAAGCTTTCAACCTCACTCCTCAAATGATAGGTAATCATCCCCTCAGACTTGTGACCCAGGTACTATAGCTGCTACAAAGATACTTTTTGGAAATTTCCCTCCTTCTCCTGGCACAAAATACCCTGTCCTTCCCCCACATCATCTTATGACTATGGCACCCCTCAACTGGCTCTAGGCTCTGGAACAGAGACCAGTAAATAAGAGCCCTACAATCTACTTTTTCGTTTCTCATTTAAAGAGTAGGGTTAAAGTGTGCTCTACTTTGCAAATCTCTTTCTATTTCCCTTCAAACCTTTTCTTCCAAAATTTCCCTTTTTTCTGTCAAGGGTACCACTATCTAGTGATGTGCTAGAACTGGTTTGGACAGGCTCTCAATAGCCAATTCTTAAATTTTCTGTGTGAGCACCTCAGAAATCAGCAAATACTATGAATCAGGGTTTGAGATATTTTGTTGATTGCCTAGATTTACAAAAATGATGTAGAAGGGGTTAACAATTCAAACTAAACCAAAAATGTGTCATATGTATATTATTTCCCAGGACAGCTTGTTGTTAAACATTTACCATCACAAATACTTTACCATCATCCCACCAATCACTTAGCTTCACAACCTCAGTGCCATCTTCCTCTCTTCGCTCACTCCTTCACCCCCATGTCCAACTCATCTAAACTATTGAAACAGCCTCCTAATTGTTCTCCCTATCTCAAGTCCCTCTTCTTTCCAATGCTTCTACATAAATGATTTTCCTAAAGTGTAAATCTAACAATGTCATTCTAATATTTGAAAAATTCCAGTGGTTCCCTATGACCTTTACAGTCAAATATAATCCTCTTTGTTAAGTATTGACAACCCAGCCCCAACCTCCTTTTTATTCTTATTATACATTATTCCCTTTCTCGTCCATCACAGAACAATCAAACTGGCCATGTTGATGCTCTTGACACACAATATTCCATGTCCAGTCTCCATGGTATTGCCCTGGCTGTCACTAATAACTAGAATTCACTCCCTCCTTACCTCCGCCTCCTGGAATCTCTTCTACTTCAAGGCTTTTGTGATCCTTCTGAATTCTAGTCCATCCTCTTATAAAATTGCCTGTGCTTATTTTATAAATATACATGTTGTTTCCCCAAAAAATGTAAACTCCTTGAGAGCAGAGTCCATTTTATTTTTATCTTTTTATCTCTGAAACTTAGACTAGTATCTGGCATAAATCAAGAGCCTAAGAAATATTTGTTGATTGATCGATTTCTGGATGGAATTTCCAAATAGATTAAATCCATTTGAGACATTCTTCTGCTTGGTTTCAACTTTTAAAAACTTATTTGAATTCTCAAATTCATGAAAGAAATCCCAGTAAAAATAAGATACTTAATTTGAAAAAAAGATATGAAGCAATGTAATGCTCTATCAACAATATATTAGTGTTCTTGTCTCTCCACAACCCTTCAAACATCAGTGATGCCCATCTTTTGTCATCTACCAATTTGCTGAAAATGAGATGAAACTTCAGAGTTATTTTGATTTGCATTTCTGTTTTTTTAGTAATTTGGGTCATTCTTTCATATTTTGATGGTTTGTAATTCTTTTTAGAACTACTTGCTCATATCCTTTGAATGAATTATCCCTTGTTGCATGTCTTTTCATGTTACATATTTGTATTAGTTCCCTATGTATCTTGGATGTCAGGCAAAGGTGACATTTTGATGAAAAAGTAACTGGTTTTTTTTGAAAGAATTTATGCTGCGGAGGAGGCATTTAGAAAACTGACATTTGAGAATGTTTCCATAATTAAATGATTTTGTTGCCAAAAATACTTGTCACCTATGTAAACTTTCATATCTGAATACTTAAACTTGGAAAGAGAGTTGTCTAATATCTTCCAAATGAAGAGGTTCAGCAGGTTTTGAAGCAGTTTGTTAAAAAATATAACAGTACAACACCTTCAGATTGGTTTAGGTGAATGACTGATTGATAATATAGAAAAAGGAAACACTGGCCAAATTTCAACAATTCTTTTGTACCTGGTAAATAGATTGAAAAATCACTGTGATAAACGCAACCAGCAACATATTTTTGGATTTAATGCATCTTTGTATAATTTGGTTTTCAGCTCCGACTGACATTAAAAACAACTATCGAATTAAACTGAATCCAAAATCATGTACATGTATGTAATTTATAAAAAGACAAATCTATATTATCTAGTATATTTATTATTGCTGTTGTCTTTTTAGTGACTTTTCATGACTCCATTTTGGGATATGCTTGGGAAAGATAATGGAATGGTGTGTCATTTCCTTCTCTAGTTCATTTTACAAATGAGGAACTGAGGCAAATGATGTTAAGTGACAGGGTCACAAAACTAGCAATCTGAGGCTAGATATGAGCTTGGGAAGATGAGTCTTCCTGACTCCACAACTGGCAGTCTACTCACTGTGCCACTTAGCTGCTCAATCTATCTATACAGGTATAATTTAAATGTAAATGTATGTATATAAACTGTATATCTAAATATAACCAAGGTGTGTTTTTTTAACTGATTTGGTAGGTGATTAAAAAGTTGGATGATCACTACTTGAATTCCTCCTTAGCCCAATATGCAAAGTTTTCTTTCCAGTCTTTCATCTTTCATCTAACTCTGGTTTACTTCCCCTTGAAACTTCTAATTTAATTCATCCTCAAAGACCCAAATAGATCTTTATCCTCTATACTTGTAATTTTCCCAATTATTTAGTGTTTATATTTGCATGTATACCTATGTGGATGCATATTTGCATGTATGTGAATTGTGTCAAGAAAGAAACAAAGGAAGGAAGGGAGGGAGGGAGAGATGGAGGGAGGGAGGAAGGAAAGGCAGAAAGAACAAAAGAATAGGGAAGGTCTGTGAGAGATAAAATGGAACATTGGACTTAGAGTCAAAAGATCTGAGTTTAAGGTGCAGCTCCCCAACTCAAAACTATGAGGGCAAATCAATTAATCCCATCAATTAATTAAACCAATTAATCCCATATATAGAAAATATAATTCTTTAAGACCTAGTGGTCACTTGTAAGGATTAAATTAACATGCATTTGAAACTATTTAACTTTTTAACTATTATGCCATATAAATGCAATCTATGTAAGAGGCAAAAGGTATATGTATCTATGGACTATCTAACAAAAATTAGAATTGCATTTCAATCATTTAGCAAGTGTTCATAGAATGCCTTCCATGTATCAAGGTCTGTACTAACTATGCCGGGTTACATAAACAAAGAGACAGTGCTTACTCTCAAGAAGCTTGGTTGGTTGGTTGGTGTTGTCCTTCTTTCTCAAAGAGGACCAAAATGACATCACTATGATAAAGTGAAGTTTTAATGTGTATGACTATGGCTGATCAGACCAAGACGAGCCCGGAATGCTCTACCACAGATTGGGCACAGAAAATCCACGTGAACATTTGGGGTGGTTACGCCAAATTTGTGTATCCTACACTTCCTTTGTGCTGTTTCAATTCTGCTTTGCGCATAGAGAACAATACCCTTTCTGACATGGACATGTCATGCTGCAAGAAGCTTACTATCTATGAGGAAGATACAACATAATCCTATGTAAGTAAATATAGGAGTAATACAAAGGAAATATAAAATGATTTCCCAGTAACAGAGGAACTAACAATTGGGAAAGTTGTGAAAAAGTTGGGCTAAACAAGGCATGTTTAGGGCAAAAAAATATGTCTAAAGGACATATTTTAAAAATATCTAACAAATATTCTATAACCTTAATTAACAATAGCTGAAATTTTTCCAACACTTAAAGGATGGCAAACTACTTTAAGTCTTATCTTATTAGAACCTCCAAATGGTCCTTTGAGGTAAGTATTGCATGTCTTTTTGTCCCAGTTTGGTACATAAGAAAACTGGGACTCAGAAAGGTTATGATATATTCCCCTAGTCACATAAATAGTAAAATATAGAAGTAAGTCCCTCCTGACTCCAAGTCCAGTATGTTTTCCACTAAAGACACTGTCAATATAGTAAACTTTGACAGTATTTAACAAGCCTTCCTTCTCAGAGAGCAATTGAATTTTTGAAAATGTGAACACAATCATTTTTTAACACAATCATTTCTACTTTAAAATATATAAAATTAGCGTTTATATAGATTTACACATTGACATGATTTTTTTTCCCACAATCCTAAAAAGAGTAATTCTTACTTTCATCCTTTACAAAGAAAAGAAAAGGAAGAAAAAAAATTGGCTGCTGAACTGTATGAATGATGTGGTGGCACAATATGTGAATTGGTAGGCACTTAGCAATTAGGTACTTAGCAATGCTAATGTCAGATGCCAGACAAACTGGATGTCAAACAAAGACCAGCTCGACTTCAAAATTGTGTGTGCCACACAGAGTTGGCTGGATTTTTACATTTCACAAGATAAAAGGAAAGCAGATACTCAGGCTGCTTTCAGCCTAACCCAGAGGAAAGAGGAGTCCAAGAACCTAAAATTCAAGAGCACAGATTGAACAAAGGGTTAAATATCTGAGAACACAAATAACCTTGCAAAGTTCATTTCTTTCCCTCAGGTTTTGCATGTTTTTTCTTATTGAAATGTGCTTAAATGTATATTAAAAAGGCTAACAGTGAAGATGAAGCCTCTGTTCATTAAATTTCTTTGCTTTTTCATCAATTTAGTGGTCGTTTGTGAACACAGCATTTAGCAGTTCATCATCTGGAGGTGGGCAAGCCTCAGGGGGCAAGGAAGAGAACTGAACACATGGTCAATGAAATGGCCTGGCTTTTGCCATTTGTCCTAATACTACTTGGATGCTTGATGTTTGTTTTAAGCTATAAAGGAGAAGAAATGAACATGAATTCAGGAAAAAATAAAGAGTAAGGCTGCTTGAATGTGACATTATTACAACTAGCCATGTTGCTAATAAATTGATGCTTTGTTAATAGCACTTTTAGGTTCTTGTTGTTTTCATCAATGTGTTTTTGAAATCAGTTATTATTTGGAAGCAGATTTTTATAGTATTGGTTTTTCCAGTTTAACACAAAACAAAACAACTAGTTTCCTGAAAACTGTAAAAGGATCTCTAATGAGACAAGATAGCTGTACTGAATAAGTGTTTTATGGGAGGAAACTGTGGCCAGTTCTTAAGAGTTATTAACATGAATGACACAGGGCAAAGGATCTCATTTTCAGCAAGTTTGGAGGGCATAGGTCATTACAAAGTTTACAATGTTTGTTTTCCAACTGGTGCCAAGTAATTGACATGTAACCACAAATTGCAGATAAAAGTATTCTGTGAAAGAATAGGAGACACACTTGCCAATAAGAAGGAACAGGATCTGAAAAGATAGATGGTAACCGTGTCCTATTGAGGGAAGTTAAAAGGTGGGATTATTTAATACAAAGGAAGAAGGGAAAAAGAAAGGACAGTGAAGACTTAGACCTAAATTTCAGAAGCTGAATGTGGAAATTCTTAGGGAGAAACCATACCTTGTACAGCAAGAAGCGTTGATACGAAACACATGAAGTATCGGGAAGCAACAAGCAGCACTTAAGTGCCTACTATGTGCCAAGCACTGTGTCAGAGGAGGAACAGATTCGTAGTATGGATGGCAGGTCCTTCATGAAAGGTACTGACGCAGCTATTGGTCATAATACATTAACAAAGAGAAGTATGTTGTTCTCCTGATATACGCAGATTTGGGATGAGATAACAGATCTCCTGAAACTTATCAGACCTAGTGACCGCTCTCTACTTCAGATGATTAATGTGTGGAGGAATATGATGGAAAACATTTTTGGTGAAGAACTCTAGAAGATGAAATAGGAATGTATTATCAACAAAATGTACCCCAGACTACCTAGACCAAAAGAGGAAATGTGTGAGTTCAGAAAACATGAAACCTAGCCCAGAAATAAGACAGATGATAAAGAGAAGTTTCAATTAGCCACAAGCAGAGCACCTTATAAATTTTTGGATTGTTTTAATAACAACTTTATTCTTCAAACAAGGGCAACTGGTGCTTTGGACCCAAGGTTAACAAACAATTATTATTAACAAACAATATTATTATTATAATATAATTATATAAATTAAATAATAATTTAATCGTGAAAAATTTATTGAGAATCCACCAGCTCCAAATTGGTATGAAAATATCAGACAGCTTCTTCTTTTGTGACCTGGTCCTTTTTTGAGTGGTCCCATGAAAACTTTCCTCTCCTCCACAGTCTGGAACCCACCATGACCAAATTTGGCTGTGGTATCAATAAACTTCAGGTCAATCTTCTCCAGAGCGCGATGTTTGGTCTGTACCAGAAGCACTTTCGCAGGGTGAGGACACGCTTCTTGGTCCCAATGACACAGCCTTTCAGCATGATAAAGTCATTGGTCACTTCACCTTAATAGACAAAGCCTCCCAGAGGATTGATGCTCTTGTCGGACAGATCATAATCTGTGGATGCATTGTTTTTGATCAGTTTGCCATCCTTGATCTGGTAGCCCTGGCCAATCTTGTAGATCTTTTTGTTGATCTCAGTGCAATGGTGGTAGCCCTTCTGACCAGCTCGAACCACAGAGAAGGCTACCGGGCGGGATGCCAAGTTCCAATATAAGCCACCTTACACAGTCCTCGGTGGGTTTTTTGGGGCAGTTTCTTGGTGGGCCAGTGACTAGCGACACCTGTGTAACCCTTGCGCTTCATCACCCCAATGATATCAATCATCTCATCTTGCCCAAACATGGTTGACACCACCTGCTGCTCCAGCTTCTCAGGGGCGCAGTTCAGTTTCTCAGCCACGCTACCGCCATTCACCTGGACCTCCATCAGGTGAGACTTGTTCTGCCTCAGGTGGAGCAGGCTCATCTGGGTGTGGGCAATGACCCGGATCACCTGGCAGTACTTCTTCATGCTGCTCAAGTCTTTCTCCAGTTGCTTTTTGCCATCCTCATCTTGCCACTTTTTGCAGTATTTGGTGAAGACCTTCTTCTTGGACATATGACAATTCTTATAGAATTGCCTCTTACCCTCATCCCTGATGTGCTCTGCAAAGATGGTTTTAAAGCTCCGCAGGCCTCGTGGGGTTTGCACATAGCCCTCG
The DNA here is from genome assembly GCA_028658325.1 of Potorous gilbertii. Taxonomy (NCBI): domain Eukaryota; kingdom Metazoa; phylum Chordata; class Mammalia; order Diprotodontia; family Potoroidae; genus Potorous; species Potorous gilbertii. Next base: position 178,559,222 of record CM053771.1, on the reverse strand, counting down.
ATGCCCACAGTGACTATGGGGCACGTCTGCACAATCGTCACAGCTTTGACCACTTCTTTCTTACTGACCTTTGAGCCAGGCCTGTCCTCCCCTCGAACAAAATGGGTCATGCTGACCTTGTAGCCCAGAAAGGCAGTCAGATGGATGGGCTTGCAGGGGTCATCTTTGGGAACCTCTTCACCCTCCCCCGGTGCCTGCTGGCTTCTCTCTCAAGGCAGGAAGCCCAGAGACCCATGCCTGGGAGTGGAGAACTTCCAGTGGGACGTGCTGCTAATGTACCTGTGGCTGCCACCGAGGCAAGTTTGGAGAGAGGAACAAACAATTATAAATTTTGTTTTAAAGTAGAAAATGATGAGGGCCTTGGGAGAAATGATTGCTTCATCTAAGAATCTGGTATAGAAGAGGCAAACTGATCCAGTTTGACACATTCCCTACATTTGGAAAAAGCAGATTTCAAAAAAGATTCAGAGAAAGAATAGGCAGGATCTCAAGACCTCAAATTCTACAGGGAAAGTCAGGCCTGGGCTTTGGGATGCTCCCAAGAATGAAATTCTGAAGTTAGAAAAAAAGATTTTTTTTTTTTATGAGAATGAAAAGGTGTCGTTCAGAGGTTCCGGAAGTGCATGATACTGCCCCCTAGGGGATACTGAATGATCCAGGGGGCAGTAGGAGTCGGATTCTATTGCAGTTTATTGAATAAAAATAATGGGGTGGTGGAAACAAGGAAAGAAAAGATAAGAAAAATTTGAAAAATTATTGTACATGTTTCATCTGTTGTGTAACAGAGTTAAAGTTATAGTGATTACATTATTTTCCAAATAAACACACCAAAGGCAAGTTATAACTGAGTAGTGGTTAAGACTGCTGGAAAATTTTAACAAGCAGGTGTTGGCAGGTGAGCATGTTGCACGTTATTGGGAAGTCCAGCATGTATCAGTAGGAATATGTGTATGTAATGATTTAAAATATGACACAAATCAGTTTTTTGTGCAATATTTGTGTCATCAAAATTTCAATGCAGGGAAAAACACTCAAACTTATAATAAATTATTAAATTTAAGATGCCATTTGAAAAATATATATATGTTTTATATATATGTATATATATTATGTACATGTATATATATTATATATATATTTAAATGATACAAATTTTTAAAAAAACTATTAAAGGGTTAAAGAAAGTAGATTTTCACTACAGGAGGGGTGACTAATTTTATTTTGAAAAATGAGCCACCATCACAGGACCCTTGAGGGTACAGTCTTTCAAATGGCATTATATTCATCCAGCATTGGATATACCTTTTCTCCATGCAACATGGCATACTGGTCCAAAATGAGGAGGTGCTCCCCACTACCACTACTATCCTCTACCATCACTCAACAAATTTTCTTCTTTGAAATTTATGTAATCTAGATATATGATGCTATCAGGATTTTGGTGGCAATTATCTACTGGCCCTAAGGTTATTTTCCATCTTTTCTCATGTAGTTCAGTATTTAGCTCAACATCTACCCTGACAGCCATGGACTTCAATATATATGTTGATGTCTCCTTCTATATCCTTATATGCATTTCATCAGTGTAACAACAAGGACCCCAGCATACACAGGAGGACCTACTATGCAAGTTCTTGGATCTGCTTTTCTAAAAGGAAAGAAACTTTTCAAGGGTCAACAATCAACAGAAGTCATGATTTGCTTTTGTTCTCTAATCTCAACTAGAATGGGAATCTAGAGCAGCAAACTTTTATTCTTCCCAAATTGACTATGTTATACTCCTCCCATGGGGAATTCCAAACCTTTTCTCTCCTTATGCCTCCAACATCATTCAATTTCATTTGGTCATTTGAACTGCCTTGCTGCCTCCAAAATCATCAATGGCATCTTATTTCCTAAATCCAATGGTATATTGTCGATCTTTACCTTTCTAGACCTCTCCATAGTATCTATATTCTTAATCAAACCCTTCTCCTAGAGATCTTCTTCTCTCCGAGTTCATATGATACTGCTTCCTGATTCTCATTAACTACCAGAGAAGTTAATGCAGTATGACACACCTGAAAGGTTCTAGAATCAAATAACTCACCTGTGATACTTATTGCCTTTGTGACCTTAAGTAAGTCATTTGAGCTTCAGCTTCCTCATTTGTAAAGTTAGAGTATAGGACACCTGATGCCATGAAAACTTTTCAACTCTTGCTGGATCATCTCTCACCTTCTGCCAACTGAATTTTGGTGTTTCCCAAGATTCTATCCTTTGTCTTCTTTTTTTTTCTTTTGACAGTCTGATCAGCTGTCATGGATTAAATGACCAACCCTAAACACATAGGTGGTATGGTGGATAGAGTCCTAGACCTAGAGTCAAGAAGACTCATCTTCCTTAGTTCAAATCTAGCCTCAGACACTTACTAGCTGTATGACCCTGGACAAGTCACTTAATCTTGTTTGCTTCAGTTTCATCATCTGTTGTAAAATGAGCTGGAGAAGAAAATGGCCAACCACTCCAGTATCTTTGGCAAGAGAAGCCCAAATGGGGGCACAAAGAGTCAGACAAGACTTTTAAAAAAAGGCAACAACAAAAAGCACATGAATCCCAGATTCATCTATCTATTTCTACTCTATCTCCTGAACTGGAGTCCTACATCATGAGACAGATGCTTATTGGTCATTCCCATGTGTACTGTAGGCATCTTAAATGCTAGATGTCTAAAATGGAATTTGTAATCCATCCCAATCTAACTCCAAATACAACCCCTCTTCCATGGAACTTTATTTATATTAAGAATATTGCCACCCTTCTAGTAATTCAAGGTCATCCTTAGCTCTTCCCTTTCCTTAAATTTGTTTTTAAAAGAAGAATTCTGAAGAATGAGAAAAACCAGAGAGCCAGGGGAAAAATCAATATGAAGTAGACCAAGGGCATTCACAGGGAGTCTTTTGAGCCTATATGGATTTTCCTAGACTCTGATGTGGTTTTCCTCAATAAGCTATACCATTACTCCTTTTTTCTTCCTCTTCTAATGCAGAGTGGGATTTTAGATTTATCAAGGGTTTAAGAGAGAAGAATTTTCTCATCTGTGTACGGCTGAAAATCCCTGGTAAAAGTTTTTAACTGTGGCAGGTGTCTCAAAAGTTGTAATTTGATCACCTCTGAGTCAGAATAAGGAAAGGAGAAAATGAGAGAGAGATTATTTTGACAGTAACTATTGGATGAATTTAAAGGGTGAAACTGGAAGGCAAAGAAACCTTGTGTGAAGCCAGTTTCAGTAAACCACATGTGGGATAGCCACTGCTTGGGCCAACAAGACAAGTGTGGGCACAGAAAAGAAGGTCTGTTTCACTCTTTCAAAATAAGAATCCAGAGTGATGAATTCACATTTTTTGTCTGCACATTTTTCTTTACTTATGTAGTTTAAATGTGTCTTCAAATTGAAATCCTAAAACAGAAAGGGTATTGCCATTTGAAATTCTACTTGTTTCTAAAACTCAATTTGTTCAAAAATGTTGAATGTCCTTTAAAGTTTCATATGTAAATTTAGAGGTCATTTTGTAGTTGCTTTCTGGTTCCAAATACCTTATTTCCTAGAGATTTTGAATCAAAGGGTAAGCAGCTATGTCTCTAGGCTAATTTGTGTGATTCTACTCAGAGCCAGTAAGATAGTCTAAATGACTTCTCTGGGAACTTTGCAAACCCATGACCTTTTGAAAAGGTAAATATGTTTAGAGGCATTGTTTATAGGCAAAATAAGAGACAAATAATAACCATTCCCATTGACTTTCTTACCAAGAGAATCGTGATTTAGCCAACAGAATAGATCGCTAAGGAATCAATACTGCCAATACTAGAACTTCCCCTTTGTGTCACTCTGGCTTATCAATCTCAACTGTGCAAAACAAACTTGTCATCTTCCCCATTCAACTCTTTCCTCCTTCCAGCTTCCCAATTTCTGTTGATGGCGCCACCATTTTGGCAGCCAATCAGGGTTAAAACTTTAGTCATCATTGACTCTTCCCTCCCCTTCACCCACCATGTCCAATCAGATGCTTGATTCAACTCTTTATTCCACTTCTGTAATGTTTCTCACATCTAATCCCTACAGACTAAGGCAAGGATGGGGAACCTGCAGTCTTGAAGCCACAAGAGACCCTCTAGGTCTTCAAGTGTGACCCTTTGACTGAATCCAAACTTCACAGAACAAATAAAAGGATTTGTTCTGTAATACTTGGACTCAATCAAAAGGTCACACCCAAGAATCAAGGTTGCCTACCGCAGAAGCTATTATTCTGCTTTGGGCACTCATTACCTCAAGTCCGTTCTGGTAAAAGTCTGTAAGTTCAGGATTTCTTAAATTCTTTCTACTCAGAACCCATTCAGGGCTTCTTAAACTGTGGGCTGCAGCAGCTGAACTCCTAGCTCCTACTCCTTTCTGCCTTCTGCAATTCATCCTCCACACAGTTACCAAATAATTTTCCTAAAGAATAAAATTGAATAGACTATGTCATTCCCCTCTTCAACAAACCTTAGTAGTTCCCTTTTTACCTCTAGGATAAAATCCAAATTCTTCTCCTGGCATTTAATGTCCTTCATGATATGGTCTCAGATTACTTTTCTAAGCTTAGGGCATAATGTTCCCATCAATGCACTCAGGTTACAGACCAACTGGCCTACTTACTCTTCCTTGAATTTGTCACTCCTTCTCAAATCTTGTGCATAGGTTCAATCTATTCCTCATATCTGGAATATGTTCTTCCCTACCATGTTCCTTAGCTTCCTTCACAGCTCAGCTCATGTGCCACCTCTTATAGGAAGCCTTTCTTCATCTCCTTAGTTATTACTATTCTCTCCCTCCTTCCAGAGTGTTATACAGAGGTTTACTTGTTTTCATGTTGTATTCACCCCTATATAATGTCAACTTTCTAAGGGTAGGAACTATTTCATTTTTATCACCGTATCCCCAGGGCCTGTGCAATCCCTTATATGTAATAGATGATCAATAAATGTTTGTTGCATTGGAAATGATCATTGTCTTCAAATACTTGAAGAGCTGTCACCTGCAGAAAGGGTTTTGAATTAGACATTTGACCTAAGGCAGAACTGGAAACAATGGGTAGAGAATGTGCTCAATGGCTTATTGTTGTGTCTGTCATTTTTGAAGAAGACCATGACATCAGAGAAATGATTATATGACTTGCACTTGACTTTGTTTTGAGTGAGGGAGGGCTGTGCAAGGTCACCAAACTCACTCTCTCCTCCTGAGCCATCTGTGTCCAGTGGCCAGATATTCATCAGGATGGCTGGAGATCGCCCAGGATACAGTGGAAGAAGACCTTGGCCCTTTTAGGCTGGTCTTTTCAGGTACTCACTTAGAGGGAGGTGGAACTCCATTGAGTGAATAGGCCTCTTTAAGAAGTAATCAGGGAATGGCCCTTCTAATGAACAAAAGAAAAAATAACTAAATCAATCTGGGAGGGAAATAGAAACTATTACTATTGTAATCATTCTAAGTTAGTCATTAAGAGGAGCTTAGGCAGGGATCTATTGTTGTCTAGGCTATAGGCTTCAGAGTGCATTGGTTTGAGGTACTGGGAAAAGGAAGGAAGGAGGGAAGGAAGGAAGGAAGGGGAGGATGGGAGAGAAGGAGAAGGAGAGGAAGGGAGGAAGGAAGGAAGGAAGGAAGGAAGGAAGGAAGGAAGGAAGGGGAGGATGGGAGAGGAGGAGGGGAGGGGAGGGAGGGAAGGAGGAAGGGAGAAAGGAAGGAAGGATTTGGGCACAATAATTAAATCAGCGAGTCCATTGCTTCTGGTTTTTCCAAAAAGGTATGGTAATCTACCCTCTAACTCTATTCGCTATTCTAGTGATTCCAAAACTCTTTCCCCTGGCCATGACTTTCAGCTAAGTGTGTGACTCCTAGGTCATTTCCCATTACACTAGACTTCCCGTTTCTGGAGCTAAGGAGAGAATCAAAGACAGAGATAAAGAAGAAAGTGATACTTTGCATGAGTAGCACACACAAAAAAAATCTTACAATAAAACAATAAACTTTCCATCTAATTCTCTTTACTTCTTTGACTAATTATAATATAGGGAAAATAAAATGTGACAGTTTCATTCTGTTACAGTCATCAAAAAGGTGAAAATTCTTTTGACGCAAAAAAAAATTAGAAAAAATGTATTGAATGCCATCAGAAGCCTATTTAATATTCCCACAAAACCTGTCTAAATGTAGTGATGAACTACTGAGCTAATTTATCCTAAGACATAAGAACTTTTATTTTGCTTTCTAAGGAAAGTTTTTCTCTATTAGATATAAGGTACTGACAGTGATGAAAACCAAGTCAGCAAAACTACCTTTAGATTGCCTTTTTATGCCTAGTACTTCAAAATTTATAGTAAGATAAAAACCCTTGATTTCTGTAATTTTCACAAGTATGTTTCAAACCTTGATTTTAAGACTGAACTTTAGTTCAGTGGAAACAGCCCCGGATTTGGAATCAGAGGACTTGTGTTTGAAGGCAGGCTTTACCACTGTTATGTGTGTGACTTTGGGCAAGTCATTTTAGTCTTCGAGCCTCACTTGGTTGCTTCACCTAGACAATGAGAAAGTTGTATTTGATAATCTAAGAGGTTTCATCCCGCTGTAAATTCTATAAAACATTTACAATGTACCACTGGAGAGAACAGAACCTGACAGCTCTTTTCCCTAGAAGTTTCATCATCATCAGTTCATACTCCCTGAGCACTATCAATGGGTTAGATACTTTCCATAAAAGGAGCACAAACAAAATGCCCTCTCTTCTAATAGGGTATATAGGTATGAATGATGAAGGCATGGTCATTGCCTTAATGACGTTTTTGCTAGTTTGTTCCTTACCAGCTATGTAGCATAGTAGATAGAGTGCTGGTCCTGGAGTCAGAAGACCTGAGTTTAAATCCAGCCTTGGACACTTAATAGCTAAGTGGTTTTTTCCCAAAGTCATATCCCATAGTCAGTGGGAATGCTGGGATTGAACCTAGGCCTCTGTATTCAAATTCATCATTCTTTCCATTTTACCATGCTTTTCCCAGTTTCTAAAATAATAAATACAGTTCTAAAATAATGAATTTGTCTAAATTAAGCAAATTAATCTAAAATAATCTTCCCATTACTCTCTTGCTTATGAATCTTCAAAGGCTTCCTTTTTGAGTTTAGGATGAAACACAAATTCCTCAATTTGGCATTTAAAGTTCTTTACAATCTGGCTCCAGCCTGCTTTTTCTAGACATTTCATGTTACTCCCCTACATACACTCCGTATTCCAGACAAAGTCTTCTGCTTATATTCCCTTAAGTAAATATTTCATCTCCCGCTCTGACTCCCATGTCCATGCACTCCCTCTTCATGTCAGGCTCTTAGAATCCCTTCCCTCATTCCATTCTCATATCCCAAAGTAGCATCCTTGAATGAGAATCTAAGAAGTGGAGGTAAAGGGAAAACACTGCAAACATGGAGGAGAGAAACAGGACATAGAATGGTAGCAGATCACTTTGGCTTGAACCTGGAATGGGGGAAGACAAATTGTGTGAAATAACCCTGGACATGCAGACTGGAACCAGAAAAATGAGCGTTCCCCTGGCAAAGCCTTCTGGAGTCTAAGGCTATGTCTCCCCTACCCTCACCCCCATCACAAATGACAGTTATAATCACAACAGAGAAGCTCTTTTATAACGAACTCAGTCAATACAGTACTCAGTTGAGGGAGAAGATAGGGTTCCACATCCTCAAAAGTCTAGCCATCTATTTTTATTGATTAAGTAATATGATGGGTTCTAGGAATTGGGTTCTAGGAATAGTATTCTGGAAATAGTATGCAGATTAGCTTGACCTGCGAAGAGATTGGAAGCAGAAGGACCAACATTCAGATGTCTGGGAATGATGGCAACAGGAACAGACCAACAAGGGATAAGACTGAGAAATATTTTTAAAGAATTGAGACTTTGGGGAGTGATTTGTTATTTTACAGGTTGTGGAGCTGAAAGTTAATTAGAGATTATCGAGTCCAACATCCCTAGCTTGTTGTTCTTTTATTTTGTTTTTACAAATGGGAAATTGAGCCTCATCGGAGTGAAGTGCCCTGAACAATGTTACATAATAGAATTGAGAGTCAAACATAAGATCTCCAACACCATATCCAATATTATGGATCTCTTGTTGAAAGAATGAATGAAAGAGGACAGCCCTACCAGGCAACCATCATTATCACTCCACCTTTTTTGTTGCTTACTGTTGTTGAGTTGTTTCAGTCTGTCCTACTCTTCATGACCCCATTTGGGGTTTTCTTGGCAAAGATACTGGAGTAGTTTTTTATTTCCTTCTCCAGCTCATTTTATAGATGAGGAAGCCGAAGCAAAGTGACTTACTCAGTTTCATACAGTTAGTTAGTGTCTGAGGTCAGATTTTAATTCAGGAAGAAGTCTTTCTGACTCCAGGTCCAGCATTTTATCCACTGCACCATCTAGTTTCACCAATCATTCCACCTAGTCCCCCATAAAGGCATTATAATTCCCTTTCCCAAGGTCTCTTCTGCTGAGTAATTTAGGTTGTGATGATATACCCTGATTCCCACATACATGGATACTTACACAACATTGATGGGGCACACACACACACACACGCGCACACACACACACACACACACAGACACACACACACGAGACATATTTCCCAAGTTTTAGGGAAAGTGGATCATTTGCTGGACAGGGAGTTTCTAAATGAGAAAAGTGCCACCACTGGAGTTAACATGTTAGAGACTGGGCTGCTGAGCATTCTCTGGGGCTTTCCTCTTTCCCTTATTAATCACAAGCTTTCTTTTGAAGTAGAACAAAAACTTGGGATTCATTTGCTTCTGAATCTTTTGGCATCATAATACCACTAACAGAAGGAAGTCATAAAAGAGGGAGATTTGGGGAAAAAATGATCACTTTAATTCTGGACATACTGAGTTTAAAATATTAGAAAGGAGTACAGGTTGAAATATCTAGTAGGCCTCTAGAAATGTGAAGTAGGAGACTGTGGAGTTCAGGCTAAGTCTACAAACATGAGATAGTTGAAACAAACTCTTGGATGATAGAGGATCTAGGTTCAAATCCTGCCCCTCACACTTAATACCTATGTGACCCCAGGTAAATAATGCTCTGTGCCTCGGTTTCCTCATCTGTAAAATAAGGAGTTGAAGTAAATGACTTTTTGAGTCCCTTTCAGATTTAGACTATTATACCTATGGGGGGGGAATATGGTGGTCATCTGCACAGAGATGATATGTACAGTGTTAAAAGTAGGTTATTTCTTTGAAGGAGATTGCTATAGGAAAATTACACATACTACTTTTACATGATCTTACATGCGATGCCAGTCCTTCTCATTCTAACTAAACTCCCTCAAAATATAAGCACTCAACTAAATTGAGTTTGCCAGAATAATAATCCAAAGATTCGCTTGACATAGGTGTAATTTTAAAATGGCAAACAAGCTGATAGGAGAGCTCTCCATAAGAAAGGTGGTTAAGATCTTTACTTCTGCAAACTGGAAAGTTCTTTGACTAACAGATGCTTTTATTATTAAATGATACTCTACACCTAAAACGGTGCCACCAATAATCACACCTTTGCATATCTAAGTATGGCTAAAAACCTAATGATCTACAATCCTTTCCACACAATATGTGCATAAGGTTTGTTCATGATTTGGATGGTCCAGTTTTTCTTATTAACTAAATCCTACAGCAAAAGTTTCAGTTCTAAATGATATTCTAAAATACAATTTGCTGCAGCTTTAAAGAAAGTGAATGCATATCCTTTAGCTATAATAAAATAGAAGTCTAGTCTTCAAACATTATTGACAACTCTAATGTCCTTAGGCTAATAGAATAATTGAGTTATAGTTAGGGACCATCTAACCTAGTTTGGCATCCTCCCTTTACAGAAAAGGAAACTGAGGTCCCTAGCAGTATATGATTTTTCCAAAGTCATAAAGATAGGAGGTGATAGAGATACAATTTGACAAAGCTAGCCCTCTGTTCACTGGAATTTCATCAATGTTAGTACACTGACTACCAACGCAGGCCCTATTCTTCCATTAAATTTGCTAGGGTTTAAAAAAAATCAGCATATGAGGCTAACCTGATTATTGGCCTGCTGATATAACAATAACATGTTTGACAGTTGTTTTCACAAGATGAGCCTTTCTAAATTTTATGAAGGTGGTCCTTGGACATAAGAGAACATTTCCAGATTGGTAGGACCAGCTGGACTTGGCACTCAACTTACATAATCTTCAAGAGCCCATGTTCATCCCAGTGTCACAATGGGGCATAAAAGAAATGGAACATGCCCATAGATGATTTTGACATCTCAAGGTAGTAGTGGATTTAAGAAGTGGTCAAGCTTCCTAAATGACCATTTGAAAAGAGAACAGTTCACCAATACCATATTACAGTAAGTTCTTGACAGTTGGTAAAATTCACTAGAATTTAAGTGGGTAGTTTAAAATTACACCATCTTGTTTCAATTTATTCATCTACTTAAGGATATATTGTGTAACTAATTTATATTGCTGGACATATCTGCCATTTATTCTGCTCAAAAGTCATACATTTTTTAGGTGTCATAGCAAGATTAATTTATGGTTCGGGTTGTCAATCTGCTCTTAAAAATTTTTTTAATTTCAAATCCTCTCTTTCATGCTATGTGGCACCGAACTCTAGGGTCTCCACAGACACAGATCCGGCATCAATAGAAATGGCAAGGCACTCTCTCAGCACAAAAAACCATGCTTCTAGTGCCATCTCACTTCCCCAGGACCACCAAGTTCCACTATGTTTCCATTTCAGATACCCCTGGGACCCACCTCCCCTACAAAAGTTGCCTAGTCTTGCAGTTTTCAGTTGTATCTAACTCATAAGTTGTGATAAGTTTTCAGAACAAACTTTAAAGTGCTATATAGCCATTATTGTTATCATACACACAATAACAATATATTATTACTCACTATTATCTTGGCTAGAATACTATTATGGATTATATGCAGAAGGAAGTTTTTAAAATAGAATGATAGCAGGGCCTTCCATGAATCTAGCATCCAAAGCACAAAGACTTCTCCTTATTCTACTGAAATATCAGTATTTCAAGCATTTGTTAGAGACACCAACTATGAATTATAGATTTAGAGTCAGAAGGGACCATTACAGGCCATCTGGGCTAAATATCTCATACAAGAGGAAATTGAGGTCCAGAGAAGTGATTTACCCAAAATCACTTAGATTACAAGTGAGGGAGGCAAGATATGATGGACTCCAAAGCCAGTTTTTTTTTCACTGTACTACTATCTCTTTAAGTTGAAAAGCAACACATCTGAACATGTTATTCAGGATCCCTACAGAAATGCTTCTATGAATTAAGGATTAATGTTATGCTATCAACTTTTGTTTGTCGTTGTTCAATCATTTTTTGTTGTGTCTGAATCTTTGTGACTCATTTGGGGTTTTCTTGGCAAAGATACAGAGTTAACATTTCTTCTTCAGTTTACATTATAGACAAGAAAAGTGAGACAAATAGGGTTGTCCAAGGTCACATAGCTAGTAAGTTTCTGAGGTCAGATTTGAATAAGGTCTTCTTGTTCTAAGAAGGTGCTCTAACTATTGGGCCACCTAGCTGCCCTTTTGTAGAATGTTTGTTTGTCTTTTGCAAAACCATAGTTGAAAACATTGCTCACAGGGCATTCTTTATACAGCAACATATGACAAGGCTCTCCTCAAATTAATTTCTGGGAAAAAAAATGAGTCTTTCAAATGAACGTTGTCTTTCCTTTTGTCAGTCCCCGAAAATGCAAGGTGACAGAATGAAAGAGAACATTTAATTTGGAAGTAGACTATCTAAGTGTGAATCTTGGCCCTCCTGCTTATTTCCTGTGTGACTCTGAGCAAGTCGTCATCCTCTCTGATCCTCAATTTCCTCATCTTTAAAATGAATTAAATAAAGTAATTGGATTAGGTGATTAGGCAAATTAGATATAGCTCTAAGTCCTATATAAAGAGTTGTCCTAATGATTCAATATTAAGTTAGAAAAATGTCTCTGTTGGAGTTGCCTAAGGATCTATGCTTGACCTTGTGCTATTAAATTTTTTTTATCAATTAAATGAATAACAGTACCCTTATCAATTTTTCAGGTGACACAAAGGTTGGAGGGTCAACAAATGTTTTCAATGAAAAGACAGGATTCAAAAAGATTCTGATAGGTTCAAGCACTGGGCCACATCTAATAAAGTTGGATATATTAGGAAGAGATGAAAAGTCGTACATCTGAGTTCAAAATATCAATCCCACAGAATGGAAAAAAAAAGATGTAGCGAGAAAGCAGTTTGGGGAGGAATTCAAGTTCAAAACAAGTCAATAACATAATGCAGTAACTAAGAAAGATAATATTATCTGAGGCTGCAGTAGGAGACATCTAGTATTCATTGCTGGAAAAGTTGATTCCATTATTCAGTGTGGTCAGGCAGCCTCTGGGGCATTGTATTCAACACTGAATATCACAAATTAGGAAGGATTCTGGTAAGCTATGAAGAGTTTTCTGAAGTGGGAAATTAGATTGGTAAAGACCCTATTATCTTATGAGGATTGACTGAAAATCATAGAGTTCTGTTAATTTAAAAAATATATTTTTAAAACTAAAGAAGGAGAGGAAAGGCAAAAGATGTAGAATTGATACATTTTCAGGGGAAGAGACTGAATTGTTAGCTGTACTTGTTTTGCTTTGTTACACAAGATCTGTCATGGAGTTTGGATAATCTATAAATGTTTGTATTGTAAAAACAAAACATCAATAAACTTATTCAAAAAGTAGAGATGGAGAAAAAAGAGATGAGGATGATTAGCTAGAGGAAGGGAAGACTACAGGAGGACATGATAGCTATATTCAGATGTTTGAAGAGGGATGGGACTTCTCTCCTGCTTGGCCCCAAAGGTATATCTAGGGGAAAGTTGCAAAAAAGCAAATTTAGGCTTTTCTTAAGGAGATCATTCCTCATAATTAAAGGTCTCCAAATACAAATGGGCTGCTTCACCGGGGATTGGGTTCTCCTGGAAATCCTCAAGTACCAACTGGATGATCACTTTGTGTAGTCATATTGTAGAGAGAATGCCTATTGAACATTTGATAATTACTGAGGTGACTGAACTCAGAGTTCATGGGCTTATGTGTGATCCTAATATATGATTGCAAGCTCTGCCTTCATGAAGCTTGAATTTTCTCAATATTTCTAGATATTTTCTCATCATTTCCCCACTTTTTCTCTTCTACTTGCTTATTTATTTCATCTTCAGTTAGCATTTTTTCCAATTCAGCTGTTGCCTACCAAAAAAAAAACAAACCTTATTCTGAAATCTAGGAATTCATCTTCAACTGTATATGATTTAGGATATATAATTAATGACATTCATAGAAAAGTATGTTGAAAAAGAACTATTTTCCCGTGGTCCCCAGGGTGCATTTATTTGTGTTTCTACCAGTGTTAGGGCTAATTACCCTGTAGTTAGAGCTACTTGAGTGTGGGGAAGGGAGAGAACTAGCTTGATTTACCAGATAGCAGACAAAGTAAGAGAGTTGAAGGAATACCTACTTCTTTTATCTCCATGTTATTGAGGAGAATTAAAATGTTCCTTGGAAGAGTAGAATACTTTAAAAGGAAAAGAAAGAATCTGAAGAGAAAGAGTAGAGCCCTAATAGGTGTCAGAAGTTTTCAGGATGAAAGAAAGTAGCAAAAAGAAGAAATATGTAAAAATCACTATAATATCATTGCTGCTTTCTTTTTAGCAGAGAAAGAATGGAAGGAGGTGTTGAGAAGGGCTAGAAAGACAGGGTTTGATCATGTCCTCCAGTAATATCCAATATTTATGAATATTCAGGTCCCCCACGCATCTCTGCCATGTCTCTCTTTCTACTTGAGTATTTTGTCAAATAATTCCACCACAGTATTGTTTCTCCTTGCACCAAACTTCATCCAACTGTTCTCCATCATATCTCCCCAGCTCCAGATTTTCCCTTATCTTTCCTATTTACCATGTTACTATAGTGGTCCTCTTATCTAAGGTATTTCTTTGACTAAGTCACGCCCTTTCACAGTCATAGTGCAAGTGTGACTCATCCCATAAAGTCTCTTCTATGACATCAAATTTACCCTTTTATATTATGATTCTTACCTGACTTTGCTTATTAAAAATACACTACTTAGATACAGACATCTAAGCCCATGGATGTTATTAGGGTCTCTCCTTTTAGGTATTGTTTCCTGTTCATCGTTGATATTTACCATTGGTATTCTTCTTTCAATGTTTATCTGCTATTGTCTGTGAAATCCAGGTCAACAGAAAATGCTAATAGCTTTCTCATTTACCCACTATTTCAATTTTAAAACATTCAAATAAGTTTGCATTTTATTCTATCCAAAAATTGAATGGGTCCCCTCAGGAGTTACTGAGTTCTCTACCATAGAGGTCTTTATTCGGACACTAGGTGTCCCCTTATCCAAGGTATAATAAAGAGGACTTTTGTTCTGTAATAGATTATCACTGAGCTCTGTAATGCTGACATTTGGTTGTTAGCTCCCAGAAAAATTACTACCTAAGTTCGTAAGTTTTAGGCACAAAAACAATGCCAGTACCTGACTTAAGCATTCTGCCTTTGTCCCAATTTTTTCCTTAATAATCTCTTGTTCTCTGTTTTAATCATGACAACTTACATTGGTACAATGCTTTAGAGTTTGTAAAACATTTTTTTTACAACTCTGTGGTGCATATGGTACAATTTCAGTATCCCTATTTTAAAATTTAGCAACCTAAGGCTCTAAGGGATTAATTGGCTTGCTTTTAATAATACAACTATTAAGTGTCCAGGTCAGGATTTGAATCTCTGGCTTCTTCCTCAAAGGCTAGGTCTCCATCATTGTGCTATACATCTTCCCATCTTCTGTGTGAGTGTTTACTGATTATAGGAGACTTGTCTCTTTCTCCCATTGTCTTAATCACACATGAAAATCAGTGAGATTGGACCTTTTCATGAAGCTAACTACACGTATCTTTCTGGTTACTCTATTTTCATAGAAGGAAATGAGATCAATATTATTTTTATTATGAGTCACAGAGGAATAAAATTAGACTGATATGATTCAACTTCTCTTTCCTGAGTACTCATAGAGTATTCACCACTGTGTGGTTCCATTCAACAGTGGTACCATATACCGTGATATTTCATTACAAAATAATCAGTCTATTAATAGAGTCCTAGTAAAGGAGTTACAAACCTAGGTTCCTCTCAATAATTATATAGACTTTTTTTTTGATGAGTCAATCAGGGTTAAGTGACTTGCCCATGGTCACATATAGCTAGTTAGTATAAAGTATCTGAGGACAGATTTGAAATCAGGACCTTCTGACTGCAGGGCCTCTGCTTTATCCACTGTACCATATAGCTGCCCCTACTTTTGATGGCTTTTATTCCAGATTCACTTCTTGATAATCCTATATGGTGATGATTGAATAATTTACATGCTTTTTAGCAATCACAGATAATATAGGGAAACATCTCAGGAGCCATGCATACTTTTAATACTAGTAACTATAAAAATCTATTTACTAGATTTATGAAACCATTCAAAGGAATCTATGAGACCAAAATTTAGATTGCTAAAAGCAAATTTCTTTATAAGACCTAATCAAGAACATCACAGCTTTTCAGAGGGAAAATTCTTCGTATGTGATTTTGATGTGTGACAAATCTGACCAGTGACAGAAACATGTAAATCATGTGTATTATCATGTCTCGTCTGAATGTCTTTACAACATAGACAAGTTGAAGGATTAAGTGCTGGAAGAGCTTTCTTAGCTGTGAAGGTGTTGGGGGAGGGAGCTGGTGTGACACTGATTAAGACACTGACAGAGTGCACACAAAACCATTTGTTGGCATGACATGTCAGACGGATGAAGAATCAGTCTTTGTCTATGGGAGCTCTGTTTTCTTTCAATCAGCCTCTTGGATCAGCTGCAGGGGAAACAAGGAGGCTAATGGGACACTGATTTTTAATACCAGCATCATGCAAAGTATGGAGTAATAAAAATAAGGAGGTTTTTCTGTAGCAATAGTAAGCACAATGAACAATTGTCCATTAATACAAACAGCATTTCCTTCCTTCTTTTACCTCTGAAAGGCACTTTTTTTTTCTCAAAGAGCAGTTCACATTAAATAGCTAATTCTCTTTCTACCCATGACTAAACTGTGTAGTGAGGTTCACTTTTGTTTGGCCCTGAAAAATAAATGGTGGAAAATTGGAGCTAACAATATGTTCTGATTATTCCTATGGTATACAATATTCTCCAAATGTGACAAACTATGTTTATCCCACTAGGGAGAAAGAGTGAGGGAGAGAAAGATTCCCTATGATTTATTGGCATGTGTGGCGCTGTTAAATAGCCATTTTATTATTCTGCTCTGACATTGACATATTTTACTTCACTTTTCAAGAATTAAGATTTTCATATGTAAAATCTTATCCAAATGCAGTATTGACATTGAGAAATAAGTTATTTGTGGAAATAGTCAAAGCTTTTGACTATGTCTATCAAAGATTATGCTCCCTATTACTGTTCTAACTCTAGATTTTTATTGTGTTTTCACCTTAGACATCTTTACTAAACTCTTCTATACTTTTGGGCAGGGGAAGGGTGCAGGGTAGGGAAACAGCTGCAAAAACCAACTTCCGATGGAAACATTTCTAATAGCTCTAAGTCTTCAGCTAAAGTAGGAGAGAAAGCACTCCCATGTTATAGGCCATGGAAAGGTAGAGCTACATGGAAGTTTAGAGAGGATTTAACCCAGTGAAATTTATAGATGAAAAAACAGAGATCTAGAAAAGATATGTGACTTTCCTGATGTCATACAACTACCTAATGGTTAAACTAAAATTAGATTCTGATCTCTCACTTCTCTGTTCTATATTTCAACTATGTGATGCTATCTTTTATCCTTCTGACTTAAGTAGAAACGGGATTGCCTTTCCTAATATGGGTTCCAGTTCTGGTATGGAAAGGCAGAAGCTAAACACCAATGAACTGTTTTCTGAGCTTATTTTCTGTTCATATGTATAAAAGATGCTGTTGCTGTGATTTCTATTTGTTATGAAGTAATGGATTGGAGTTGATACATATGCATGGTCTTCTCATCCTCTTTGTGTTTAACATCTTTGATATTTGCCCAAGAAGAAGTTTAAGTCATTGCCCAGAAAAAATGAGCCAAATTAATCAGTCATACAAAATTTGAACTTTCAATAATGGACTCATCAATATTCTCCAGCCAAACTGAATGAGTCATCACACCTTATACAATGAATACTTTCCCAGTTCCATGTGATTATTCCTTATGCACACCATAGCTTCTCATTTCCATCTTTTGAAATCTGAACAACTTATAAATTTCCTCTCCATGGATATTTCCTTAATTCCTCCCTTCTCCACTTTGGAAATCTTCATTTCTTCCTAAGACTTCACATAAAACTTTAACTGGTGCTCATGTGTAATGTTAATTATGTTAATGAGAGTTAAATATCTTCCCCACCTATTAGTGGGCCTGCCCACTATGGGAAGTTTGATTAGGGGAGATTTTTTTTTTTATAGGAAGGTCCACAACTTTTGTTAATTTCTAATAAGGCACTGGTTGTCAAGGCTTGTGATACACTCTGGCTTTGAAAAGTGTGTAAGTACTCTAGGTGGGGTTTAGTTTTGGGGCTTATTCATTGGAAATGTTTGCCTGGCTAGAGGAGACTCTGGATAGCCACTAAGGAACCCCCCTGCTTTGAAAACCCAGGTGTTGCTGCTTCTCTCTCTGGTAACTCTGCATGTATGTGATTTTCAGACAGTTGGATCTGTCTGTTGACCTGTGATATATATATATTGCTTATGGTCAGACAGTTGAAAGCCCTGTCTGTTGGTCTTTATTTCTCTGTTTGTATTTTCTCTGAAGTTCAGGGAGATGACTTTTCCCCTTGAACTAAATGAATGACACATGTGCTTGATGTCATTCAAAAGTTGCCTTTCCTTTAAAAAAGCAGATCTAAGAACCTGTACATCAGGCCCTCCTGTGTATGTCGGGATCCTTGCTGATATATCATGTTATTATAATTTAATCTGTTATATTTGGAGTAGAAAATAGAAGGGGAAGAGAAAAAGCATTTATATAGTACCTATGTACTATATTTAGCCAAACAGTGTGCTAAGCACTTTATAAATCTTATCTCATACCATTATATAGAATCATGGTATAGTATTGAGTGCAATGTATAATTGCATAAACATGCATACACATATATAATACACATGTATACATGTATTGATGTATAAACATATGTGTGTGCTATATGCCCCCTAAAATTTGGTAAACTTTATTATAGCAGGGACCACATCTTCTCTAAACTTTATGTTCCCCAATGCCTAGCAAAATGTTCTGCACCTAGTAAGTGATAAATGAATGGTTGTTAAATAAATAAAGAACTATGCTCTAAGCCAATGCCAATGCATCCCAATTTTCTTTATTCCATATCATGTTGGACATTATCATCAGAAAAATAGAGGAAATGGCTGTGCTTGTAAAGTTCAACAATGAGATGGATGTTTAAAAAGAATATGCTTATATTTGATAACGATTAGAAAGGAAAGAAAAGCAATTACCTTAGAGAATTCAGCCTAATTATATCTCAAACCTGGGAATGAGTACCAGCTCTAACACTAACTGGGTATCTAACCTGCTGTATAAAGATTTGTTGGAGAAACTGAGAGGAAGGGAAGAGAACAATGTTTATATAATGCCTACTATGTACAGGTACTGGGTTAAGCATAATATTTATAAATATTATTACAGTTGATCATCACAACACATCAGTGCAATAAATATTATTATACTGTCCATTTCACAGGTAAGGAAACCAAAGTTAAGTGACTTGCCTATGGTCGTACTGCTGAGAAGTATCAGATCACATTTGAACTCAGGTCCTCCTGACTCAAAGATCAGTGCTCTATCTACCCTCCAACTGGTGATGTTTTAGCCCAAAGAGAATGCCAAAGGGGAAATACAACTGCTTCCAAATATCTGAAGAGATGTCACATAGAAAAGGGATTAGATTTTCCTTTTTGGTTCTAGAAGGCTGAAGTGGTAACA
Organism: Potorous gilbertii; assembly: GCA_028658325.1. NCBI lineage: Eukaryota > Metazoa > Chordata > Mammalia > Diprotodontia > Potoroidae > Potorous > Potorous gilbertii. Next base: position 178,539,985 of record CM053771.1, on the reverse strand, counting down.
ATGGTACAGTTTTGGTTTGCTGTAAGGAAAAGAGTCTACCACTAAATCCCACTCTGATGCTTCATCGTGATGAAGTGGTGACAATGGGTTTCCAAAGTCTATGTTAGAGAAGCACAAGCAAATTCTAGCCATGGTTTTCTAGGACTGGTATACAGGTAATATCTTATTCCTGAAGACCATCCCCAGCTAAGTACAGAGAGGCTCCTCACCAGTTGTCTGACCACAGAAAGCCATGAAATTTAAAAAAAGTAAAAAATGATCCTCAAGTCAATGTGGCCTCCTGCTTATGAGTAATGGTGACAGAGGGTACTAAGAAACACACAAATCTAGAAATATTAACTTAACTATTGGTACTCTAAGTGTGAGATATTTGCCCAATGACTAACAAGTAAGCATGGGCTCAGAGGCACTGAATCATACCAAACTTGGCATTCTCGCTATAAATAAAACCAAAAACCAAAATGAATTTTTATCTAAACAGAAAGATGGCTTTAAGTGTCATTTTGGATAAAGTTCTGGAATTAGACTCAAGAAGACTTGTGACTTTGGGCAAGTGATAACTTCTATTTTAGTTGTCTCAATTATTAGATGGAAATAACAGTGGAACTCAACTCCCAGGTTTTATATGAGGACTTAATGAGACAGTGTACGTAAAGTGCTTAGGAAACCGTAAGGAACGTATATAAATGTGTTGTTGTGGTTGTTATTGTTAACTTCTCCCTGAAAAGGCAAATATGGGAATTGACAGAATTAATCTTATTGTTTATTGATAGGCAACAAGAAATATCATTTTTATGGGACCATTGGTAAACATCTATTGTAGTACTTATAATAGTATTTTGTAAGCATTTGCAAAGAGACCACCATAAAAATAATTACAATTTATATGACAATATATGTTGGAGAACATGAACAAGTAAAGGAATTCTATGATGAACTCAGAATCAATCATTTAATCAATAAGCATTTATTAAGCACCTACCATATGTCAGGCATTGTACTAAGAGCTAGTAATTCAATTAAAAAAATAAAAGACTCCCTACTCTCAAGAAGCTAATCTGGGAGACCACACATACGCAAATAAGTATATCATATACATACATACATATATATATATATATATATATATATATATATATATATATATATATAGAAATACACATACACATTTTAACTGTTGTCATTTGTTTTCAAGAGGACCAATGACATCACAGGGTGATGTCTTGACCCATAGGTGAATTAGATTTAAGTGAAGCATAATTGCACATAGTTGACAGCCTCGCCCTCTCTTTCAGAGTCATTGAAGCGCAGTGGTAAAACAAATGCCAGGACCACTGTCAATGACCCAGTATACAGTGGATGACCTTGGTGTCTTCGATTTCTGACCAAACTCTAAGCACTCCAATAGCACCTGCTTCAGCCACCTTCATGGTCACTGCAGAAAAAATTGTTCTTATCCACTCATTCTACAGAGGGAAGACTTCACATGCTTGGGGTAGATACTCCCTAACTCATCAATGACTTTGAGGCCTTTTGGTTACCCTCAACCTGATTTAGCCCATCTATTGAGATGGTTTACCAGAGTGTGGCTGCTACACATACTACAGCTTCTTGGAGTCACAGGTCAAAGTTGAGTCAGAAAAGGACTCAGCAAGCCCTCATACCAGAAGTGCTAGTCCTCCTTGAATACCCCATGTATCCTACATGTGTAACATAACATATATGTATATGTGGTATGAAATATAATACACATATAATATAACATGTATATATGCACATACATACTGAGCTGAGAGACAGTTTCTTGGTAATTAATAATTTATTAATTAGACTGGCTGATAATAAATTGACAGTCAGTGGTATCTCTTGGTAACCAAAGACAAAACCATAGAGATCACTGAATGGTTAAATACCTTTGGAAAAGGAGATGCCTGTGACAGTTGAAAATCAACCCTGATTGGAGAACAATTAATGAGGGACATATTAATAAGGAAGTGAATTTAAAGTCTTCAGTTTCTCCTGCTGAGGATTTGGCTTGACCATAAGACTCAGCCACCTCCAGCAATCTGGACAAAGGAATCTATCTCTATCCAGTTCACTGGAGTTGGTTTTCTCCTTTATGAGTTGGGGGAAAGTTCTGAGCTGAATTCGAGAGGTCAGAGCAGGTTGAATGTATACGGGGCCATCAATGACTTTACATACATAGAGGACCTAGACAGAAGAAAATATGGATAAAAGATCAGTTCTTTCCCCAACTTCTTATCCTGATTCTTGTCTATCAATAGACACAATTATATTATTTGCTATTTTATTACCCAAATGTAACTGAATTTTTCCTCAACCACAAAAAGTTCAGAGATTAACTAGAGATAGATAAAAATGTAAGTCTAGGCAGAGAGCCTACTCTCTGCCTAGATGGGAATGCGGCCCAGAGGCCACATGTGTCCATCTAAGTCTTTAGGTGCGGGCCTTTGACTGAAGCCAAACTTCACAGAACAAATACCTTTAATAAAAAGAGCTGTTCTTTAAAACTTAGACTTAGTCCAAAGGCCACACATGGCTTCAAAGCCAGATTCCCCACCCCTGGGCCCTAGGTTTTAGGAATCTTAACATGGATCTTGAAGATATTATGCCTGAAAACAGACCATTTTACTAAAATTAACTTCCTGCAGTCAAAGAAGAAGGTGCCAAGTGGATATTAGGAGCCATTTTATCCCCTACCCCAGCCCTACTGCTTAAAATGATCTAATTATTGTGATGGGGTGTTACAATAGGGTTAGAATATGTGATATAGAATGAGGAATAAGCTGTCAACCGGTTATTCTCCATTTGTATCCATATTATATGAATGAAGGGAATACTTTAAGTATAAAGTGTGTACTCCTTGTAGAGGATTTAAGGGGAAACGTGGGAAAGGGTCTTATTAGATTGATATGAAAGGATTAAATGTGATCTCCATCCCTGGAGGTTGAACTTACACAACTGAACTCACAGATTCATTGCAAGAATTAGAGTAAAGATAATCTTCCTAGTAATTATAACTATTTAAAATTAGAACGAATCGTATCATTGGCTCCCTCTCAATATAAGTCTTCAAGTAAAGGTTGTATTTGTATTCTAATTTTTAATTATTGTGGTTTGTGCATGTGCTTCAAACTCTGTGAGGGAGGAACGGCTTTCATCTCACCCCAGTGTCTAGCACAATTCATGACATATTTTTTTTGTGTTGCATTGGACAGACCTGGGCCTTAGAAGATAAATAGGGTTTCAACTTGCTGAGATGAAAATGATTGAATTAGTGTCGTCAGAAGAGTTTACGAAAAAAAAGGCCAGAATCATACATACAGAGAGAAAACCTGTGAGATTGTGACACAGCAAAGAAATTCTTAGAGGTGCAATGGAGTCCAAGCTTGTACATTAATTAAGAAGCAGTTCTCCAAACCAACTGAGCTAATCAGCCACTAATATTCTTTAATTTTCAGCCTAGTCACTTCCTCACCTGGGAATGGCCTATTCTGATCCATCATTTAATTGCTTAATATCATTCATTAATTGTGAAACCTTTTATTACTTGGCCTACTTTTTAGCATCCAAAATCACATAGATAGCAAGTATCAGAGGATTTGTAACTAATTCTCCGACTCCAGAGCCAGTGTTCATTCAAGTCCCCATTGTTTTACTTCAGAATTTCAAGGACGAGAACTCTAGCTAATTTCAACGACCTAGTCCAAAGTCAATGATGAACAATTCGTGATACTTGGCTACAATGAATTTTAATCATCATTTAATTGTTGCCACCTATTTGAAAGTGAGAAAACTCACTATCATAATTCTAGACTTTTTCATTAACATCTAATTAAATTAGAATTTTTTCTATCAATTTTTGAAAAGGTAACCTGGTGGAGCCTCAGTTTCCTCATGTGTAAAGGAGAAGGCTGGAAAAGATGACCTCTGTAGTGTAACAAAGGAACTAGGAAGCCTTTCTTGGCAAACAAACCAATCTTTATTAAGAGAGACAAAGGTGGGTTCTACAATCCACCCTCTATGGTCCAAGACCTCAAGGTACAAGATTCACAGTTATTTATAGTTTTCTTGATTCATATATGGTGCAAGAGGGCTAGCTAAGGATCAGCACCCCTTTTACTCAAGCAGGTGCTTGACTCAAGCAGGGCATGATATTTCAAGCAGGGTCCTTTTACATCAAAAACTCAGGGCAGCTCATCATATTTTAATATAAATATGATGAATACAGTTATGATTATTATGGTGTCATACTTAAGATACATACTGTATAGTGATTATAGTCACACTCCTAGGATTAACTAACACAGGTATTCACCTGGCACTATATCATAGAATTTCTTTGCTGTGTCATGATATCACAGGCTTTGCTGCATATATGTTTCTGGCTATTTTGTTTTCTGTAAAACCTTCCAAGGACATTCATTCAGTCATTCATCTCAGCAAGTTGAAATTCTGCTTATCTTACATACAGATTTTTACTCATGACTGTACTCTTACTATAAATTACACAATTACTTCTTATCCTTTTAAAATGATTATAGCTGATAAATGGTTATAGTTCTTCAGAAGGCAGTCTTCTATATAGGTGATGCAAAACTGAGGGGGCAGTCTCCCACTAAGGCACAAGATCCCACAGAATATCAGCAGAAGGGTGTTGATCACAGGTGATGTCATGTGCAGGAACACTGGATGTGTGGTTTGCAGTTCAAGTACCTCTGATGAGTTGAAGAATTGAAAGGTTGGAGATTACAGAACATGAGAAAGTGAGAGCTGAAGAGAAGGTGATGACAAAGGTTGTCAAAGGTGCCATGATGGAGAGGCAGCAGAAGGAGACAGGAAGTCCATCTCTTCAAGAAGGCTGAGGCAAAAGGTGTTCTCTGTGCAGAATGGGGTTTTTGTCTGGGAAACAAAATAATAAAATAAGGATTAGTAGAAAGATGAAGAGAGACTTAAGTAGTCAGGAAAAGGGTCATTACCAGTATACATATAGGTAGGGTCATTAGAAAAGTAAAAGGAATTGATTTGGTTCCCTCTGTGACTGAATGAAACAAAGAAGCTGCCATGGGTGTTGGGAGCATCACCATGAGTTCTCCATTACAACTCAACCAAAAACAGTGGAACCCTGTGAAAAATAAGGTCCTTTCCAGCTCTCAAGATATGAACTTATGACTTTCTTGCATATTCTTTCAGGATTTCAGAAGTTACTCATACTGTCTACTAAGTTATGTCCTCTGGAATCATGTTTTCAGCTACTCGACTGAAGTGAAACATCTTATTCAAATGTGTGTATATATTGTTTGTTCTCTGTTGGTAAAACTTCAATATAAACACAAAAGCAACATCTGTCTCCATTCATCTTCCTGTCTCCATCATTAAGGTTGTCCAATTAATTCTTGGGATATTTAAATTTGCAGAAATAGGTCCTTTATCTTAACAAGTTCTTTGCAGATGAGGATAAGAATGTTATATGTCTCAGTAGTTAGGAGTTAAAGTTTGTCTTTATTAGAGCAGTAGACTTTCAGGTGACAGCATCCAGGAACTGATTAATTTTCACCGGTTATTTTTCATGGTATACCACTTCAGATTACTTCTTCATGGTCTCATTTTATATTTGGATTGCTCATCAGGAAGTTCTTATTACACTTATCCATGTTTGAATTTGTCCAGTTCTATATGATACTTTTTTATAATATACTTTTCTTAACTAGGCAATTTAATTACACCTCACCTTTTTTGGTTGCCAACTGCATTAATAATTGCCAGCTGTTAATTTGATGTTCTTTTTAAAAATGTTTATTTATTTTATTTTTAATTTATGAAATAAAACAAGCATTTCCATAATATAGCATAATAAAAAAGATGATTATACATGAAACTGCAAATCTATTATGTACAACTTGCTATTCCATTTAAATATAAAATAGTTCTTTTGTAAATTCTTTTCTTCCTGCTCCTACCCTAGTGATGGCTACCATTAGAAACAAATATATATATAATTATTCTATACTATATACTTTATATTATAATATATTATTTACATATATTATATACACATTATTTATACATATACTTTCCTTTTATATTAGCTGACATCCTTTTAAAAATCAACTCTGTCAAATTATCTAAAATTTGTTTTTTACATTAGCTAAGCAAGTTTTCAAAATATATATGAATGAAAATATGCACTCTGCCAATTCTATGGGTAGCAATGATGTGTGTGTTCATATGTTTGTGTATGTGTGTGTGTGTGTGTGTGTGTGAACTCTACTCCTCAAACATTACCCTTACAGCAATTGAGATCCAGTATGGTACAGTGGAAAGATTTAGTTCTGGCATCAAAGGATCTGAGTTTACACATTGCTTCTGATGCTTGCTGGCTCTGTAATCTTGGGCAGGTCACTTGGAGTAGAACAATTTGTTAAACTCAAATAGAAGTAGAGGCATTAAACAAGAAAAATGTTTAGTTTCAAAATGTAAAGTTATTTGTGATTTTAATATTTTTTATTTATTTTGTTAAATATTTTCTAATTATATTATAATTTGGTTTGGGCCACACTCAGGAGTACTCCATTGTCTACATCACATGTGTTTGACAGTTCTGATCTAGATGACTTCTCGGGTCCCTTCTAGTTTTACTTCTATGATCTAGGTGTTTATAATGACATATAATTTATCTAAACAATAAATGAGACTGACTACATTTTTGTCAGAAAATGAATCAACATGGAATAATTTGACAAGAGTACAAAGTAATATGTAATCACACAAATAAATCAGTACAGAGATAAAGTACATGCAATTCCACATATACAGTTTTCATGCACACACACATACCCTGCTAAGTCCTTCAAAAAAAATGTTCCTTTTTATCTAACTGATTAACTTCAATGGAAATATTGTTATTTTGTTTTGGCATTTACCAGTAATTTAGGAATTTCATTCATGAGCCTCTATTTAAAGAGCTAATTTGCAGGATACCCGTCATTATAAGAGCTGACTTCAAAGCATTCCTAATATCATAGAACCTATTTAAAACTATTTCTATTGAATATAAAGTGATTTTAAAGACTGTGGAGAAAAGGTAGCCATGTGAACTCTCCAAATATTCCCCCCAAAACAACTTTAAAATAATTCCTCAAATCAGATTTTGGAGCAGCAGGGCCAACATCAGAGTCAGCCAATTTTTTCCATCTTCAAGACAACTTAGGAAGTGGTAGGAGAGGTCTGTGATACCTGGGTGTACCTGGCCAAAAGTGCAACAAGTGGTGGCAGCTGCTTCAGGAGCTCTCAGCCCAGAGATGGTAAGGGAGTTGGGCAACTGTTTAGAAAGAGATTATAAGGAAAACTTGGCTGTTACTGGATACAGTGACATACACTGGCGACTCTTTTGTCCATACACAGTTTTGGGTCACGGTTCCAGGTTGGAGAGGAATACTTGTAGTCAGTCACAAGAGTGCAGGGACCCTGGTCAGAGTTCCAAGGCAAAGAGGAGCACCACTGCTTGTGGCCCCAGAGGAGTTGGGTCCCTTGCTGGGTAGTGACCAAAGTACCAACCAGGAGAACAGTGAACACATCTCTCCCATGAGTCATACCATCTTGGAAACACCAAAAATTTGCAGACCCCAAAAACTAGATCTGAAAACAGTAGCATAAAAGCTTAAAGTTTCACACAGTGCCTCCCCACTCCCAGATGAACAGAGACCAACATCAACATAAAGTGCAAAGTCAAGAAATAGAATGGAAAAATGAACAAACAACAACAACAAAAAAAACCTAACTTGATAAAAAAAAACTACTACAGTCAATGGAAAAAATCAAGACATAAACTCAAAAGAAACAAACTAAAAACATCTACATCCAAAGACTCAAAGATAAATGCTAATTGAACCCAATAAGAATTCCTTGGAGAGTTAAAGAAAAAGATAAGGGGGAGAGAGGAAAAACTGAGAAAAGTAATGAGAATAATGTAGGAAAAATAAGAAGATTTTCTGTTCTGGAAACCAAGATGGAAAAGTGATCAGTAATTGCTATCTCCTTCCCTTTGTTGACCTTGATGAGCCCAGAGAATATCTCCTCAGGAAAAACCCTGGAACAGTGGGAACAGTTGAAGGGGTAAACAGACTCTGAACATGTGAGGCTAGGAAGATCGCTAAGGAGGGTCCCTCTTGCTGTGGCAGAAGAGAACCAGTGTAGGATCAGAGCTGTTCCAGACAGCCCCATCTCAACAAACCAGGAGAAGATCCTGACCCCAGAGGGGTAAAGCCAGCAACTGAAAATCCCAGGACCCCAGGTGTGCCTCAGCACCCCAGGGAAACCAGGAAAACACCAGATCACTAACAGCTGAGCTTGCCTATGCTCTAGCTCAGCAGAGGAGACCACCTGTGGCTAGATCACCCCTCCTCCACACTTAACAAGCTAGCTCCTGGGTAACTGCAGGAAACCCAAAAGACCTCACCTGGCCTGTGCTTTCCAACACCCAGCCAGCTCAGCACCAGGTAAGCTGCAGCATTTTAGCTTCTAGATGAAAGAACCAGAGGCCACAACACACAAAACCTCAAGTTGTAGGCACAAGAACTGTAGGACAGAGTCCCCTGTGCCCCAGACACAGAGATCTAATTTAAAAGACAGGAAAAAGTGATTATCAAAAGTAAGAAGCTAAGCAGAAAAGAAGACCTTAGAATCTTTCTGTGTGGACAAGGAGCAAAACACAAATACACCAAAGAAATCAGCATTGAGACTGTACTTCCACCTCAAACTTCAGAAGGGAATATGAACTGGTCTGAAACACAAAGAGCCTGCTTAGAAGAGTGCAGGAAGGATTTTAAAAGCTAAATTAGAGAAATAGAAGAAAAACTGACCAATGACTTCAAAAATATGAAAAAAGAAATCACAAAAGAATTTAAAAGGTCAATTAGACAAATGAAAAAGGAAGTACAAAACCTAACTGGAGAAAATAAGTCCTTAAAAGGAATAACTGGACAGATGGAAAAGGAAATGCAAAAGTTAACTGAAGAAAACAATTTGATAAAAATTAGAATGGGTAAGTAGAAGATAATGAATCTATGGGATATCAAGAATCAGTCAAATAAAATCTAAAGAATGAAAAGATAGAAGAAAATGTAAAATAATTAATTGGAAAAACAACTGACCTGAAAAATAAATCCAGGAGAGAAAAATCTAAGGATTATTGATCTGCCAGAAAGCTATGATGAAAAAAGTACCTGGACAATATCATCTAAGAAATTATCAAAGACAATTTCCCAGAAGTCCTAGATCCAGAGGGCAAAATAGTCATTGAAAGAATCCACCATTCATCTCCTGAAAGGGACCCCAAACTAAAAACAACAAATCATATCGTTGCCCAATTCCAGAACTATCAAGGACAGGAGAAAATACTGCAGGCAGCCAGAAAGAAATAATTCAAATATCGAGGAGCTACAGTCAGGATCACACAGGACCTTGCAGCTTCTACATTAAAAGATTGAAGGAATTGGAATATGATATTCCTTAAGGCAAAGGAGCTGAGACTACAACCAAGGATTAATTACCCAGTAAAGTTGAGCATAATATTTCAGGCAAGGAGATGCACATTCAATAAAATAAGAGATTTCCAGACCTTCCTGATGAAAAGGCCAGAACTCAATAGAAAATCTGATCTTCAAACGTAGTTCTCAAGAAAGGCATAAAAAGGTAAATGTGGGGGAAAAAAAGCTTGTTACTCAATATGGGCAAACTGTTTACATTCCTATAAGGGAAAAGGATACTTGTTAATCTTAAGAATTATATATTTATTATGATATGTAAAAGGGATATACATAGATAGAGGGAGTGAGTATAAATTAGATGATGTGATGACAAAAAATGTGATTTAAGGGTGCAAAGGGATTGTAATGGGTGATGTGAAAAGGAGGAGGCAGAAAAGAACCAAATTCCATCACAGGGAGAGGCACAAAAATATATTACAGTAGAGGGAAAGAGGGGAGGGAGATGAGCATTGTTTCAGAGGTTCTCTCATCTGATTGGATTCAAGGAGGGTAAAACAAAATCATGAAGTATAGAAATACAACTAGCTCTATAGGCAGTAGCAGGGGAAGGGGGAAAAAAAAGGAGAGGAGGATAAAAGGGAAGGAAGAAGTAGTAAGGGGAAAGGGGATTAAAAGGGAGGGGGACTGAAAGAAGGAAGGGAAGACTGAGGGAGATGATGGTCAAAAATTAAAACTATTGTGGAGGGGAAGGAAGGGAGAACTAAAAGAATAAAAAAGGGGAAAGGGGATAGAGGAAAAGACAGATAGTAATCATAACTGTGAATATGAATGGGACGAACTCTCCCATGAAATGGAAACAGATAGCAAAATGAATTAAAAACCATAATCTAACAATAAGTAGTTTACAAGAAACACATTTGAAATGGGGGCAAACACTCAGGGTAAAAGTAAAAGGCTGGAGCAGAATATTTTGTGCTTCAGCTGATTTTAAAAAAAGTGGAGGGATGAAAATTAAGAAAAGAAAATTTACAGCTTGGCAAAAGAGGAACAAAAAATATTGAAGAAAATAACACTTAAAAAACAGAATTTGTCTAATGATAAAAAACAGGCATATAAATAAATGATGAAAAGAGATCCTTTAAAAAGTAAAACTAGTCAAATGTAGGAGGTTCAAAAGCTTACTGAAGAAAATAATTCTTTAAAAATTATAATTGAGCAACAGGAAGCTAATGACACCACAAGACATTAAGAAACAATGATACAAAGTCAAAGAGTGAAAAATAGAAGAAAACGTTAACTATCTCAGGAGAAAATTTATTGACTTGGAAAATATATGGAGAAGAGATAATGTAGGAATTATTGGGATACCTAAAAGCCATTATTATTGGGGAGTAAATTTTATATATACATACATATATATACATATATATGTATGTATATACACACATAAATGTATGTATATATGTACATATTTGATGAAAACTGCTGGGAAAAATAGAAAGCATCCTGACAGAAATTAGATTTAGTCCAACATCTTACAACATATTTGATATAGTTCTAGAAATGTTAACAATAGAAGAAGATGAGAGAAATTAATCAGAGCAAAAGATAGGCAAAGAGGAGATTAAAATAAAAACTTCCCCATTTGCTGAAGACATGATGGTTGGCTTAAAAAAAAAACAAAACAGCCCTAGGAAATTAGCAAATATAGTGATGAAGATAAGGAGTAACTTCAGCAAATTTGCAGATTACAAAATAAACAAAAATCAACAGAATTTTTTTTTGTTCTAGTATTAGATAAAACTTAAGGCAATAATAGAAAAGGAAATATCATTCAAAATAACAGAAATTATGTTAACTACCTAGGGAACAATTTACCAAAGCATACACAATTCTTGCATAGATTCAATTACAAAATTCAAATACAAAATTACTTAATGAAATAGAGAACAACTTAATTAGCTAGAAGAATATTTAGAGTATGTATTGGCTTTGCCAATATGATAAAAAAAAATTAACAAAATTACCTTGTATTCTTATTGCTTTACTATATCAAATAATTAAATAGTTTATAGAAATGTTAAGACAATAAAATTTATTTGGGAAAAAAATGGACCTGAATAGCAGTTCCACACTCTTAGTTATGTTATAAAGCAGAAGTCATCAAAATGATTTGATCATGGATAAATAAAAAAGCACATCAATGGAACAGATTTTAAAAAGGAGAATCAATTTGGAACATAAAACTTGAAAAAAATGTTAACTGATTTTAACATTTTTGGGATAAAATAAAATATTATATGTACATATATATATGCACATATACATATTTGAAGAAATAGTCAGCCAAAAAAAAGAAAAATCAGAAACAATGGAAATCAACCCAATGTATTACAATTACTTAGGAAAGAAATCCCTGTTTGATGAAAACTGCTGGGAAAAATGGAAAGCAGTCTGAAAGAAATTAAGTTTAGTCCAACATCTTATAACATATTCTACAAAAAATTCAATATGAATATAGGACATTAATAATAAAGACCGTACCATAAAAACATTCAGAAGTAAAGCAAATAATATACATTTCACAACTGTGAGTAGAGATACAATCTTAATCAAATAACTAAGATAAATGGAAAAAGAAAAACAGATAATTTTGACACAGATAAAAATCTACACAAATTTCTCAGATGGCAGCACTCATTGGGATATTAAAAGAAAATGAATATGGCCCTTAATATGTTGAGTGGACCTCCGATGGTGAATTTAAAGGAGGATGTGGGCACAAGTCACAAAGTATAGACAGGAAAGAATAGAGTTGAATCCACATCACAATAGGAAATTTCTAACTCAAACAGATCATAGAAACAGTTGATTATTTGAGTATTTATCTTGCACTTACTTCTCAAAATATCTGTTATCCCATCACTGAGAGGACTCCTTTCAAGACAAGATTCAAAAACAAATTACATTCATGCTTTGTCACTTCTGCAATTTTATCCATGGCCTCCTGTAAATCCTCCTTGTGGGTACCATCCATTACACAACTGGCATCTTGGGGGTCTTCAGAGAGCAGACAGAGACAGAGAAAGGCCGAGTATTAAAGAGTTTAGGAATGGAAAGAGGAAAGAAGGAAGAATGGAAGAAAGTAAGCAAATATTTATTAAGCACTTACTATATATGTAGAGTGGTGTTCTTAGTGCTCTAATGTAAGTCAAAATGTCAGACTGATCTTGAGGCACAAGTTTGATCATGTCTCCCCTAATTCAACAAACTCTAATTACCTATTATCTCAAGTATCAAATATAAAATCTTATTTGAATTTTGAAAACCTTCAAAACCCAGGCTCTTCTACCTTATCAATTTTTCTTTCACTTTACTCCCATCCATATATTCCACAAACCAGTGACAATAGTTTCTATCCTGTTCCTCGCATAAGATACTCTATCTTCTGAGTCCAGACATCTTTGTTGTCCTACCTAGAATTGTTAGGGACCCTGGGAGTCTGGGCCTGATCTCTCAGGCCCACAGGCTTGTCTGACCAGCAGAGGCCTGAAGGCCTGGGTGGAGTTTAGCTGTAAGCAATGATTGAGGCCGGAGACAAGATAGTAAGAACTCCATTTATTCCAGCAGTGAGCAGCGCTTTTATCTCTTTTCTGACACCAGTGCCCTAAGTGAACCTATCAGCTAGTAGTTTGCCCTTATAAGGAAGTAATTTACCTTAAGCCAGGATTGCCCAGGGTGGACACGTAGCCTCAAGAAAGAAAAACATTTTTGGCTTCTTTGTTCTCAGAAAAGCCTGGGAAAATAGCCTTGAGCAAAACAGGGGTGGAACCCTTCCTCCCAGCGCCATCTTACCAGTCTCCCCTCAGTTTACCTGAGTCATGACTAGTGAATGCTGTCCAAGAGGCTGGGGGTTGGCAATTCCCTGACATATAATTCTCTCCCTTCTTCCTATAATGGTAATTTAAATGGGGAGATCTTTCATATTCATTAATACGTCCATGTAATCGCCCAGGTCACATGGAAGCCTGAGTCACATAAGACTGAGTCATAAGGAACCTGTGATAGAAGGAGCTTTTTGAATGGGTGGAACAAAAAGAGGCGGAGCTAGAGCAGAGCTGAGAGGAAGTTGGTCATAGTCTAGTCAGAGTTAGGAAGGATGCAGGCTGCTGGCTAGCATGAGTGAAAGAGATTGTGATTTTAAGAGAGCCTGCTTGTGATTTGTTTAATGGAATGGGTTTGTAGGAAGCCTACCCGGAAGAAGGCTTGGGGATGGTGTTGTCCTCTGCATTGTTAATTGAGTATAGATTTTTGTTACTATGATGGATTTGATTTTATGTTGTCTGAATGTTTTGGTTCTGTCTTCCATGTGGAGAGTGTTGAATTTTTGCAATTCAGAATTGCACTAGGATATTCATGACCACTGTAGGCAGTGTATCTATCACATTGGCGCTACAAATGGTGACAGGGATGGTATTGTGAAATATCAGACCTGTATTTGGAGATGGAAAGGCAGAGGAGAAAGAGGAAGAAATGGATGTTCTAGGGTGGGAGAATTTGCCTTATTCCTCCCTAGCAAGAGAATGGGCTAAAGCATATAGGACTTTGTGAAAACTGGGAACTGAGGCTACAGAAGGGAGAATCAAAAGACTTAGATCTTTTGATGCAGGGAATACCAATAGAACCAGGGAAAGATGGCAGGAGTGTGTAGGAGAGGCTGGACCTTGCTAACAAGCTATTGAATTATATGTAAAAGCAAAGATAAGCTGCTGTAGAAGAAGGCTCAGATGGAAAGGTAGTGGGCTAGTTTGCATAAGAAGCTTTTTATGCTGCAGCATTTAAACTCTTCTTTAGAAGAAAAACCTGAAGGGTTTCGGGCAGTAATAGAAATCATTGTTGTTGCACAGGAGTTGAAAAGTTAACAATAAAGAAAATGAATGCAGCCGTTGCACAGGCTGGGCTTGATTTGGGCCCAAAAACAGGCCAGGATGTGTGGGAGGAGAATGAAACAAATGAGGAGGTTGAATTTCGGACAGTACTGAGAAGGAAGGAGGAGAATCAAGGGGCCCCACAGTGTTTGGGGAGGTAATTGAGGATTTTACTCAACAGGAGATCATAGATATTATGAATTGATTCATCCAAAGGATGAGAGAACCGTTGGTACTTTGGATGGTGAGAATCAGTGAAAAAGATAAATCTTGAGAGAGAAGAGTCAAAGTCAGAATACATTGACAAGAATTGTTTACTGCTCTTTGAAAGAAGGGGTAGATTTTGGAAGAATAGATGACATTCTAACTAATGAATAATACAAAATGTATCGAGGAAAGAAGCTTGATTTTAGACTGAACAGGGAAGTGGGAACTGCCTCTGCAGATCCTCCTGAGACATTGTATCCAAGTTCATCACACCGGCAGGGAGAATGGGGGTTGGCCATACCCCAGCTCAGAATAAAGAGCCTATACCTCTGGCCAGAATGATGACTCCAGGACTGCAAATTAGAAAACAGTAAACAATAGTGAATGAGGCTGTGAGGGTGGGTTCTTGGACTCCAGAAGCATAGCTGACCCTATATCTACCCTGCTTCTGGTGATTGTTTCCTTGTGGGGTTTTTTTGGCTTTTTGTCTATTCACCCTGTTTGTCAGATTTGTTTCCTGCAGACTTAATACCCTCCATCCGCAGATGCCTGATTGCTTAAGCTAGATATCAACCCCTATCCATGACTGTGATGTGTCACCCCTGGACCTGGTGTCAACAAAGCTCTGGATACCGGCTAAAGAACTGACTCATCGAATGGGACCTATTGGGGGCAGGGACAGCTCTACTTCTAATCTCAGCAGAAAGTAGCTATAGAAGAAGAGACCTTTTTCCCCTTAGCCCAAGATTTTGAGCCCTATCTTTTCAAGTGCTTGTGCTCAAGCCCCACCATGAGATACTGTTTTATGTTCTTATTTTGTGTGATCCCTGTTATTTTTGTCGTAAAGTTCTGTTGACACCAGTTGCCTACAGTATGTTTAAAGTGCTTATTTTCTAGTATTCCTATTAAAGTTCTGTTGATACCAATTGCCCCACCGACCTATGAATGGATACAAAAGATCTCAGAGTCATATGTAATGGTTATTTAAATGGGGAGATCTTTCATATTCTTTAATATGCCCATATGACCTGCCTGGGTCACATGGAAGCCGAAGTCACATGGAATCTGTGGTGGAAGGAGTTTGCTGAATAGGTGGAACAGGAAGAGGCAGAGCTAGAGCAGAACTGAGAGGAAATTGGTCATGAGAGCAGTCAGAGTTAGGAAGGATGCTGGCTAGTGTGAGTGAAAGAGCTTGTTTGTGATTTAATGAAGCTGGTTTGTAGGAAGCCTAGTAGGGGGAAAGCTTGGATGATGTTCTCTACGTTGTTATTGTGTATAGATTTTGTTACTATGATAGATTCAGCTTTCTGGTGTCTGAATAAATGTTTTGGTTCTGTCTTCCATGTGGAGACTCTGTAGTATTTTGCGATTCAGAATTGCATCAGGATATTCGTGGTCACCATAGATGCTGTGAATATCGCATTGATGCTACACCTCATCATTAAGTCCTGGCTCTCTTGACTTTCTTAAGTTCTAAGCTAAAATCCCATTTTATGCAAGCCCTTTCCAATTGTCAATAATGTTATTGCTTCTCTTTGAAACTATCTCTAATTTTATAGCTATATATCTATAGATATAAAATGTATGTATATATACATACACATACATGCATATAGGTGTATATACATATAGGTGTGTTCACATATACATATAAATTTATAGATAATTTGTAAATAATTGTTTGCATATTATCTTCCCCATTAGACTTAATTTCTTGAGGGCAGGAATCATTTTAGCTTTTTTTTGTACCCTTAATGCTTAGCATAGCTGCTAGCACACAATATTTGCTTAATAAATGCCTGTAAATTTGACAGTCCTTTTCTCTCAAAGAGTTCACATTCTAAAAGGTGGAGATAACATATATATGAGTCTTGAGTTGTATGTCAGATGGAAAGGTCCCATGTGTCCTTAGGAGGCAGCAACAGAGCATTTGGTAATGCATTTTCTTTAGTGTAATTTTCATAAACAAAATTATATCTTTCTGTTGTTGAACCATTTGACAATTCCAAGGATTTTGGAAATGAAAACCAAAGATCCCTTGTCAAGGGGTGGAAAACCCGTGGCCTTGAAGCCACATTTGTCTTTCTAGGTTTGGGGTGAGGTTTTTTGAATGAGTGCAAGTTTTATAGAACAAATCTGTGAAGTTGGTATCATGGACATCAGCAAGTATAAGGACTATCAGTTATATGTTTTTTCTCCCAATGTGACTTGCCAGTCTTTTTTTCTATTCATTCCTCTATTACACTACTTTTTCATGATTCATCACTAGTTATAGTTATATCATACTCACCACATGCCTTTTAGATGACTCAGCTTCTTTCATGCTATGGTATTCCATGACTTATAGCCATGTAGCATTGCCATAAGAATGCAAATGTTAAAAAAAAAATACTTTTAATTCATGGAGAGGTTTGGCCTCATTAAAAGCACTGAAAATTCCCCCATTTTTTTTCACTTCTTTCTGATTGAGGATAATTTGCTTTTTGCCCTGAGAGCATCTCTGAGGACATAGGATTATACTTTCACGTTAGGGTGAAATGGGGACTTCTGACCTCTTGGTCCATACCCAGGAATTTATTAGTACTCAAGCACTGAGCACTTAAATAGAACACACAATGGATAGAAGTATTAGGTGAAGCACAGCTGAAATAAATTCCCTCCTTCTGCAACTGAAGGGACAAAGTCTGACATAAAAGTTGATTTTGTTGTTCTTTATTCTGGGGAGATCCTGTGTTTGTAGATCATTGGCATAGAAATATTCAGTATAAAGACTGATGTGTGTATGTGTTCGTCCTTTGTTGCAGAAAAAAACCATGCCATCAGAGAAATAATGACATGACTTGCACTTGACTTTGTTTTGAGTGAGGGAGGGCTGTGCAGGTCACCAGCCTCACTTCTCCTCCAGAGCCATCTGACTGCAGTGACCAGATATTCATCACGATGACTGAAGATGACCCAGGATGAGGCAATTGGGTAAAGACTGATATGGTAAGACTAGAATGCAAGTTACATGAAAAAATATTAAGATAATCTTAATTAATGTCAATGACAAAGACAAGGTTAAAGTTGATCTAGTATAGGATTTCAGTATGAAGCTTCAGTAATATTGCTGGCTTCCAGAAAATGTGACATCCAAGGAAGATACCATAACATCAGAAATAACCATGGTCCTTTGAATTACCGGAGTACAATCACAATACATTTTATCATATGTGGATACATATATTCCACGTTTTATTTGAAGAAATGACTATCAAATTGATTCTCAGAGTTTCTCAAACTCAGTGAGTTCTTAACCAGATTGAGATGTAGCTGAATCTATGTGAAATTATTTTTTAACCATCCTCTATTTTATCCCGAGATTCTTATTTTATCTAGTAAATGTGATATTCCCTGCAAAACTTCTACCAAATAAAATATATATACAAATATCTCATCCAAGTAACTAGGAACAACTCTGTTTACAAAATAAATGTTTCATATTCCCTTGTAATACCAAAGATGATTTGTAGTAGTACCACACAAATCTACTCATTCAATATTCATTCATTCCACAAACATCTGCTGAGCATTTTCTATGTAAAGCCGTTGTTTTTGTCATGATAGGCTATACAATGATAAATAAGACACTATCCTTGTCCTTAAAGAGTTTATATTCTAATGGGAGGGATGACAAGCACACAAACAGCTTTAATATAAAGCAGAATCAATAATCCTACATTCTGCCCTTTTAAACATTCTCAGAGTATTGCCATGAAATATTAAGCTACATACCTTCACGTATGCCATAAAAACCATGGATGCCCATGCAAAAGGATTCTGTGAGTTGAACTATCACTCAAAGTTGAGTTACATGATTTGCTCAGGTTCTTTATCCAATAATTACACAGGTGTTTCTGTGGTAGCTTTCACAGGATAGCTTAGGATCACTTTAGAGGCTATTCAATATACACATTTTTGCATTTTAGGGCTAGTTGAATGCCACAGGAAACAGATACCTCTTCAATTTATTTGTAAATGAAGAAACAAGTTTGGCATTACATGAACAGTTTAGTAGAGAATTCCACTGGCAGAGAGCATTGTCAAAATGCCCTAGCACCAAATGGCTCAAGATTATATCAAGGGCAGATGAAATTTCTTGCTTAGTCATATCTCAGTTCCACAACTAATCATATTACATTTTTTTCAAAAAGCATTTTTGAAGGCAATGCTGCTCTACAGGATATAATTGTCCATCATGGATTGGAAGTACTTAACAGGTCATTCGGCCCTTTTCTGAAATGACCTGGAAAAATTCTTATAATACACCTTCAAATGTTTTCTTCATGCTTGTGTTTTTTTACAATCAAATTTGCTATTCATATGTTCACCAAAACTAATTTCAGTGATAATAGTTACTTATTGAAAGAATGAAAACAGTTTTTCAGAATGATTAGAAAACCCTGAATATAGATGGTCTTAGGGATATTAGGCTTCCATCAAGGTCAGTGGAAGCAAATTCCAAAACCCTCTCACTGATTAGAGGAAAGGGTGGGGAAGAAGAGACGGGGCAAGCAAGGTAATATTCCTAGTGTGAGGAAGTCAATACTTGACTCTGAGACAATACCAATGAGGATATTTTGGACTCTGGTCTTGGATCCAGGCATAACTTGGTTTATTAGAAGCCTTGAAATAAAATTCAAGTTTCACTGGTCCTGATCCTTTAGAAAGGAGTATGAGGAAAATGGTTGTGGGAAGGAGGTGAAGGTTAATTCTGACAGGTAGATTAATTTTCCACATGCCAGGTGAAATGCTGTGTCTAGTTTGTACCTTTATATTTTGTGAGAGGGAAAAAGGATGAAATTTCCAAGCACAGTAGCCAACATGACTAAAAAACCTAGAAAATATGTCCAGTAGAGTATATATATAATTAAATACATATAGTATATGATTTGAATCTATATTGTATATAAATTCTAGTTCTAATACCTATTAGCTGTATAACAATGGGTAAGTCACTTTATCATTCTGAACTTCAGCTTTATTATCTGTAAAATGAAATAATAATCTCTCATATACTCATTGTAACGGGGAAGGAAACAAGCATACATTTAGTGTTTACTCTATGTCAGGCCCTGAACCAAGTGCTTTACAAACATTATTTTGTTATATGCTCGCAACAACCCTACATGGCAGGTGCTATTATCCGGATTTTACAGTTGAAGAAATTGAGGTAGACAAAAGCTAAATGTCTCACCTCAAGAGGATGTAGCTAGTGAATCTGAAGTTCAGAGTAGAACTCCGGTTTTCCTGTAAAGGCCCAGGATTCCAACCACTACACCACCTGTATAAATTTTAAACTATTACATTAATCTAAATTATTAGTAATTTCATTAATAATGAAAGATTAAAAAGATATGGATTAATTTAGCCTGAAAAAGAGAAAAACT
The DNA here is from genome assembly GCA_028658325.1 of Potorous gilbertii. Lineage (NCBI taxonomy): Eukaryota > Metazoa > Chordata > Mammalia > Diprotodontia > Potoroidae > Potorous > Potorous gilbertii. Next base: position 178,519,912 of record CM053771.1, on the reverse strand, counting down.
CTAAGGATTAGATTAATGAGTACCAACAAGCAAATGGTAGTTTATTATCTAGAATAAAGTTATTAACCATTCTCTTTTTTCTTGGGGATCAGAGAAAAAAGAAATGAATTAAAATTACTTTTGAAGTTTTTTTAAAGGTTAGATTAAAGAAATAATTCTTGGAAAATAAAAAAAAATAGGCATCCAAACATTTTACTGAAAGTTTTGAAATCTTTTTCTTTAAAAAATAGTTTAAGAAACAAAAATTTTGCCTAGGACTTGTAAAATATTATTTTGTTTGAAAATGAGAATATGGATGACCACAATACTAAGAGAATTCTAGCCTTTCTTGCCAGAGGGGTTCAGAGAAGCTGAAATTAAGTAGGTTGCTCAATCTATTTCTTATTCTCTCCTATGTCTTTTGCTGATTGGCATAATGTTTGGGTCAGAGAATTAAGACTGCAATAAATGTGTTTTCGTTGCATACTGAGTTTTGATAACATTTTAGAATGTACAGTTATTTTGATTGTGCTTTCATGGGATCTGAGATCAAACTATAGTCTGTGACGGAAACTTGTCTAATTGAAAATGGGACAATTCTCTTTTAACACATACTGTTGAAATTAATGTTGAAATTAATGTAAAATAAACAAGCAAGAACTAGGATTGTTCTGTTTCAGTATATAAGCTATTGAAAAGTACAATAAAATGTCTATTAATAAGCATTTACTAGTTGGTTACTATGTGCCAGGCATTGTGCACTTGGGAATTCACAGAAAGGTAAAACTAGCTCCTATCCTCAAGGAGCTTATATTTTAAAGATAATTTGCTCCTTAAGAGTCGAGATTGCTACTTGTTTGGGGGGTTTTGTATTTAATTGGTGATAATAGACGCTCACATTTAGATATTTAATGTACAAATTATATATAATATGTTGTATATTTATGCATTATTATTCTAAAATCATATCATACGTTTATAATTATATATGATATATTACATTAGATTGTTATATGTAAATATATTAAATCCGTCAGAAAAAAATAAAAAATCTTAGTTATGCACCATTCCAAATATACAAAAATGGTTTAGTAATGTATGCTGATGCATCAAACAATAATAACTCTGTCTTGGATAATACCAAGGGATGCTGCTTATTTTGCATGAGAAAAGTTTCAAGTTTTAGCTTGGTTTTTGTCCTGGTAAGGATGATTGATAATCACTCACATTTATAACTCACATTATAAAATGAGTTATAAATAATAACTCACATTTATAAAGTTCTTTACAATGTAAGAAACCTTTTTCCCACATGAAACCATTAAGACTGATAGAGTTAACATTATTGTCCCCATTTTATAGATGGGGAAACCAAGACTCAGAGAGGTTAGGAGACTTCCCAAGGTCACAGTCAGAGCCAGGACTACAGCTCAGTTATAGTCTGACTCCAAGTCTAGTGATCTTTCAGGAATTCTATTCTGCTTCTACTCATACTGTTTTACTCAGATATAATTGAGATTAATAGCAAATAATCAAATGCTCTGTCCATTACATCACAGTTCATAGGATCATAGAATTCTTAGGGTTGGAAGGGCCCTTAGAGATCTAATCTAATTCCTTCTTTTTTCGAGCTGTTGAAACTGAGGCTTAAGATATTATTTGCCCAAAGACCAAGAGGTATAAGATGTTAGACATATATCTGATTAGAAGAATTATATTTCCAAGTTTTCCTAGGCCCTGAGTATAATCCATCATTGGACATGGTGCCAAGGCTTCCATTCCCCTAAGATATGGGCACAGGAAAATTGGATTATGAGAATTAATAGATAAAGAGAAAGAAGACAGCCACAATTCAGCTTGTGATCATAAGAAGAGGGATATGAACTAGTTCAGAACTGAGATGACAAGTACTAATCAAGGTACACAAATTGGTGTTAAGATTAGGCAAGTCAAGAAGTACATGGAGATATTTCATAGAAAAAATGGGTAACAGGCTTGTGGGAGTAGCTCGCACGTCACAATGGTGGGCATGTCAGTATTGATGACCTGAACCTCTCCCCACATGAAAGCATGAATCTCCAAGGAAATTATTTCCCAAATACACTAGGAGAAAAAAAAGAGTATATTCACTTAGGAATGTATATTATGTGCTTTCCATATTATTTTATTATGTTTTTCAGTCCCAGTTAAATATTTTACTATTTAAAATTTCTTTTGCCAATGTCCTTCCTATTAATTAGGTAGGCAACTGCAGATATAGAGTTAAATTACTTTAGAAGTTCCAAGATTCAAATTGTTTGGGGGAAATGAGTTAGATAAGGAAAATTATTTTGTAAACTGTGCTAAAGATCTATAGCATAAATGCTCTAATTTTACTTCCAAGTCCCAAACATCAAACAACACTTCTTGTTGAAGTACAGCTACAAACATTTCCACAGAACGTTTGACAAAATAATTTCTGCTAAAGAATTCCTCCATGGTCTTGAGACCCTTTGAATTCCTTAGTTTTTCTACATATTAAAAATATTCCTTTTGGAGGGCCAGGTTAATATAGGCTCATAAATTTGTAGGAAAATCAAAACAGCTCTCAAAAGGCCAATCCAACCAATCCTATTTGGGAGGTCATCATGTTCACCATTTTCTCTGTTCTCCCAATTATAGAAATACAAGTACTCGTCAAATTAAAGAAACCAAAAAGCAGTTCTGGTGATTCGCCTGCATTAAATAAAAGGAAATTCATAACTTTGGAAGTGAAATTAGACATAATCAAGGACCAGTACCATCAACCTGTAAAGCCCTTGAAAGCCCCCAGAAGTGCCCTTCAAAATCTCTGCAAAAATCTCCATCCACACCCTCTTCCTCTTCTAATTGAACCTGCTTTTCGTCAAGCACCAACATTCAAGAAAAATGAAAAATGATTTCTTATTCAATTTTATTGTTTTCTGTTTCATGTAATTACTAGTATTAAAACACGCTTGTTTTCTATTATTCTTTCATTATAAATGTACGGCAATTCAGCAAATCATGACAAAAAAGGCTTCTTTTTAATAGCCTGAGAATCTAATAACCATTTATAATATTGTGACCCTAGAGAAATGTATTCTGAGTTACAAACTCTCTTGCAGACAAACATTTGAAACACAACTCACTTGTAAGTTATGGATTGCCTGTAATCCGAATATGGAAGTTATTGGGACTTTGATTCAATTAAGCACCCAAAACATGTCTCAGTCATGGAAATACATTCAAGCCATTTATTGCCATATAGTTTTACTGCTAGCCCACCCTAATGAATGAATGAAATGCAGCAGCAAACAGCTGAATTTAAAAAAAAGCATTTATTCAGTACTTACTATGTGCCAGTCACTGTGATAAGCACTAAGAATATAAAGAGAAGTCTGTCCTTATGGAGCTTTTATAGTGAGGAAATAACAAGTATAAGGGAGTATTATGGACTGGGAGATGACAAACATAGTGGGTGAAGCCATGTTGACTTTGATTGACACGTCCTCTCCAGTATCCATTTTTGCTTATCATTCCCCTAGTTAGTGGTGAAGGAAGTAAGGGGTGGATGGAGGTGTCTGGAAGAAGGCTGGAGAAAAGCAGTATAGTGTGTGCAGGCTTCCTTAGATACAGAAATACTCAACCATCAGGAGCTGAGGCTGCAGGACAGAACCTGAAAAGCCAGGTTCGAGGCAGGAGACATAATGAGGTGTTAAAGAGGCAAATGGCTAAGGATTTGAGTCTGGGGGTCAAGAAAGGTCATGGAGAGCTCATTTATATTCTTTCTTTTAAAAAAAAACAATAGTTGAAATTTATAGTACTTTAAGATGTAGGAAAAACTCTACATGTACGATGTTTCTTGACTGTCGTAAGGTGGATATTATCAGTCAATCCAGAAACATTTATTAAATGCCTACTATGTGTTATGCATTGTGTTAATAAAAGGTAATAAGGGAGTCCTTGCCCTCAAGAGGCTTGTACTTTAATGGGGGAGTTTAGAATACCACGGGACTAATTATCTCCATTTTACAGATGAGAAGGCAGATTCAAACCTAGGGCTCTCCAGGATTTCCACTCTTCTATCCTGTCTGTTCTAATCATCCATTATAAATTGTTATTCAGTCACAAAAAAATTAGAACAATGGCCACTTGCTAAATTAGCTAAAAGCCAGTAGAAGGTGTTCTTGGGAAGAAATGAAAACAGGAAAGTTTAAGAACATGGAAGGCAATGGGGTAGAATCAATAGAGTCCTGAACCTGATATCAGGCAGACCAAGATCTGTTAGCTCTGTAGCCAGTTGTGCCCCTTCAAATCACTTATCCTCTCTGAGTCACATTTCTCCTTTCTGTATAATGGGAATGACAATACAATTCATAGTACCTACTTCACAGTGAAGTGGTGCGATATAATGTATATAACAGTGCTTTCCAGTAGACTAATCTCTTCAAGGGTAGAGATTATTTTTGCTTTGTATTTATGTCCCTAACCTAATACAGTGCGTTGCATATAGTAGATGCTTGATAAACGATTGTCAAATTAAAGTGAATTGAAATGAGTAAGAATGTACTGAGGAAAATAGGTCTTAATAAATAAAATCTTGCCTCTTTACTTTTTAAGTTCCCTGCAGTACTCTGAAGGAAAACTAGGAAAGCAACTTATCATGGCATCCTGGTTCTTCATGATGTCCTGGCCTGAAATGTAATCACACTAAGACCTCATAAAGTGAGAAATCCTCTTCAGAATTGCTATTGGTCTAAGTATTCAGGTTGATCATCTGATTAAGTGACAGTGGCAATACCCTTTTGAAACATTTTGGTTTAAAAATAAATATCTCCAGGAAAAAATATGCTGGGAACCATTATTATTTATAACTTGAGCATCATGCTGGAAAATGTCACATGCATTTTGCCTGAATTATCATTCCTATGTGAGAATGCCTGTCATACTAGTTATGCTAGGACGATGGTCTCTGTAAATTCCCTCTCTCAGAGTGCAGAGGAAAAGGTGATCTCCTCATCTCCACTCCACCCCACTCCAAGAAACAGCAAATTTAGATTTCCTTGTTTCATCCTGAAGGAAATGACATCCTCCCTCCTTGTGATTCTCCCAGTTCTCTTGCTAGCCCCAAAGGTCGATGAATACATTCATGCAGAAAGGTAGATATGACTACAGGGAGCTACCTCTTCTTTAACATAATAAGGGTTTGCATATTTTGGTCTGGAGAAATTTGTACAAGGACATATGCTTCGACAGGTAATAGTAAGCAAATTCCTTAGGTTCAAAGGGGAATCCAATGAAAATAGTGTTTAAGGGAATAACACTGGCCACAAAGCCCTAACTCACAGAGATGTTTGTGTTCAGTGACATGTCCTTACAACTGCCTATGGAGCTCACATGAGCTCCAGAGATGCAGCCCTTGGAAAATGATTTTCCTTTGTTTTTGGCCAGGATCCTCCTGAGGCTGAGATAGGCCTGTATGTGGCTCTGTGATGAGGGGCAAACAAATGAGGGAAAGTTGAACAAGTGAATTCTATTGTATTGCCAATTTACATTAAATTAAAAAAGAACTTGATTTGTCACATTGAAGAGTAACAGTAGAGGAGATGGTGCTAGAAGGCAAGAAGGCCAGGTTAAAACATTCTCCAGTGACGGTAATATTCTTGCCTCAAATCCATAAAAAGCAGAAATAGGGCGCATTTAAATTTTAATGGGTAATCCATTATATCATACTGGACAATCCTTTCTTACATTTCCTAAGTTTCATTAGCCAAGGAAGCATGTCCCATGTGTATAAGAAAAATGCAGTGGACTTGGAGCCAAAAGACCTGGATTCAATTTCTGACTCTGGCAGTTATTAGTTATGAAACTACAGCAAATCATTTTATTTTGCAAGACTGCTGTGAGGAAAGTGCTTTGTAAATGAAAAAGCTCTATTGAAATGTAAACTATTATTTTTAAAAATGTAATCCTCTGGAGGTCAGGGTCTATTTTCATTTATATCTTTTGTATCACTACAACCTAGCTCAGAGACTGGCACAGAGAAGGTGCTTAACAAATGCTTAGAAAATTTGTTTATTATTCTTTCTCTCCCCATTAGTATCTTATATAATCCTTTGTGATCAGATTATCTGATGAATGAATCATAGTCTATTAGAGTCAGAAGAGAAATCTGTGACCATGTACTTCAAACCATCCTGATCCAAGATTCCCTCTACAATATACCAGACTTTGCTTAAATACTTTCAGTATGGGTAAACTCTCACCACATCCCTCAGACAGCCTGTACAACTCAGCAGTAAGGAAGTTTTTTGTTTGTTTTCCACTTGCTCAGTCATGTCTGCTTTCATGACTGGAGTAGATTTTATTGGCAAAAATACTGGAGTGGTTTGCTACTTCCTTCTTCTGTGGATTAAGGCAACAGAGTTTAAGTGACTTGCCCAGGGTCACACAACTAGTGAGTGTCAGAATCTGGATTTGAACCCAGGTATCCCTGACTCCAGACCCAGCACTATATCCACTGAACCACCTAGCTACTACCTGTCTTACATCAAGCCCAAATTTGCCTCTTGGCAACTTGGTCACTGCTCCTACTTCTGTCCTTAGGGGTGAAGCAAAGCAAATAGAATCTCTTTTATTTTTTTCAGGAAAGGCCTTCAAATATTTACAGAATGTTATCATTCAAGTGTCCCTCCACTCCACCCCACCTACTCTCTTCTCCAAGTTGAACATCCACAGCTCCTTGGACATATCTTCATGTGGCATGATTTTGAGGAACTTCATCATCCCAGTTGCACTCTTGTAGACACTACCCAGCTTATCAATGACCTTGCTAAAATATAACACGAACAACTAATGTAATAGCCTAGGTCATAGAATCATAGAAATAGATAGAAGAAACCATCGAAGTTATTGTGTCAACTCCCTCATTTTATATATGAGAAAACAGACTCAAAGAGGTTACTGACTTATCCAGAATAACACAGCTACTATACATTTGAGGTAAGATTCAAATCCAGGTCTTCCTAATTTAACTCCAGAGTTCTATCCACAATGCCTTTTCTGACCAGAGCAAAGTATAAGGAAACTTTTATTGGCATTTAGGAAATTAATCACATTGGATTACTTTTCCCTCTCTCCATTCTATCCAACATTCCCATTGGCCTTTAAGGAGGCCAAGATGGGTTTTCAGAATCAATACATAAAGAAACAAGATTATGCCCTGACCACATTAGCTAGGTGAAAAAAAAAAATGAATCGAATAAGGAGAAATGACATCTAAAAAAGAAAACTAGTTTCCTTATAAAACCTATTAGAAAAAAGGAAGAAATTACACAATACGAATTATTGGTATAAAATTGAAGGTTAAAGACAAAACAAAACAAAATAAAAACCATAATCTGGTTAGTAGAGTTTCACTAGGTAGGAGGGACCACAGCATAAGCAATTTGATGTTTTGTGTTTGAATGGAATAGAACTATGTGGATTGCTTCTTAACTGAAACCACGCATTAACACTGAGATTTTCACCAATGAAAACAAGTTACTGTTTATCAGAATGTGTTTGTAAGAATGAGTAAAACTCCTTTTTATGTGCAATAATCCTATTTCAGGAAATAAAAAGGGAGATGATGATTTTGCTTTGTGCCAGTCACCCTAAGCAAGAGGCGGGGGAAGGAGAGAAAATGTGAAAGAACTTTGCTTCAGATATATTTACCTGGCATAGATGATAATTCAGGGGAATCCATGTTCTTATCGATGAATCAATCAATCTGCATTTATTAAGGACTTATTGCATGTCAGGTATTGCATCAGTCACTGAACAAATGTTCCTTCTATTAATGTTGTTCATGCCCCCCCACAACGGTACTTATGCTACCCAATGCTTAGCATAGTGACTAGCACATAGCAGACACTTAATAAATCTTTATTGGCTCACTATGTGAGCAAATCTTCAAAATATAATCTTCTGGCTTGTTTTTTGGGGTGGGGGTCATTTAGTATTGATCAATGGATGGCACTAGCATAACGTTTGGTATACTTATTCCTCCCCCTCATTACATCAGTCTATTAACAAAGATTTATTAAGCATCTACTATGTGCTAGGTGTTATGTTAGGTTCTGGGGATATAAATCAAAAAGAAAGAAAGGAAAGAAGAAAGGAAGGAAGGAGGGAGGGAGGAAGGAAAGAAGGAAGGAAGGAAAAGAAAATTTTTCTCTTGAGGAGTTAGGTTAACATTATATCCTATCGATGGAAATGAATATACATACATAATCTTATTCAACTCAAGGAGCATTTATTAAGCACCTCCCATGTATGTAAGGCACCATATTACTTGCTAAGGATATAAGCACAAAAGTGAAAAGAAATCTCTTTTCTGAAGTAGGTTGGCGTGGGGAATGTAACCTACAAACAGATAAACACATCTCTGATAATTGAAGGATGAGGGAAAACGCTAGCAACAAAAAAAAGCTTCCTGTAGATGACGTGAGCTGTGCCTTAAAGGAACATAGGATTTTTTGGAAGGGAAAGAAAGAAGTGAATACATTCTAGGCATAAACTCAGGAGATGAAGAGTTGAATTTTGGAGACCACTTTGACCACTAGGGGATTAATGCTCAATAAAGCTGAAAAGGTAGGTTGGATTGTAAAGGCCTTTAAATGCTAACCTGAGGAATTTATCACAGAGACAAGAGTGAACTGCTGAAGGTTTTTGAAAAGGGAATGACATATTTAGACCTGTGCTTTAAGAATATTATTTTTTTGGAACACTAAGGCATTGGTGGTGGAACTGTGAACTGACAACCATTCTGAAGAGCAATTTGGAACTATGCCTAAAAGGGTATAAAACTGTGCGTGGTCTTTGATCCAGTAATACCATTGTTAGGTCTATATCCCAAAGAGATCACAAAAAAAAGGAAAAAGGACCCACATGCACAAAAATATTTATGGAAACTCTTTTTGTTGTGAGAAAGAATAGGAAATTAAAGGGATGCCCATCAAATTGGAGAATGACTGAACAAGTTGTGGTTTATGAATGTAATGGAATACTATTGTTACATAAGAAATGATGAGCAGGTGGATTTCAGAAAAACTTGGAAAGACCTACATGAACTGATGTTGAGTGAAGTAAGCAGAACCAGAACACTGTGTATGGTAACAACAATATTGTGCAATGATCAGATGATAGACTTAAAGACTAGTGATGGAAAATTCACATCCAGAGCTGTGGAATCTGAATGCAGATCAAAGTATATTATTTTCATTTTTTTTGGTTTTTTCTTTCTTGTGGTTTTCCCCTTCTGTACTGATTTTTCTTTCGTAACATGAATAATGTGGAAATATGTTTAACATGATGGTACATGTATAACCTATATCAGATTGTTTGCTGTGTTGGGGAGGGGCAGGGAGGGTCACGGGAGGGAGAAAAATTTGGAACTCAAAATCTTACAAAAATGAATGTTTAAAACTATCTTTTCATGTAGTTAGAAAAAATGAAATATTATTAAGTGAAAAAAAGTTAAAGAATATTATTTTGATTTCTATATGGAAGTTGTATTGGAGAGAGGAGAGACTAGGAGCCTGGCATAGGTGGCTGCAGCTGTACGAGTGAAAGGTGATGAGATTTGAGCTAGTGTGATAAAAACAAAAATGTCTAATAGCAACAATGACAGTTCTGACAAATATTGACAGCATTCTAAAAAGGGATTTCTTAAACACATTATCAAATTACAGTGTTCTGATGGCTTCTATTTTAAACACAAACACCAAGGATATGGCATCAGACGCATTAAAATTTGTATACATGTAGAGGGGATAGGAGATATGAATATTGTTGAAGATGGAGTCGATACCAGTAATAGAAATGAGAGCTATTATATTAATGCCAAGTGACTTTCACAGCTTGCATTTTCCTTTTGATTTAGTCTTTCTTTTCCTTATGCAATCAACTGGATTTCCTCAATTCTCTGAAATCCACTTTAGGAGAGGCAAGTAGAGGGGTGGATTCTGGTTGATCAAATTCTTTAGCAGTTATCAAGGGCCAGGATGCAAACTGAGTACAGGACACACTAAGAAAGTTTATCCCTTTTATTTGGAAATTCTTAGACTTTTTGTTTTGTTTTTGCAAGGCGGGTGTTGTTGTTTTAAATTCATGCTGCAAGTTCTCAACAGTGTCCATTAAATACAAATGCCAGGAACCCATTAAGGAGGAAGGAAAAGGGTTAAAGAAGCAACTTAAATACTGTCCCTGGACAGCAGTGGCTGATTTGGATTTAGAGCTTTTTCATTAGCACAGCTCTTAATCTTTTCTATTTTCCCAAGTAGGAGCACTAACCACTCTTTACTAATTGTGTCTTCCTTTGTGGCATATAGGATAAATCCCTTCACTCCTTTTCCTGTTTTATGCTTTTGCTCTTGGAACAGAACAAGTTTCTGCGTCCTGCACCTGCTAGAAGTCAGTATCTCGTACACTATTTCACCAAAAGAGGGCAATGTTGCAATTCAGAATCCCAACATCAGGAGCCTGGGTACCTGGTCTTTCTCTCTACTGTGGTAAATAATAGCTGCTGTCTCTTTCCTTTGCTGTATACAAGTTTTCACATGTCTAGCCACTCTGTAGTTAATCAGGACTTTGTAACTATCTGTCCTACCTATTAAATGCACCAACTCCTAAATTGTTTAAAGGTTAACACATTTCACTCCATGCATGACCGGCACCACACAACTCAAGAAAGTGCCGTATCTCCCATTTGAACATTTTCTTTCTGCCAATAATGAACAAGGCAAGAAACAAACTACATTTGAAAAATGTGAGAAGGGGATTTTTAAAATCTCCCTATTCACAAATATTTCATCCATGAACTATACAGGCCTATACTCTCCAACTTGGCGTCAGAAAACCCATTCAGTGTCTGACCTGAAATTTGAAGTAGCAAAGATATTTGGAGGGATGAGGAAATTTACTTGCTAAGAGCTTTACTTATTAGTTGAAACATGACTTATATTTGACAATAGGGATATTTATAATATCTGCAAGTCAATGTCATTCATTATGTGTTGAATTTATATATCTCAATATTTCAGATTATTGTGCATATTTTGACTTTTAGGCATTTCTGTAACACCTTTATTTCTTTAATTGAAGCTTAATCACAAGGCCTATCTTCCCCAAATAAGATTTATAGCTGTCCTAAGGTATCTTAAACTTTGACAGCTTAACTCTGTCACCTTCTCATTCTTTGGTTTCTGAGCCATTGGATCCAATTTTGGAAGCACTCTTTAGCAATTTCAGGAAACAGAATTTCCAGGATTTCCTACTGGTGTTCAGAAAGAAGCCATATGAATAGTGTGCCGTGTCTTTAGTTTTACTTTCACTATATGGTGCAAATGAGAATACTCAGCCAGAGCTACTTACAATTGCCCAGTCTGAACATCCCAGTGTCATGAGCCAGACCAGATATGAAACCCACATCGTATTGAACAAACCTACTAGCTACAATTTTTCTACTAAAAATATTACAAATTGGATTGTTTTTATTGTTGACTTTTTAGCCCTGGGGATATATTTGAAGTTCATTGAAGGAAATCATGGATTTTCTTATTTTTTTTTAAAAAAGCCCTAAGAATCAGATATAACTATACTTGTAATTTTCAGAAAACTGCAACTAGCTCTTTATTTAAATCAACACTTCAAAAATGAATCACAATTTCAATATTACTAAAAGAAAAAAATACTTTTGGAAGGAAAGAAGTTGGGATCTAATTTCAAATTCCTGGAGTAGGGAACAAATTTAAGATGAGTGCCTGGGTTCTGTTCAAGTCTCTGAAATTCCCCATGTTCCCATATTTAACTGGGCATGAAAGGTTTAAGCAGAGTCTACTATCACAGGGACCTTAATAAAACCCATAGAAAAGCTATGCCTGCTCTAGGTGGTTCGAGGAAATCCTTATTTAACATTGACTTAGTTTACTGTGAGCTCTGCTTTTTCATTTCTTCTGAGTTAAAGCTCTTACACCAGCCATCTCATTTCTGCTTCCTTCTCCTGCATCTGTCAGTATATGTACATGAGGAAGGCTATGTTATTAAAAGAATAATAACCATATTGCAGGTTTCTGAACCCAAGATTGTATTTTCTTTCTCAAATATTCATTAAAAAATAGAGATTGTATTTTATTGAAAGTGCTCTTTAATGAATAGTATTCCTGTTTGCGTACAAGAAGTAGCTTCCAGTGCAATTCTCTGACAGTAATTGTGGTCTGAATTGAGAATGTACAATAACTGAGTGCAGTTAATGGCTACCCTGTGGATTGAGTGCTCCACTTTTGTCATTATCAGGCTACTTTTTAAAATGCAGAAATTAGTTAGGCCAGTAAAGAGTTAATTATGTTCCTGTGGCAGGAAACCCTCAAAGCATATTCACTGAGAAGAATTCTTTGTCTTTAATGCAAAGCAGAAATTTCAAAGACCCTAGCAGATGATATCATATAAATAGTAACTGAGCATCTATTTTGTGTGTGTGTGTGTGTGTGTGTGTGTGTGTGTGTGTGTGTGTGTGTGTGTTGTGAAAGCATGGGAAAACCCTCTGGTAAGTAAGATCACAATCCTAAGGAGAGATGAATTAGTCTGTGACATCTTTGACTCTCTAATGCTAAAGGGGAAAAAACGGGACAAGAAACACATATTTGATTCTTGGTTCTTTTCTTTTCCCTTCCTCCCCCCACCTCCCTCCCAGTCCTGCCACCATCTCTCTCAATGTCTAAACTTCCTCCCTCTCCCTCTCTACATCTGCTTGTTTCCTTACTCCGTGCACACAGGTACACATTCACATGGAAACGAGTAAGTCCTCAAGGGCTGGTTCTTTGCGTGACTGTATTTGGCCTCCAAATTTTACCAAATGCTTCACATACATGAGGATGTTTCAAAATGGGCATGTGTGTGAAAGGGTTCAAATCAGGTAGAACAGATTTGAAGAATAGATTGAGGAGATAAGTATGACTTCACAAAGAATGTGGGGAAGGTTGGAGGGAAAAGACAGTTGAAAAGAAGAAGCAAGGAAATCTTTACAAAATGAAATATTTGATTAAACTGCCCCTCACATATAAAGTATTTTTCAAAACACAAATAATTATATCCCTTCCTCTAATTATCTGGGGATTATGCTCACCATAAAGCTCTATACCATCACTGATCTAAGGGGCTTTCCTATGGAAATAAATTAGCAAGTAAAAGGGTGGGGCTCTATCCCCAGTCTTATTAAAGTAATCACAGAAGGGCTAGGGCACCTTGATTGAGCTAATCAATCAAAACTGTAAACTAGGTATGAATAAATCCTTAATCAATTTGAGAGGAAAATAGGGCTTTGACCATTGAATGAAGGAAAGTGATATCACATAGGAAGCATCTTAAAAGTGACTGAAAAAATCAGACGCACTTCCAAGGCTAAGTATAAAAATAACAGTCAAATGATCAAGGACTCTTTTGGTGGAATAACTCAGTTTAGAGGATTCTAGCTTGAAAGTTATAGCCAAGACCCTTAAAAGGAAATATTCTTGGGTAGGGGAGGAGTGATATTTCCTTCTAAGTCGGTGTGCTTCCAATATTCCTACCAAAGGTTCATAAATCCAAAGCACCCTTCCAAGCAACATCAGTCCATCACATGCTTTCTGAAATCAGAAAAGGTCATAAAACCTGAAGCCTGAACCTTCAAAGAGCTTGCAATTGAACATTTGAAATAACCACACACAAACACACACACACACAAGTGCAAGACATAGTAGAACATGATAAAGGCCAGCAAAAAAGTCAGATTACGTACTTTAATAAATTCAAGAAGGGAAAGATCACATCTGCTTGGGATATCAGGGGAAAGCTTGGTAGAATAGGAGGCACCTGGGATGGGTCTTGATCAAGACAGGATTTCAATAGTGATGGGAATGAAGTGAGAGAGGAAAGAACCTTAAGACACAAGGTTTGTATTGTAAATGTGTAGACAAAGGGGAAAGGATTGATGCCCACCGGAGTATTTTTTTTTAATGGAATTAACCTGCTTTGTTATATATGTCTGCAGAGATACACATGTCGCTGATTTCAGATGATGGATCCTTTTAAACAAGTTCAATGAAACAAAGATTTTTTTTATGTGCCCGTTGTGTGTAAGGCATTTTGCCTAGTGCTAAGAGATACAAAGGTAGACAGTATGTAGCCATTGGTCTCAAATGCTTTCCAATCTAAAGTTGTAGTAGGGCAGGTGACAGTGGGGAGAGGTTGGGGAAAGATGGGTAAAGGAGAAAGTTAGACAAAATGACATCAGAAATTTGAGAAGAAAGGGCTGATTCTCACTTGGGGTAGTGTTTTGGGGTGGCTCTGTGGAGGAAGTAGCAGTTGAGTGGAAGAAACACAGGCATTTCAATAGATAAAAATAAGAAGGTGAAATCTGTTACAGGTGTGTTCAGTTGTTCAGTCATGTTAGATGCTTTGTAACCCCATGGACCATATCACAGCAATACCGTTGGTAGGGTTTTCTTGGCATAGATACAGGAATGGTTTGCCATTTCTTTCTCCATTTATAGCTGTAGTCAAACATAAGAAAGGCAAGGTGACAAGAGACTGGGAAGCAATAGAGAAGATGGTGTGTAGTCCAATTTGACTGGGACATGGATTATATGATGAAGAATAGGAAGAGGTTAAGCTAATGTGAGTGCTCCTTGAAACCTTGCAAACTTATAAAAGAAAAAGGAACAATGATTGGTGTGGCCATAAGTGAGTTCTTTATGAGGTGAAAATTGGTCCTTTGAATGAGTCAGAAAGGAAACAGCTGATAGGATGAAGAATGGTAGTCCATGCCTCTGAAGGGGTGACCTTTAAAAGTCAGTTCAAGTTATGGAGAGAAAAGAAGAATGGAGTTTGAGAAAGAGAAGTTGTATGAAGCCACATGGACCTAGAGAAAAGTCAGCTGTAATAAACCACATAGACCTGAGAAAATGGAAGTAGAAAAGCAGACACCATAGAAAAAGGTCAAGATTTTGGAGAACGATTACTTGAGCTCATGGGGCACAGGATGTGTCAGGAAGAAGATGTGTTGGTAACTTGCCTTTTCTACATGTCTTACACTAGAAAATAGGTTGGAGTCATATTTTAGAGGGCTTTGAATGGAAGAATTAAGAGTATGCTTTTATGTGGTAGAGGAATGGGATGATCATAGTGGTAATTTATGAAATTTATTGGGGAGAATGAACAAAATAGAAAGTGGATGGGCTGGAATGCCAATCAGAAAGCTATTACAGCTGTCTCCTGTAGATGAGAAGAAATGAGGACCTAGACAATAGTGGTTATAGTAAGAGTGAAGATAAAAAAAAAAAGAAAAATGAAAGAGATTGTGGGCAGTATTTGACAACTGATCAGATGTTGGGTCTTAAGAGAGGGAGTGATTTTGAGGAATTCCATCACAAGAAATAGAGAATTTGGGGCAGGCAGATAATGAATTGAATTTTTTAGATAAATGCAGTTTGGAATTCTAGGGGAGCACCCAGATGGAAATGTTCAGCAGGCAGTTGGAGATATGGGATTAGAATTCCGGTCAGAGAATAAGGGTAAAGATATAGACAGGAGTCAGTTGCACAGAAGTGATACTTAAAACCATGGAAGTGTATGACTTTGCCTAGAGAGAAAATGGTAAAGGACATAAAGCAGACTACAAATCCTAGAGGATAGAGAATAGTCACAGCCAATTTTGAACTTTGGAGAACATGTGAAACATGGGTTTTTGCTTTCTCTTTAAAAACCTATTTGAGTTGTCCTTTTCTTCTTTCTTCCTTCATGTGCAGACCAAAATCTATTTTTACTGCTGTCATAATGGTAGAGCAAATGGGAAACAGGTTACCTTGTACTCTGCCGCATGCATCATCCATAAAATTTCTGACCAAGTTCTGATCCTCGAATCAGTATTGCGAGGATGATTATTGATGCAATGTGAAGATTAAATGGAAAGGATGTAGCTTTAGGTTTGAGATGTCAGTTTTGAGTCTGCTTTATGTTGGCAGCTTGAAAAAAGTCTTATCTGACTTTTTTTACTGATCCAATTTGACACATCAGTAAATGGAAAGGGGAAGTATAAGGGCTTATGTATAGAAATCTGACAGTTTGCAGGTAGACAGTGCTATCTTTGAATGGCCAAATGGAATCTTTCTAACCTCAGAGAACTATAGAGTACCACTTAAAAATAATTTCAGTATCTACTGGTTTCAAAAGGGGACTTAAAATAATTTAAATGAAGTTACTTCTGACTAGAATTTAAAAAAATAGAAATAAAACCACAAACCTTTTAGAAGGTCCTCTGCGAGATGTACCTACTGCTAGAACTTTGCTGAAATGGTTTTGAGATGTACTTGAGTGGAAACTGTCAATTCCCAGGTTGCTGAGATCACCATATTGATTTTATGAGTTTAGAATTCAGTATACTCATTTGTCAACATGGTGTGGATAGTGACTACAAACAGATAAGATTTGCAGAATGAACAGCAATATGCAAGGTTCCCATCACACAAACTCATCAAAAGACATGCCCAGACAGGTAATAAATCAGAACATAGATCGCTCCCAGCTCTGACTCTTAGTCTTTGTGGTCAGGCATAAAAAATATGGAGTGGATGGGCAGTAAAATTCTCTTCTGCCCAAGACACTCACATCATGGGTAATGACCCTATTCTGGTTGCATTAGATAAGCAGTAGAAACTGGGACAATTTTCTTAAAGCTAGGGTTCTGAGCCTTGTTCATGTCATGGACTCCTTGGAAGAAGCCTACTGGACCCCTTCTCCGAATAATGTTTTTAATGCATAACATAAAATACAAAAAATTACAAAGAAAATCAATTATGTTGAAATATAGTTATCTAAAAACAATTTTTTAGCTCACATAGCCAAGTGAAAAGTCCCTATAAAAAGCCACATCTCTTCACCTATGTTAACTCTAAGAATAGCCCTATTCCTTTTTCACAGTGGAAAGTAAAAAACCTATCTTCTGAAATTACTGAAAGGCTGAAATAACCTGTAATTTTGGTACAGATATGTAACTCAAGAAAGCAGGAGATCTGTTTACAAAAATATAAAGTTGGCTAGAGAGGCATCATGAAGTAATAAAGTAGTTGAAGTCATGAAGACCTAAGCTCAAATACCACTTCTGACCAAGAATTGTGACCAAGAATTGGGCATTTAAACTCTCTAGACTAGAGAGTAAAAGGACAGGATAGATGGAAGATTTTGCTGACAGGATTTGGCAACTGATCAGATATGAGTAGATAGAGAGAGAATAGGATCAAAAATGTTTGAAACTATAAGCCTAAATGATTGGGAAGAAAGTGGTACAATCAAAAGAAATTGATAATTTAAAAATAGAGGCAGGATTTGGAGAGATGTGAAAACTCTAAGATTATAAATTATCTAGGTTGTAATCTTCTTCAGTGGAGGGAGCTCCCATGCTGGGAGTTTCTAAATCAATGAACCTCAAACCTTGACATATTGACACAAAGAAGGCTTGAGTCTAGCCCTGCCAATTTGTAGAAAGACAGTGCTATCTTTCTTTGAATGAACAAACAGAAACTTTCTGACTCATAGAACTATGGAGTACCACTTAAAAATAATTTCAGTGTCCACTTATTTCCAAAAAGTAACTTACAATCATTTAAATGAAATTGCATCTAACTTATTTTCAAAAAATAGAAATAAAAGCAAAATTTTTAGTCATCCAAAAGGCATTGGAGAAATGCATTGAAATTTGAAGCCAGGGGACTCATAGCCAATCTTAATTAAAGTGTCTTTATAAAACACCATCAGATCCCTGGAGAAAAAATGCAGATATCATCTGGAACATTTGCATTTCTCAAAACACTGCTACCAATTTTTTTTTAATAAATCAAACATCATGCAGACAGAGAAGTCATTCAAGATCTATGTTGTTATCTAGAATCACAGAGGACTGGAAGGAAAGTCAGAGGTTCTCACACCCAACACCCTTCATTTGATAGATATGGTGGAGTGGATTACTTAAAGTACCACACAGCTGGGCATAGTGACTGAGCTGGGACATTTGCTCATTCTAAGAGTCCATGATGCCTCTCTACCAATACTCTCATCAATACCTGATCACACATACATATACACATAACTGCCTCTAGTATTTCATGCTCCAATGATAGACTGAGATAATTCCATCCTATTTTCCCCCATTTCCATGAAGGAAAATGTGTACTTCCAAGTGCTCCATGGTGTTCCATCACAGCTGGTTGGTAGCCTCAGAAGATCAATACAAACCGTTCTGGTCCAAGTATAACTTTCTGACACATTAGCCCACAGAACGGACTACAGAAGTCTAACCATCCCTTCACTGAAGTTTCTGAAATGGCCATGGAGTGGTTTGGGGAAACCTGTTTACCTGGCTAAGTCCACATCCGTTATCACAATATGCTTTGGCAGAAGGGTTATCTGAGGCAATTTAAAATTAAAAATAAACAACTAACTTGGGCTTTCCTTTCCTTTCATCCTATCATTTCTGTCATGCCCCATTCCCTCCCTCCTCCAAAATTCCCTATAATGAAAAGAAAAGAAAATCACAGAAACTTAGATTGTTGGATTTCAAAGGAATTTTAGGGATTAGCTGGTTTGACTCAAATTTAAAGATGAGGAAAAAGGACTAAAGAACTGACACATCAATGGGCATAGAACAAACCAATGAAATTTCCAGGACTGAGAGTTGCACAGTAAGGTTTCTTCCTGCTCTGACATTCAGTGAACTGAATGGAAACTGTGGAAAGGAGAAGTACTTAATATGTGCTTCCTAGGAGCCTAGAGCTGTGCTAGGCATGAGGAATCAAAAATTTCAGAGCTAAGCTGTCCTTGTGGTCAAGAAGTTCACATTTTAGGCAACAAGGTGGCACAGTGGATGGAGTACTAGCCTGGGAGGCAGGAAGACCTAAGTTTGAGTCCAATCTCATATACTTAACCAACTCTGTGACTCTGCATAAGTCATTTAACTCCCTCTTCCCCTGTTTCCTCATCTGTAAAATGGGCATACTAATAAGAGTACCTACCTCTCAGCATTGGTGTAAGGATAAAGTAACGTTGGTAAAGTGCTTTGTAAGACCTAAAGAGCTACATAAATCTTTGTTATTGTTTATTTACTACTTGGGCAATACAATCCATATGGAGGAGTTCAGATGTGGGCCAGATGTCAAGGTCAGTGATCCTTAAGGCACAATGATGGGGCATATGATAAAGCCTGGGAGATAAGGGGATACGGCAGCAGGACCTGTTGGCCTTATCGAAAGAAATACAGTTGGTAACTCCCTGTTCATTACGGTGAAGTGTAAGTTAGTAAATAACTACAAATAAACATATAATCTATTCTTTTCTATACTTTGTATTTTGGCTCCTTTTATAGCTTATAATGCTATTCTGACATGTAGAGTTGCTTTGGTTGGGGAGGAGCTGAGGAAGGGAAGGAAGGAACTAGATTTTCCTATGATTAATGTGGATTGATACCTTCTCTGCAAGTTAAAGTCTAAAAGAGAGCTATCCAAGACTTGAGGTTATAAGGTTTTAATCAACCTATGTCAGAGACAGACTTTGAACCCGTCTTCCTGACTTTGAGGCTAGTATGCTGTTCTATTACATCAAGAACTCTCATACTATAATATGTATTCATCAATAACATATCAAAATATTTGCTTCAAATAAAACAATTTTAAAAATAATATTCAGGTTTTTTTTCCTTAATCATCTTAGGTTTCTACTTTCTATTTAAAAAGAATACTTCCTCCTTTGGCTGGTTATTTATATTTCCTGAGTAGTTCGTATATAAGTTACTATGAGTCACTTAGCACAATGTCTTGCACATAATAAATGTTTATTGAAATGAAAGCAATTGAGTGAAACATACAGGGAAATTGAGGCTCACCAGACCAATGTGATATAACCAAAGCTAGAACAAAAAGAAAGCAAACTAAAAATACAGCTATTTAGAGCCCCAAACTGAAAGACCACATGAATGACTCTTATGCTGCCTAATCAAGTTGGGAATAAGTTTATGAATTATGCAAAATGCACTCATGTTTAAGCAATACTTTAATTGAATGATATGATTGTATTTTCATTTGGATACTGGAAAAGAAAACCCAGTACTTTGACTTCTTAGACATTTTAAGTATAAAGTGAAAACATGGTTATGAGGCAGGATATGTTTTCCTTTTACTTTTGTAAAAGCTTACATTTAAAGAGAGAGTTCAGTTCTCAGAGAGCTTTGACGTACATTCTCTCCTCTGATTCCCTCAAACAACCCTGTCAAGTAAGCGGGATGAGTTTCTCTTCATGAACTTTACTGGGACTATGGGATCACAGACTCTGAGTCAAAAGGGACCTTAGAGACTGATCTTTTTATTTTTTTTCACTTTAGTCATGTTGTAAGGAAGAATTAATCTTTTTATTTTATAGGTGAGGAAAGAGATGTCGGATGATTTGCCCAACATTTCACACCTAATATAAGCACCTGAGAAGGGAAGTGTACCCAGATCAGCCTCATTTCATGGCCAGTACACTATCCATTAACTCCATGATTCTTCAGTACTGACTTTTCTTCTATAGCAAATATGGCTACAACTTTTAAGTGACCTTTGGTATAAATTTATATTATAGGCCATTAATAAAGAGGCCATGTTTTAACTCTACAAACATACTTCAGGCTATCTATTGGATTTTCAGAGAGAGCTAATTATCATGTTTGTTGCTATTCGGTCGTTTTTCAGTTGTGTCCCCCTTTTTGTGACCCCCATAGGGGGTTTTCTTGGCAGAGCTACTGAACTGGTTTGCCATTTTCTTCTCCAGCTCGTTTTACAGATGAGGAAACTGATGCAAACAGGGTTAAGTGACTTGTCCAGGGTCACTCAGCTAGTAAGTGTCTGAGGCCAGATTTGAACTCAGGAGTATGAATCTTCCTTACTTCAGGTCTGGCATTACACTACAAAGCATAATTGATAATATGAAGTATGCTAAAATATACATTTTCCCTTTTAAAGTAAATGAACTAGACAGTAAATAGAGTTTTGAACTTGGAGTCATGAAGACCTGGCTTCAAAACCTGCCTTTAATGTTTACTAGCTGTGTGACTATGGTCAAGTCTTTTAACGTATCCAAGCTTCAGGCAAGTCTCCAAGACTCTCACTTACAGTCTTTGTTTTGCTGGAGGAAGCTCCTACTTCAACAAAATCATAGAAGCAAAAGGAGTTCCTACATCAATAAAATCACAAATCCTTGAAGTATTGATCATACAATAAATAATATATATAAATCAATATTATTTTTGAAGCTATTAAAATATGACTATAATATTTTATTGCTCCAATAGCTAGTATTATCATTCTGTTAAGATAGTCAATGTTTTAGTTAATCCTATTTAACTGATTTTGATGGAGAACAAATTCCAGGATACATTACACATATTTATTATCTAATTATCATGATATTGAACATATTTAAAATGATTGAAAAGGATCATCCCTATGAAACTTTCAAATAAATGGACAAGACATAACTATTTATAAGCAAACTTTTATTTTGTGGTGATATGTCTGCTTCCATATTATCTCGGGTTTCCATGCTTCTTAGAAATAGCATTCCCTTATTCCAAGAAATGAGCCAAATCAAATTTAAGAAATATTGGATAACAGGTTCTGATATTTTAAGTGGAGGCAAGCAAAGTGGTAGCTACATATGTGAAAGTAATTCCCCAGTTGGTATAGATAGCTGATTGCATCATATCCAAAGAATGTCCTATCTGAGTTATTTTCCTGGGTCAGAAAAGCTGTTCTCTCACCCTTTAAGCATTGAGAAACTTCACTCTGCCATAAGGTGTAGACAGAATGAAGTCATGGCATGTGCTCTAAGCCTTGAATTGCAATTCTGAGGAAAAGGAGGAAATTTATATTAACAGTGAAATTTATGTACATTAGCCTTTATGTATATGGGATGTAAATTGTAACAGCTGTTTAAAAGAAATCATGTTACAGGTCATGTGAGTGATTTTGCCATTGACATGGCATCTGTCTTAAGATTCAATATATTATTATTTATTTTTTTAGCTGCAAGTCCTGTGTCATTAAAGAGATTCTATATTAGACATGTTGGTATCTAGACAGATACGAGCTTTTTGGTCAGATAGCTCATCCCCAGGGGGTGCTGAATAAAGAGAGACAGAGACAAAGAAAGACACAGAGACAGAGAAACAGAAACAGAGGGACAGAGACAGATAAAAATAAGAGCTAACATTTATATAGTGCCTACTATATGTCAGACACTGTGCTCAGTGCTTTACAAATATTATTTCCATTTTACAGTTGAGGAAACTAAGGGAAACAGAGTTGAAGTGACTTGCTTAATGTCACTTAACCTCCTACTGCTCTAAGCAGCTCACTGGAACTCTCAGCTGCAGAAAAGATGTCAATTTCATTTTCCTAAGAGTTCCTCGAATAAATAAAATCACAGATTCACCCCTTATCATGTTAGATATTCTTACCTTTTCTTTTGTAAGCACCTGATATCAGTAAAATGGCCTGCTCACTCACTCTCCCCCTACATATACATACCATACAATGACTTTTGCTAGCAGTTTCGTGTTCATGTCTTACCGAGATCCAACGCCCATGCTTAGAGCTTGGTAGCAGTAACATATCACTATGACACAGAATTTCGGGGGTGTCCTGAGTCTTATATGTGGAAGAGTGCATGCTTATTAAAGAAACTTGGTTCATGGAAGATTTAAAACAGGTTATCTTAATCTTTGTAATACACTGCCTCCAATTCCACTATCTTTGAAGCTTTTCTGAAGGCAAGCCACTTGCCATTTGTTTAGTCAAAATTTAATAAAAGGAGAAAACTGTAATGTTTTTTCCCAAATATTTACTGAGTGCATTTCTCATTTGCTGATTTTTGACTGGCAGATTTATATGACCAAGATATGATCATTTTATATGAAACTTGGTATTATATATAGATATAGATAAATATACACATATAGGCACATAGATAGATAGATTCATATATTTACAAATAATTGCCAAAAATCTGGATGTCTTTATAAAATCTTCTTCCAGGATGAAGTGGAGAATTATGAGACAATGAGTGGGAAGATCCTTTAACTAAAACTTTGTGTGTGTGTGTGTGTGTAGACATATGCAGAATCATAGACTAATGTAATCATCCATAATTAGAAAGGACTTCAGGAATTACTTAGTGTAATACTCTGATGAATGAATCTCTTCTACAGCTGAGCCTTGTCTATACCTGTGTGACACTTGTCCATGCCTGTCTTAGTGCCAGAGAAAAGAAATGGATCTGATGCCCAACTCTGTCATTTCTGCCCATTTGAACTTAGACAAAACATCAACATCTGTGTATGTCAGCTTCTGCATTTCTAAAATCAAGGGGTTGAAAACCATTTGGTACTGGCTAAGTAGCAGAGAGGTAGACTCGTGGAATAGGTTAGGTACTCAAAACATAGTAGTCAATGAATATAGCAATCTACTGTTTGATAAACCCAAGGACCCCAGTTTCTGGGATAAGAACTCACTGTTTGACAAAAATTGCTGGAAAAACTGGATAACAGTGTGACAGAAAGTGCGTGTAGACCAATGCCTGACACAGTACATAAGAATAAAGTCCAAATGGTTACATGATCTAGTTATAAAGATTGATACTATAAACAAATTAGTGGATCAAGGAATAGTATATTTATCAGATTTATGGAGAATGGAGAAATTTTTGACTAAACAAGTGACAGAAAACATTATGAAGTGCAAAATGGTTAATTTCGATTATATTAAAATGAAAAGTTTTTGCACAAACAAACTCAATGCAACCAAGATGAAGAGGGAAGAAGAAAACTGGGAAAGAATTTTTTCAGCTAGTATCTGTGATAAAGGCCTCATTTCTAAAATAGAGAACTGAGTCAAATGTACAAGAATACAAATCATTCCCCAATTGATAAATGGTCAAAGGATATGAACAGGCAGTTTTCAGAGGAAGAAATTAAAACTATCTATAGTCATATGAAAAAATGCTCTAAATCACTATTGATTAAAGAGATGCAAATCAAAACAACTCTGAGATACCACATCACACCTATCAGATTGACTAACATGACAAAACAGGAAGATGATAAACGTTGGAGAAGATGTAGGAGAGTTGGAATGCTAATTCTTCATTGGTGGAGCTGTGAGCTGATCCAACCATTCTGGAGAGCTATTTGGAACTATACCCAAAGGGCTACAAAAATGTGTATACCCTTTGACCCAGCAATACCATTTCTAGGACTGCATCCCCAAGAGATCATAAAAATGGGAAATGGCCTCATATGTTCTAAAATATTTATAGCAACTCTCTTTGTCATGGCCAAAAACTGGAAATGAAGGGGAGGCTCATCAACTGGGAAATGGCTGAACAAATTGTGGTATATGAATGTAATGTAATGGATACTATTGTGCTATAAGAAATGAGGAACAGGAAGACTTCAGAGAGACCTGGAAAGACTTATATAAACTGATGCTGAGTGAAAGGAGCAGAACCAGAAGAACTTTGCACACAGCAACAACCACACTGTGTGTGAAGAATTTTTCTGGCAGACTTAGTACTTCATTGCAGCACAAGGACTTTAAAAATTCCCAATGGACTCTTGAGATAAAATGCCTCCACATCCAAAGAAAGAATTGTGGAATTCAATTGCAGAATGAAGTAGATCATTTTCTTTTGTATTATGTTTGGTTTAGTTTGGTTTTATGATTTCTCCCATTCATTTTAATTCTTCTATGCAATGTGACTAAGGTGAGAATGTATTTAATAGTAATGTATATGTAGAACCTATATAAGATAGTATGCCATCTCAGGGAGGGAGTGGGGAGGGAAGAGGAAGGAGGGGAAGGAAGGAGAAAAAAATATAAGATATATGGAAGTGATTGTAGCACACTGAAAACAAATAAAATAATTTAATTTTAAAAAATACACAGAAAAATATCAAGGGGTTGGATGAAATTATGATCTCTTCTAGTTATACATGTTTACTGATATATTCTTGTGAACACCTGCAAAGGCTGTTTTGTATCTGCTTAGACACCTCCTGTGTGGATTGCTTCCCTCGTGAGGTAGCCCATGACATTTCTGGACAGCTCTAATCATGAGGAAGTTCTTTCTATGAAACTGAAAGCTACCTTTTTGAAACTCCCACCACTTTTAGAACTGCATGAACTACCTCATTCCTCTTCCCCATGAAACAAATAGATTAAGGAACAGAATATCACAATGGAGACAGAGAGGCTCAGCAGGGCAAAGAATGGAAGAAGGAAAAGCAAAGAAAAATAACAGTGAAGTTTGGAACTGGAGATCCTGGAGGTAGAGTCATTCTGAGTGATGATAAAATCCAATATGTTCCTGTACTTGAGGATGGGGTATGGCAAAGTGGAAACTAACATTATAGTAAATAATTCTGGAACTTCAGAAAGTGAATTAGATGAAAACTGTTTGGAACAATGTATTCTTTAAGATTCTATCAATCTCTATAATTTGACTGTAATCTTTCTGACAGGATTTTCTGTTGTTGCTATTGTTGCATTTCCTTGATGGGGTTTTAACAGATCAGGCTTACATTCAAAAGTTATTCATTATTTTAATATATAAGGAGACTTTGGTTAGGAACCTAACTCCACCATTGCAGACTGACAACTAAGTCTACAACTTAGTCTTAGAGACCTATCTGAGGTACTGAGAGGTTAAATGGCTTGCCTAGTATGGGTCAGAGGCATTTTCCTGTGTGTGCATGTGTGTAAGTAGGAATTAATGGATAGAATGTCAGCCTGGGTGTTAGGATGGCCTGTGTGCCTACACTGGCTATGTAATCCTGAGCAAGTCACTTAATTTTTCACTGTCCCAGGCATCTCTATAAGACCAAATTACAGAAGAGTTGTTAACCCTTATTGGTACAGGACATTTCCTTAATGAAATCTACTGGTCAGAACAAAAAAAAGTACCCCCAAAATGTACATATAAATTCATACCTTCCAAACACGCATATACTATATATGTACATATATCTACTACATATGACATTACACACACACGTGCACACGCGCACACACACAAACATAAAACACTGATGTAGCTATAGTGTATGAGAATTACATATGGTTGCCCTGAAATAAGGGAAGACAGCAATTACTGAAATATTTTGAAAGAGAATAAGAAAATTAGGGAAGGAAAAAAGTTACAAGATATATTGAAAAACACATGGAAATAGGAAATGTAATTTTGGTACAGTTACCAAAATGGTGGTAGAATTTGGTGCTAGTGATTTTCCAAATAATAGAAAGTTTCCCCCTTTAAGTCCTCCCCCCAAAAAAAACTTTTAAATTTTAATCACTTCTAATATTTTTTTCTTTCTGGATATGTCACATATTTCCTTATAATGTAAAAATATATTACTTTTTTAAATGGGTAATATATATTAAACATTACCCAAGATAGATAGGAATTTCTTTAAAATAAAATTCTGAAAGCACAAGAATAAATTGTTTTATGAGGAGAAAAAGAGTAGCTGTCTAAAGAAATCAGAGACGAAATAGGGAATTCATCAATATACTCAGAGTTTTAAAATATATTTATTGAAAATTAAGTCCAGGGTTGATAACTGAAGATGAATGCAAAAGATTACCATGATCTTATTGGTATACCATTAGAACAGCTCACATCTATAATGTGCTGAGGCTGAAAATGAATGAAAATATCTTCAGTAGAGGCACTCATATTTTACTTTTGAGGATAACCTTTGGACTGAGAAGGATTGGACAAAAATGGTTAATGAGGAACAGAAATCTAGGATATAGTAATGAAGAGATAGTATAGCAACATCTAGTGACTTTCAATAATTCAAGTCATCAGAAACTAGATCCTAGGGACTAGAGACTGGTGGGTGAGAATATTGAAATCTTCTTGGTTATTATTGAAAAATCTGACATAAACTGAAGAACAAATAAATGTCTTATTTTTTTAAAGAAATGGAAGAAGGTAGAACGTATAAACTTGATAGTGAACTTGATTTCTAATATGTAAAGAAATATTCCATAACATATTACCTAAGAGACATTTGGTGCATATTAAAAAACTGAGTAAATCAGGAGTAGATCAAGAGATGAGTGTAGATATGATACCTAGATTTCACAAAGTATTTTACAATTTCTTTCTTGCTTTGCTTATGGACAAGATACTGAGGTGTGGGGTAGATAATAATGTATTTATGTGCCTGTAGGATTGGTTGAATGACATGGATCAGAGTACTCATTAATAGGTAGATGACCTCATGGAAGGCGGTTTCTAGTGGGATGCCCTAGAGATCTGTCCTTAGTTTTAGGCTGTTTAATGTTTTTGTTAATAACATAGATCAGAGCACAGGAGACATGCTTATCAAATCTGAATCTAACATTCTACTCAAAAGTATAATAAACATTCAAAGACAATCAAGGTCACAAAAAAACTGAACAATCTAATAAAAAGAAATTTTGTAGGGATAAATGTAAAGTCCAACATGCATTCAAAAAATTTACTTCGCAAGTAGGAAAGGGTACTTAAATGCTCCTAGACTGTTAAAAGGAACTAAGTGTTCTTCTTTTATGGTTGTCACTGTTTCCATCTCTACTTCATACTATTATTAATTGTTGCCTCTGTTGCCACTTAGTTGCCCTTCTTCCTCTGCTTTCTGCCACCTGGTCCATTACTTCATGCTTTTTTTTCTTCTTCTTTGTCTTTACTCTTTCTTTTTCCTAATGCAGTTGGTTTCTTGAAAGATGCTGCCCAGCCAAAGTGCTATGTCTTCCTTCTGATTAACTCAAGGACAAACAGCATTGTTATTTATCTTGGCATAGATTAGAGAACCTGAGAGGATCATCAGGATCATCCAGGTTTACCCTCGTGTTTTATACATGTGGAAACCATGACCTGGAGAATTAGGATTTAGACAAACTTGTTATGGCTTCACAGCTTGAACTGTGGTGAACTTGAATTTCACCACTAGAACTGAGATTTTCTGACCCCTGGTTTATGTCTCTTTCTCTGTTCCATCACATTCAACCCTTAGCTTTTCTCTGTTGTCTTTAGTTACTTTGGAATCTATCACTATTTTAGATGGATAAGAATGATAGACTTCTGTCAATTTTATCTTTTCATGTTGGAAAAAATATGGCACAAAGAAAAAATATCACTCATTCTAAGTTTAGGACAACAATTAATAATAGTAAGATGGTTGAATTACGTAATCTGTAAGATCCCATATAAGTCTAACAAGGCTATACTGCTCCATTTTTGCTTGACCTCTTCTATTTAACATTTCATTTCAGTTTCCACAAAATTAGTTGGGTATTACTGGAGTTTTAGAAGAGTCTAAAATTGCTTGAAAACACAAAGAAGTGAAGAAGACAAAATAAAATGGTAACTAAGAAATGATTTTCCTGTCTCTTAGAATGCTCGGTTTCATTCAAGGCTCAACTGAGGTCTCATCAGTATGAGCTGAACTCACAAGCTACAGGAAACTTTTTCTATACCCCTCCAGCTCTCATGCCCTATCCCTCACTTTTGCTGTTAGTTCTGTCTGCTGCCTCCTGAAATAATTGTGTATTTATCTGTTTACATTTTACATTCCCAAGATAGAAAGCAAATTCTTTGAAACCAAGAATTACTTTTCACATTACCTTTTTATTCCTAGCACATAACCATGAGCTACATGTAGTAAGGGCTTAATAAATGATTGTTGAATTGCACTGTATTTTTTTAATCCTTATCTATAATAAAAATATTTTACATCCAAGTATGCAAGTTATCCAAGGTCTATCAGGCTAAAATTTGAGTCCAGCCTTCCTAAATCAAAGGGGACTATCACCAGGAAGTTGATCTCAAGTGAGGAATTGTTGCAGCCACAGAAATTCATGAAGACTGTTTGCTAAAGCATACAATGATTATTTATAATTTATAATTATAATTTAATTTATATTTATAATTAACAGGCTAGTACACTAGTGGCATAGATCTTTTCAACCATTGAATTACAATAAATATATAGGGTATTCTACTGTATATATTATATAATATGTTATATTATAAAAGAGCAAGCAGATACCATGTAAATAGTAATGAAGTATACTTTATACCCATAGATACCTAACTCTGTATATCTAGAGCTAAAGATTTCTAGGTCTAGATAAAGAAATTAATGAATTATATATCTACTTTCTTGCAAAGGTGGGAGAATTGATCTGGAGGTGTGATTTAATCAGCATGAGGAACTCCTAGAATGGGAACTTCCTTCCCCAATGCAGTATAGTTCATCTGTAACTTAAGGTCTTAGTTAGTTAGAAAGTCCCCTAGGACACTAAGATGATAACTTAACTTGTCCATTGCCACACTGCTAATATGTGTCAGAGATAGAATATAAACCCAGGACAAGCTATTGCCAAGGGTTGTCTTTTATCCACTGTGCCACACTGTCAATCATATATATACACATGTGGGTCATAGATACACATGATAAATTGTTTCTAACTCTATCTTCTCTACCTCTTCTCTTTTGTAAAAACATCATGTGTATACTGTGAGAAGACTTTTTAATAGCTAATTTATTTTGGTAAGAAAATAAAGATAGAGATGGGACCGGTGATTTCATTGAGAACTCATGGGGAAGAATTTCCTCTACCAATGGTAGTCAATCTCTTCTCTGCTATCTATTCATAAATTACCTATAGAAAAATTAAATGACTTGTCCATGGTCATGCATTTAGTAGATTATCAGAGGCAGGCAGGACTCGAGCCTAGGTCTTCCCAGTCCTAAGGCTAGCTCTATTCATGTACCATTTTACCCATCAAAAATGAGTGTAAAATATGTTTAAAATTGATGATTTAAGAGGGTCATCTCTGTATAGAAAACACAAAATGATCCATATCAGCTCTGTAAATTTCCAGTTTGTTACATTGCTCTTTAATTCACAATGGCTTTCCAAAGCTCACCTTTCCCTTGGTCTCCTGAAAGAGAGAGAGAGACATTTATTTCCAACTAAACCTGAAATCAAAGGTTTGAACATCTTTCTCAAAGCCCCAGTTTTAGAACTCAACTATTACTTACCTGCTAATGCCATTCTAAAGCTCAAGCATATTGTATCTGATAAGACAACCCAGTTCTTTTGAGAAGAGAAGTTTAGGTGGCATCTAGGGTCTATTTGCCCATTCTTCTGTGTCTAGGCAGAAGGGGAAAAAATGGAGTTCTATTTAAGTCATTCTATGCAAGCTCAGATTGTTCTCATTACAAACTCTTCTGTCACTTGCACATTTTAGGAACAGTCATTAGCATAAGCTGGTTTCAGGACACTCTAACGTGAAACGCAAAAAAAAAATATCTAGCCACAGATTTTCTGGGCTCAGGTTTTAAGCAAGTGAACTTAATCTCAATGTTCTCTGGGTTCTCCTCCTTATGCCAGTCACAATTTCTAATTAGCTTTCCCAATGGAGGAAGAAGATGGATTATATTTTAATATCTAGAGACAAAAATTAGTTTATATTTTAGCAAGTTAGCACTTCTTAGCAGTTGATTTACTCTTGAAGCTGCAAAATCTGTGAGCTTGCAATTAATCATGCGTTGGTCATTTTCTTTCAAAAAATGTTCAGTTTGGCTGTCTGTATCATAATAGGGGAAAACATGTAATTTATTCAGTTTAGAAATTATAGCCCTGTGTTTAACTATGTCATAATATATTTTCTCACCCGCTCATTGTTCTTAACACTATAAAAGAATGTCATTTTACAGAGATTTATTTAAACAAAACCGTTTAAGGGAGATCCTGACAAAATCGAATTGTCTTAAAGTTACCCTTTGTTGCTACTGTTGTCTTCTTTTTTGTTGTTGCTTTTGCTTTTTAAAAGTATTTTATACTTTTTTATTTTGAGCATTCTTTTTTTGTTTGTTTTCTTACACCCATAAAAATGAATTAGGAATATAGCTTGAGAAACAGAAAGGACCTAAGGAGCTATCTAATGCAATCCCTTAATTTTCCAGTGAGAAAACCATCACAAATGGGTGAAGTGACTTGTCCCTGGTCATGCAATTCGTCAGAGGAGGGCTTTGAACTTAGGTCCTGTGACTACAGAGATTATATCCTCTTTCCAGTGAACCATACTATTCTGAATTCTATTGATAATAAGAATTTTTTCTTTTCATGATAATGCTTTAATATGCATGGGTTATACATATATCCATAGTCTATTAATACAAAAGTATAGCACAATTCAATTTCAAGATGGCAACAGAGATGTTTGAAGATAATATAAGTGCAAAGCGATAAAGGATCATTTTCTTTAAAAATAGTTAAGAGAAAAAAATTTAACCATCTATTTTACAAAGTTCCCTTTAGCTAACCTAAAAAAATTAATCTAGAAACTGCTTGACATCCTAGAATAGTATAACACATTGCTGCCAGCATACATGATCATTCACTATGGGGCTGAAACAAATCAATTAGGCTGCCAATTGTGTTCATTAGAATTCATTTAAATCCCCATAAAAAAGCTAATTAAAATTAAGAGTGGTGAGAAAATCATGTCTAACATTCTTATTCAACCAAAATCACCAAATTAATTTCATATCCAAATCAACAATCAGTATTGAAAGCTCTCATTGCCCCGTAGCCCAAAGGTAGAGTAAACTGCTCCAGCAGATCAAGTGAATCCAACTGTATTGCCCTCTTGGAAAGGGTTTCCAAACTAAGGCATTTATTCACACTGGTGTTTTACATTAGCAAGTAAGCTAGCTTTGGAATAGTGTTAATGATATAGGTACCTCTATTTGGTCAACCTCAGCATTCTATTAAGGCAGGTGACCAAGAGTCCAACTCTTTTTCAATAATCTCAGCTCAAGGCCACTTTTTTCTGTGTTACTGAGTGATAACATATAAAAATAGTGGAGCTGGGATCTTCTTTAGCAATTGGAACCACTTCAATGTGGGGGCCATGCTATATCATGGCACTTACAAGATGCCATCATTCAGAGTCAGGGCTCTGTTTTCTAAGAAGGACCCCATCCCTTCCAAATATAAAGTCTAAATGCCTCTAGTAGAGCTGTGAAAATCACAGGGAGTTAGGGTTAGAAATTTCTCTGATTAGAGCACAAAACGCTTTGTGTCAGTTTCTCTCTTCTTCCATATTGGGTCAGGTAGTGGCAGCTTCTTTTGTTTTCAGAGGTCCAAAATGAGAGCCCCTGCGAGATGGGCAGAATCTTCTTGACAAGCCATGGGAAGCTTTAGACTAATTTCATATTCAGTTCTTGGCACCAAGGTCTGGGTGGAGGTGGGCAGGGTCCACCCTGCCTTTCCGTCTCATTAATCATTTGGCTTTTCCTGGCTGCTTGAAGTCTCTTCTGGAGGAACCCTCCTCTTTATTCATTCAGACAACCCTTTGGATTAAACAGAGCCAGCTAAATGTCAAAGCAAATCTGAGTCTTGATGCAGATAATCATTTCAATAATATTTCTCCATTTGTGCCCAAACACCAGGGGAATAAAGCTTTTCTGCTGTCAGGTACTGTAAGACTGCAGTTGGTGTAAATGCTTGACATTGAGCCAGATGGCTTAGCCGTGCCTCAAACATATGTTCAACAAGCAGGCTTGCACACATTGGAATTTTATTATTTTGAACTGGCGAGGCATGCATATTTATTTACTTGACCCGCTTTGGTGTCACTTTGGTATTAAAACAATCAGTTATAAAGCTTCTCCAAGCAATAGGGTAGGACTAGTTTATAAACTACTTGTCAGTTTCACATCAGCACCTGTGGTGAAGTGTTCCCTTTCTTACAGCCTTTGCTGATAACTTAACCTAAGGGTGGTGAAGTGTTGTATGACTGGGGATGGAGAGAAGGCAGGATTAGGGGAAAGTCACATTAGCCCACCCTCTAGAGAACCATCAAAGTGCCCTTTTAGGACCAAGTGTTTACATGACCCTGGACAAGTAATTTTCTCAGGCACTATCATGTATTTTTCACCTAGGAAAATGTTTCTGTTTCATTGGGGTTATCATTAAAACACACACATATATGCAGATATGTAAGAGCATGCACATTCACATACACATGAAAGCACACACATAGAACTCGACCTCTAAAAATATCTGAAGACAACTTTAAATTGTCCTTGTTATAAAGGAAATATGCACTATTGGTTTAGGAGAAGGACAGAATGAAATGATTACAATTAACTCATCAAGCTGATAGTACTTCCAGGATATATCATTTATAATAGTTTCTAAGGCAATTGAATATAGCATATTTAGAGAAGAATGGAGAGCCAAGCTTTACTTGGTAAATTCCTATTCAGTATCCAAAATGCAAGAGAAAAGCATCAGAAATTAGGGAAATTGCAACTTTAGTGTGATTCTGCATGTGGGTTTTATAGTACGATGTTAAATCCACACCTATAATTTTCTACCTCTATAATCTTTGAATGCTAGAAGTGGAAAGAACCTTAGTTTATTCTAGTTGAACTATCTCATTTTACAGATGTAGAAACTGAGGCCCAGAGGGTTTTAAATGATGCCCACAGGGCAACAGCAAGTTAGAAGTAGAGCCAGAATTAAAACTTAAGTCCCCTGACTCCCACTCCAGTCTTCTTTCTAAAATGAGATTTTTAAAAGTACAATGAATGATAATAGCTGACATTTATATAACACTTTACAGTTTACACACATGTCAAGGACCTGTGGTTTCATGAATATGTAACTTGCCTTCACCAAAGCAGATCACAGTCAAGCTTTAACTTGCAGTCTTAGTGAGTTGCCTGCAGCATGGATAGCTAGCTAGCTAATAGTGTCATAGATTGGGTTAGAACCTAAATCTTTCCGACTCCAATGTGATCTTCAATATAGCATGTTCTCATTCAGTTTAAAAATACTAATAGTAGCCAACATCTATGTTGTATTTTACAGTTTGCAAAACACATTTGATTCTCATAGCAACTCTGTGAGGTTAGGAGTGCAAACATTACTATCCTTTGATTCACAAATTATATATGTACATATTATACATATATCCATACATATGTATATATTTGAGAGAGACAGAGACAGAGTGACACAGACAGACAGAGACAGAGACTCAGTGGGGTTAATTTTCCAAGAACACACAACTAATAACTTAAAAATCACAATTTGAATACAGCCCTTTAGACTACATGTTGCTGTTTTCCAAAAATTCCACATCTGCCTCTAAATAGCACTCAAGTAAAAAATCATAGTCATGGAAAAAATGAGGAAGATATATATAAAGCAGAGCGAAAAGTTTGATTTTATACTTTGGGGAAAGAGGATTTTTTTAACCCAATTAAAATAAACATTTTAGATTGTTCATCTTTACAAATAGTTAACTGTTATTCATAAGAAATTCTAATCATTTAAAATATCTAAATAATTTATCTAATAGATGAAATAATATTTTCAACATTTCCATAAACATATACAGTTCATAAAAATTATTCATATAGTTTTCTTATGGGCAGTGGGTATTCATTAAACATAATTTGGGTAAATTTTGTCATTTAAAGACCTGCACACTCTGGCTCCATTCTACATTTTCAACATTATTACATATTGATCCCTTAGTTAACACTATGCCTTTTGCCTTTATCGCTTTTGCCATGGCTTTGTAATGGCTGTCTACTATGTCTGGAATCCCTTTCCTCCTCACCTCTGCCTCTTAGAATCCCTAGAATATTTCAAAGTTCAGCACAAACATTGCATTCATAGCAACACAGCTTTAGAGCTAGAAGGGACCTTCTATTATCCTCTGTTAGAGCTCTCAGTTCTCCTATATATAAACATTTACTTGTAATAGCCAAGGCATTTATTTACATATAGACAGTGTGGGGAAGGAGGGAAAGACAGAGCAGGGGAGGCCTTGGAAGTAGAGCATCTTGCCCCAAAGGGAGGTCACTGTAGATACAGAAT
This sequence comes from Potorous gilbertii, assembly GCA_028658325.1. Classification (NCBI taxonomy): domain Eukaryota; kingdom Metazoa; phylum Chordata; class Mammalia; order Diprotodontia; family Potoroidae; genus Potorous; species Potorous gilbertii. The sequence continues at coordinate 178,484,879 of CM053771.1, read as the reverse complement.
AGTCTTATGAGTTATAATTTACCTTTAAGATAGACTATATTTTGTCATAGGAATTTCATTTTAAAAAATACAGGTGCATACAAGAATACCTGGAAAAGATTTATATAATTATAAATTATATTATCACATAATTATAATATAAAACTTATTAGATATCAGCAGGAGAGGAGCTATCCCTAGAAATGCCACAAGAATGTCATACTGAAAGTAATTATATCAAGATAAACTGATGGCAAAGTGAAGCACCAGATAAATTAGTGCAGTAAGACTATTACTAAGATTGTAGAAAATCCTATTCCCCAGACCTTGCCTGGGCAGATGCAATACCACACCGATGTAAACCAAGGATATTATAAAACAACTGCAGGAGTAATATATCCTAGATTATTCTTCAGGAAAAATGCAAGGGAGGAATGAACCAGTGAGAGAATGAGGAAGATAGAGGGGAATGTGTATCCTGGTCAATATGAAGTTTTATACACAAAAATTTGATCCTCATAACTGAACCAGAGTTATGAAGGCCAACAACATAGTAAGATAAGCTTGGATTATTTCTCCATAATTCTAAAGTATCCAAAAAAGCCATCAGAGGGGGAAGATCCTAAAAACTATCATATAGATTTTGGAAAATTCATTTTAACACTACTTTGTCCATAGCTATACCAGTTTTTGCCTATGCCAGTCATTCAAATATACATAAATATATACATATGTATAATATCAAAAAACAGCATGTATTTTTGTATGTATTAATGCATGCATGTATGTATTTTTGCCTATGAAGGGTGTTGCAAGAGTCTTAAAGCAGTTTAAGTTATTAAAGATTACACATACATACACAAATGCACACACAGATATGCATATCTGTGCATAAATATACATGCATACATAGAGAAAGAGACAGACATAGAGAGACAGAAAGAGAGAAGTTGCTAGTTCTGTTTGAAGGAAATTATTACAGAAGGGCAAAAAGATATTTTGTGTAACATTTGGAGATTGGGTTATTCTTCATCATATCTAACTACATGCAAGAAAGATTCTCCCTCATGTTCCCTGGACAAATGGATACAGCTGAAGAACAATAGCTCATCAGTATGTCATAGTGATTCTTTACTAAAATATACAATATCTCTTTTAAAAACAATATTTAGAAAATCATGTCACTCAAATTCTACAAGGACTTTCATAAAACAATAGGTAATTCCAAAATACAAAAGTAATTAATTAGCTTGTCAGAATACAGTTCTGTTTTAATGTACTGAAAAAGCTTCACAAAGTTACTGCCTAATCATGGCATCAACAAATGTAATAATATGATGGACCATGAATAAATTTGCAAAAAAAAAAAAACCAACCATCTTTCCAGAATGGATTGCAGCTTCAAGGGCATGGCCCAGGTCTTAATTATATTTTTCCTCCACAGTCAGGTATGCTATGGGGGTGGTAAGAACAGGAAACTAAATAGTAGGTATATATATTAGAAGGTTGTAAAATGAATGAGAATGGGGAAAAGGAAGAAGAGAGAGAGATAGAAAGAGAGAGGGGGAGAGAGAGAGAGAGAGAGAGAGAGAGAGAGAGAGAGAGAGAGAGAGAATAGAATATAGACTGTTTCCATTGTGTTTCTGCCAATACCTATTTGAATTTGGGAGGCCATATAAGTATACAGGTGTGTGCTCACATGCACAAACACAAATGAGACCTTCTCTCAAAGCCAGAATGGATTACCAGTTATACAAGGACTTTTCTATTGCAGCTTTTAGTCTGCCTTGAAAATTAATAAGGTATGCACATGCTATGAAGATAATTGGGTCACCTTGACTAAGAGCTTCTCAAATGGAAGCATTCCATACTAGAGCATAGTGTTAAACAGAATTTAGCAATATTTATTCTCCTTTGAGTTCAATTTTGATTTTCACTCCATAGGTATCAGCTTTTACTGGATTGTGTTTATCTTCTCTTGCATTTCATCTCTGAAGTAGGGTGAAATTTTACTTTGAAAAGTCATCGTTCAGAGGACATCTATAAAAGAATAAAGGCGTTACAATGTGTCAGTAGGTGATTAACATGAATCCTGGGTTACTTTTTTCTTATTTTTTGTCACACTTCATTTTACCAAAGTAGACATCTTTCAACCAATATACAAACTCTGCCCTACAAGAGAGAGAGAAACAAATGTTTAATGAAACTACCTAATAGCAAGATTGTAATTGACTATACCTTTTGTTTTACACTTTTGTCAATTAGAAATTTTTTTAACAAAAAGGAAGGGTGCTACATTAGTGCTCCCTTGAATTATATTGCTGTTTTGGTGCTGTTTTCTATACTGTTTTAGAAACATACAAATCTTGCCATTTCTTCTTATTTTTAGTTTTTATCATTCTTTGTCTTTGAATAATCCAAATTAATATACCACAGTCTGTTCATTGGGGAAATGTTTAATTCTAGTTCTTTGTCATCACAAATAAGACTAGCATGAATATTTTTATGCAATAGCTTACCTTCCTCAAAATGTAGCCAGTAGGCAGCTTTTGTCAATTTCAACTTGATAGCATCACTCACATATGTTTCCTTCTTTCTATGTATATAGCTATGGCTCTTGTTCAGGTCCCCATCACTTCTTGCCTGGACTTAGAGACCCAAATAACCTCATTTCTATCATATTAGTATTCTGTGGAACTGCCTAGGCAGAGGGCTCAATTTTAGAAAAAGTTTGCTTTGTAATAATTCATATTTTCTTGGCTAAAATGTGACCCTTTCAACTCAGATGCTGCATTGAGATATCTAATCCCACTGGCCCTGCTCTGTGTTCCTGAATGTGTGTGCTGGCTATGGAAAAGTACTCTCTGCAGAAAGTCCTTCTGGGTTGGATATATCCCAGTGTCCCAGGAGTAGAGCCATATGCTTTTGGTTCACCTTTAAAATTTTACACCATGTGGGCAATATGTTCTGTTGCTGAAGTCTTTTAAGTTTGTTTCATGCAGCTGTGAATTCTTCATAATATGTGACAGTTATGTTCATGTTCATTAAGTTGGTTGTGTTCCTTCATAATACTAAGAGAAAAAATATTGAGATTTTTCTTCTTCAAAAATAGGGACTAAGGACTTATTCATCACTGTTCTATCAGTGGTCTAAGCACCGGGGAGTATGAGCAAAATTAAGGGACTTCAGTAGGGCGCAATGGAAAGAGTGCTAGATTTGGACCAAGAGTTCAAATCTCAACTCAATAACTCTCCGAGCCTCAGTTTTTTTTAATCTGTAAAATGAGGGGGTTGGATTAGATCATCTAAGGTTCCTTCCAACTTTAAAAATCTACTTCTGAGATAACTTCTCAGGTACTAAAATCTTAATTAATTAAAAACTTAGTCAACTTAATGAACTCTAGTTATTTCATCAAAAACAAGAAGAGCATCATAGACACTTAATACATGTGGAATTTTAGGGAGGAGGAGGAGGAAGAAGAAATACATAGGAAAAAGAAAAATAAGCCAGTAAGAGAAAAGGAAGGAAGACAAAAAATGGAAAACAAGGGAAAGAGGTAATCATTTTCTTAAGAAAGGCAAAAAATAAATAAGAGAAATAGGGGAGTCATCTTACTATGGTATGTCTTCTGACAAAAGTCTGAATGAGACATCACAGACAGGAACTCTGGGAAGCATGAAATTTTGGGATGCATTGGAAGATGGAGCACACCAGCTACAAAGAGAAGGATATTTAAAGGAAAGACTACTGGGTGCTGTAAATGCTAAGATCAAAATGAGACAGTCAAGATAGTCTCTACTGTAAAGAAGCAGATTATATTTTGCTAGAGGAGGTGTATATGTACACAGATAAATACAAGAGCATTGCAAAGAGGACAGAGCCCTAGTAATTGTGGAGATCAGGAAAGACTTCACATCAGAGATTGTATTTCCTTGAAGGAATCTTTTTTCTATAGAATAACACTATCAAAAGCTTTGATAAAACTTTAATAAACTATTTCCATGGTTTACTACTCTAGCTATTACATGAAAAACAAAAGGTCTAGCCAGACTAACCTTGATTTTTTTCATTGATACATATGTACTTTGCCCCCTTCCTGCATTAGAACCTCCTCAAGTAACAAAGAAAAACAGTTAAACAAATCCTTCATCTTAAAAAAAAAGGCAAAATGGGTCATTTTATTTCTGGAGGACAAATGACTGGAGGACATGCTGCCCTCTTCTTGGCAGAAAAGTGAAAGACTGCAGCTGTAGCATTTACGTAAACAATTTCATGGGATTGTGGTATGTCAGTTTTGTGATAGGGAAAAATATATCTGGAAATGATCGTGATGTAATAAAATTGTCAATTCAAAAATGAAGAAATGAGATTAGTCTTTCTTGATCAGTTTTTGATGAAGCCATATGAGTTTTTTTGTCATCACTGTTTCCATTTCTAAGTGATCATAGGGAGAGGAGAAGAACTGGAGGCAACCACTGTGAATGACCTTCTCAAGGAGTTTACTCACAGAGTGAAAAAGAGATATAAGATGATAATGGGGATGGAAGGATTAAGGAAGGAGTTTTTGGAGATGAGGGAGATATAGGGATGTTTGCAGGAAGCAAAACAAAGAGATATTGACTATAAGTAAGAGAGTGAAGATGATAAAGGGGACAATCTTTAGAAGAGATAGGATGGAATGGGACTTTCTGTTCAGGTACAGTGGTTTGTCTTGGCAAAGAGTAGGGATCCTGCTGTGTGAGAAAGCAGAAGCCATCTGAGTGATTTGAGATAATGAAGAGGGGACAAAAAGGAGTTCATGGTGAATGGTTTCAATGTTTTCAATAAAATATGAGGTAAGTTTCTCAGATGTGAGTACAAGAGAATGGGGAGCCATGGGAGTTTTGAGGAGGAATAAAAAGATTTGGAGATAGTGGATTGATAAGAAAAATATTGGACTGCCTAGAAGCAGTGAGGGCTGAGATGTGATTATGTAAGAAATTCATAGTGGACCCAGTAAGAATGGTTGCATGGTTTTCTCTATCTTTATTCAGTAGCACAGACTTAGGAACAAAGACACCAGATGGAAATGTTTTAGGTCCTTGCATTTCTGTGAAGGGCTAAGTCTACCAGAAAAATTCCTCAGATACTGCGCATGTTGCTGTATACAATGTTCTCCTGGTTCTGCTCCTTTCACTCAACTTCAGTCATATAAGTCTTTCCAGACCTCTCTGAAGTCTTCCTGCTCATCATTTCTTATAACACAATAGTATTCCATTACATTCATATACCACGACTTGTTCAGTCATTCCCCAATTGATGGGCTTCCCAGCAGTTTCCAGTTCTTGGCCACCACAAAGAGAACTGCTATAAATATTTTTTTGTATATGTGGGACTCTTTCCCATTTTTATGATCTCTTTGGGATACAGTCCTATAAGTAATATTGCTGGGTCAAAGGGTATGCACATTTTTGTAGTCCTTCCTCTCCAGAATGGTTGGATTAGTTTACAGCTCATAGCTCACAGCTCCACCAACAATGAATTAGTGTTCCAGCTCTCCCACACTTCTCCAACATTTGTCATCTTCCTGTTTTGTCATGTTAGCCAATCTGATGTGCTACCTCAGAGATGTTTTGATTTGCATGTCTCTAATCAATAGTGATTTAGAGCATTTTTTCATATGACTGGATAACTTTAATTTCTTCCTCTGAAAACTGCTTATTCATATCCTTTGACCATTTATCAATTGGGAAATGATTTGTATTCTTACAAATTTAACTCAGTTATCTATATGTTTTAGAAATGAGGCCTTTATCATGGACACTAGTTGCAAAAATTCTTTCCCTATTTTCTGCTTCCCTCCTAATCTTGGTTGCATTGGATTTGTTTGTGCAAAAAATGCCATCCACATCCAGAGGAAGAGCTATGGGATTGGAACACAGAATGAAGCAGAATATTTTCTCTTGTGTTATGTTTAGTTTTGGTTTGGTTTTTCTCATGGTTTCTCCCATTCAGTTTAATTCTTCTATGCAACATGACTAATGTGAAAATACGTTTAATATTAATGTGAAAAAAGTGTAGAACCCATATAATATTGCATGCCATCTCGAGGAAGGAGGAAGGTAAGGAGAAAATCTAAGACTTGTGTAAGTGATTGTAGAAAACTGAAAACAAATAAATTAATAATCAAAAAAGACAGCATATGATAGGAGTAAGACAAAACTGATGCTTTGAAAGTCATAATCAGTAGTATAATAAGGGAACAAGAAATCTGAGAAGAGGACAGTGGGCAGTTGAAGTAGGTCAAGATAGGGAGACAAGGAGATGGGCTAGCACAGAAGAGATGAGAGACCTGAGGGGTTAGATGGGGGAATTTCAAAGTTCTTTAACATGGTACATTTATGAGTATTTGAAAAGATCAAGGTTATGATCATTTTTGTGGGTGTCAAAAGTGAGGTAGAAAAGTGGATCATAGAAAATGAGTAGTTTGAGACCTGGGAGATCAGGGTGGTTGAGAGTGTGTGCATACACACATACATACATAACCACAAATATGTATATGTTAAGTGAAAGGTGCCTCTTTCTTCCTAGAGAAAGTCAGAAATCAGGAAGAAACATAGAGAGTATGAGAGATGATGAAAAGATCCTGTTTCTCCTCTGCTTTTCCTTTTGGAAAATCTTCCTTACAGCCCTCCCAAAGAATGAGAATCAGACAGGAGAGAGGCAAAGCACAAAATGGATGGAATATGGCCTTTCATCTTCCCCTTTGTGCAAAGGCTGAGATTACAAAATTTAAAAAAACACACATAATACAAAATAATAAATAATAAAATAAAATAATAATAGAAAATAGACACTAAAAAAAGTCCCTTCTTCAAAGAGTATGTATTCTGCTGGAAGAGAGGGGACAGGAATAAAATATGCTTACAAATATATTGCATATGTTACATATAAATCCAAAGTTATTTCAGGGTCAGAATGAAGCACAGCCAGTGGGAGGCATTGGCAAAGACTTCGAGTAAACAGTTGCAACTGAGTTAAGCTTTGAAGATAGGTGGGGAGATAAGTGACTGAGTTGAGCAGACAAAGTATCACAGAAATAGGTGCCAGGTTGAGCTAAGACATGTACCTAGAGGATGGAACATTATAAATGGGTAATAACAAGTGGCCCATTTAATTGCAACATAATTTGCATAAAAAGGAATCATTTGAAATATGTGGTCTAAATTATAAGCTTCTGGGGACAAAGGTAACAGTCTTCTCTGTAGCTCCATTGTACGAGGACTCATGTATCTTGTAAGCACTAAATAAGCATTTGATAAAGTTATAATCCATACATTACAGAAAATAAAGTTGAACTGATACAGTTTTATATTAAGGACTTATGATGAAGGAAATAGCACTAGACTGGGAGTCAGAGCACATAGGTTTGAATATTGTCTATCCTACCTGTCTGTGTGACCTGGTACAAGTAACTTTACCCTCTCTGGGCATCCGTTTCTGTACCTGGGAAGTAAAGGGGTTTGTCTTTATGTTCTATATCTCTGCCAGCAATAGATTTCTTAAGTCTATGTTTTGTTTTATTTGCCTTGGTTTGGAAAACTGAGGATGGAATTAATTTTAAATGCATAGAGTACACACAGCACATACATAGAACACATGCAAAGAACTTCTGAAATGGATAATTTTGTAAAGTAAATAATTATTCTGCAAAACAAATGATTAATCCACACTTTATCTAGTTTGTAAATTTAGATATTCACAAAAATAAGTTTTCTGTTATATACATATTTGCTAGATAGGTGAGCAACACCAAGGGGTAAATCTTCTATATTTTCCATTTGCCACAGGTAGACAAATACAAATTAGATGAAACACAGCTTAAATAAACACAGACTCTGAAATACTAGAAAGTGCAATTAAAATAATAACAAGAGCTTACATTTATGGTACTTTACATACATTACTTCAAAGAGAATTTTAAATCCCAAACATGCCAGGCGCAACTAATTGACAGTTAACAGTAAATCATACAATTAGAGAACATTAGAGCTCAACAGGCCTTAGGGATCATCCAATCTAACCCTTTCATTTTACGAAGAAAAATAGGGGCTCTGAGCCGTTGTTCATTGCCCAAGGTCACATGGATGTCATGTATCAATTCAACACACAGTTTCACTTAAGACATACTTTACTAAGATCTTAATCATCATACTCTATATTCTAATATGACTTTTCACATCCTCCCTACTTTCATTGAATGCAATTCTTGACAAATATGAGATAGAACATTCCAATACAATCTCTTTATGTTTTTCTTTATATCCTTAGTGCTTAAGTCTCTTGACCTGACCCGTATCATATACTTAATACATATTGACTGACTGACTGACAGTATTATTACTGAGTGAAACTTCCAGACCTCAAGTTCTATTATAAAGTAATAAAATCAAAACTCATCAATACCAGCATTAAAAATTAAAGTAATGGAATAGACTAGGCAAAGAAGAATCAGAATTAATTGAACTCATTGACCAACTGTTTTTTTTTAAGGACCAAACCGTAAATTACCTAGGAATGAGGTCTCTGTTTGAAAAGACATGCTCAGACAACTAGAAATATGGTTTAGAGCAACATTTTAGACTATATGGCACAATAAGCCTAAAATGAATACTTGGCCTAGATATTGAAGCTGATAACATTAAAAAAAATAAAAAGAACCAGATCAGGTATTTTCACAACTCTAGCTAAGGTATAAGTTCTTAATAAAGGATTGAGTCAATTTATAAAAAATAAAGAAATTATTTTGCTTACATGAAATTAGAAAGCTTTTGCATAAACAAAATTAATTCAACTAGGATGAGAAGGAAAACAGTCAACTTGGAAAAATATTTGTAGCAAATGTCTTTAATAAGATTTTGCTATTTAAGTTATCTGGGCAACTAGCAGAAATATATGCGACCCCTATTCCACAGAGCTTTCCTAATCTCACTAACTCTGTCCCACTTCTCACACAGTGCAGGGCATTCATTTCCACCAATAAGTAAAGAATCACATACCAGTGGGCTTTGGGATAGGGATTTACATTCATGACCAAAGACATTACCCAATGGATATGTAAGCAAAGAATATGAACAAACAGTTCTCAAAAGAAATGCAATCATATTAACAATCACATGAATATTCAAAATTTCTGATAGTAAGAGAAACGCAATTCAAAATGATTCTGAAGTTTCATTTCACACTTGGCAGAGGTGATAAAGTGGGAAATGGTGTTGGAAGGATTGTGAAAAGATGGCAACACACATTATTTTGAATTGGGCCTACTATTCTGGAAGACAATTTAGAATGATGCACAGGTGTAAGTTAAACATACATGCCAGGCACACAATCCAAGGAGTCAAATGACAAAAAGAAAGTCCTCACAGGGAACAAAATATTTATAGCAACCTTTCTTATAGTTTCAAACACCAAGAAACTAAGTAGACACTCATCAGTTGTGGAATAGCTGTGGGCATGAATGCAAAGGCCGATCACTGTGCCGCAAGAAAAAAATGAAAGAAAATAATGAGTACACAAGAACAATGGGAAGACATATAAACTGATACAAAGTGAAGTAAACCAAACTAGGAAAATGATACATACAATGATTATAACAAATGTCAAGTAAATGTCAAGAACAAAAAAGCAATCAAAACCAAATGTTAATAAATTTTAATGAACAAGTTTGGCCTCATAGAAAAGATATGAAAAGGCATTGGTTGCTCCTTCTTTGCAAAGGTAAAAGACTATGAATATAGAATACTGCATATGAAGCCATAACTTTTTGTAATATTGGTCAGGTTTATTTTTATTATAAGACGTGGTTCTTTGAGAGGAGGAGGAATGAGGAATACTTTGATAGTGTAAAAATGTTTTAAATGAAAAAAATATTATTTTTAAAAACTAAATGCCATTTAGGAGGAACAGCTGTCTCATTGCTATTGCTGTTAAGATCACAGGATGGTAAATCTAGGTCTAAGAAGGCCAAACTTCAACTAATCCATCCATTCATATTTATCAAGCCTCTTGTCCTCAAATTACATTTATTTCTCTGTTGCTTGCTCCCAAAGAATGAGAGGAGGAACTCTTGAGAGTAGGAGTTGTTTCATTTTTCTCTTTCTATCTTCTGTGACTTGAAAGATATTTGCTGACCATTTGATTAATTGAATCATTGGAGTTATTTTAGAGGAGTAGTGGCACTATCCACTTGATACTTTAGGAATAACAATTTGAAAGTTTTATGGAGGATAGATTGGAGACGGGAGAGACTAGAGGCATAGAGAATGATTAAAAAGCTATTGCAATAATCCAAGTGAGAGGTGATGGAGGTCTAAATTAAAGTGGTCATAATATTAATTAAGGGGAGGAAGATGTTATGAGATACTGTAGTGGTAGCATCAAAAAGACTTGGCATAATAAATAGATATACGGAGTGGTGAGGGAGAGGGAAGAATAGAGGTTAAATTACAGGTTGTGAACACCTGTTTTGTATGTGTTGAGTATAAAATGCCCATGGGACATCCAACTGGAAATGTCCAATAGGTAACTAACAATTCAGGACTGAGATTCAAGAGAGATAGCTGGATAACCCATTCATTCTGCATATTAGGAAACTGAGCCCCAGACAGATTGAATGAACTGTTCAGTGTCATTCAAGTAGTAAATAAAAGAGCCAAGATTCAAGAGCTTATCCTCTGACTCCAAATGTAGCACTCTATATGTTGCAAGACATTAAATCTTTCTAGTGTATAGTAAGCTGAATTAAACTGCTTGACCAACATATACTATAGATTGTCAGATGCATTAATAAAGGGTTGTCATATTACATCTTAATCTATAGCCTGTGTGGTTATATTTAAGTTATAACTAAATATCAAACCTGTTAATGTCCACAAGGAAGAATCATGACCATATTCACCAACTGGGGTCCTGTTTTAAATTCCTGTGGAGGCCCAAAACATTTGTCAGGCTGAGTAAAATCCTAGCTATGTATAAGTCCTTTGAATATAGGTGGCAATATAAAATTATTCATTGCTTCTTGTTCTCTCCTGTAAAATGTGAGACACTCAAACATACTTGAGGAAATTCATACCTGTTTAATAATGACCGCCAATGACTTTCATGAAGATAGAAACCAAGTAAACCAGTGGTGTCAAATACAAGTAGAAAAAAGATCTATGAAGGCTGCATATTGACTTAGAAAACCACAAACTTACATTATATATGTTGTATTGTATTTTTATTAATTTTGCTAAACATTTTCCAATTACATTTCAACTTGTTTATGGCTACACTGAAGAAAATATGGACAGTTTTCATAAGAAGAAATCAATGCTACCTATAGTCATATTAAAATGTTCTAAATTACTATTGATAAGAGAAATGCAAATTCAAACTCTCTGAGGTACTCTCTCATACCTATCAAAATGACTAACATGACTGAAAAGGAAAATGACGAATGCTGGAGGGGATGCTGAAAAACTGGGACACTAAACTAAAGCACCGTTGGTAGAGTTGTGCACTGCTCCATACATGCTGGAAAACAATTTGGAACTATGCTCGAAGAGCAATATCACTATTAAGTCTATATCCTAAAAACATCAATTCGAAAAAGAAAAGGACATACATGTGCAAAAATATTAATAGGATAATTATATTTGTAGTGACAAAGAATTGGAAATTGAAGAGATGTCCAGAAATTGGGGAATAACTTAACAAGTTGTGGTATATGGTTATGATGGAATTCTATTTTGCTATAGGAATGACAAGCAGGATGCTTTCAGAAAAACCTGGAAAGACTTAAATGAACTGATGCAAAGTGAAGTGACCAGAACCAGGAGAACATTTTATATAGTAAGTGATATTATGATGATGATGAACTGGATCAACTGTGAAAGGCTTAGCTACTCTGATAAAGATGAGCCAAACAACTGCAATGAACTCATAATGAAAAATGCTTCCACCTCCAGAGAGAGAACTGATGAAGTCTGAGTGTAGAGTGAAGCATAATTTTTTGCCCTTATTTATTTTTCTTGCTTTTCTTTTTGCAACATCACTAATATGTAAATATGTTTTGCGTGACTTCACATGTGTAGTTAGTATCAAATTCCTTGCCTTTTCAATAGGTTGGGGAGATGCCAAGGAAGGACTAGAATTTGGAACTCAAAATTTTTTTAAAAGAATGTAAATAGATAATAAATTATTTTAAAAAAAAGTATTGGACTCCCTGAAAGCCATGATCAGAGAAAGAGCCCAGATATCATATCTTAAAGAATTATTCAGAAAAACTATACCAATATCCTAGAAACAAAGAGTAAAATAGGAATTGAAAGAATCCACTAATCACTTTCTGAAAGAGATACTAAAATAAAAACTCCCAGGGATATTACTGTCAAATTCCAGAACTCTGAATTCAAAGAGAAAATGCTTCAACTAGCCAGAAAGAAACCATTCAAATATTGTGGAGCCACAGTCGGGATTACACAAGATTTGGCATCTACTACATTAAAGTGGAAGACTTAGAATATGATACTCCATTTGACAAAATCATTAGGAGTATTAACCAATAATAATCTACCTAGTAAAACTAAGTATAATCCTGCAGGGGGGAATGGATATTTAATGAAATAGAGGTCTTTCAAGCATTTTTGATGAAAAAACCAGAGCTGAATAGAAAATGTGGCTTTTTATTATGACTCAAGAAATGCATAAAAAAGTAAAAATGAAAGAGACATCATAAGATATTCAAAGAAGTTAAAGTGTTTACATTTCTACATGGGAAGATCATAATAAATTCCTAGCAGACTCTACATAGACAGAAGACATGAAAGTGAGTCAATTGTATTGGTATGACTTTTAAAAATGGATGAGGAAGAAAGACAGATGCACTAGGAGAGTGGAAAAGGGAGAATGGGAGAAATTATTTCACATAAAATAGGTGCACAAGGAAGAGCTTTTACAGTGGAGGGGGGAATGTTAGAAGGATAAACAATGCTTAATATTCACTCTAATCTAAATCTAAAATTCAAATTGGGAAACTATATATGTACAGAAACTCAATTTAGTATAGAAATCTATCTTACTCACTAAGGGAGGGGAAAAGAGAAAGTAGAGTAATATAAAAGGGAGGGCAGAAAAAGGAAGTCAATGGTCAGAAGAAATACATACTGTAGACAAGGGACAGAATAAGAGGGAAGGATAAACAGAAAAAAATAAGATAGAGGGAAATGCACAGTTAATTATCATAACTGGAAATGTGAATGGCATTAATTCACCCACAAAATGGAAGCAGAGAGCCGAATTCATTACAAACCATTTTTCTTCTTACAAGAAACACACTTGAAACAGAGAGAGACACACTGAATTAAAACAAGGGGTTGGAGCCAAATCAATTTTGCCTCAGCTAAAGTGAAAAAAAAAAGACAATGGTAACATCATGAACTCACACAAAGGAAAAGCAAAAATCGACCTGATTAAAAGAGGTAAGCAGAGAAGCTAAATCATGTTAAGAGGCACCACCGATAATGAAATAATATCAATACTAAACATACATGCACCAAATACCTTAACATCCAAATGTTTAAAGGATAAGTTGGATGAGTTACAGGAGAAAATACTAGTGAAGTAACTCAACATTCTCTTCTCAGAGCTATATAAATCTAACCATTAAAAAAATAAGAAAGAAGTTAAGAAGATAAGTAAAATTTTAGAAAAGTTAAATATGATAGACTTTTAGAGAAAATTAAATGGCAATCGAAAGAAGCATACCTTTCTCTATATATGGTAACTTCATGAAAATTGACTAAACATTAAGAAATAAAACTTCACAACCAAATGCAGAAAAGCAGAAATTTTAAATGTACCCTTTTAAGATCATAATACAGCAAAATTACATTCATAAAGGGCAATGGAGGCATAGATTAAAATTAATTGGAAATTAAATAATCTAATTCTAAAGAATGTGTGGGTCAAAGAACAAATCTAAACAAAGTCTACTCAGTAATGTTGATTGTCATTTGATGAATACCAGGTTCCTTAGCTCTAGTTCCCTGACTAGACTTATCTTTAGCAATTTTTATTTCCTAAAAGGGATACTGCTGGCAAGCAGATTAAATGAATGTTTTAACATCAAACACTAAATCGACTATCTCACAGAAACATGGGTTCTCAGATTTGGAAAGGTTTTCAGGGGTCATTAATCCAACCTGTACATGAATAGCAAACCCCATGGCAACATCTGTGATTAGTCATTCAGCCTCCTCTTGAAGAACTATAGTGATACTGAACTTACTCCCTACTGAAGAAGTTAATTCCACTTTTGGATACTTCTAGTCTTCAAAAGTTTTTTTCTTTATATCAAGCAGTAATCTACCTCTAAACTTTCAGTCATGGACCTTTGGGGCTCTTTACTTGTATAAAGGTAATAACTCATATTTGTATAGTACTTTAAATTTTGCACAACCTTTTTTCCTCCCTCACAACAATCCTGTAGAGTAGTTATTATATTACCCCACTAAATACAATTCTTTGTATAAAGAAAATAAGTTTAAAATATAGAACTTAAGAAATGCAGATATATACTTTATTTCCTTCTGCTACATACTGTAAAATCAAGTTAATCAATCAATTGACATATATTGAGCAATTTCACTGTGAAGATTATAGAGATTTATAAGTGAGTCACATTTTCTCATTGACTATAGTTTCAGAAATGTGTTCTCAGGGAAAATATCTTGAACTGTACCAACAAGCTCACTGTCTAGATCCTTACTATGGTTTTGCCACCAATCATAGGAAGATGAGATAGCAAAAGATAGCGAAAAAATGGAGTCAGGAATTATGACCTAGATCTGGTTCCCAAATTATCTATCCTTGGAGTTTGGTCAAATCATTTTATGACTAAGAGTCTCAGTTTCTTTATCTTTTGGATAAGGCCAGGGGTGTACTAGAGCCAGCTTGAACTGACTCAGATATCCAATTACTAAATTTTCAATGTATCCATTTATATCTTGGAAATCTGCAAATGCTGCAAGTCAGGACTTGAGTTATTGGTTGGTTGATTATTGAGACTTCAGAAAGTGATGGAGAAAATTTTAATAATTCAGATTAAACTTAGAAGTGTATTATGCAGCTGTTAAATGTTAAACATTTACCAGCATACACCTCGACTAGATAATCTCTAAGGTCCTTTCCAGCACTAATATTTTATGATTTTATGCATCTTTATTTCTTCATCAAAAATGAGTCACTTGGTTACTCACTATGCTGTCACAAGGATCAAATGATATCTTGCATGCTAATTCATTCTGAAAAGTAAAAACACTATAGATCTTTACAGACTCACTAAATTTTTAGCCCATGTGTACCCACTCATCTCTAACGCTGTGTTTATTTTGGATGTGTCATCTATTGACTTATCTGTAAAAATACTGTATCCTATCCACCAGGACATGAGGGCCTAACTAGTGCAGGCAATGCACTCTATACTGTTGTATATACTCTAAACCCTATCTTGCCACTTTCTTCCCATTATTTTTGTTCATAGAACATTATTGGAATCAATGATAGCACTACTATTAGACACAGTATGGCAATCTATTACCATCTGGCTCCACTTACAAGCCTTGTGACTTCCTGGACTTAATTCTATTCTAATGTCATCACTCCTATATGTTTTTCATCTGCCTATTAGATTACAAGCTCTTTAAGGACAGAGACTACCTTATTTTTTTAATTAGAATCCTTAGGGCCTAAAAAAGTATCTGGAATGTAGTGAACATTAAATGTATGTTTATTAATTGACTGGTGCCCTTGTTTTTCATTGAGTGGGCATGCCTAAGCATCTACTTTGGAAGAATTTCCCAAAACCATCTTCTGCTAGATGAAAATTAAGTTCTTAGGAATATCAGCTGTGGTCAGAGTGACTGTAACCTGCTCAGTTGCTCGTAGCAACTGCTCTTCTAAACAATAGTTTTGCCATTTGTCATAACCATGGAAGGAAGGAAGCAAGGATTTATTAAGCACTTCCAATGTGCTGGGTCCTGTGGTAAGTATTTCACAAATATCTCATTTGATTGATTTAAAAATCCTGGTGTAGGTGCTACTGTTATGCTCATTTAGAGTTGAGGAAACTGAAGCAAGCAGAGGTTAAGTGACTTATCCAGAGTCACACAGCAAGTAAGTGTCTGGGGTCAGATCTGACCTCAAATTTTCCTGACTCTAGGCCCAGCACTCTAAATCACCTAGTTGCCTGGAGCCTAGATTTAGAGGTAACTCCATTCTATTGCTGTGCTGCTGTATCAGAAATCCATTTATATGGTGCCTGCAATGTGCAGGTACTACGCTAAGTGCTGGGGGAAAGCAAATACAAAACATAAATGTCCCTACCCTCAAAGAGCTTATATTCTACTAAACATTCTCTAATATGAGACCACTTTTGGAGGAGGATTTGTTTTTCAGGGATCCAGCTATGATCAATGAGTCATAGACCCACACTATATGGCAGTACAGAAAGAGCCAACCAGATTCAGACTCAGGGGTCTTAATTCTTTGTGGCCATGGAGATGTCTCTTTACTTCCCTTAGCCTATTTCCTCATCTACCAAAACAAAGGACTAGATGATCTCTTAGGTCCTATTCAGATCAAACATTCTATTTCTGCAATGCATATGCTTACATCATTGGGTAGAAAGTGTATTTGTATATGCTAAGTAGAAAAACTGTTACATTTATGATTTGTGTAACTTTGAGCCAAAGGAACTGTCACAGGATATTGAGGCTATAAGAAAGCTCCAACAAAACATTTAGAACCATCTTCGGATTTAGAGTCATCTCTAGAGCCATCGTGGATCTCTGCTAAAAAAAAATTAAATAAGAACGGAACGAATACCATTGCAATCTGGATCTACGCATATGTGATGTGTATTCTTTGATACAAATAAAATTTGCAGGCTATTTTGGAACTGAGAAAGAAATCCATATTCTGTTGAATCCCACTCAATAAGCATTTAAAACCCCAACTACAGTGTACTAGGCAATGTCCTAGACTTTTGGATGACAAATGCAAAAATGAAAAGTATCGTAGTCCCTGTGTCTCTAACATCATGTTTGTTAGTCCTGATCTCCTGCCCATTTCTTCCAAAGTTCACTCTTGTTGGCAAATATTGCTGCAGACAAATCACTACTTGGACAAAGTAATAACCCTATATCACCATAATTCCCTTAGATAAGACAAATTAATTATGTCAATTTTTGCTGTCATTTAATTTACATTGTGTAGGTTGATTTATGCACAAAGAGTTGAAGATACAATATTTTTGGAAGATAATAGAGTAGGACAAGAATCTCTCCCACCTGCAATATGCCCCAAAAGCAAAGGTGAAAATAAACCCTTATGCTTAACTAAGCTGAACATCTTTGGGACAAAATGTTTCACTACAACCTTGGAAATTAGGACAAGTCATTTCCAAGAATAATTGTCCAGACATTGGAAAATAAACTAACACCACCACCAATGATATTAGAAAATAACTGAGCTAAAAATTAATTCTAATATTGCTTTCTGTTCTCCCACATATTTTTTAATTTTCTTTTTTTAAATTTATTTCTTTAAGTTTTCAACATTCATTTCCACAAAATTTTGAGTTCCAAATTTTCTCCCCATCTCTCCTCTCTCCCCACCCAAAAATGCCTTGCATTCTGATTACCCCTTCCACCAATCTGCCCTCCCTTCTAACATCCCTCCTTTCCCTTACCCTGATCCTCTCTTTTGTCCTATAGGGCAAGATAAGTTTCTATACCCCATTACCTGTATGTCTTATTTCCCAGTTGTATGCAAGAACGATTCTCAACATTTGTTCCTAAGACTTTGAGTTCCAACTTCTCTTCCTTCCTCCCTCCCCACCCATCGCCACTGAGAAGGCAAGCAATTCAGTACAGGCCATATCTGTGTAGTTTTGCAAAAGACTTCCATAATAGTCATGTTGTGTAAGACTAACTATATTTCCTCCAATGCTATCCTGCCTCCCATTTTTTCTGTTCTCTCTTTTGAGCTTGTTCCTCCCCAAGAATGTTTACTTCTAATTGCTCCCTCCTCCCATTTGCCCTACCTTCCATCATCCCTCCCACCCTGCTTATACCCTTTTTGCCTACTTTCCTGTAGTGTGAGCTAGGTTTTCATACCAAATTGAGTATCTATGTTATTCCTTCATTGTGCCAAATGTGATGAGAGTAAGTTTCACTTTTTCCCTCTCACCTCCCCACTTTTCCCCTCCATTGAAAAAGCTTTTTCTTGCCTCTTTTATGAGAGATAATTTGCCCCATTCCATTTCTCCTTTTCTTCTCTTACCCCTTAATTTTACTTTTTTTAGATATGATCCCTTCCTATTCAATTTACCCTATGCTCTCTGTCTCTCTCTCTCCCTATATTTGTGTGTGTGTGTGTGTGTGTATATAATCCCACCAACTACCCCAATACTGAGAAAAGTTTCAAGAGTTACAAATATTATCTTTCCATGTAGGAATGTAGACAGTTCAACTTTAATAAGTGGCCAAGGTGAGTTTGCACTCCACTCCACATCAGGTGAGATAGACCTTTCCTGTTGGCCTTCCAGGTTACCCTGGGCTGGAGATCTCCTCCAGTTCATCCCTGTGTGGCTTCTGCTGCTCTAGAATTTGTTGAGAGTCATTCTTTACAGGTATTTTATGGGCTGTGGGCGAAGAGCTAGAGTATGTGTGTCTTTCTGCTCTACCATCTTAACTTTGCCCCCCTCCTCTCCCACATATTTTTGTGATTTTTTTAAGTAAGTCACCTAACTCCAACTTGATTTTAAATAAATGTTGTGATTCATAGATTAATTCATCAATCAACAAGCATTATATATATATGCATATATATAATATGCTTATCATATGCCAGGTATTATGGTAAACACACAAAAAATATAGAAAAAAACATCCTCTGCCCTCAAAAAGCTTGTATTCTCATGGGAGAGAATACATGTATAAATCAGTACATAAATGAAAAATAGAAAGCAGTCTTAGAGGAGAATGCAAGGCACTAATCAGGGAGGGGAAAATGAAAGGCCTCATGAAGGAAAGAGTTCTTGAGCAGGAAGATGGTGATATTATTGCTTCATTGCCAGCATACCATGTAATTTGAGTTGTTTTCTAGAAATGGTGAACGTGCCTTGTGCCATCTACACTCTTGAGTTTACATTTCCTTTAGGAAAAACAGCAGCTCCACCTATGAAAAGCTGTTGGTGTTTTGTTTTGTTTTGTTTTGTGTGTGTGTGTATGTGTGTGTGTGTGTGATGTTGTGTCCAGTTCAGAAATCAGAGCTGTGGTCAGTGCCATGATTTGTACTATATGACTTCATCCTACTATTCAAAAGACTAATTTCTGGGAAGGCATGATAATAGATGGGATAGTATGATATGATGTCGTGACCCCACCATCCTACAGAATCATAGAACTTTAGGATCATAATGATGAAAATGATACAAGAGGTCATGTGGTCCAACTTCCTCATTTTCCATGTTGGTAAAATGAGGCTTAAAGGGAATAACTTTTCTAGGATCATGTAGCTAAGTGTCTGAGGAAAGATTCAAACTCACATCTTCCTGACACCAAGAACTGCATCCACTACATGACCATTAAGCAACTTTACTTTGTTAGTTTAGTATGACCTCTTTATATTGTAGACAAGTAAATAAAAGCCCAGAGAGATAAGGTCTCATAGTAGGATCATAAGTTTCCTGCTTCTCTGGCCCGTACCCTTTTCATCACATAATGCTGCTGTCATAGAATTCAATATGAACATCTGGCTGAGAAGATCCTTTCAGAAATGCTCCATTTAGGCATAAGTTACTAAATCAAGGACAATACTATATCTACCAGTCTTTCAAATCTCAAGCTTCTAAGACCTAGGAAATTCTTTTGTGGCATCCATATTTAACTTGCTTTAATATATGAACACTGAAAATTTAGCATATCATACTTAGTTATCAGTATGAGGATTAATACACAATATAGGAAGAATATATGAAGGCATAAGTCTTTTATGACATTTCTTTTTATGAGTGAAGAAAGGGATTTGATAATTTATATTATTAGACCTCTTCTCATAAATGAAGATAAATGTCATCCAGAGCTTAAACTCTCCTATGTTACATACAATAAAAGTTTGCTCTATCTTCCTAGGGTATTTTCTTCTATTTCTTTGTCATAATACTCAAGTGGCCTTTACTTTACTATTACTTTTTTGTTTTTAAAACAAGTGGAATATAATATATTGGGAAGAAAATGTCTAATTTGATCGACCAGTGCTGTATGTAGGAATACCGTGTTAACGGGGCCCCAGAAATAGTTTAGGAGCATAAAAATACATGCACAATAGAGTGTAGTTCCATCAAAAATGTTTTACATTTTGTTTTACATTTGTAAGAAGACAGTTATAAATGGTTAATTGAATGTTCTGCCATCTGTGAGTATTCATGATACTGACTGACAACTTAGTGAGCTAGTAAAAGAAAAGAAAGGAACACTGTAGGTTTCAGGGCTTGTGTGAAATGCTGAGAAGACATCTATTCAGAAACCAGATGACCAGAGATGAAAGCATTTGATAGAACTGCCATGTTCCTGGGACTCAACTTGATATACTTGGATCCAGAAGACAGATCTCAGACTAATTAATGGAAATAGAGGGGCAATGCAACAGAGTAGATAGAGGACTGATCTTAAAGTTAGGGAAAACTGGATAAAACTTTTCAGTGTGACCATGCAAGGTACTTAAGCAACTTGAAACTCTGTTTCCTCACCCTTAAAATAGTAGGAATAGCAGTAGCATCTACCTCACAGAGTTGTCAATGTGGATCAAATAAGTCAAGAGTTTTGTCCTTGGAGAAAAGGACAGCACAGATGTTAGCCTATTATTGAGCTAAAGGGAGGAAGAGGTCAAATCAATATAAGAGCAAACATTCTAACAGTTAAAACTCCAAAAATAGAACTCCTCAGGAATTAGAGTGTTCTCCATCATCAGAAGATTTTACAGTAATGTAGATTTCTAGATTCAGAACTAGAAGAGATCTTAGAGGTCATATTGTTTGAACCCCTCATTTTATGAGTTAGCTGAGCACCAATGGATTCAATGACTTGTCAAAATCATACCCTTGTTATGAGGTACACTCAAGATTTGAAAAAGGGTCCCAGACTCTAAATTCAGAGTCTTTTGCCCAAGAAGTACTATCACTTATCTGGGATAGATGAAGAGGCAAGTTATAATTCAGGTAGGAATTAGATTAGATGAGAGAGGCTCGATGACAGAATAAAGAATACTGGATTTGGGATTTGAAGATCCAGCTGCAAATCCCAGATCTTATATGATGTCTGATCAAGAGTTGTAATACTATTGTGTTACAGGAAACAATGAGCAGGATGCTTTCAGAAAAACTTAGGAAGACTTACATTAAGTGATGCAAAGTGAATTGTATGATTCTGTATCATGATCAGCTGTGAATGACTTAGTTATTTTCAGCAATACAGTGATCTAAGACAATTTTTATAAAACTCAAGATAAAAAATAGTATCCGTCTCCAGAGAAAGAACTGATGGAGTCTGAATGCTGACTGAAGCATACCTTTTTAGACTTTCTTTAATTTTCTTTTTGGGGGTATCTATGTTTTCTTTTGCAACATGACTAACATGGAAATATATTTTACATGATTGCACATGGATAGCCTGTATCAAATTGCTTGCCTTCTCAATGAGAGGAGAGGAGAGGGAGGGAAAAGAGGGTTTGGAACTCAAAACTTTTAAAAAAGAAATGCTAAATATTTTTTACATGAAACTGGAAAAATAAAACATTTTTAAAAGATAATTAGGGAATAAAAGAATTTGGAGGGCATAGGAACAAAGTCGATCTACCTCTTCCTACGCTAGCAAGAAGCCTTTCAAATGTCATCCTGTTCTTTGGACCATAGATGTAGAGTTCATCACTGGATTAGTATTCAAAACTTGTCCAACTAGGTAGAACCTGCCATAGTCTTTGAGAACATGATGTTACCATCATGCCACAAACAAGGTACTAGCATAGAACTTTGGGTTAAGTTATTATTAGTAATTTATGAATGCCAAAGTGGCATTAGGTAGGTGGTTTAGTCACAAATCACAGGTAAAGTGAAAGATAGAGCTAATCTAATGACTGAGACTAAAAAGACTTTTTGAAAGACATTTTCCTCTCCCTGCTCCTGATAGCAAGGCCTAGGTCTTGCAGATAGATGACTAAAAGTGAAGGGTCTCTGTGATTAGAGGATAGTAGAAAGATCCCTATAAAGACACAGACCTAGACTTTATCATGGCCCTGGAATTTGCTCTCATCTAGAGAATTCAAATTGCATCCTTACCTGTTGAGATGTGCTCTGAATTAAGACTAATTTGAATTTTGGTCTTAGTTTTGTCTGTCAATAGTTGTATGACTTTAATAAAAATTGTCTTAAGTTCTCTAAGCCAATAAGATAATAAGAGAATTATAAACTCAGAAAAGATCTTATTTGCCCTCTATTTCAAACCAATAATTTTATAATTTTAGGAACTGAGGCACAGATTTGTGACTAAATTTGTCTAAAGTTGCCACTAGTGTCTGAGATTTGGCTTCAGAGCCCAGGTCTACCATTAAAGCACTCTTTGACCTTGAGCAAATCATTTAACTTCTTTTGACCTTGATTTTCTCATCCGTAAAACTGTAGGGTCAAACTAGATGATCTTTTAAAGTCATACAAAAGGATTACATATTTAGAGTCAGAAGAGTCATTAATGGTCCCATCAGTTTCAACACCCTCATTTTATAGATGGGTAAACTGGGGCCCATAAGGAGATTTAATGACTTGTGCCAAGTCATACAAGTACTATTAATGGCAGAAGTGGAATTTGAATCTGGGTCCTCAGATTCTAAAGGCAATATTCTTTTAACAAAACAAAAACAAACAAAAAATAAGACTAAAACTCAGGTATCCTTAGTCTGTATTCTATTACACTAAATTGTCTAAGTTTCCTTATCAATAAAACACAAACAAAAATACTTGTCTTGTTTATCTCATAGGGCTATGGTGTGAATGAAATGAAATAGCAGAAGTAAAAGTATTTCAAAAATTAAAACATTACATGAAACTAAAATCTGAGTAGAAACACGATTTGTTCTTCAAATGTCTTGTTCCTCTCTAATGACTTCTCAGTTTCTGCCATCTTATTCCTTGAAGGCCTGCTAAATGGGCTCCCTGTGCTGTTGATGCTGATTTGTCTTCCACTGTCAGAAGTTCTGTCACTTTCACTGATGCCTCCAACATCACCCTTTTGTCTCTTGCTTAGCTCCATAGGAAAACATCTTGCCTCCTGGTTATGGAAGCAACTTCCGTTTTTAAGAGGAATTTTCTACCTTTCTGCTTGCATATGATCAGTTCTGTTGCAAATTTTAAAGGAATCAAGTATATATCTTTGAAAAGTTTAAGCTAGTGGAGATTGAGACTTTAGTGAACAGGTGGTAAAGAATTATGCCTAGATCTAATGGAGAAACATTTCATGCTTAGTGCCTAATTTATTAGCATTTAAAAGCTGTTCCAATGTCATGTCAATCATAAGATCATAGATTTTAGAGATATCACTCCCCTCATTTTACAGATGAGCACAAGTGAAGTTCAAATGACTTGACCAAAGTATCACAACTAGTGAATGTCAGAGGGAGTTCTCTGATTCCAATTCCCACTGTACCATGCCTACATGTATTAAAAAAAATCACTTAAAATTAAGAAATACGCACACAACATACTCAGTAGCCAAAGGCCCAAGAACTGATATAGTAACTTGACTTTTGATTTAGGAATGTATTCTTAGTGTTTTTTTAACCATTCAAAGTTCCCCAAAGTGACAATTTCCCTATCCCCTCTCTGATGATTTCCTCTGGACACAGCTTGTAGCCTACTATGATAGTTAAACAAATTTAATTAATATAGTGAATTCTAATTAACCTAAAAATTACTTGAGATCTCCCCACCCTTCAATCAGGCCAAAGGTTTCAGTGACAGCAGTCCCTAAAGGCCAGTTATGGACAAAAAGCTATGGAGGGGCCCCAGTCTGAGTAACCAGCCCAGTGTTTTTAGTGGCAGAAGTCTAATGATTTAGAACTGGCATACCCAATAAAACTGGCTCCTTGCTCTCTATCAGACCCCTGACAGACTTCTCATGACAAGCATCACATTCATCTCTCAAGGAAACTGAGAATTCCAAAAGATCTTTGCAAGTATTTGGGGGTCACCACATTATATATTCTTCTGTCTTTAAGGCTTTATCCTAAAGAAAGTTGGTCCTAGAATTTTCCCTTGGTACTCTCAGTAGATATGTAATTCAGGAAGCACAGTATCACAGATTCAGAGGTAGAAGGCAACTGAGTAGGCATGTAGTCCAACCCATTCATTCTACAGATGAGGAAACAGAGACCCAGAATGGTTTATTAACTTGCCCAAGGTCACATAAATAACCTGTGGTAGGAAAGCAAGAATCATAGTTAGAAGCTTCTCAAAATATAGAACAAAATTTTGAGCTCTAAGGTTTAAGTTAGCTGAGGTACCTCTGAAACCTGTAAAATAATTTGTACAAAAAGACTAGTTCAGTCTTCCGGACTCCCATCACAACTCTTTCCTTGATTTTCTTACTCAGGCATGGGAAACCTGTGACTTTGAAGTCATATGTGTCCCTCTAGGTCCTTGGTTATGACCTTTTGACTGACTCCAAGTTTATAGAACAAATTCTTTTATTAAAGATTTGTTCTGTGAAGTTTGGATTTAGTTAAATGGCCACACTTAGGACCTAGAGGGCTACATGTGGACTCAAGGCCAAAGGTTCCCCATCCCTGTAACTACAGCCAGATGAGTCCAAATTGCAATTTAAAGCTGCAATTTAAATCTGGCTAAAATTAAAGGAACCGATTTTAAATGTGTCACTTTCTACCTTATTCAAAACTTCAAGGTTAGGATCCCCTGCCGATTGTTTTCATAAAGAGAGAAAATGAGGAAAGAGAGAGGTATGCCATTGATTTCACAGACTAAAACAAATGTTGACTTTTTTTCTTAACAGCTTGTTACAAAGTTTATAAAACAGACAGACTAACATGAAAGAGAGATATATTGGAGACATTCAAAAAATAAGAGAGCACACTTTAAAATATAGAGAGTATTGGAGAGAATTAGTACAATTTAGAATAAAAAGGTAGTAAGACACATAGTGTGCCTGTGCGGCCAAGGAAACTTACACCTCAGGTACTACAGGACCTCAATAATCTTTTTTTTTTTTTGAGTCATTTGGTGCTTCCCTCGGGTGGACCATCTGTATGAGATGTGATACTTATCTGATTCTCTGAGTCTTTTTCTCTCTATAGCTAAACTATAGACTTCCAGGGCTAATTTTCTCTTTAATCCACATTGTTCACTCTTCTTTGTTACTAAAGGTAATAGTCTTTGAAGATATTTTTTTCTGCCCCTCACTCTCTACATCTGTGTATTTGCTCCCTGATGGATGTAACATTTCCTAGTATGGCATCAGATGTGCTATAAGATGCTATAGCTGGTGGAAAGGGGAGAGGGAAAAAAAATGCCTCCCTATAACCCTATGTTAGGTTAACCTAGCCCTGATCAATACAGTGATCCATGACAATTCTAAAAGCTCATGATCAAAAGTGCCATCCTACCTCCAGAGAGAGAAATGACAAACTCTGAGTGCAAATTCAAGCATTTTTTTTCATTTTTCCTTACTATCTTTATTTTTATTTTATTTTTTCAACATGACCAGTATGGATATATGTTTTGCATGGCTTCACATATATAATATTGTTATATCATATTGTTTGCCTTTTCAATAGATGAAGAAATGACTGAAGGGAGGGAGAGAATTTTGGAAACCAAATTTTTAAAAAAATACTAAAAAGAAAATGTAACAAAAAAAATAACAAATTTTCAAGGAAAAGAAAAAAAGAATAGCAATGTTACTCCCTTTCTTGATGATGTCTTCACTATTTTCAGGGTTGAGAGATTTAGCAATGTGCTAATTCCTGTCTTCATTAAAATTAGGCTGATTTTTCCTTAGACGATATTAAAACATCCTTAAGACTTGGTTAGCTCAGGGGATTGACAAATTAGATTGTGGAGTTTACTTGCTGTGTCTGAGCAGCAAGCACACCTGAGAATAAAACATCCATGAAGAGCTCCAGGCTCCCTCTCCGATGCTTCATTGATTCATCATGGTGGGAAATTCCAATAAGGAATTATGCTCAGATAAATCAACTTGAGGAGTCCTCAATCCCTTTCCTTGTTAAATATCCTTCTCCTACACTGACTAGGTACATATTTTTGTGTTAATGTATGTTACAGATTTCTCATTACTTTGCTCCAATATTAAACCTAAAGTATTAGGGAACTAACATGAGTTAGTCTCAGACCAGAAAAGCCTCTAAGGGCATGGACTATCTTTTGTCAGCCAAGAGCCATCTGCCTTTTTAATTCTATCAGGATATTATATTTATAATTATATTTCAAGGTATAAGAGGTAAAATTTTGCTTTTTTAGCATTAATACCTTTTACCTCTGTTGTCTGCCCCTTATTTTTTAGAATTACATCAACCAAGCCGATGAAAGGAAGGAATAAAATCCCTCTAACCCACTACTACATATATTATTTTTTTGCACTCATCCAAATGAAGGACACAAATATCTTAAAGGGAAAATTTTGAAATTCCAAATTCTGAAACAACATTTATCATGGGCTTAGGACAGTTTACTTGTAGTTTATAAAAACACAAAAGTACATAAAATGGCTTTTTTTTCTTAATTTCTCTAAGGGGAATGCTGTGTTGGTATCAAGAAAAAATATTTTTGAAGCAGCTCAAACAAAGTTGCTGTTTTTTGTACTAAGGTCTCCAACAAGTTTAATTCCAATGACCCCTTTTTTTTAAAAGGCTACAGTACATAAGATGTCACAATGGCTCCCTATTACCTCTAGGATAAAATACAATTTTTTTTTTATTTGACATTTAATTCCCTTTGCATCAGCTCCAGACTACCTTTCCATGTTTACTTCCTATTACACCCTACACGCACTCTACGTCCCAGTTAAAATGACCACCTTATTAAATGTTCCCCAAACATGAAGATGTGTCATCCATCTATATGTATTTTCACAGATTATCTATCCCCTACATGTAGAATGCTCTCCTTACTCAACTCTGTTTCTTGATATCTGTAGCTACCTTCAGGGATCATTTAAAATGCAATTCCCTATACAAGAGTTTTCTTGGATATTAATACTCCCTGAAATTATGTAACATTTATGTTTTGTTTGAACATGAATTAAATTTACTTATCTGTGTACATGCCCAATGCTCCAACTAGAATACAAGATCTCTGAAAATATGAGCAATTTTGTTTCTCTTCTTGTGTACCTAGATCATAATAGAGTGCCTTGTACCTAGTAGACACTTAAGGATGCTTGTAGAGTTTAAGATAGAAGAATACGAACAGGCCTCATAGATTATGCCCAAATTTTCTACCTGGGATTATTAGAAATTAAAGCACTAAATAAATGAGAATCAATAACATCTCAGGGGATCATAAAGAGCAAGAAACTGCTAGAGATTAAGCCATGCCCGCAGACTAGAGTAGGAGCAGGCTCAAACTAAACCACATGATATGCAATTCTGAGAACTCTCCCAGAGAAGACATT
Organism: Potorous gilbertii; assembly: GCA_028658325.1. NCBI lineage: Eukaryota > Metazoa > Chordata > Mammalia > Diprotodontia > Potoroidae > Potorous > Potorous gilbertii. The sequence goes on along the minus strand of CM053771.1, from coordinate 178,457,121 downwards.
CTTATGGAATATTTTGGTAACTTGGCTTACTGATGATCTACATGTCTGGATGTTCTTTCTTATAGCTAACCTAAGTGCCTAATGCTGCTGTTGAAGTTTTTTCTATGATCCTCAGAGGACAACTAGAAGAGCTGGTCAATATCATGCTTATAATAATCATTCATAATCTTGAAATTACATTACCCTTGGGTTTGCATTTTTCCATGCTAAATAATCCTGGACCCTTTAGTGTTTCCTCAGAGGTTCTATTTTTCAAACATTTCATCATTTTTGTTGATTGCCTTTGGAACCACTGCAAACCTTCTATATTTTAAATATATGGTTGTCTCAAATCAGCATGGTGCTTGAGTAAAGGTCTTGCCACTGCCAAGTATGTTGGGAGGATTATTTCCTGTCTTAGCATGTTACTCCACTTATGCAAGCCTGCAGACATCGATGAAGAATAAGGCCTGAGTCTTGATTTTAAAAAAAAACCGACAACCACCTTCAGCCCAGTCTACAAGTACTTGTCCAAGGTCCTGATGGTTTAGGCATGCCTCTTGTAATTGCTGTTGATGTTGCCTCCAGGACTTGCTCAGTAGGCACTCTAAGTAGATTGATATTATAGCCAGAGGAAATTGGGATACAAATGAAATTTGTTTTTAAGGTTTTCCCATCATACCTTTCAGGGATCTTTTCTTTGTTAGATTTCTCTCTCTAGGCACACAGTCCTCTAACGGTGATCCTGTATTCAAATCATTGATCATTTATTAAGTTCTTACTCTGTGCAAGTGCTGGTGATAGATAAGAATGAAATTACCCTGATCCTCAAGAAACTTGTATTCCAAATAACATTTACATAAAGAAGTAAATACCATAAAAGTAAATGTTACCAAAAAAGCATGTACGTATGCACATATATGTACATAGACGCAGATATATACAGTATACATATAAACATATATGCACTTATATGCATGTGTGCTATATATGTATACATGCATGTGTGTGGCATGTGTATATTTGTATACATTTGTGTGTATTATGTCTAGATTTGTGATTTTTGTTGGTATAGTGAACTCCTGGCAAGAAATCCCTCCTCTACTACGCCACCAATATAAAAAATGGGGATAATTTGAAAGCTCAAAGGATTTGCCCAGGATAACACAGTCTAGAGTCAAGATTGAAACTGTGTACTTCCTTTGAAGTACACAGATTATTTAGTAAACCTTCTACAAAAGAAGTATTGAAACTGAGGTCTTCCTAATTCTGAGGCCAGCTCACCATCTACAATACCACATCATCTTTCAAGTATAAACACGTACAAAATAAATAGTATATAAGGCTTGGGGGAGGGGAAGAAATAAGGAACGATCTCTTGAAGAAGCCAACATTTGATCTAAGCCTTGAAGGGAATCTAGGAAGCCTAAAGCAAGGAACTGGCATAGCTTTATGAGTAAAGATAAAAGGACATAAGCAAAAGATCTTTTAAAAATAGATTTGACAAGACTTAGTTACTTAAATGACAGAATATTTAGTTCTGGTCTTTGTATCACAAGCACCTGGCAGAGTTTGACACATAATAGGCATTTAGTAATCATTTATAGATTTATTAATCAAATTGACTATATTATAACTGCTGCCACTTGAAGGTAAGGATTGTAAAAAAGAAAGTAGAACATGGGAAGTGAACTAAAAAGGTAAGAATAAGGCATCAGAAAATGTAAATTGACTTTTTGAACCTTACTGTACAATACAAGAGGGATGTATGGACAGGGATGGAGTACAACTAGGGAAGGCTAGAAAGAATATATTTGACTGGAGGTTGATGAAGACATGAGTAGAACCATGACGGTTCAATGAGATGAAATTTATAACTAGAATACAGCAATAGAAGTATACATCTTGGTCAAAAATAACTGATTAGAAAGAAGGGGAAGAATGTGTTAAATTTTCTCTAGTGCAGAAATGTAGAGCCCAGGGAAAGTGTTCCAGTGGTTGGGCGGGAGGCATTTAGAAATGGAAAAAGTATTTATCATAAGTTAATAAGTGTTCAAATCACACCCAAATAAATTTGTTTCTTTTTGTAGAAGGTTTACTAAATAAATACACCAAAGAATGCCACACACATAGGATACCTAAATATCACCAACGCATTTAGCAAATTCATGAAATTCTAGCAGGCAATATAGAAACATGGACTAGATGATTTTACAATTAAGTAGATTCAGAACTGGCTGCGTTAGTAGACCTAAAGTGTGTTGACTGCTGGATCGATGGAAGTTTGAAGGAATATCTCTCGTGGAGTACCCCAGGGATCTAATCTTGATCTTCTAGCTAATTTTTGTCAGTTATTTGGATGAAGTCATATGTGGCATAGTGATCAGATTTGAAAATGGCATCATTATGAGAGAGATAGGTGCCATATGATTGGAAAGAAGGGCTGAATCTATCAAGATGAAGTGTAACAACAACAGCAATAGTATTAGGTAGCATTTGTATAGGACTTTAAGGTTTGAAAATGCTTTACCTATCATCCTCACAATAATTATGGGATGTAAGTGTTATTGCTACCCCCCTTTTTCTACCAATGAATAAATAGGATAAGAGACTTGCTCGGGGTCACACAATTGGTCACGTAATGGGTCAATATCTTAGGCAGAATTCAAGTTCGGATCTTAGTGATTCCAAGTCCAGCACTCTAACCACTATACTACTTACTTGTTCCATGTTCATAGAAATAAATGTAAGCAGTCATGGCATCACATGAGGGAAGAAAAGGGAATACACATTTACGTCACACTGTTAATTTCACTTAATCTCCGCAATAACTCTATGAGGTAGCCACTATTATTACCCCTACTTTGCATTTGAGGAAACTAAGGAAAACAGCATTTGAGTGAGTTTTTCAGAATCACAGAGCCAGTGAACATCTGGGGCTAGATTTAAGCAGGTCATCCTACTGACCTAGCACCACCTACTAACAAGCTAGAGTAAGACATTCTCTCAAAACTCCCCCAAGCAGAAATTATCCAAAGACAAATCAGCTTCAGCTCTCTTCATATTCTAAGATGTCCTGATGCCCAAAGGTTAAAAAAAAGAACCATGGATTGATACCTATACTGAACTCGCAGGGCACCCACCATCAATCACCATACAAGCAGTGAAGCTTTTCGAGTCAATCCAAGGATCCAGCCTATGGGTTTGCAAAATACTCAACCTCACACCTCTGCCTCCTCATTCCAGTGTCATGGATATCTGGGCTCCAGGCTTTGGAAGTCTGCTGGCTCCCCAAGGGCCAGCACTACAGCAACATTCTGTGCTGCAGGAGAGTGGAGTACCAGAAGGAAAAGATTAATACATGGGTCTGGGGTTAAAACAGAACTCAACTTCCCACCCAAACCTCCCTTCCTCTCAAAGCCTTGGAGACCTAAACTTCAAATGGAAGAACTCAATCCCAGCTTTAACAGCAATGTTCTGAATTACCCCACCAGAGAACTGAGCAACAAGAAACAAGATAAGAAATCATCAGGGACAGAGAGACAGGAAGTGCTGTGCAGCACTCAACTAAGCTTGAGAGAAAGAGCTCAGGTTTCAATTGGGGACAATTCTGTAACACCCTTCCATACACACCCACTGTTGTCACTTCGGGCAGAGATCTAGCTGGTCAACTGAATTGTAGGAGGACACAGAGAGCTTTAAGACCCAGTCCTGAGGGAAATCACTACCAGAAGAAAGGAAACTGAATAGCAGAGGAAATTAAGGAGGGAAAAGAATGAAATTATCAAAGATAAAAGAAGACTTTGATCATAGATAGATAAATCAATGAGGGAAACATTCACAGAAGAACAAAATATGCCTTCAAAATCTATTAAATGGGTTCAGTCATCTATGAAAAAATACTTCAAAACCAAGGAAAATAATCCAACATTTAATGAGACAAAGGACCCCATGGAAATTGAGAACACAGAACCACAACACACTGTTCCTGAGTAGTTTAAAAGAAAAATGAGAATGATGAAAGCAGAATTTATGGCCAACAAAGCAAAAATAATGGGGAGAACAGAAAGTAGCTTGAATCTGCAATGGCAAGCCTTATCAGAGAAATAAGAGAAAGAACGATTGATTAGGAATTCAAATTTACAGAAGTAAGGAACATCTCTAGAAGAAAAGAAGCAGAAAGCAGTAACATTTAAAGAAAGTGGTCTCAATATAAGCAAAAGATATTAATTTTGAAGATAGGATGCAGAGAGAAAATCTGAGGATTATAGATCTCCCAGAAGGACATAATGAGTCAAAACCCCAGAACACAATAATACAGGAAATGGTACAAAGTCAATGACTAGAAATCATTAAAACAGAAAATAAAATATTAGTACAAAGAATTCATAGATTGTCTCTAGGAAAAAAATTCAAGACTGAAAACTCCAAGAAACGTAGGGATAAATTTTGGTAATTAAATTAAGAAATGACAGATGTTGAAGAGGAGGTGGGAAAATGGGGACATTAATGGATTATTGATGGAGTTGTGAACTAGTGCCATCATTCTGGAGAACAATGCCAAAGGCCTATAAAAAACTGTGCATACCTTTTGACCCAGTAATACCACTATTGGATATTTTGATCCCAAAGAGATCAAAGAAAAGGGGGAGGATCCCATATGTACAAAAATACTATAGTAGCTCTTTCTGTGGTGGCGAACAATTAGAAATTGAGGCGATATCCATTCATTGGGGAGTGACATACACCAAGTTGTGGTGTATAATTGCAATGGAATATTATTGTGTTGTAAGAAGTACAAGCAAGATTGTTTCAGAAAAATCTGTGGAGGCCTATTTGAATTGATAGAGTGAAGTGAGCAGAACCAGGACAACATCATACACAGAAACAACAATATTATAAGGATATTCAACTGTGAATTTGTTACTCTTATTCAACTTGTTACTCCAATCCAGATAATGATCTAGGACAATTCCAAAGGATCCATGATGAAAAATGCTTTTTACTTTACAGAGAAAACTGAAAGACTCTGAATATAGATTGAAGCATATATTTTTCTTGTTGAGTTTTTTTATTTTTGTTTTCTTTTGAAACCCAGTAAATATGGAATGTGTTTTGCATAACTTCACATGCATAATTGGTATCAAATTGCTTGACTTCTTGAGAAGGGGAGAGGGGCAGAAGGAAGGAGATAATTTGGAACTTAAATTTTTTTTAAATGAATGTTAAAAAATTTTACATGGAAATGGGAAATATTTAATGAAATAAATAAAACTTATTAAAAAGGAAACAAAAATAGATACAATTTAATTCAAGAAGTTCTACAAGGGACCAGAATAAAGACTATCAAATACAAAGAAAAAGACAAGAAGGAATTAAATAATGTGTCCTGAAGACCAATGGAATTTGGTTACAAGCCAGAATAATTTATATTGCAAAACTGAGCTTAAGTATAAATGAAAAAGATGGACATTCAATAATAAAGAAGTATTTGAAACAATTACAGAAAGAAAATCAGAACTGATGATTATTTTCTTCTCAGATACTCCAGATAACAGAAATGCAGGAGGGATTAACAAGTGCTATTGAAAAGGAAAACAGCAGCAACAGGGTAATGACAGAAAGAACAATGAGAGCCTTCTTTCTAAATGTACACAAGGAGAGGAGGGTGAAAGTAGAAGTCAGGTGGAGAAGCAAGACTTGACTCTATAGACAGAACTTTATGACACTCTGCCTACATTTGAGTCGGTGTTTTATTTTGTTTTTGTGGTAATACATCATAAAATGGGAAGGTACTTGAATGGGAGAATGAAAGAAGATGATAGAGGTGAGTATATTTTATGTTAGGGTCAAATCAAAGGGTATCAGAGAGAGGCAGATAGTAGAATGGATTAGAAACTAGACACTAACAATACATTGTTTACAAGAAACACACTTGAAACAGAAAAACACCCATGTAGTTAAAATAAGAGGTTAAAGGAGACTATATTATGCTTCAGTTCAAGTAAAAGCAAAAGGTAGAGGGTAGCAATCATGAGCTCAGCAAAAGCAAAAATAGAGCTAAATAAAAAAGATACCCAGAGAAACTACATGTTGCTAAAAGTTACTGTAAACAATGAAATAATAGTAATACTAAAGATATATGCGCCAAAGGGCATAGCATCACATCTTAAAAGAAATTTAAAAGTTATAAGAGAACATAGACCATACTACTGGACTACCTCAACTTCCCCCTCTCAAAGTTAAATAAATCTAGTCATAAAATAAGTAAGGAAAAAGGTAAGGAGATGAATAGAATTTTAGAAAAGTTAGATACAGTAAACCTCTAGAGAAAATTGAATAGGAATAGAAAGGAATATGCCTTTTTTTCACCTGTACATGGCAACTTCAAAAAATAACTGACTATATATTAAGGCATAAAACCTATAAAAAATGCAGAAAAATCAAATGCACTCTTTTCAGACAATAATGAAATAAAAAGTACATTTAATGAAGATCAATAAAGTAAAGAATTAGTTAATTGGAAACTAAATAATCTAATCCTAAGAATAAATAGGTCAAAGAAGAAAATCATTAAAACAATAATTTCACTAAAGATAATGACAGTAAAGAAACAATATGCCAAAATACGTGGTGGGCAGTCAAAGCAATTTGTTCAGTCATTTTTCAGTTGTGTCAACAATAAAAGAAAGAAAGAGTAGATCAATGAGTTGAACATAGAACTACAAAAATATACCAGGAAAAAAAATACATTGAAAATCCCCAATTAAACAACAAAACAGAAAATTGAAAATAAAAACAATATGAATATAAAAATATCATTGAAATAAAACTTTTGTTGTTGTTCAGTTTGTTTCAGTTATGTCCCTATTTTTTACCCCATTTGGGGGTTTTCTTAGAGAATATATTGGAATGTTTTGCCGTTTCCTTCTCCTGCTCATTTTAAAGCTGAGGAAATCAAGGCAGCGTTAAGTGATTTGTGCAGGGTCACATAGCCAATAGGTGTTGGAGAACAGATATGAACTCAGGAAAATGACTCCAGGTCCAGCAGTCTATCCACTACATGACCTACCTAACCCATATAAATTAAACTAGGAGCTGTTGCTATGAAAAAAACAACAGATAAACCATTTGTTAATTTGATTTTTAAAAAGGAATAAAAATTGAACAGAGTGAATCACCAATGAAAATTAAATTAGAGCAATTACTACCTTTAACAAAGTTGAAGGATATAAAATAAACCCACATAAGTCATCAACATTTCTACATATTATTAACAAAGCCCAGCAGCAAGGGATAGAGAGAGAAATGACATTTGAAATTACTGTAAACAAGACAAAATATTTGGGAGTCTACCTGCCAAGACAAACCAAGAAACCATATGAACACAATTACAAAACATTTTTCACACAAATGAAGTCAGATCTAAATAATTGGGAAAATATCAGTTGTTCATGGGAAGGTCAAGCTAATATAATAAAAATAAGTATTCTAGACAAGGACCCACTTATACAAAAATATTTATAGCAGGCTTTTTTGAGGGGGTCAAGAACTGAAAATCAAGGGAATGCCCATCAATTGGGAAATGGTTGAACAAGTTGTGGTATAAGAATGTGATGGAATGCTATTGTGCTATAAGAAATGACTAAAGGAGGACTTCAGAAAAATCTGGAAAGATTTATATGAACTGATGCTGAGTGAAGTGAGCAGAACCAGAAGAACAATATACACAGTAACAGCCACAGTGTACTAGGATTATTTCTAATAGACTTAGCCTTTTACAGCAATGTAAAGACCTAAACATTTCCCAATGATTCTTGATGCAAAATGCCATCCACATCCAAAGAACTATAGAATCAGAATGCAGAATGAAGCAATCTATTTCCTCTTTTGTTATGTTTTGTTTTGTTTAGGTTTTTCTCATGGTTTCTTCTATTTGTTTTCATTCTTCTATGCAACATGACTAATGTGAAAATGTGTTTAATAAGAATGTGTTGTGGAACTCATATAAGATTGCATGCAATCTTGAGGAGGGAGGGGGAGGAAAGGGAGAAAATTTAAAACATATGGAAGTCATTGATGAAAACTGAAAACAAATAGATTAATAGAAACTTCAAAAATGACAATTCTATCTAAAGTAAGGTAGTTATTCTGTGCCATGCTAATCAAACTACCAAAAAATATTTTATAGAACAAGAAAAATTAATAACCAAATTTATCTGGAAGAACAAAAGGTGTAGAATGTCAAAGAAATTAATGAAAAGCAATGCAAGAGACAGTAGCCTAGCTGTACCATATCAGCAATCATAAAAAAAACTATTTGGCACTAGCTAAGAAATAGTGGTAGATCTAGGGAATGGTTAGGTACATAAGATAGAGTAGTTAGTGACTATAGTAATCTACTGTTTGATAAACCCAAAGATTCCAGCTTCTGGGATAAGAACTTACTATTTGACAAAACCTGCTGAGAAAACTGGAAAACAGTATGGTAGAAAGTAGGGATAGATCAATATCTTACACCATATACCAAGATAAGGACAAAATGGGTTCATGATTTAGACAGAAAGGATGACACCATAAGCATATTAGGAGACCAAGGAGTAGTTTACCTGTCAGATATATGAAGAAGGAAAGGATTTATGACCAAACAAGATATAGAGAACATCATGAAATGCAAAATGGATAATTCTGATTACTTTAAATTAAAAAATTTTGCACAAAGTCAGTGAAACCAAGATTAGAAAGAAAGCAGGAAGCTGGAAAACAATTTTTTACAGCCAGTGTCTCTGATAAAGGTCTCATTTCTAAAAATATTGAGAACTAAATAAAATTTATAAGGATATGTCATTTCCCAATTGATAAATGGTCAAAGGATATGAACAGGTAATTTTCAGATGTGGAAATCAAAGTTGTTTATAATCATATGAAAAAATGGTCTAAATTACTATTGATTAGAGAAATGTAAATGAAAATAACTCTCAGGTACCACTTCAAACCTATCAAATTGACTAATATGACAAAACAGGAAAATGATAAATGTTGGAGATGTGGGAAAAATAAAACATTAATTCATTGTTGGTGGAGTTGTGAACTGATCCAGCCATCCTGGACAGCAATTTGGAACTATACCCAAAGGGTTATAAAACTGTGCATACCTTTTAATTCAGCAGTGCCACTACTAGGCTTGTATCCCAATGAGATCATTAACAAAAAGGAAAGGACCCACATGTAAAATATATTTATAGCAGCTCTTTTAGTGATGGCAAAGAATTGGAAGTTGAAAGGATGCCCATCAACTGGGGAATGACTGAATGAGCTATGGTGTATGAAGTGTGCCATAAGAAATGATGACTTCTGAAAAACCTGGAAAGACTTACATGAACTGATGCGGAGTGAAGTGAACAGAACCAGAAGAACATTGTACATAGTAACAGTAATGTTGTATGAAGATCAGCTTTGATAGACTTAGCTCTTCTCAAAAATACAGTCATCTAAGGCAATTCCAAACACTCATGATGGAAAATGCTATTCATATCTAGAGAAAGAACCATGGAGTCAGATTACAATTCAAAGCACACTATTTTCTTGCTCTCTTTTTTCTCTTTCTTGTGGTTTTTCCCTTTTGTACTGATTCTTCTTTCATATTATGATTAATGTGGAAATATGTTTTAACATGATTGTACATTTATATGACATCAGATTGCCTGCCATCTTGGAGAGAGGGGAGAATAGGTATGGGGGAGAATTTAGAACTTAAAATATATAAAAGTGAATGTTGAAAACTAAAATTAAATAAATATTTTTTTAAAAATAAAGTAAGTGCACATAAATCATCAGCACTTTCAAAAATTTTAAATTTGAATGGTTTCTTACAAAGTCAAAGTAGCTTACATTAGGATAGCTGGAAATGGGTTGAAACATTTTCGCAGCAGGCTTCTGTAATAAATGACTAATTTTTCAATGTATAGGGAGTTCATCCAAATTTATAAAAGAAAAAGGCATTCTTCAAGTGATAAATGGTCAAAACATAAAAAGTTTCCAAAAGAAGAAATGAAAACTTCTAACAGTCATATAAAAATGCTCAAAATCACTACTGATAGGAGAAATTCAAATTAAAACAACTATGAGGTATCACTTCACACCTATCAAATTGACTAACTTGACAGAAAAGGAAAAAGATGAATGCTGGAGAGAATATGGAAAAATAGGTATACTCTAATGCATTGTAGGTGGAGTAGACCAATCATTCTGGAGAACAATTTGGAACAGTGCCCAAAGGGTTATAAAACTCTGCATACTCTTTGACTCAGCAATTTCACTACTAGGTCTATATCCCAAAGAGAATCAACAAAAAGAGAAAAAACTTATTTGTACAAAAATATTTATAGCAGATCTTTTTGTGGTGGCAAAGAATTGGAAACTGAGGGGAATGCCTAATTATCTGGGAATTACTTGACAAGCTGTGTTACATTATTGTGATGGTATACTATTATGCTATAAAATAATGAGCAAAATGCTTTCAGAGAAACTGAGAAGTCTTATATGAATAGTGCAAAGTGAAATGAGAAGAACCAGGAGAACACTATACAGCAAAAGTAATATTGTACTGATGATCAGTGGTGAAAGACTTAGCTACCCTGACGAAGGAAATGATCCAAGACATTTCCAAAGGACTCGTGGTGAAAACACTATCAGCCATCAGAGAGAGAACTAACAGACTCTCAGTACAGATTAAAATATACCCTTTTCACTTTATTTTTCTTGCATTTTCCTGAAGGTTTTTTTTCTTTGCCCCATGGATAATACAGAAATAGATTTTGCATGAAAAACAGTCTTTCTGCAGCAAAAAAAAAAAAAACAAAACACGTAACTGAAGAAATGAGTGGAAAAACTAGAGATAAAAAACTTACAGCATTTTCTAAATGGGACTACAAAGTAGTTTACACATTTCTCAATACCACATGGAAGTTTTACAGAAAAACTGACCATGTATGAGGGTACACAAACAATTGCAAATAAATATAAAGAGTCAGAAATTATAAATATATCCTTTACAGACCATAATGCAGGAAAATGATCATTAGTTTAGGGACCGCCCAAAAGACATTCACCCCACCGGATTCTTAGCAGTGAAATCCTAAATAATAAATGGGACAAAGAACAAATCAGAGAAATAATAATCGTGCAAAAGAAAACAATAACAATGAAACAATCTACCAAAATTTCTGAGACGCAGCAGAAAGAGTGCAGGGTGGTTGGGGAATCATACCCCTGTAAATCTGCATTAACAAAATAAAAAAAGATAGAATTAATTAACTGAATATGCATTTTAAGAAGCTAGAAAGCCAACACATAAACAAACCTAAAACAGGCACAGAAGAGATGTTAGAAATTAGAGGAGAAATTGATGAATTGGAGGGTTTGGGGGGGGGGTGAAAGCATCATTCTTCGAAAAGACTAATACAATTGAAAAACTTAGCTAGTCTTATTAAAAAGAAGGCAGAATATTAACGAAATAGAAAATTATCAAGATCAAATCACAATAAAACCAGAAAAGGAAAAAAAGAATTGTCAAAATATATTGTACACAGTTATATGTTAACAAAATTGAAAATACAAAAGAAATAGAATATCTTCAAAAATAAAAAATATGCAAACTACCAGATGATCATTTAAAGATTTTAAATAGTCCAATATCAGAAAAGGAAATAACTGTAAATGAACTACCGAAGTAAAAACAAACAAGCAAACAAAAAGCCCAAACTACCGGTTGTTCTGGATTCATAAGAGAATTCCATCAAACTTTAAAAAAAAACAGTTGGTATCTATGTACCACAAATTATTCTTGGACACATAGAAAGAAAGCACCCTATCAGAACCCTTTCATGGGATAAGTTATTCCTAACACCCACCTAAACTCAAAAGGATACAAAAAAAAAGGAAAAGTATACACCAATATCATTAATGAATATTGACTCAAAACTTTTAACTAAAATCCTGTCAAACAAATTACAATGATTCATTCAAGAAATCATTCATTATAACCAATTGGGATTTATAACAGAGATGCAAGAAGGGCTCGGCATTAGGAAAACAATCAACCTAATTAATCATATTAAAAACCAAAGCATACAAAACCACACGATTACCTCAACAGATACAGAAAAGGCCTTTGACAGAGAGCATTTACTTATTATTTTCAAAAAACCTATAAAGTATAAAAATATCTTTTAAAAACATCACAATATCTAAAATCAAAAAAAGAAGCATCATATGCAACAGAACTACAGTAGAACCTTTTCCAGTAAATATGAGAGTGAAGCAAGGATATACATTTTTCCCACTATTTGGTATAATTGTGTAACTGCTAGCGAGCAATAAGACAAGAGAAAGAAATTAAAGGTATAAAGATAGATAAAGAGTAGATAAAACTATCTCTGCTTGCTGATTATATAATGACACGCTTGGAAAAATCCTAGTGAATCAACAAAGATGCCAAGACAAGTTTTCACAAAGTTGCAACCTACAAAATAAGCACTCCAAAATCAATAGCATTTTAATATAATAATAACAAAACACACAAAAATAACAGAAAAAGAAATCATATTCAAAATAACTGCAAAATGCACTAAATATTTGTGGCTTGTTCTACAAAAACACACAAGAAAAACTTGTATAGATTCAATTATTAGAAATAAAGAAATGCTCTTTAAAGAAATAAAGAACATAATAGCTGAAGGACTATTCAGTGTCATGTAAATGTAATAAAAAATTAATACTACCTAAGTTAATTTATACTCTTATTGATATATCAATCAGATTACCAAGAGGATACTTTTATAGAACTTGATAAAATAAAGACAAAATTAATTTTGAAAAAAAGATCTAGAATATCAAGGGCTATGATTAAAAGAAGTAGGGATAAAGGAGAAATAGCAGTTCCAGATATCACACTCTATTATAAAGCATCAATCATCAAAACCATTTAGTGCTGGAGAAAGTACTAGAAGACTGGAGAAAGAGAGGAGGGAGGGAGGGACAGAGAGAGAGAGACACACACACAGAGACAGAGAGACAGAGACAGAGTAGAGTAGGGGAGGGGAAGAGAAAAGAAGGGAAGAGAGGGGAGGGAGGGGATTAGAGGGGAGGAGAGAAGAGCAAAGAGAGACAGAGAAAGGGATTAACAAGGAATTTAATTAAAAATTAAACAGGGAAGACTCAGAAATAATGGAACTAAGTAAACCAATGTTTAATCATGTTGGAAACATAAATTACCTAGGGAAAAATCTCTTTTATTTCTCTTAAACTTCTGGGAAAACTAAAAATCAGTCTGGTAGAAATTAGGCTTAGATAAACACTTTACATAATATTCTATAATACATTCTAAATGGATACATGACATTAATGTTAAAGATCATATTACAAAAATTAATAACAAAGTACCTTAAAATATACCCACATATCTCTCATAGCTATGGGTAAAAAATATACCTTTAGCCAAATAAGAAATACAGGTAATTATAAAAGGTAAAATAGATGACTGATTACCTAACTCAAAAGTTTCTGCATGGACAAAATTAATGTACCATGATTAAGTAAGGAAGTAGCAAAATGGTGGAAAGACCCAAAACTTTGTATTAAATTTCTTTAATAAGATCTTGGTATCCTAGATATAAAAACAATTAATGAAAATATATGTACACACATGAATATGTATGTGAATATATATACATATACATTTTGTGTGTGTGTGTGTGTAGGCATGGTCTTCTCTGGCAACGAAGGACAAACACAATCCTGTGACTAGATGCAGCTGGCTGAATGGAGGACCCATCTCAGTTCCTCCTCTCCTGTCTGCCTCCTCCTCCCCTTCCCTCTCCTCTCCAAAGGAAGGTAAATTTGGATGGCCAAAAGATGCCCAGTAGACTTTCCTTTCCTTTCCTTGCCTTTCCTTTCTAAAAACCATAAACCTACTGCCCTCTGAAGCTGGGATGCCAATGGGCCCCCTAAGGGCTCTTACGGACCCTCCTAGCTTTACAGTGATTATCAATCTGTTGCTGTTTCCCTCCCAGTCTGATGTCTTTCTTTTCTTGCTCTCATTGCAGGGGCTATGTCCTGGCTACTTCTTAAACAAGCCTATTCAATGAATGGCCGTTACCTCACCCTAAGTGAGTACCTGCAAAGACCTTGACCTAAAGGGCCCAAGGTCTCCCAGTGCATCCTGAGTCATCTCCACTCATCCTGATGAATATCTGGTCACTGGATTCAGATGGCTCTGGAGCAAAAGTGAGTCTTGTGGCCTGCACAGCACCCCCTCACTCAAAACAAAGTCAAGTGCAAGTCATGTCATCATTTCTCTGATTGTCAGAAGAAAGAAATGCATGAAGAAGTCCAGCAGCAGATCAGAAAACTGGAACAGAAGTAGAATATTGTATTGATGGTAGAACTCAACCATCTGAATATTTACTGTAAGTCTCTTGCTGTTAAAGATAGAGCAACTGATCAATTCTTGACTTGCCAATTTCGACCTTCAGAAAGTGGAGGAAATGAAGGAAAAATATCCTACATTGCACCTAAATCTGGGCAGTAAAGAAGTGTTTGGAGGTCAGGATTCAATTTAATTCAATGTTAATAAATGCCCATAGAGAACAAAATACTGTGGAAGATATTGGCATAACTATAAATAGTCTTAGATGGTAACGTATACCATAAGGCCAAGGGCAACCTCTTTCCAGGACAACACTGAATCATTATTCAACACTCTTTGGATGTTGTTGTTTAATTACCAACGAATGCCTGAAATTATATTTTCAGTCAACCTACATTTCTCCATTTTGTCCACAAAGACAGCATAAGAGATATCAAATAATGACTTCAGACAAGGCTAAAATATGTAGTCTGTGTGGTAAGGGTCATTTTAGCATAGCATGCGTATGTATTTTAAATATTTTAATTATAAATATTATGTTTTGCCAATAAAATTAGATCATATTTTTAAGTATACCATTATTAGAAACTATAAAGCACTAAGTTACACAGCTAATTCAGTCCTTATTTTCCTTTTTTCTATTTATTAATCAACTGGAGGAGAGGGAGATAAGCTATCCTACTTCAAATCTCAAATGACTCGCATTTTAAAATAAATTAGTCCAAAGGAATTAACATTTTTCCTATATATGCATAAGGTGCCATTGTCATGAGAAGTATATTAATTACAGTTGTCTCTGATGTTTAAGTGACTTGAGTACTTAAGAGACTTTCACATGTCCATTGGTGGGTTGTAAAAATTAAAATTAACAATTAAAATAATTACAACCTCAGATGCAATCATATTCCTTGATTTTGAAATCTTAAAAATTTGTCATTATGAAAAATTGACTACTTAGATACCTATGAAATTAACAACTTTTTCAGCAAAGTGATCCTGGTACAACAGAGAATATTTGCAAGAAAATTCATGTATTTTCTCAAAAACTAAATAATTAGAAGCTAATTCACATATTAATAATAATTCATTAATTAATAATTCACATATAATTCATAACATTATGAGAATATTTTAATGAAAATTTTCTTTAATGTGTGATAGTTTGGGATTTTATTCTGATTGTTTTAACCCAAGAATCACAACATTTCCCATTCTGATTTTTCTTCTAAAAACATCTTTTTAAAATTGCTAAGTTTATTTGTGTTTCTATAGCATGATAGTTATCTCTTCCCTACCTGGTAAAAAATTGAGTGTTTTCTCTGAGTACACTGTTCAGCGATATTTTAACCCTTCCCAAATTATCAATTTCTTGAAGAATTGGAACCATGTTTTATTTTCATTTGCACCTTCCCACAACACTGATTATATAGCTATATACATACAATAATGTATATATAATGTACAACAATGTCTACCTTCTGTGCTCTATTAAATGTTCATTTAGCATCTGTTAGTTGCAATGCACAAAACAATCAATAAACATTTATTAAGTAGCAAGTATGAACATAGGTACATAATTCTAGGTACACACTAGGTATATAATTCTTCCTTGAGAGTTGAGGGGCAAGAAAGAGTAAGGTTATGCCATAAAACGGTATTAAGGTTTGCCATGTGAGAATGTTCCACATGATTCAAGATCTGAGTATCAGCTGAATTGATTGGGTTCCCCTGGGTACTCTCTGCCCCATTATCACTATCACAATGGCCATTCACACCACTTCAGCAGCAGGGGAAAGGCAGAAGATCCCTGTGGATTGGAAAAGGTGCCCACCTATGACCTAGGAAGTAGGGCGTGAAGACCAGAATCACAAATTTCTATTTATTTCTAGAAAACTACAGACAGGAATCTAGGTCAAGAGCCAAGCATACCCTAACAAGATCACCAAATCAAAGATGTTTTAATTTTGATTTAATTTAGTTTTGGTTTAAAGATCATTTAATTTAGTTTTGATTTGAAGATCAACGTATCCAACCCCCTCATATTATAGATAAGAAA
The DNA here is from genome assembly GCA_028658325.1 of Potorous gilbertii. Lineage (NCBI taxonomy): Eukaryota > Metazoa > Chordata > Mammalia > Diprotodontia > Potoroidae > Potorous > Potorous gilbertii. Next base: position 178,440,658 of record CM053771.1, on the reverse strand, counting down.
ATCATTGATTTATGACTGAAAAGTACTTGAAAGATCATCTAGTTCATCACACTCACTTATACAGATATGGAGAATGAGGCTTAGAATGTTCAATATCTGTATGACTTGTCTGAAGTCACACAGGCATGACGTAACAGAAAGGGGATTCCAATCTAGTTCCTCTAAACTATAAATCCATCCCAACCTTTTCAAATGTACCAGTTGAGGACACTTAAACCAAGAGATTAAGTACTTGCCTGAAGTCACAGACCTACACTAAGGATACTAACACAGGCACTGAATGAATACTTAAGAGATTGCTTTGATTGGCTGATTTTTCAGTGATGCAATATAGAAACAACAAACGTGTGAGGATCTTACCTACAGAAAGTTTGGACATCAGAGAGAATTCTGAAGCAAGCTCTAGAACGTATGCAATATCTATTTTTCTGCCAAGGTCAAGTAATCTTTACTGGTACTCAAAGGGAAGTGTGTTACAGCAGATAAAGAAGGTCCAGAAATACCTCTCCACTCTAAAGGATACCAGGGAACATAAAATGATTCTTTTTAAAAAGAAAACAAACATAAAAAAGTTGATTTCAATATGAAATCAAAGAAGAAAGGGGCTCTGAAGAGGCTGAAGGGAATGATCTGTGCCAGTTGGTCAGAAAATGGCATAATATGACAAGGGGAAGAGAGGAAAGAGGTGCCACATTTGAAGCTAAAAAGATTTGAAACCAAATAACAAATATAATGCTCTCTCCAAAAAAGAGAAAGCTTTACTCTTTGGGGAGGAAGCAGCTGCTTATCCTCCAAGAAATGATGATAGCAATACCTAGGTGCTAAATCAGGTTATTACATGGTGAAAGTCCAAGAAAAAAAAAGATGAGGCATCCTGGTTGGTAGCTCCCTCCTGAGGGGTATTGAGTCAGCTATTCGTCAATGTGAGAACAACCATAGAGTTGTCTGTCCTATTCCCACAGAATGTTTTCAAGACATGACAGAGAACTCCACCAAACTTGTCAATTGCATGATTGCTACTTACTTTTGGTGAGTAGTATCACATGATACTGTGAGAAGGAAAAAAATATGATTTTATTTCATATATAGACTTTAGCCCTTAGAAGCACATGTAATATTTTTATTGATGTTGCAAATCAGAGAGAGGAAGAGCAGACAAGTCAGGCATATTTGATATACCTATCAAATTTACAAATAGCATCCAACTTAGAGAGCTTATAATGAATGAATCATGAGATGGAATCGGAATCCAAAAATATCTAGAACACTGAACTGAATCTAATAAGAAGAGATTTAAGAGGGATAAATGTAAAAATCCTTGTTAAGTTAAAAAAAAAATCTGTACAAGATGGCAGAGGGAAGGCAGACAAAATTTTAGATGAAAAGGATCTGGAAGCTTTATTGGAACCAATAGTGTAATTTGGCAACTTCCTCAAAATACTACTATCTAAACTTTGATTAGAGAAGAGTGGTGTCCAAGAATATAGAGGTAATATGGCCGTGGTATTTTGTCCTACATCTAGAATAATGTCTTCAGTTCTGAGTAATATTCTTTAGAAAAGATGTTCATTAGCAAAGGAGGAACCAGAGAAGGAAAAGTAAGGTAGGGAAGGTTCTAGAGAGCATACCATCTTGTTGGGCTGTTGTTGTCCACCTTTCATTTCTCAAGCAGACCAAGGACATCAGGAGGAGGATATCTTGAACTGTAAGTGAATTGAATTTAAGGGAGAAAGAGCTGTGTCAAGTCATCAGCTTCACTCTCTCCTCCACAGTCATTAGAACCCAGTGGGAAGACACAGGTCAAGATGACTGGCTATGGCCCCAGATGCAGTGGGGGACCTTGACCTTTTTAAACTAAGCCCATTTAGTTATTAAAGGTTAGGTAAGGACTGAGGCAAAAGATGTCCTGTTTGTCTTCATAAAAACATCCATCTAGGAGGGGAAGATCCTCAGAGTTTCTGATCAGAAATGATGATGGTTAGCCTGAGGAGAAGAAGCATGTTTTGAGGCACATGTATTATAGATATGTTTGAAGAATTGTTGTGGCAAAGAGGAATTTTCCTTACTCCCAGAGGGAAATATTAGGATATTTTACTTTAATATTTTATTTTTATTTCATTTTAATTAGCATATTTTAATTTAATGCAAGGAAAAACTTCTAAACAATTAGAGTTATCCTAGAGTAGAAGAGGCCTCTTTGGGAGATAGTGGGACCACTGGAGGTCTCAAAGGAAAAGCTGTACTTTCGAAAATATTGTGACAGGAATTCTTGTCTAGGAACAGTTTGAACTAGATGACCTCTAAGGTCTCCCTTGTTAGTGATTTCATTTTTGCGCCCACCTCTGGGTTATTAGCCCATGTGATATCTCACAGCTTCAAGAGGACAAGATATTTTGGAATTGTAATTCCATCTTGCATTAAGATGATGAATAGGTCAAAACATTGTTGGTCTTTGTGAATAGGTATGTGTGTATGGGGTGGTGGTAGTGGTATGGGTATGTTTATTGAGTATCTTCTACTAACTCTTTAAGGTATAAACCTAAGAAGATTTTTATTCTTATTTTATAATTCAGCAACTTGAGATCCATATATGGAAACAGTGATTATCTCATGGTAATAAAATAAATGGATATCAGAGCCAGCCCTGGGACCTTGATCTCTTTAATTCCGTATTATTTCATGGGGTCATATTCTTAGTTTAAAACTTGGGGAAAAGGAAAAGTAGAATCTTCTGAGAAAAGGATCTGAGTAATGCATAATTTTTGAGGCCTGGACACGGTCATTCTTCATTTAAACTTTATAGGACACCTGATATACATTTTAAAATATTGAGCTTCCTAGCATGATGATCCTAGGCATCCAAAAGGTTAATAATCACAATGCTGTACTTGGATGGCTATCCTCAGGGTAGAATGCTGAAGGCTCTATGGAAAAACCCTGGAAACTGGCAGTAATGGCCATAAAGTGCTATTTGACCCAAATGAAGAGCAAACCCTTCATGATAGGAAAGAAAGTCCTAAAGGCAAAGTGATTTGGCATCTCAGTGCTTATGCCTACTAAATTTTGATGTGGCCAGGTCTATCTTTTCCTTTGGGGGCTATAGATCAATTAATCATTTCATCTCAAACTTAGAAGAATTTTTAAATAGGAAGAGGAGAAGACTGAAGAGGGAGTAGTATGGTTTAGTAAACTAAAAGAAAACAAGCCAGCCTAATAATATAGGATCCTAGCCCTTTGAAAATCATCATAAAGAAGTCTAACCGTCATCCTCTCAACGATCACAAACTTTCAACTCTGATACCTCATTTCACTGCAAAATCACTTCTTTGTGTGTAATTCTTCCATTATGTTTCCTAAGTATTCAAAACATCCTTTGCCTGTAAAGCATATTGCTTTGTGAATTCTGGTGGCTATACTAAATTATAATTGAGGTATGTATGTATACATATATATATATATATATATATATATATATATATATATATATACACACACACACACACCCCTATATACACATGTGAGCATGCGTGTATACACACACAAAACATGTCTATATACATACAATGTGCATGTATAAAATAAATACATATATTTATGTGTACATATGTGTATATCTTAGTCAAATGTTCAATATTTGAATAGTTCTGTGATACTGTGGATTTTAGTATTCAGGGACGATCACAATCCATACAACTCATTCCTACATGAATCTTGACTATATTCTCCAAAAAAATTCTTCACAGAGGGGATGGGTTCTAGTCAACATGGTAGACTAAAGGCCTTTTTCTTCTTTTGATATCAAAAAAATGACAGTATAGCATATAGAGTGTCCATCAGTTATCCCTTACACTCACCACATTCTCAACCCTGGTGGTACAGTGGATATATAATGTTGGACTTGACTCAGAAACAGCATCTGTATTAAAATCCCAAGTCATACATCTACTAGCTATGTGATCCTGGGCAAGTCACCTAACCTCTTTCAGCCTCAGCTTTCTCATCTACAAAATGGAGATAACAACAGTACCATTCTTTCAGGGCTGTGAGGACCAAATGAAATAATATCTCTAAAGAGCTTTGCAAACTTTAAAAACACTATAAAAATGCTCAATACTGTCATGGATTCCTTGGATCGCATCTTTTACTCTGGTTCCTTGTTAGCAATATGTTGTAGTTTTTTCACATCAACTATGTACCTTTCCATTACCATCTGAATTATACTCATTGGTTCTTTGGAGACTTTACAAACAACATGACTTGTGGCTATATACCAGTACAATATTATTATTAATCAAATGGTCTTTCATTCCAGGAATGTTCGAAATCATTAGGGAAATTTTGCAGTTTTCTATAGGCAATCCATTCTATGTTTTTCCACCTGTTTGACACTGAATTCAACTTAGCATTCATGTGTAGTCTGCCTGAAATATTCACACTGGTGAACAAGTTCTATAGGTTGTTCATCTAACTGCATGCCATAATACAGAAATAAGCATTCTTTGTTTATTTGGTCTCACCTGTGTGTATGGTTGATCCAAATTCTTTTGAGCTGTTATAGATTTTCTACAAGAAGCTCTACAACATTCCACAGCATGATCAAAGAGTATAATTAACATCCACAAACAGGCACATCTGGGAGAGTGAACCATTTATAAGAAATGTTTTTCCAACTTAGATTCTACCCTAGATTTTTCTGGGCTGTAACCAACACTTCTGTGAGCAAATTTCAAAAATCATTAATACTTATCTCCTACCTCACATGCCAAAAATAAATAGTCAAAGAGAACATAACTACTACTAATCAAAATGCTTACTTCCCCACAAATATAGTTTTTATGAGTAACACTTTTTGAGGTTGTGCTCACTTTAGGAAGATGCTCTCCTCGAGGGTATCCTTGACAGCGGAAATTATAGAGAAAAAGGAAGGCTTTTAGGAGAAATATTAAACAACAGAACACATTTTTACCATCAAAGAATTGATGGATGAATGCACAAATACAAAATCCCCTTGTACTTATCGTTAGCTCGCAAAAAAGACATTGAATTTAGTTTAAAAAAAAAAAACAACTTGTCTCCAATATGTTGTCTCTCAAAAACACATTAAAGTAATTCAAGACTCCTTAAAAGCTGAAACAATAGAAGTAACCTAGTGTGATGCTCTTCTGCTCATTAATTATCAGGCAAGGCATAAATATGCTACACATGTAAACTTAATGCTTTAAAATTATAATTGGTTGGCTAAAAAAATTTGGATCTTGCATGATCCTCTTCCCCATTCTCTCTCATTCCATTGTTAAAGCAGTTTATATGAAAATATTGTTATTCCTGATGCTGTAGAATTCCAACAGCTACTGTTATGAATAGAATTCTTTAGCTTCAAAAATTTAAAATTTGTCAAAGAGCATTGACATGCTGAAGAATTAAAATATCTTAATAATAACATTTTGTATTAAGCATCGAACACAACAAAATTCCCATATTATTTACATAAAATATTTTCAAACCTAATATGTGCTTTATAAGGAGTTTCAAAGAATCCTACAAAAAGCCATAAAATATTTTGAAATGTGATTTAATTTCATCCTATTGATGCCATTATAATATTTAGAATGTGTTATGACATTAAAGCAATAGAAAACTGGTGAAAATCTATTTAAATGACATCATGACAGCCAAGTAATTTTAATATCGGCTTTTGTAAAATGAATTTCAACAACAAATCACAGCAAAATGAAGTTAGCAGAAGTCTATGGATGCCCAATTATACATACTTAATGATCAAAGGACTATTGATGCAAATTAAGCAACCGTGAAAAAATTAAGAATCGAAACAAGGCTATTTATATACAAATGTTTACACACAAATTTAAAATTGAAACATGAACCCACAAAACTGGTAATTCTTTTTGAGCCTGGCATCAACTAGATCTCAGTCTCTTGTTTGAAGTGCATATAGCTAAAGTCCTTTGCTTCACTAGGATGCCTACTGGACAGTAATTAATCTAAAGTTCAGAGCAATCTCTGACATGCCACAGAAGCATCATTATTTTGTTAGAAGGTAAATGGATAATGCAGCTAATTTGACATTAGAAAGCATGAAAATTTTTGTTGTCTTCTTTACATAGGGCATTTATGTGTCACAGATGTAAAAAGATATGGCTCCTACCCTTTAAAAACTTAAAATCTCTAAGGGAGTCAACTTAGATTTAACTAATTCAATGAGAATCATAGCTATATTTTTAGTAAGGATCTGGCATTCATCTATTCCAGCCCCCTAGCTTTTCAAAGGAGGAAACTAGAGCCCAGAGAAGTCATTCAAGGTCAGACAGCTACGTAGTAGCTGGACAAGCATTTGAAGTCAAGTTCTCTGATTCTATTCAGTATGCTTCCTATAGGAACCTGGACAGTACACAACTTTTCTGGGATAAGTTTCCTCATATATAAAATGAGGAGTCTGGACTCAAGGTTTCTGAGCTCTCTCTATGATTCTCTGGTGCCGTTTTCACTACTTTGGCTCCTATAGAAATGTTTTCGAAATTTCTAAGAGGAGCTAATGTTCAGAACAGCTTAGGCATCATTTTGTGAAGCTGTCTCAGTTCTGTGGTCTCTTTTCAGTTTTTCTTCTGCTTTATAATCAGAATTTCAGTAACTAAAATTATTTCACCAAACACAAACATTTAGATTGCTTGTAGTTAATTATATCCGGTATAGGAACATGTTGCTTAAACATAGAAATTGGAAAATTTTTTTTGGCTTATAGGCTCCCTGCCTTACAAATATTTGGCTTTATATCTTGCATAAATTAATTAAAGTATGAATAATGGATAATAGTGGTTACAAAAGTCTCCATTCCTGGTAATTGTATGGAATTTGGTAGCACTCCACTAAACATTCTGAATCATTTTCTTTGAGGAGCCAGAATGATTAAGATCTCCATGGCTATCACTCCTTTTAAATTCTACACCTCTGCCTTTCCGATAGACTCCTCATTCCTTACCACCCACCTTCTACCTTTAAAGCCCTCACCACCTCCCATTCTCATACATACATACCCCTGACCCTGTCTCAAATGACATCAAAACTTATCCAAAGTAATTGAATAAAAAATTCAGGTTTTGTGCCAATCTTCTCAGTCCTTAGTAGGAAAGATTTTTTTTGGAGGAACTGACCCATTGGTGACTTTTAGGAACATCCTTGACCCCTAGCCATTGACCTCTGGACAATTTCAGCCTCTCAACCAAAAGCTGCCTGTCAAATAATATGAAGTCAAGTGTATTTCCCCCATATTGCCCTCCTCTATAGCCATCAGCTCTCTGCAGTGTCCCACCCCATTTTGATTTCCTTCTATCCCCAACATCTGACACTTGGGGTCCCAAGGCAGGGACATAAGAACGGGACAGACGGTAAGAAACTGAGTACAAAGATTTTTTTAAAGTACCCTCTGCATGGAATGAAAGTTTGTAAAGAAAGTACTGAACACAGACTTCCTGTAGTATCAAAAGGGAAATTTATGCATCGCCTTTGAGTTCAACTTCTCCATTAAAGCTTTTTCCCTATAATCTAGGGAGTTCTTATCTTGGTGACTTATGATGTTATGGAGGGGCTCATGCATGGAAAATGTCAATAGAAATAGTAACTCTGGAAGGGAAGGGCCTCCTAATTAGTGCCCATTTAGATTTTATGATGGCTTTGAGATCTGCTCATCCTGACAGTGCGCACTGTGGTTACATATTGTTCTAGCCTGAGGGAACCATAGGAAAATCCAGATTTATTGTACCTATCATACCAGCATATTTCATTTGCCATTATGAGCAGCCATCTCGCAATGATGCAGGAGTATTTATTACAGATTAAATTGTAGGACCTGGATGGTTTAGTGAGGTTCTTGAGGTATCATTTATGTCATTAACTGGCTCATTATCAGATCTGCAAATCTCCATTCTTTTCTGTGCCTTCTGTTTGAGCCACGACTGCCTTGGCTTTGGGGGCTGGGGCATTTATTTCCGCCCCCCCTTCTAAGCTGCTGTTTGTGGTGATGGGGCATGAAGTTTAAACACAGGCAAAAGCAGTTCTCTTGCAGCCCCCGCCTGGGGTATTATTTACCTGCTCCTGCAAAGGCAGTGGCCGGTGCCGTTCCAGTGCAGTTTGCAGGGCGGGGACGGGGTGGGGGGGGAGCACCTGGAGAAGGAAGCTCCTATTGGACCGCTACAATCCTCCGGCTGGGGAGCGGGGAGGTCGGAGGGACGCATCTACTAATGACCTAGGAGGGTTACCTTCAGTGGGGACCCGGTGGCCGCCAATTAAATTGTTTTCCTTGTCGTCTGCTGGAAGCAGCCTCTCCAATTTTTCCTCTTTTATCTGTAACTTCAGTTTTGAACATCTGGAAGAGGAGGCCGAGGGGGGAGGGTGAACACTTCATTGCGATTATTTAACGAGTTACCTGCTCGTTACCTGCAAAGATTACCTGCAAGTGGGAGGGGACAGTATTTGTGCCACCCCCCCCGGCCCCCCCCCCCGCCTCCACCTCCCCGCCCCGGGCCTTGAACTTTCATTCTACCTGGGCAGCCAAGTGAGGAGGGCTCAGTGATGGTCCCTGATCGTGGCGATACTGATCTTGATTGTTTACGATAATGGAATATCTTAGCATATGTCAGGCTGCTGGGAATTCGCAGGGAATTAATATACAAGGCCTCTCCTACACGATTTTTAGATGCACTTCGATCATTTGTTTGACTCAACTTGTGTGTCCATCTTTGTTGATATTTGCCCTATTTACTCTCCTATATTGCTTTTCATAAAACCCAGAGAATGGCATTTAAGTTGTTGTGTTCTTTGGTATGAAATGCACTTCATACAAGCATAGAAGTACCTATAGCAATCCTGGGCTCAAAGTCACGGATTAGCAGGGGAAGAAGTGTCTTCTGGTTAAATTGCTGAGTTAATTGATTTGCATGCTATCTGATAGTTGGTAGGAAAAGGGGCATTTTGAATGACAAAAATTATACATAAGAGCAATTATAAAAAATAAGGACTTTTTTAGGATACTGATTTGAGCCTGCTTTGTGAGTTAATGGTAATAATTTACGTAGAAAAATGCAATTTAGATTTTTTGGTTATGGTTTTCACTTGAGTGAGTTACCTAAGATTCATTTTCTTATTGGCACTTATAGTTCATTATAGTTCAGTATAATTCTACTATCACTAATTTACATTCCTAATTTTGTGGATATCTATCTGTCCCTGAGAACCTGGAGAGCCAAATCTAAAGCAAAATTCGTCCAACCAAAAAATTAAAATTAAAATTAAATCAGCAACAAATGCCTAGCAGATATTTTTTGTCATTCACCAAATATATTCTTACTTAGCACTTCCACAGTAATATACATATACATATATACACACATGTGTATATACTTACATGCATTCATACATACAATTTCATTTTAAAAATAGATGGCAGTCAATTCCTTTGTGTGGAGAAATCTGGAAAATATGAGACTTCTCCAGAAAAGCTTCACATTTTAACTTGTTGCTGCAACTTACAAGTTAATGAAGCAACGTTGAAAGGTCAGAAAGAGCCATTTTTACTTTTTTTTTTTTTTTTTTTTGCTACTAAGCATGATCAATTAGAGGCTTGATAATGATGTCATTGCTGCTGTGTTGATAGTGTGACTCTAACATAGGAATACCTTGGATGGCAAGATCCCTAACAAAGCTTGTCATTGTAAACAAGAATTAAGAGTGAAGACCACATTTTCTACAGGACCACAATGATCATTTTTTTAAAACTTTTAGTGGTTTTTCTAATTATTATTTTGAAACACAAGGAGATAGCAGGGAAAAAATAATACATAGTAATTATTCACTATCCAGCTGCAAAGAAGAAGTGCACAAAAATAGTTTAACTACAGGACTTATTATTTATTTAGTTATTTCCTAATTTTCTCTAAAGGTTAAAGAATTCTTAATTGCATCTGACTTCTATCTAATAAGAGTATTAAAAATATCTCTCTTTGTAGAGAAATACATTTTTTGCTTGAAGACAGCACAACCCAGCAAATGTCAGTTATAAACAGATTTTAAAGGAGGAAATGCAAAAATTCCAATGATCTTTTTTATCTTCCTTCTTAATAATGCTAAAAATGCACTTCAGTCAGTATATATTACAAGCACACCTTTAGCGAACTCTGAATATTGGTACTTTTAAAATAGCTGATAACCTTAAGAACAATGTTGTAAGCTTTTGATCTTAAGAATGTTCTTCTCCCCCTCTCCCCCCACCGCCAGACTCGTAGAGTACTAATAACATTGTCTTATATTAATGCTATATTTAGAGATCTACCTATTTTTAAGGAACTTCCTGTGTCTTGAAGGGGCACATGCATACACAAACTGGTTATAACATTGCTTATATAGCCCTTTGATAAGAATTTTAAACCTGGTTGAAAGTAGGCTGTAATTAAAAATAACAACAACCTCTACCTGAGTTGCTAGCCAATTAAACAGAACTTAGTGCTAAATGAGTCATCTCTTTTGCTCCCTGTGTACTATGGGCACTCTTGAATAAATAAAATCTGTATAGCTATAAATAGGCTCCTTGAAATAAGAGATTCTGACTTAAGGCTTCTTTGTAATGCTTCTATCCCCAGTCTTAGTGCTTGTCTTTCTGTATTATCGTCTTAATATTGAAGTTGCTCATTAATCTCCATTCCTCTTTTTAGGTTCGTCTAGACCGCTCTTGTGGTCGTACTACTTACTGGGTTGCCGTAGGAACAAGAAATCCGAGTAAATATGCTTATGGAGAAGAAATGACTCCTAATTAAATGTGAATCGCATTTATAAATTGCCTGGTTCTCACAAAATGCAGAGTGTAATATGCTTTGATGTACTTCATTAGTAAAAAGGCATCTATATTTTTTTAACACATGTTAGGAGGAAGACCAAATTTTAAAGTAAAAATGATATTTTATATGGTTTGGTTTCTCCGTCACCCATAAATCCTACAATTTCATGCATATATCCTTTTATTGCATTTACATGGCAGATGAAGACATTTGGCCTGCCTGTGAAAGTGCTGAAAACCTCCAATATTTCCTCACCAAAGTATAATTCCTTTTTTTTATTGTTGAGTATAGCTTTTCTATTACAGTTTAGATAAAAAAGAAACTGAATTGTAATGTCCATCGCACATATAGTAAGATGATGATATTTTTATAGGATGCCTAGTGCCATGGACTCTCACATTCATTGCCTGTAAAATTAGGGCTTTGGTGAATAGCTGCAGAGCCAGTCTTTCTACTGTGGGTCTCTATTGCCTTGCTTTGTTTAATTCCCTAAAGCTCCTCCCCATTCTTTCCAGGATGTTAAGTCTCTAAACTCATTAATATTCTCAGTGGAACAGCAAATGACCTAATAGGGTTTTCATTTTATGATTCGACAATTCAGAAATATTGTAGAGTTCCTCTTGACTTGGTCTCTCCACTTGGTGAATTCAGTTCGGATCTGATTTGTTTCCACACAACCGTTGAAGAATTGATCCAGGGAATATTGTGGTAAGATTACAGGAAGCCCTAGCTACAACTCCTGGATAGGCGTCATTATGCAAAATGAGCCATGGACACAATTGGCACACTTATGTTAACTTCTGGATTAACTGAGGGAACAACAGTACTTTCATTTTTTGAAGGATTTCTGTTTTCCAAAAAAAGTATCCTAATTGTAGGTAACAGTGCCACTGGAAAGAAATACAATTTTAATTTTCTGAAATTTTCATTTAGTGTTTTACTTTCTAGTTCCTTTCCTGATACCAGCCCAATTTTTTTTTAAATACAAGACCCTCAATTCTGTTACCTAAATAAATGCAAGAGGCAATGAGTACTTGTTAGGGTACCCTTTGGAGCCAAACTCAATATGTGCTCTTTATTGAGGATCATTCAGATTTAGATTTGGAAGGGGTCTTAGATGCTATCTAGTGCAGCAATTTCATTTTATAAAGGCAGAAGTCCATAGAGGTTAAACGGATTTTGCTAAGATTGCAGGGTAGTAAGTGACAGAATTGGAATTTGAACACAGCTCCTCTGAATGCAAATCCGGCATTCTCTCCACTGTGCCAGGCTACCTTCAAAGTAAAAAGTCCTATAATTTCTTTACTCTTATGCCGAGCAGTTAAATCAGAGTAAGGCCCATCTGGCAAATGGGCATTTGTACTTTAGACTGCTATTTCAAAAGGACTTTGCAACTTGCTATGTGATTTGCTAGGTTAAAGGATCAAATTTTATGACTAGGTAAATCACTTAAATCTTTCTGTGCACTAGGATTCTCTCTCAGGTTCTGTCCTAGCAACTTCCATCAGCCTGCTGACTCCATACCCTAGAACAGACTTCCATCCCTACACACCACTCACCATGGAATATCCCTCCAGAGACTCAGGTATGGCTTCATTTTCTCCCATTGGCAAATTCCTCCTGGAGCCTGCATTTTGTGGAAGGGATGAAGCTGGCCTGCATTTAACCCTGCCAATTCTATTTCTGATTTTCTGTAGACTTCAAAACCACAATCCTCATTTGCTCCCGTCATCCCCCACCCCATTTACCTTTTTAGTTTTTTAAAATGTGTATCATTTCCCTCTCATTAGAATGCAAGCTCCTTTTGCCTTGTATTTGTGTTCCCATTACTTAGCAAAGTTCCTGGTATCTAGTAAGTACTTAATAAATGCTTATTTCTCAAAGGCCATAATTCAAAGAAAAGAAGTCTACCTGCATTGGTAGAGGGAATTTCCTCACCTGAGAGTTCCTTATACCAATGAAATCTCAGTTCCACTCTGTAATACTATAATATTCAATTATATTCAATCATTGGCAACACTTAGAACTACTACAAAGAGATGGTGGATATTTTTAACATCAGTTCAGAGTCTGAACAGTATTCTCTTGTAAAAATTTTTTGTTTGTTTTATCTGTAGATTATAGTTCTAATATACTAAAGAAGTGGTAAAAAAAAAAAACTCTTTTTCTTTTTGTCATATATACAATAAGTTGGATTTTGGGGTTTTGGGGGGGATTACAAATAGTATTTTATTTTTTCCAATTACACATAAAGGTAGTATTCAAGATTCATTTTTTTAAGATTTTGAGTTACATTTTTTTTTCTCCCTCCTTTCTCCTCCCCAGTATGGAAGGAATCTGATATAAGCTATACATGTGCAAGCATATGTATATGCTTAAACATATTTCCACATTACTCATGCTGTGAAAGAAGCAGAACAAAAGGAAGAAAACACACACATACACACACAAAAAGAGTGAAAATAGTATGCTTCAATCTATATTCATACTTCATCAGTTCTTTCTCTGTATGTTTCTTGGATCATTGTATTACTGAGAAGAGTTAAGGCTATGATAGCTGATAATCACACAGTAGTGCAGCTGTGTACAGTGTTCTGGTTCTACTCATTTTACTCAACATCAGTTAATACAAGTCTTTCTAGGTTTTTCTGAAATCTACCTGCTCACTATTTCTTATAGGACAACAGTATTCTATCAGATTCATATACTACAACTTGTTCAGTCATTCCATAATGTATGTGCATCACTTCAGTTTCCAGTTCTCTACCATCACAAAGAGAGCTACTATAAATATTTTTGCAGTGTAGGTCATTTTCCCTTTTTTTATGATTTCTTTGGAATACAGACCTAGTAGTAGTATTGCTGGATCCGAGGATGTACACAGTTTGCCCTTGGACCATAGTTCCAAACCACTTTTCAGAATGGTCAGATAAGTTCACAATTCCACCAGCAATGCATGAATGTCCCAATTTCTCTACACCTTCTATGTTGGATTTTTTTTTTAATTAAAGAGGGGGAAGAATACACTTTTTATACTATGTGGGAAGCCAAAGGACACCTGTCTTATTCTCATTCCATTCTAACTCCTGAGTTTGAAAACCTGATATTCAATATTTAATAGTGATTTCCTAATTCATGCCAACCTATTATTCCTTTTCGCAATTTCCCACATTATACCATCTTAGGTCCATATTAATACTTAGCTTTTTGGCATTGTTTATATGTGAGACAAGTTAATCAGAGTAGGAAAAGCATTGGACTTGGAAGTAAAATACATAAGCTTGAGTTATTAGCTTATTGCATAACCTGGGCAAATCATCAAAAAAACTGTAAGTCTCGGTTTTTTCATCTGCAGGATAGAAAAGGATAATACCTGTTTTCCTACCTCCCAAAGCTACTGAAACAAGACACAGAAAGTAAAACATAAGAATGTAATCCATATCATGATGCCTATTTCCCTTAATACTCTGTCAGGTTTCTACCAAATATGTATGCACATTGTTCTAATGATGGGAACTGGAAGTAATCTCAAAGGATAGGATTCAGATAGATAACGATAAGTTATGTCAGACTTCTGAAACTTATCAAGACTTGCTGCTCGTATTGCTCCACAGTACATGTGTACTGAATTTTCATAAATCAAGAACCTAGTCCCACCAACACAGGCACATGTGAAATGTTTTTCCTATACCCCTCTCCTGCACCAAAGTCAAGGTATCAGAGATTAGAAAAAAGACTAGATGCCAGAGATGCCTCTTCCAAGTCATGCCCTCTACTCTCTCCCCTTTCTAATAAGTTCTGTCTTGGACATTCAGTTTGAAATGTCCAAAACACAGTTGGAGACACATGACTGCAGCTCAGGAAAGAGACCTGTTTGGCATATAGATTTGAGAATCATCTTCCTAAAGATGATAATTAAATCCATCAAAATTGATGAGATCACTAAGAGAAATAGTTCTAGAGCAAAAGAGGAGAGTGCAGACAAGGTTTTGCTCAAATTGGAAACTTTAATATATTTTATGTCATATTAGTTTTCACCTCCAATTTAAATCTTTAAGTTAAGATCCTGAATTCATCTTTCTAGATAATGACTCAAGAGGTCTTTGGTCTAGACTTGTGATTTTATTGGGATGGAGAATTATTGGTGTGATAACTTTATCCACTGATGTCAATAATCGTTTTATCTACAATTTATAGACATGGAGAGGTGTCTAAGAAGTTAAATAATTTGCCCATGCTCAAATGTCTGGCATATTTGAGAAGCAGGACTTGAACTCAGATCATCTTGATAACATGTCCTACATTCTTATCCACTTTGCACACTGCCTCTTGATTCTAGATTCACCTACTATGAAGTCTCCAAATAGTTTTTATTCACTAAAAATGGGAAGTTTGATTCACAAAACATACAAGGGGATTAAATTAGTCATTTGAATTATGATCAAGGTTCCACCCTTCCATAATTTTCCTCCCACCCTGGTTAGCTGCAATTGCTGTTCAGTACTAGTCAACCAAGTTTATCACTAAGAAACCCTTTATGCATTGTACCATCAAATTTTCAGAAGTCAAAATTTGGGCACTGGACAGTGACTTTTAACTTCAAACACTCCAAAGCTCAAGAAAGAGATTGTGGTTGTGCCAGCCTTCTTTGTCTGATTATTTTAGACAGGGGCAGCAATATAATCTTTCAAGATGAGCCTGTAGCCATCATGAAACCTTAAACCAGGGAATAAAATTTGGAATGCATCTATAATCACATGGGAGTCTTAAGTTCTTTCCCATTTAGGGATCTGGGGATTTTTTTCTCTTTCCTTGCGTGAAAAAATATTAATATCTGTCCATCTCTCAGTCATTCAACAGACATTTGTAAAGCATTGCTTGCCTATGTGTAGTGGTGATGATGATGATGAAGATGAGGATACTTTTACAAAAGTTATCTCATTTTAATATTAGAACCTTCTAATATTATTCTCAGACCAATTCTTGATTAATGAAGATCACCTACAATTTTCCATAGTACAAGCAATATATTTTCCAGGTCATCCCAATCCCCGTATAATAGAATATAAATAATTGCAATACTTTCTTTAGCCCCTCAGTCTCTATTGCTAAAGTAATCTTCATACAAATCTCTAAATTAGAAATAACATAATAATAGCATGCCATGACTGTCCCACTATCATACCATATAGTTCAGAGATAACAATACAAAGACTTAACAAATATCATTTAACAAGTTCTACGTCCAAATGAATGTTCCCCTTCCTAGAAGTCACACTGGAAGACTGCACATGGGTTCTATCAATGTTGGCTTTGCTCAGTACTTATTTGAAATTCCTCTCTAAAAGTTTCCCATAGAGCCAATTTTAAGACATGCAGGAGAAAACTAGCCTCTTTGCCCCTTTTTTTTTTGGTCCCCAAATATTACATAGCTTCATGCTAGAATTACTTCATTATCTTTATCCCTAATGACTAATATTTACAAAGATGTACTGCCAAAAGATAAGCATTTGTTACTCTTGAGGTAACACCAAAAGGATGAACCAGAGTTCTTATTTTATAGGTTTTAAAGATAAAGTGAATGAAAAAACTGAAGTCTGAGAAATTAATTGGTCTGTTTAAGATCAGCCTGGTAACAAAAAGCATGGCAAGCATTCAAACCCAGGTCTTCTGACTGTCTCTAAATCCAATACCTTTTCTAAAGCATTATATTGACTCTCTAGAAAGAGTTTGAAAAGAAGAGGTCCCCTAAAGATTTTAAGAACTAGCACAATAGTTGGCATAGGTATATTGCTCCCCAAGGTATTTGAAAAGGAGAAAGCTCATTTGGATATCTAGGTTTTTGTTAAATAGTCAATCACATTACTTTCTAGCCATTTCTTATGGCCATTGTCTCAGGAAAGACCAGATGACAATCCAGTAGTACAAATGTGTGTTGTATTAAATGACTGATACTTTATAAATAATCTGCCACCAAGTTAGTGCTAAGTCATTGATTTAGCTTCATTTTCCCTGAAGTACAGATACACAAATAAAAAAATCCCCTTCTATTCACTCTAAATGCTCATTTATTTAGTTTCACTTCTTTCTTTGTGAGGCTCTCTCCTTGAGCTGTAATAGCCTATTCTTTTTCCTGCTTTTTTTCCCTCAAGGCAATTGGGATTAAGTGACTTGCCCAAAATCACATGGCTAGGGTCAAGTGTCTGAGGCTGGATTTGAACTCAGGTCCTCCTGACTCCAGGGTTGGTATTTTATTCACTCCACCGCCTAGCACCACCCCCATCCATTCTTGCTACATATATTTTGTACAGTGAAGAATTATCAATTCCCTTGACTTTCTCAACAACTGACCGAATGATAGCATTTAATTTCTCTCATATGTCAATCCCTTCTACTTCTCAATTACCTTCACACTTCCCTCTCTATTTCTTCCAGTTGGTTAAGATCTTCAAAACATCAGAAGAGACAAATATAATTATTCCTAACTTTGCCCAAATAAAATAGAAATCTCATCCTGAATGACTACAAAAGTTTATTTTTATTTATAGTTACATATAGATATGAAGTAGCATGACAATATACAGAAAGCTGGCCTCAGGGTCAGCAATTCCATGGTTCAAGTCTAACCTCTAACACAGACCAGCTGTGTGGCCCTTAGCAAGTCACTTAATTTCTCAGTGTTCCATACAACTCTCTAAGACTCTAAGTTTCACAACAGGTACCAGTTTGAATTGAGAGAGGAAGTTTCCTTATTAGGAATTCAGCACACAAGTGAAATCATGATCTAGTCCAAAGAGTTAAGAATACACAGGTGGAGAATTGTGATGACTTTCCAAATGTTTTCTAATGTAATTCAAAACCAATGTAATTGTGTTTCATGTTAAAGTTTCTATAGTTGAGATTAGTGACGTCCTCAAAAACAATAACACCTTTCAAGTGTAATCTTGACAGCTAAATTAGTTAGCAGCCTGTTTTGCCTATCTGAATAGTGTCTCTCAAGAAATAGAGGTCAGGTAAGTAGTAAATTCTAAGAGGGGGCAATTGGAGGCCTTTGGAGACAGATCAGGGATTTTTACCCATGTCCTCTGACTCCAAATCCAGCAAGTCTTTTCCCTGTCTAGGGATTTGGTTTCTTCAATTCAAAAACAGGAGATTGGATTAAATGAGCTAATCCAACAAGCAAAACCAATCCCAAATGCATGTATTAAGTACCTACTTTAGAGAAAATACTGCTCTAGGTATTAGAGACACACAAAAAATTAGAAACATTCCTTGCCTTCAAGAAACTTTCCTTCTACTAGAAGATACAATGTATAAACAAGTCTCTGGGATAATTTGAGGGAGGAGAGAGTAATGTCTAGGGAGAGGAGGCACAAATCACCTTACAAAGAGGCATAGGAGATGAATCTTGAAGGAAGTTAGAGATCTTAAGAGATGGAGGCCAGGGTGAGGGTATTTTAGATATGAGGGGGAGCCTATGCAAAGGCATGCAGGTTTGAGGTGGAATGCCAAGTTCGGGAACTGGGAAATATGCCCATTTGGAGGGAATGTAGAGTATGTGAATGAGATCAATCTGAAATAAACCTGAAAAGTAGGTGAGAAACTGACTATAAAAGATGTTAAATGCCAAGCTGAGAAATTTGTGTATTATCCTAGAGAAAAATGAGAAAACAGTGAATTTTAAGTGGAAGAGTGACCTGTTCAGATTTATATTTTAGGAAGATAATTTTGGCAGCTGTTTAGTATGAACTGCCATGGGGTGAAACTGGAAGCCAGGAGGAGTCCATTTAAACTACTGCTATAGTTCACGTGAGATCGAATAAAGACTTGATTCAGGTTCATGGCTATATTAGTAGAAAGAAAGAGAAAGATTTGAAAGGTGTTATGGAAGGAAAAAATTAAAAAAAAAACAGTAGGCAACAGATTGGGTACAGGGAGTGAGGAAAATGGAAAAGTGAGTTGATGACTCTGGGATCATTAACCTTAATGACTAGAAGGATGGTGGTGCCCTCAGCAGAAATAAGGAACTTGAAAGGAGGTAGGAGCTTAGAAGGACATGACCTCTAAGATTCTTCAATTTCTAAATCCTATGATCTTTCAGGATCTGGAGTTAAGTATAGATTCTGCTACTTACTAGGTATATAAATTTAATAAATCATTTCATCTATTTGAGCTCCAGCATCTTCATTTGTAATACTGGAATAGTAACAACACTTGAATTATCTACAGTCATCACTAGGTTTGCTATAAGGGACAAAGTAAATAAGATAGATAAAGCATTTTGTAATCTTCAAAGTAAGTCTATTCATAATTTATTGTTAACAATAATAAATAATAATTATTAATCATTAATAAATACTTCTGCTGTGTTCCAGGCACAATATGAAGTTCTGGGGATACACAGGAAGGAAAAAGACAGTCCCTGCCAGCAAGCAGTTCAGTCTAGTGTAGGAGACATACAAACTATGCACAAATAAGCTATATACAGGGTAAATCACAGTAAATCAACAAAGGGAAAGCATTAAAATTAAGGGAGGGGGGAGGTTAGAAAGGTTTCCTATAAAAGGTGAGTGGGATTTTAGCCAGGACTTAAAGAAATCCAGAGAAGCAAAGAGATGGAGATGAGAAGGACAGAATTCCAGGTAGGGAGACAGTCAGTGGAAATGCCCAAAATGAAAAGATGGGCTTCTTGTGAGTGGAACAACAAAGAAGCCAGTCTCACTGAATCACAGGGCATATTTATGTATCATGGATGGAGAGGGGAAGGGAATATAAAATGTAAGAATATTGGAAAATTGGGAGGCTTGAATTTTATATTTTATTTTCCTTATGATTTTATATTTGATCCTAAATGATCGGGTTAGGGTGGGGGGGGGTGACATGATCAGATCTGCATTTTAGGAAGATCATTTTAGCAGTTGAGTGGAGAATGAATTAGAGTAAGGAGAGATTTGAGGCTGGGAGATGGATTATCAGGTTATTGTAATAGCATCAGTGTGTAGTGATAAAGATTTGCACCAGAGTAGTATCAATGCCAGGGAAGAGAAGGAAACATGTGAGAGATGTTATAAAGTAAAATTGACAAGCCATGGCAATGGACTGGATATAAGGAATGAGAGAGATTGAGGAGTTAAGGACTATACCTAGGTTGCTAGCCTGGGTGACTGTGAAGATGTTGGTATTCTTGAGAGTAATGGGGAAGTTAAGAAGAGGGAAAGGTTTGGGGGTTAGGATAATGAGTTCAGTTTTGGACATGTTGAGTCTACAGGTCATGCAGTTTGAGATGTTTAATAGGCAGTTAAGAAATGAGACTAGAGGTCAGCAGAGAGGTGGCAGCTGGATAAGTAGATTTGAATATCATCACCATAGAGATAATTAATTCCATGGGAGTTGATGAGGGCACCAAGTGAAATAGTATAAAGGAAAAAGAGAAGAAAGTCTCTGACAAAGCCCTGTGAAACACCCACAGTTAGCAGGAATGACCTGGATAAAGATCTAGAAAAGGAGACATCTCCTTCTTAGGAGAATTCTAGTAGGAAAAAAAACAGGAGAGAATGTCACAAAAACCTAGAAAGAAAAAAGCATCAAGGAAAAGACTTAGGGTGATCAACAGTGTCAAAAGCTACAGATAGGTCAAGAAGGATGAGGACTGAAGAAAGGCCATTAGATTTGCCAATTAAGTGTAACAAAGCTGTCCCTCACATGTAATATAGGCTTTTTTGTGTGTGACTCAAAGAAAAGCAAGCATAGTTATCTCTAGTATCTCTTCCCCCCCTACACACACACACACAAACACTCACTCACTCACACACACCCACACACACACACTTCTCCAAGGGAGATTTTAATTCCTGCCAGGAGGAAAAGCAGGAGATTGTAGTTGGAGGATAGCCACCACTCTGCTCTCTTTGGAGAGAGGACATACTGGGCTAGAATTATATTTATCTGCTCACTTAAATATTATTAGTCTATGTGATATGGTTTTCATGTTGAAACTAAACTCCTGATTCCTATTTCCTAATGGGGAAAAAAGATCCCAACCTTTAACCAAGGCTTGACCCCCTTCCCATTAAACCCCAGTTCTATAATGAACCAAACAAGTATCCAAGAAACCAAATTATCCAAGATAGCAAAACAGAAATCAGAGAAAGTATGTATATATGTGTGTATACATACATATATATATATATATTTGTGTATATATGCATATAAATTAATATATGCCAAATAATACGGTGAAAGGGCTTTTTATTGCAAGTGAGGTATCTCATCGCAACCAAGAGAGATAGAGAGAGAGCAACCTAGGGGAAATTTACTGAAATCTCTAATGTAACAGGCAGGGGCCTAGGGAAATGATGGTGACTGCTAGATCGCCCATGTAATTTCTTCTCTTCAGTAACCGGAAGTGGGATTGGCATCATCCATCTTCTTTCCTGAAGAAGGAAACTGAAAGAGGTCTAAGAAAGTGAACCTATTCTCACATTCTTGCCAATTCTGTTCCTCATGCAAGTCCTGGGCTTTGATTTCCTCCAAGGAGGGGAATCCCATACTCTTGGACTTTCGGGATGGAATTATGTAAAAAACTATTAGTGAATTTATTTTCAGTTGAAAAATGAAGGGGGAAGCCAAACTATAGAGTTAAGAAATAAGTGAGAGTCAGATGATGAGAAGGATGGGAAAGGAAAAGCTTCAAGATGAGAGCAAATTTTTTTACCTATGAAGCACATCTTCTAGGGAACCCAGTGGAAAGGGTAGGTAGTTTTAGTTTAACTTTATTACAGTGAGGGAGTTGTGTAAAGGATATAGGGTAAGGGAGTATGCAATGAGGGAACGAAAATGGAGTCTATATAATGAAAATCGGGT
This sequence comes from Potorous gilbertii, assembly GCA_028658325.1. Classification (NCBI taxonomy): domain Eukaryota; kingdom Metazoa; phylum Chordata; class Mammalia; order Diprotodontia; family Potoroidae; genus Potorous; species Potorous gilbertii. The sequence continues at coordinate 178,418,951 of CM053771.1, read as the reverse complement.
TCAGGATCACCAGGATGGAGATAGCATGTCTGGGAGTTTGTTAATATTTTCCAAGTAAGTTCACAGGGATTATTAACATCACTAAAGATGCAGCCTTAGTGTGATGTCATGTCAAAGTGTTAGGCAGCTCAGGAAACTGGGCCAGAGGGCGCAACTGATAATTTAGAATTTCTCCTTTGTCCTTGAAGGAAGGCCAAGCCAGGAGATAATCAGAGAGACCCAAAAGGAATGGTGTTTCTTTGTCCCCTGCAGGCAGGAAAGGTCTCCTGACTTTTTTTCCTAGTGATGACATTAGGTGAGACAAAAGGGGGCAAAAGAATCACTCAACAAATGAGGAATCACAGTGGGATGTAGTAAGAAGAGTGCTGGATTTGGAGTCAGATGGCTCTAGCTCAAATTCTGGTTCTAACACGTACTAATGATATGAACTTGAGCAGAAGAAAAGTTAAAGGTTTCTTTGTTGATTAATTGGGGGAAGAGGAGCATCAAATAAGGGTTGACCTGGATGGATGAGTTTATGATAATGAAGACAAGAGATAAGGCAGGAATATTAGACTCTTATTTCACTTTTTGAAAAAAAAATAGTTCTGTTAAGGATAATGATCATTTTGTTAGAAAGGAAAGACTAAGATTGGGCAATAGGGAGACAAAAGCAAATATAGTTAAGGAGACAATCTGGAAGCACCGAGTTTGATTTTGATGAGTTTAGATCAATAGCTCTAGACAAATCATGCGCTAGGTCCTTAAATGCTTGGTTGATGTGATTGATGACACACTATGAGAGACCTTTGAACATTTACAGGAAGAAAAAATATATACAGTGTCCACAATTTTGTGAGAGAAAACACAGATTAAATGCAATGACCCATATTGATTCCATAGGAACCATGAAAAATATAACACCACAATTTCAGTAGGGAGGTGGAGGCCTGTTGGTATATAATCTTCCCTACATTCTCCTGTCTGGTTACTAAGATTGTGTGTTTTGCTTAATTGGTTTTGTTTCTTCCAAAAGAGTATTGTATGGGGGGGAACGATATTGGGAAATGACAATGGTATAAAAAACCGAAGGCATTTTATCATGGAACATGAGAAAGAAGTTATAAGATTTAGACAGGCAAATGTTATGATTTTAATAAAATGGGAGAGGTAAATCTGGAAGCTATAACCTGAAGAGCCTAACTACTATTCTAATGAAATTCTGTATTACTAAGTGGATGCTAAGTGCAAAGTATAGCAATAGCCACAAAGAGTCAGGATGGATTCATTAAAAAGAAGATATACAAGATTAACCATATTCCCTTTTCTGATAGCTGCCTACATAGTAGATTACGGGAATGCTCTAGTTTATTTAGATTTTAGCAAAGTATCTGACAAAGTCTTTCAAACTACTCTGTGGCTGAGATGAGTAATTTGGTGTCAAACTTGGCTGCAAAACTCCCAAATGGGGCCAGAACTAGATTAAAATGCAAATGGACAATGTTTAACGAAACAAATAAAAGCTCAGTGATTTCCCTTGCAGGGATCCATTTTTATTTGAGTCGTGTGTGTGTGTGTGTGTGTGTGTGTGTGTGTGTGCGCGCGCGCATGTGTGTGTTCATCCTTCATTGTCAAAGAAGACCATGCCATCGAAGATATGATGACATGACTTGTACTTGACTTTGTTTTGAGTGAGGGAGGGCTGTGCAGGTCACTAGTCTCACTTCTCCTCCAGAACCATCTGAACCCAGGAAGACTGGAGATGACCTAGGATGAAGCAATGGGGGTTAAGTGACTTGCCCAAAGTGATACAGCTAGTGAGTGTCAAAAGTCTGAGTCAGGTCCTCCTGACTACTGCACTAGTGCTCTATCCACTGAACCACCTAGCTGCCTCATTTGAGTGAAGTAAGTGGAACCAGAAGGACAATTTATATCATAACATCAATACACAAAAAGGAAGAATTTTGGAGACTTTTATAAGCTGCTGAAGAAATGAGGAGAACCAGGAGAACAATTTCTATAATAAAAATGTAAAAACAATATTGAAAACATACAATGCCCGTTCGTGATTCTGAAAGCTGGACTTGATCTCATTTCAGGTCCTGCTCAACTATGAGACTGAATGTTATGTGAAATCACCTGATCTCTGAGGCCTAGTTTCCTAATCTAAAAGACCAGGAGGTCAAACTCAATGGTATCAAATATTCTTTTTGAAATTCATATATGTGTGTATGGATATATGTGTATATAGATATAGATATATATATATATATATATATATAATATTGTATATCAACATCACAGAATGACTAAGTAACCCCTAGATAGGAAAATACAAACTAATTTTCCAAGATCTTCAAGTGGTCATCCTCCTGTCTATGTCCAATGTATTTTCCACCTTCCATCAAATAGAACAGGCAAAAAGTCATTGGAATCCTGGGACATAGAGAAGCAATTGGTGTCAGGGATAAGGAGAACTGTCAAATAAAACATTCCTGTACCACTCATTTTATACCTGTAGGGAGCTGGAGAAAAGATGTATTTTGGGTTAGGGTGCTAGATAAAAGGTTAAGCTTCTTGACCAGACAAGTGATCAAATAATTGATCCAGAATGAATCTGAAAGAAATACCCAAACTGTCATAATATAATACTTATGTTTCTGGGGGGAAATTATTTGCAAGAAGAATTTTGAAAATAAGATTCTACTGTTTAAAGCAACCCCATTTCTTTTTCAAAAGAAAGTCAATTAATAAATTTAGTAATCACCATCTAATTGATTTTTGTAGGAATAATCCATATATTCATATATTGGATTGATTTGGAGTAGTCCTATTTCAATCAACTATCTAGATTTTCTAATCCAAACCTTTCTCTTCAATAGGACAATTAGAGCTAAGCAGTCTAGGGGGGAAGATGGAGATAGTTACAAGGGAAGAGATGCCAAAAGATGTTTCTTCCTACTCTTCTCTGGAAACCATCCCTGTGGCCTGGTTTTCGGGTTTCTGATATGGCAAAGGAAGATGATAGTTCCAAAACTCCCCCATTCATGTCTCTCTTATGATTTAAGCATGGACCGGGATGAGAAGAGGAAGAAGAGAATGATGTACCTGATTACAAATAAGGAACACAGTTTTTACTCTTACCTTTAACCAGTTACTTGAGTGAAAAATGGAAATGATGTGAGGTCCATCTGCTACAATCACTGATTATTTGAAAATTTCAATTGTTCACCTAGTTCTGTCTTTGATCTTACTTGTCCAAGAATTTGGCGATGGGATAAACAGAGCTCTTAAAGTACAGGAGGCATGGATCTGACATCAAATGATATCCTGTTCTGGGGAAGGGTCTTAAAATGGTTTTAAAATTCATTTTGAGTATTTAGTTACTAGTGCAAACTAATGTTTATTTGGTTAAAGGAATGATTTATTATTCTTTACCCGGTTGGTTGACAACGTTGTATTTTCAAGAAACGACAGGTGTATATTTGTTAATCCATTGCATGTTTGCCATTGTCTAGCTTTATGGAATGTGAGAATTGGAATTTTGGGAGTGATTTCAGTAACCAACTTGTTTAATTCCCTTCTTCCTATGAACAAAATAAAGTTAAAAGGATAACAAACTAAAACAACAGCCACAAACAATTCATACTGACATTTTGTCATTTCTGACTCTTCATGACCCCGTTTCGGGTTTTCTTGGCCAAGATACTAGACTGGTTTGCCATTTCCTTTTCCAGCCCATTTTTACTGATGAAAAACTGAGGCAAACAAAGTTAAGTGCCTGGCACTCTATCCATTGCACCACTGTAATGTTAATGGGATTTATGTTTATGGGAGTTAAAGCTCTTCCCCACCCATTGATTAATGTGGAGCCCATTGGGGGATGAACTTGTTTAAAGGGAAAGTTAGCTTATGGGGAGGTTGAGGGCTTTCACATCTTTTGTTAATTAGTCACTGAAGCAGGAGGATTGTGATGGCTTCTGGCTCTGAAAAGTGTATATATACTCCAAGGTGAGATTTTGCTTTGGAGCTTACTCTTTAGAAGAAGGTTCTTGTGCCAGATGAGACTCTGGGTGGCTGTAAAGGAGCTCCCCTGGCTTTGAAAACCCAAATGTCAGTGCTTCTCCTTCTGGTAACAGCAATGGTCAGACAGTTGGATTTTCTGTTGATCGGTGATGTATGTATTGCTTATGGTCAGACAGTTAGAAGCCCTGTCTGTTGGTTTTATTTCTCTGCTTGTATTTTCTCTGTTGTGTGTAATTAAAATAGATTAAGTATTGATGTTGACTCTCTTTTAAGTTGCTTTCCTTAGACAAGCAGATCTCATTACCTGTGCCAGCAGGTTATCCTGGATGTGTGTCAGACTGCTTCCTGTTACAGTCACCTAGCTGCCCCTCATACTGATGCAGCACTTTGTAATTTGTGAAGCTCCTAACTTACATGATCATGTTTGATACTCACAACAACCCTGTGAAGTAAGTATAATAGGCATTACTATCCCTATTTTACAGAAGATACTATGTGCTAAGTGATTTGTCCAGGGTCACATAGTCAGTAAATAAACATTTATTAATCACATACTATGTTCTGTTCACTCTCCTAAGTACTAGAGATTCCTAGGAAGGCAAAAGACTGCCCTTGCTCTCAAGGAGCTCATAGTGTAATGGGGAAGACAACATGTAGATAGTTATGTACAAAAAAGCTGCATTCAGGATAAATTGGAGATAATCGACAGAGAGAAAGCATTTAAAATCAAGGAGAACTGGGAAATACTTCCTGTGGAATATGGGATTTTATCCAGGGCTTGAAGGAAGCCAGGGGGACATGATGAAGAAAGTGAAGGTAAAGAAGGACAGAATTCAAGGCACAAGGGACAGCCAGTGAAAATGGCCATCACAGGAAAATAGAGTATCTTGTTTGAGGAAGGCCAGTGTCAGAGCATGGAGGATGGGGTGAGAGGGATAAGACAGATTAGGTGGTGGGGGACGGGCAGGATGCAAAGGGCTTTGAACATCAAATAGAGGATTTTATATTTGATCCTGGAAAGGATGGGTAGCCACTGGAGTTTATTGATTGAAAAGGTGGAGGTGACATGGTTAGGCTTGAGCCTAATTTAAGTGACTAGTCAAAGGTTAGAATGTCAATTGATTTATATTTATATTTAACTGTCATGTGTGTGAATTATAGACATAACAACTTATGTTAAACATTACTTTAATTCTTAGGATGTACTTTCCTCATAACAACCCTGTGAAGAAGGAAAGTTTGGAGTATATAAATAATTTGCCCAGTGTCTTCCACAGTATTAGGACTGCAATATGAATTCAGGTGTTCTGACTCTCATTCCTGGCCTCTCCCTTCAAAACATTTGTTCACAGTCAAAGACAGCAACTGGTTGTGTGCTTCATTGACATGAAACTTGGAACTTGCAGTGTTAATGTAGTGTAAATAATGTGTGGGGGTGATACAAGCAGTAATGTGCTAGAGCCAGCTCCTATGGGCTGGAGAAAGTAAGTTGTTAAATCTTTAGTGTGAGCATTTATACTTCAGAAATCAGGAAATGCTACAAATCAGAGTTTGATTTGTTTTGTTGATTGTCAAGAGATAAAAAATGAAATAGAAACTGTTAATGCAGATTAAATTTAAAAGTGTGTGATAGGTACTTTTTTTTTGAAGAGCTTATTAAACATTTAGCAGCACATCCCTAGATACAAGTATGTGTATTGTTTGCAGGGTAAAACTCAAATCTTGCCTGTTCCTTAAGCTTTGAAATGACTGCAGTGAGAATGGCTCTTGTATGCTATGAATCTAAAATCAAATCCAAAACTTTGAGCCTTTATTTCCACTGAAGCTAAATTTACCTTTTACACTGCTGTGTGCTCCATTATGAAGATCGTTATGTAAATGCAAGATAGAGCTCCACTATAATAAAACCCATTAAAACATACAGTTCATTATGATGCAGGACCATTTTGACCAAGAGGTTGGCCAAAGGGACTCCATTACCAGAAGCGTCATTGGACTTTGTTGACACATATCTCAACCATAACCCTATTCATGGATTGGACATTAGGACAGAGGCGTAATAATTGGCTCAGGGTATTTTATTGCTTTTGAATGACTTGAAAATATCTCTTTGAACTAGTCAGACTATGCACTAAAAGGTTGCATTCCTCTTCTGGCCTTATCATTTGCTTATATTGTGTTTTAGGTGAAAGTAGCACTTCATGAAGTAAAATATGCAAATGAGCAAACAAAAATGGAAAATCCATTGCCCCAAAGCACTTACAAGGAAACTTGACCCTTCAGTTCTGTCTTCCTGTAATGACCATATATGGTAGGAACTATTCTTTGTCATTATTCTGGGGGCGAGAAGTTCTCTTGGGTTCATTGGCAGTCAATCATGTTCTGATCCTTCTGCTTTGAAATGAAAAGAAGGTTAATTGGGGAGACCTTGTTCTGCCTTTGCTCAGCAATGACGTCAGACCCTGATAAAAACTAATTCTTCTAATGCAGTCCATGAATACAGGAGGTGATCCAAAAGTGCAAAGGGCAAAATAAAACTAAAAACTGATCACATACACATGCACATACACATAATAAACACAAACCCTGATGTCTTATTGGGTAAGTAGAGCTGATATTTAACTATTGATTATAATTTCCTAAAAACATAGGTTAGTCTACTAGCAAATATCTCAGGAATTTTTATTTGCAAAATGACCCTCTTTGGGACATTCCTCACAGATCAGAATCAATGTAATGGTTACTTGTACCAGATTTTCAGGTAAGTGTATAGCATTTGCATATTTATTAAACTTCTATAAATATTACAGATGAAGCCGCCAATGATTAGAGGAGTATTTTTTCTAAGGACAACAGGAAAACTTCCTCTTTGAACTCTTTCCCAAGGTCTTTATAGGAAACATGGGACCAATATATGTAATTACAGTAAACTTCTCCCATGCTGCAAAAGCTATGATAAAAGTGGAGCTAACATATTGATTTTGCTGTGTGACCTTTCAACTGGAAAGTATAGGCCTTGCTATCATGGTATGATCAGCTACCTGGCTTCATGCCTGACAAAAAAAATTGGAAAAATGCAGGACACCTAAGCGTTTGAGGATTGCATGAAAAGAGACTCCAGTCTGAGGCAGAGAATACTCATGATTTTATACTTAGCCTGTTTGCATTTTTCTAATTCCTGGCCCTTAAATTTTAGACAGAGTCTAAAAGGAAAATACAATATGTTGAAATATTGATAATATTAGCAACACATAGCATTTAGGAATAGCTTTAGGTATTCTAGTAAGAATTTACTTTCTTGGATTGCTGGGGGTTTATAAAGTCTTTTCTGTGCAAAAGCAATGGCTAAGACATTGGGGTTTTTGCCTCATCTCTCCCATTATCTAGCTATGTGACTTTGGACAAATTACTTAATTTCTTTGAGTCATCTGAGAGGGTTGGTAAATTACAAGTGTTGGACTAAATGATTCCTAAGTTCCATTCCAGCCCAAAATTCTAGGAAGCAATGAAAGAGTGATGGATTTGGAATCAGAAAAGCCAAGCTAAAATCCTGACTTTCATTTACTACTAATATAAATTTGAGTAAGTCACTTCACCCATCAGGACCTCAGTTTACTCATGTGTAAAGCAAAGGAGTTGGAATGATCACTGATGTCCTTTCCAGCTTTAAAACTATGATATTATGATCTTAATCTTTAATTGTGTGTACTGTAAATTCAATACCACTCCACATACTCTTTTATTCAATTTATCTCATGTGCATATCTTGGCTCTCTAGATTTAAAAAAATCTTTTTTGGTCAGAGATCTGTGATTTCAACAAACGTAATTCTTCCAGTGATACAGATCATATCTTTCCCTGCCTTAGTAGACATATTCATGAATTGTTGTGTGGAATACAAAAATCATCACCTTTTGACCATATTTCTGATAATGAGCCTTTTCAAACTTAGCTAAGGTGATTGAACAGATATATTTATTTTCCACTAGGGGGGTCATATTTGAATCTTATCCAGCTTGTTAGGATCTGCCATATCTTGAACTCCACTGGCTTCCACCCCCTGACTAAACAGTGGATAAACCTTCAGTGGAGAACTACATCCTCTGCTTCTTGTATATCTCCCACAGTGCCTTCCTGCCACAGTACTGATGACATAGTTAAACACTCACCAAAAACAGGTTCAAACCAATTCAATTAAGCAAACATTTACTAAGAGTTTGTTGTGTGCCAGGTACTGTGCTAGCTACTGGTGGCATAAAAGCAAAACAGACTGGAGAATTACATGATCTTTCAGCAGGTATTTGTTTCTATAGTGAGTCAAAAGGAAGGTACTTGGATACTCTTTGGAAGTAAATTGACTGATCAGGAGGAAGGAATTAGCTTCAAGTGTTTCTTAGTATCTGATAGTTAGGAACTTCATTCCAAGCAATAAAACAGGCCATGCTCAGGTCAGAGATTTATTTCAAATGACTAAACAGTTCAACAAAGAAAGAAATTAAATCACAGCATTAGAGATTTAGAGATAGAAAGGACCTTTGAGGACATCCAGCTCAACCCACAAATATTACAGTGAAGGAAACAGGTTCCAAGAGGCTTGACGGCTGGCCAAGGTAATATAAATAGTAAGTGGCACAGACAGATCTTCAAACTCTAAATTCCAGACCCTTTGTACATGATGCTGATTACAAGGATGATCAGGTTGACAAAAGGCTTTTGTAGAAAACAAAACAAAATGAAGCTTACATTTATAAATCCATCATGTAAACAAATAATCTACTTTTCAACTCCATCACACACATACCATTTTTAAAAAGACCAAGGAATCTAGTATTGTGCCTAAATTAAGCCTTGGGCATATAATACCCCTGGTTTGCCAAAGAAACAGAACTATTGCTAAGGTGGGAGGCAGAAATCCTGAGTATATCAATAATGGACAGACTGATGAAGGAAGAGTAGGTAACACAGTAACAAGCATACTTGTTACTGTGCCATTTTGTGGAACCTTTTGAAATTTTCTTTTCACCAAGCACGCACACACACACACACACACACACACACACACACACACACACACACACACACACTGACCCCAAAAGATGTCAATCATTTTTCACTAACTCTGGTACGTGGAAATACATACAGCAAAACCCAATGCCAGGATGCAAAGAAAACACTGCTTTCTTGGAACATCTCCTGAAATCATTCATTTGCATGGAAAATGGCACCTAAAAAAGTAATATTAATAAAGGCACGTTAAGGCAACTTAGTAAAAAGGCAAAAAGCACTGGATTTTAATCCTCTGTATTTGAATGACTATTTGTCCAACCTTGGACAAGGCACTGAAACTCTTAGAGCCAATGCTTCCTTCATCTGTCAAGAGGGCAGATTAAGTTTGATGATCTTGTCTTCAGGAGCCTAGCTTGTTATGATCTTCTGGAATGTGGTTCTTGGGCTCTGTTGGGAAATGTGTTGCTATTAGTATCATTAGTGTTACAAGTAAGTAATCTCTCTAATAATGAGAACTGATACTTACACAGCCTGCAAAGGGCTTTACATCAGTTACACCATTTGAGTCTCCCAACAAATCCATCAGCCAGGACTGTTATCCCCATTTTACAGGTGATAAAAGTGAGACTCAGGCAGATTAAATGCTATTGATTCATATGACTAGTAAATAGTGGAAGCAGAATTCTAACAGGGCCCTCTTGACTCCAAACTCAGAACACTTGTTCTTATGCCATTCTGTGCTAGCCTTTTCAAATTATTTTTAGCCACACATATAAATGCATATATACATACACAAAGACAGGCAAACAAAAAATGACCTTAAGAGGAATTGATAATTTTTCACTAACTCTGGTATGTGGGCATATATTGCAGCAATAGACAGGTTCTGGTGAAAATGAGTGTATTTATGAGCTGTCTACCAGGACTCAAAGAACTCTGCTCCTGCTAAAACCGAGCACTGAACTTTAAGCCAGGTTATACTTGAGTACCAGTTATAAGGACTGCTTGGTCCATAATTCTCCACAATTTGTGTTTTGAGGTGTTAAAAATGTGTTTGATTGTCAGTCATTTTTCATATTATTAATTCAGTTCAAAAAGTCCAAAGGTAGAGTCTAGTATCTTCTTATATTTGGATTACTTTAAATTAAGTTTACCACAAATAGCCACAGAGTCATCTTAAAAATAATTTTCCTTAAGAATATTTTTATTTGACTTTTTAAAAAACTACTTATCAACAGTTACTGAAAATAGCAAGCTGTCATAATACCATACATCATTACCATGTTTGGCTTATTTAAGAATCATTTGGCCTTGATTAACAATTTCGTTCAGAACTTCTAATCCAGATGACTCATACATATTTGAAGCATATGGTAAATATTTTACTATAAAGTAAAGAATTAAACTAAGTTACATTTCTTTAATTAAATTCTTTGCATTATGTTTTATTCAGATGCATGTACCAATGCAATTTGTATAGCATGCTAAGGAAGAAAATTCAGTTAATTTTTTTGTTATTGCTGTAAAAGTATGTTATCTTTTATATATATCACAGCATTACTTATTATCAGCTTCACACACAGCACTTTGTCTTTGATTTACGCAAACAACTGTAAATGTTTTATATATTTGTGAGGAAGTGAATGATATTAGACCATCAATCCATAGGGACTGCAAATCAGGAAAAAAGGCTATTACATTTCAGAAGCTGTTAAATCAGTTGTGCCCCCTGGCTGATTTTGTCAGTTATATTTGCTGTTGGTAAAACCGTTGATGCCTGGAATACTGGAGCAGCCCTGGGAGTGTTGGAGAGTAAATAGCAGCAGAGTTGTAAACCACACCACACATCTCACATTCATTGCATAAACCTAGCCTATACTTTCCTCTGATTTAAGCTGTTATATGAGAATGGGTTGATTGGGGTGGGGGTGGAAGGATGGACAGAGGGAGCGGGAGAGAAGCAAGGAAGAAGGAAAGGAAAGGAAAGGAAAGGAAAAAGGAAAGGAAAGGAAAGGAAAAAGGAAAGGAGAAAAAGGAAAGGAATAAAGGAAAGGAAAAAAGGAAAGGAAAGGAAAGGAAAGGAAAGGAAAGGAAAGGAAAGGAAAGGAAAGGAAAGGAAAGGAAAGGAAAGGAAAGGAAAGGAAAGGAAAGGAAAGGAAAGGAAAGGAAAGGAAAGGAAAGGAAAGGAAAGGAAAGGAAA
>CM053771.1:178386752-178407239 GCA_028658325.1 Potorous gilbertii | reverse complement strand
AAAGGTAGAATGTAGCAAATAATCTCACATAAAAGAGCAAGAAAGAGCTTTCACAATGGAGGGGAAGAGAGAGTAGGTGAAAGGGAATAAGTGAGCCTTACTCCAATCAGATTTCACTTAAGGAAGGAATAACACATATTCAATTGGGTATGGAAATTTTTCTTACCCTGCAGGGAGGAAGTGGGGAAGGGAATAGGTGAGGGAGGGTAATAGAAGGGATGACAGATTGGGGGAAGGGGTAATCAGAAGCAAACACTGTTGTAGAGGGACAGGTCAAGGGAGAGAATGGAATAAATGGAGGGCAGAACAAGATAGAGGGAAATGTTTATTATGTTATGGAAGTGTTTTGCATGGCTACGTATGTATGACCTACATCAAATTGCTTGCTTTCTCAATGAGGGTGGGGAGGGAGGAAGGAAGGAAGATAATGTGGAACCCAAAGTTTTAAAAATGAATGTTAAAAATTGCTTTTGCATGTAACTTGGAAATAAGATGAACAGGCAATGGGGTATAGAAATCTGTCTTACCCTATAGGAAAATAGAGGGGAGGGGGGATAGGAGAAGGGGAAGTGATAGAAGGGAGGACAGAGTGGGTGAAGGGATGGATGGCATGCACTGTCCTAGGGTGGACAATGGGGAGAGATGGGTAGAAAACTTGGAATTCAAAATCTTGTGTAAGTGAATGTTGTAAAGTGAAAATAAATAAATTATGTATTAAAAAAATAAAAACTCCACTCATTTTGAATTTCAGTTCAACAATTCAATATGTTTCCATCCTATAGAAGTTATACAGTGGTATATGCCTAATTCAGGATAATGAAATTTAAAGCAGAAAAGATCATATAATTATAGATTGAGATCTAGAAGGAACTTTAAAGGTCAAGAAATCCAACCCATTCACTTTGTAGATGAGGAAAGTAAGACTGAAATATGATAAACAACTTACCTGGAGCACATAGCTGTAAGTACTAAGGCAAGATTTGGACCCAGTTCTTCCCATTTACAGTCCAGCCCTAGGCTCACTAAATCACATTGCTTCTAAGGTCCTTTGAGAGTATCTAGTACAATATGAGAAAATTGAAACCAGAAAGGCAATGTGGATCTTCTAAAGTCATACAGAGGGCTACAAACTAAAATTTGAGCTCAAATATTAAGACTCCAAATTCAGTATTCTTTCTGCTATGCCACATTATTCCTACAATACAATCATATACTAACAAAATAATGTATCATTTTTTACAATTTTATCCAAATTTCTCAGCAGATTTTACAACTCTCTTGCCCAAGGTCATTAATAAGTTATTGAAACAACAAGTTCATAGGTATGTACAGATTGTGTACTTGGCCCACACTCCATATTTGCCTGGGAGCATGATATTATAGAAAGTACACTCTCTGGGAAGTAAGAGAGAGACTTGGGTACTTTTTTCTTCCTCTGCTGCAACCTCACTATGTGACCCCTCAAGTAGGTCACTTTACCACTCTGGGTCTTAGTTTCTCTGAGAGGCAAAGGACCAGATGATTCCTAAGGTCTGTTTTAGTCTGATGTTCTATGAGCCCATGAGTAGTAAGCACCAACTCACCTGCTAATGGAGACAGATAGTGTTCAATCATGATGGTGAGAGATTAGATACTTTCTTGAATACCTGGAACCAGAAATCATTTTGTTCCTTTTCTAGCTCAAAATGACCTTAATCTTCAGTTTGGCCTCAATCGGTTTGTTGCTATAGGACAAAATTTCACTACAGGGGAGGGCTGAAGATGTAGAGAGGCATTACAGTATATAATAGTGCTACCCATTTATCACCTATTAAAAGAGATCAATGACTCCAGGGTCAGGGATGGAGACAGTGGTAGAGTAGTATCAACTACTTAAGAACTAGGAAACCCAGGGAACTTGAGAAGTTCAGACGTTAACCGATGGAGCCTTATAAACAGAAGCTTTGGGCAAGACTGTTACTTTGAAAAGCTATAGAAGGAATGAAAGAGTCAGTAACTTCACACGAATTTTCTAATGTTTCCAAAGATTACATTTATAGAGCACTGCTGTTGTTGTTTGTCCTTCATACTTGAAGAGGACCAAAATGATATCACAACTTCGGGGTCAGCATATAGTGTATTCAGTTGTGGCTGACCAGACCAACGTGAACTCAAAAGGCTCTGCCACCGGTCAGGCACAAATAGTCCTTAGGACCATTTGGGAGGGGGATATCTTTAAATTTGTACATCTCCCATTTTTTTGAGCTGCCACAGTTCTACTCTGCTCATAGAGCACAGTGCCTTCCTTGACATGGGCACACCATGCATGGAAGTCCTGTGTCTGTGGCTCACAATCAATACCAAAGTTCTTCAGAGAGACTTTGGGAGTATTCTTGAGTTGTTTCTTTTGACCTCACTTGCCTTGTGTGAGTTCTCCACAAAATACTCTTTTTGGTAAATGGACATTTGGCAAACAAACAACATGGCTAGCCCCTTGTCGTTGAGCTATCTGCAGTGGAGTTTGAAGCCTTGACACTTCAGTTCAAGAAAGGGTTTCAGAGTCCAGTAACTTAATTTGCCAGGTGATATTTAGAATCTTCCTAAGACAATTTGAATGAAAATGGCAGTTTCCTGGCATGGAGCTGGTAGATCGTCCACATTTCACAGGCATACAATAATGAGGTCAGCATAACGGCTCCATAGATCTTCAGTTTGGTAAGAATCCTAATTCCTCTTCTCTTCCACACATTTTTTTGGAGCCTCTCAAATGCCAAAGTAGCTTTGGCAATGTGTGTGAGAGCCTTGTCATTGATGTGTATCTCCCTGGAAAGTATATTGTCAAGGTAAGTGAAATTATTCACAGGTTCAAATTTTCTCCATTTGCCATATATTGATAGTGCAGTGCTGACTGGTGGAGAATTTCTGGGGTTTTTTGGTGTTAATTGTTTGGCCAAAATTAGCACAAGCAGCAAAGAACCAATCCATGCACTATTGCATCTCAGGCTGAGGCACCACATTGAGTACACAATCATCTGCGAATACTATAATGCTTATAAAATCCCTTCTTAAACTTTTTTTGCAATTATGTAAAACATTTCATATGAGTCATTTTGTGCAAGAAGACTAATAAAAAAGAAGAAAATTAAAAATAGCATGCTTCAGTCTGAATTCAAACATTATCACTTCTTTCTCTAGAGGAGATAGTATGATTCATCATTAGTCCTTTGAAATAGTCTTGGATCATTGTATTGCTGAGAATAGTTAAGTCATTCACAGTTCTGCATTGAACAATATTGCTATTAGTGTGTTACAATATTCTCCTGGTTCTGTTTACTTCAATGTGCATCAGTTCATGTAAGTCTAGGTTTTTCTGAAATCATCCTGCCTGTCATTTCTTATACCATAATAATATTTCATTACAATCGTATACCACAGCTTGTTTAGCTATTCCCCTAATTGATGGGCGTTCCTTTGATTTCCTATTCTTACCCATCAAATTTCTCTTTTTTTAATAACACATATTACAGAGCTACTAAAATTGTCATTAGCCTCCTCATCTAGATGGATAAACTGAAACTTGAAAAGGTTCCAAAATCACAAAGCTAGTAAGGGGCAGAGCCTGGTCTTCTGGTAAGTTCAGAGATTTATCCAGCCCAACAAGCTGCTAATTTGAATTGCTGATGAACTGGCTTAGGGTTGTCATCACTCCTGGTTGACTAGACCCACTGTCTGAAAAATGAGGAACACTGGGTTTAAGGCAAGAGGGACAATGTACTTATCAAGCAAATGGATTTAACAAGAAAGTCAAACAGCTCATTAAGAAGCTAAGAGCATAAAGCATAGTTGGAGATGCTTACTTCAACCCAAATCAGTAAATTCATTTCAATTTAATTCAACAAGATATATACGTAAGACTTAGACATAATGAGAAAAGGTAAAATGTGAGCAATAGATGGCTAACCTTGGAGTTAGGAAGACCTGGATGCAAGTCCTTCTGGCACATGCTGCTGTGTCACAATGCTTAAGTCATTTATCCCCTTGGTGATGGAGTTAATTCTCTAACATTATGTTATCTAGGAGTTACTAATCAGCATAGGTGAACAGACACAGGTTGGGTATTTCCTGTACCAATGAAATCATAGCCTAGCACCCCAAATAGAAAAAAAAAACACTGGACATATAAAGAAAAAACAAGAGATGATAGAAAAAAATCCATACCCTTGAGGAGCTAATATTTTAGGGATACATGTGAACAGAAAAAGTATATATATATAATGTATACATGTATATTACACATAATTTGAGAAGAAAGAAAGCATTAACAATGAAAAGAATGAGGAGACGTCTACCATTGGAGGCAGTACATGAACCAAGCCTTGAGATCGTATGATTGTAAGAAAGAAGATGATGATGATTTTAATGATACATTGATCACAATGTATAAAGAGACATTAAAATAATTCAACTAGTGTTTGGAGCATCAAACTGGATGGCCAGAATTCTCCCTACTCATTAATACCTTATGGTAGGGTATAAAATGCACATTACTAACTTCTATGTAGCACTATCTTCAGCAGTAAATGGGGATGAGGATAGTAATGACAACTGTAACTTGTTAACAAAGTATCATCAGCATCCAGCGATGAAAGTATCACTGTGAAGTACAGAGTAATTGTCATTATCACCACTACTAATCATGTGCTTTGCTGTATCACAGATGGTGCAACATAAACAAGAAACACTATTTTAATTGTCATTGGAAGTGGTACGATCAGCATCATGATATGTTTGAATAAAAACTATAATTTTGTAGATGTCTTGTGGGGGGTAGTTTTATTTTGACGAATCATTTTTTTCACTTTGTTTATGCTCAGATTTCCATTTACAGTATCCAGTTTCCTCAGTAACCTATTATGGCAGCTTCTTCAAGTAATTTTTTTCTGTCATAAGGATTTAGCTTCCATAACAGCAAAGAAATGAAGAAGCAGTGGGATTAGAAATCAGATGCAAAGAAACTCAAAGTTAGAGGAGAACTCAAGGGCCATCCAGTCCAATACATATATGAAGAAAAATCCAAACTTCAGCATACTCAATAATTGATCATGCAACCATGACTTAAAGATTTCTAATGGTGGGGAATGGTGGGGGGAGGGGAGGAGAAAAACTATATCCAGATCAGTCCATCCACCTTTGGATACTCTTCTCTCTCTCTCTCTCTCTCTCTCTCTCTCTCTCTCTCTCTCTCTCTCTCACCCTTGCCTTAGAAATTTGGGGCTGAAAGGATCTTAGGGATCATCAAATTCAAATGTTTGATTTTACAAAAGAGGAAACTGAAAATCAAAGACTTAAAGTGACTTATCCAAAGTCACATTTAAATTTAGTTAGAACCAGAACTAAGACCACAATTTGTTCCCAGGCCAGAGTCTTTCCTCTTACTCCACCCTGTTCACTCCATAACCCACATAAAATGATGTTAATTCATCATCATCCCTGGGATAAACACCATCTTTTTTTATGGAAAGCTCACTGGGTCTGCCAATGACTCAAGGTAAACAAACTAAGGCATATTCTGTGTCCTAGTGAAATCAATATTCTAATTCTGGCTCATTGCCATGGAGAATGTTTCACAAAATAGAACAGAAAAAAAAACAGCATTGTATAACAAATTTTGAACATTCATGCTTTTATTAAATGGGAAAGATTGGATTTAGCACATGTGTTCAGAGTGAGATTCAAGGAGGAACCTTGCCCCCCATTTCCCAAGACTTTCACTGTACTGAGTCCAGAGATTCACACTTAATAGGTCCTCAATAAATATTTGATGAATGCATGAAAAAAGAGAAAGAATGGAAGGGAAGGGGTGGAGTTCATAGAGCAGGGTAAAGGGAAGACACTGGAACAGTTGCAACCTTGAAATAAATGATAATATTTTGCTCAATAGAATCACTTAATTGCATAATTGCTAGAGGTCATCACAGCTGCCCACACATGATCCCACCTTTTCTAGTCACAACCTGGACCACATCCCTATTCTCCATACATATGCTGATGTCTTTGCCTGTATTTTAAACGGGACACAAATCTCTCTCCTCCTTCTAGCCTAAAGGATGTTTTATCTCCAATATTCCATACTCTTTAGCACTAAGAGAATTGAGTGGAATACATTTTCATACAGAACAGCTTAAAATTTGTACATGTGTCCTTCCCTACAAGTCAAATTTAAGCTCCTTCAGGACAAAGATTTGTTTTTTGTTTTTCTTTTTCTTTGAATCACCTGTGTCTGGCAGATAGTAAGCACTATATAAATACTTGTTGAATAAATGAATGAACCTCACATCTGATGAATTCCCTCTTCAGCAGCCCTGACTAATAATCATTCCATCTTTGCTTTACTCTACTTCCTTCTACATAACTGTTGAAAATATCACAATTAGCAATTAATCACATTGTATTAACATGAAATTCCTCTGTGGGGACTTTGAACTATAGGTACATAGGAATGAATGAATGAATGAATGAATGAATTTTCCTGCTGTAGGTCAAATGTTTTATCAGTTATTAAAAGAACTCAATACAAGTAGCTGTTTGTGTGGTGTACTGACTAGGCACAGATTAAACATATCACCTAATTAAAGATAGATAATATAAACATATATTGGGAACATTAAGATAAATTTTAAAAAATGTAAACTGATCAAGATTTAGGTCCTAGACAGAGAAGGGTTAAGTGATTTCATGTAATATGCTATGAAATGTATCTTTGTCAGTCAATAAGCATTTTTAAGTTTTGTTGATGTTTTGTTTTTATATTATAAGCATATACAGATGACTCATACACTATGAGACCTCCTTGCAACATAATAATACAGTTAAGTACAACTAATAATACAATGAATTCATCTGAACATGAAATGCAACATTTTGCATCTGTAGTATATCTTCCTCATCTCTATTTTTTTATGAACAGAAATGCATTTTGTATTTCTCATATTCATCCCACTAGGGAAAAAAAGGAAAGAAAAATCAAATTTCTTGTTGCAAATGGGCATGATCAAATAAAACGAATTCCATCAATGACTCCATGCAAAAATATAGAAGTCTCATTCTGAAACCTACATGCATGACCTCTCTGTAATGGATAAGAGCTTGTTTCAGCATACATGTGCCTATTTTCCCACATCACCTCCAACATTTATCATTTCTGTTTTGTTATCTTTGCCACTTTAGTGGGTGTAAGTTAAACCTCAGAAATGCTTTAATTTATATTTCTCCAATTAGTAGTGATTTGGAAGAGTATAGGGTGTGTTCAGGGAAGACTAATTGTGAGATTCCTTTTGTGTGGCAAAGCTCCTGGGGCTGATTCTATTCCAACTGAGGTTTACAAGGTAAAGGGGTCCATTACTCATACAAACGATGACTGAAATTTTCCAGGTTATATGGCAAGAGGAGGTTATCCTCCAGGAGTTCATGGATGCCTCCATTGTCCACCAATATAAAGGTAAAGGGAATAGGTTGCACTGTGACAATCACAGGGACATCTCAGTCATTGCAGGCAAAATTCTTGCTAGGCTTCTCCTTAATAGGCTGATCCTTCACCTGGAAGATAATCTTCTGAGAGCCAGTGCAGCTTCCGAAACGGCAGAGAAACAGTTGATATGGTGTTTGCTGCCCAACAACGCCAGGAGAATTGTCAGGAACAGAACAGAGGTCTGCATACATTTGTAGATTTGACCAAGGCCTTTGATACAGTCAGTCATGAGGACGCATGGAAAATCATGTCAAATTTTGATTGCCCAGAGAAATTTCTCACTGCTGTATGTCAATTTCATGATGGCATCCTTGCCCTGGGTTCTGGATAACGAATAGTGCTCTTATACTTTCCCAGTCACCAGTGGAGTGAAACAAGGCTGTGTGTTTGCTCCCATGCTTTTTAGCATAATGTTTTTAGTCATTTTGTCAAGGCCTTCAATGAGGAAAAACAAGGTATCAAGGTGAATTATTACACTGATGGAAAATTTTCAACTTGAAAAGGCTACAAGCCAAGACTAAAGTGGAGGGAGTGTTGGTACATGATTTTTTTGTTTGCAGGTGACCATGCTCTTAATACAGCCTTTAAAGCTGAAATGTAATAAAATATGGATTGAGTCTCTGTTGCTTGTGCTAATTTTGGCCTAACAATTAACACCAAGAAAACACAGGTGCTCCATCAGCTAGCACCACAGCATCCATATGTGGAACCATCAGTTACAGCAAATGGAAAAGTTTTGAATACTGTGGATAAGTTCACTTACCTTGGCAGTATACTTTCCAGGGATATACACATTGATAATGACGTTGACAAACACATTTCTGCCAGAGCTAGCTCAGTGTTTGAGAGACGCTGAAAGAAAGCATGGGAAAGAAGAGATATTAGACTAACTACTAAACTGAAGATCTACAGACCCATTGTGTGGAACTCATTGCTGTATGCCTGTGAAACCTGGACAGTCTACCAGCGCCATGCAAGAAAACTGAATAACTTCCATTATCACTTGACAGGATAAGATACCAGGCACTGAGGTCCTTTCTCAAACTAAACTGTCAATCATTCAAACTCTACTGCAGAGAGCACAACTGCAATGGGCTGGCCATGTTGTTCAAATGCCACATGCAAACTTGCCAAAAAAACTACTTTATGGAGAACTCACACAGAGCAAGAGCTCACATAGTGGTCAGAAAAAGTGACACAAGGATACTCTCAAGCTCTCTCTTAAGAACTTTGAAATTGATTATGTGACATGGAGACACTGGCATAAGACCAGCCAGCATGGTGTGCCTCATCAGAGAAGGTGCTGTGCTCTATAAGCAAACAGAATTGAAGTAGCTCAAAAGAAATGTAAGATGTATAGATTTAAAGAATCCACACCCAATGTTTACATGGGCTATTTGTGTGCAACTTATGGTGGAGCATTCCAAGCTCAAGCCACAGACAGGCACACTGTAACCTGACTCTCACATAGTGATGTCATTTTGGTCCTCTTTGAGAACCAAGGACAACAACTAACTAAGCAACCAACAGTGATATGAAACATTTTTGAGTGTACTATAAATTGCCTGGGTTTCTTTCCTTGAGAAATGTTTATTCTCACTTAATTTGTTTATCAATAGGATGATGGTTCTTTTTCTTAAAAATTTGAACCAGTCATCTATATGTTTTGAAAATGAGAACTCTGTCAGACAAAATTGATGCCAAGATTTTCCCCAGTTAATTACTTTTTTATTTCTTAGCTTTATTGGATTTGTTGATATAAAAACTTTTCAAACTTTAGGTAACCAAAATATCCATTTTAACTTCTGTGACCCTTTCTATTTTTCTCTTATAGAGACAATTTTTCCATGTTTGTCTAATTTGCTTATGATGTGACCTTTCATATCTATAAACATTTATTAAGCTCTACTGTATTCCATATACTCTGCTAAGTAATAAAGACACAAAGAAAAGTAAAGATAAATTGAGCCCTTTCTTTCCAGACAAAATCCATTCTGTGAAAACTCTAAGGCCCAAACTCATAAAACAAAGTGCTATTTGTATATATTTTAGTAGACTCAATTATGAAAAGTTGATGAACCCCTAAAATCTTTACTACTACTTCCCCTTATGAAAACATAACTTAACAAATAACTGGTTTGCATTTACATAAAGGAAAAAAGATGTGGCATAGTTATTTGGGTAGCTCAGGATAAATAAGACCAGCTAGGTGAATGGTGTGCTAGAATCAGGAAGACTTCCCTTCCTGAGTCCACTATTCTCAGACACTTAGTATCCATATGACCCTGGGCAAGTCACTTAAACCATTTGCCTCAGTTTTCTCATCTGTAAAATGCGGTGGAGAAGGAAATGGCAAAACCACTCCAGTATCCTTGCCAAGGAAACTCCATGTGATTCACAAAGAGTTGGACATGACTGGAAAATGACTGAACAACAAACAGAATAAATAACATGTGAATTAGTCTATTGCCAAGAGAAAAAAGTTAGTGGAACATAGAGATTAACGGTGAAGAATGACAAGACCGATGGATCGCTATTAGACTGTCAAGGCAGTGCGATATTAGGCAAACTGTTCAATTATCAGTCAGTAAGCATTTATTAAATGCCTACTACATGCCAGGCACTGTGCAAAGTGCTGCAGAGACAAAGAAAAAACAAGATCTCTGTTCTCACAGAGTTCACTATCTAATTTGGAAGACAGCATTCATACAATAATGTGCAGACAAGATATACAAGGAATAAATTGGAGATAGTCTCAAAGGGAAAGCACTAAGATTAACCAGGATCATAAAAGTCTTCTTGTAGAAGATGAAGATTTATCTAGTACCTGAAAGAAGTCAGAGAATTCAGGAACTAGAGATAAGGAGGGAAAGAATTCTAGGCATAGAGGACAGCTTGTGAAAATAAATGATGCCAGGAAATGGCATGTCTTTTTGAATAATAGCAAAGAGGTCATATCTCATTGGATGATAGAGTATGTGGGAGAAGTTTAATAAGGTATAAGAAGACGAGAGAAAGGAGAAAAGTTTAAAAGGGATTTGAACAGAGTAATTTTTTAATTACTCCTGGAAGTAATAGGAAGTTGTTACTGAAGTTGGTTGAATAGGCAGTTAACATAGTCAGACCTGTATTTTAGGAAGATCAATTTGACAGCCTAGTAATGGATATGGATCAGAGAGAGAATTGAGTGAGGGAGACCAACCAGCAGGTTATTTTATTTTATAGTCCAGGTGTGAAATGATGAGGGTCTATACCTAAAGTAGCGGGAATGCCAGAGGAGAAAAGGGGGACATATGTAAGAGATGTTACAAAGGTAGAATTTATAGGTCTTAGAAACTGATTGGATATGGGATGGGGAAGGTGGAAAGTGGGGAGTCAAGAATGACACCTAAGATTCGATCCTGAGTGCCTGGGAGTGTGTCGGTGCCCTCAACAGCAATAGGGAAGTTGGGAAATGGGATTAAGTTTTGAACATGTAAAATTTAAGATATCTGTGAGAAATTCACCACAAGATATCAAAGTGACAGTTGGAAATGTGAGACTTGAGGTTAGGAAAGAGGTTAGGGCTCGACAAATAGATCTGAGAATTATCTGCATCAATAGTAGGTGTGACCTGGATGAAGATCCGGTAGAGAACATTGCACAGGAGTGGAAAAGTAGGTTAGGATAAGAAGAAAAAGAAGAGATTTATGTCACAAAGAAATCTAGAAAGACTATCCAAGAAAATAGGTGACCAACAGTGTTAAAGGTTGCAGAGAGGTTAAGATGGATGAGGATTAGAATCAGTCATTAAATAGGGCAATTAAGAAAATAAACATTAGTAAATTTGAAGAGCTCTTGTTCAATAGAATGAGTTCAAAAGCACAGAGAGTTAAGAAGAAAATGAGAGGAAACTAACAGAAAAATTGGAGAGTCGAAGTATATAATGATGTAACTTCTACCTATACAGCTACTATATTCAGTCAATAAATCAGTCAATGAACAAGCATTTATTAAGTGCCTATTATGTGTCAGGCACTGTGATTGACACTGGATATTCAAAAGCAAACAGAAAAAAGTCTCTTCCCTCAGGGAATATCAATGTGTCTACTATGAAGAAGGGGAAAAATAAAGAAGATGCAAACACACTTTGACTTACAACCAAAGGCAGAAAGACTAATATGTAATAAGGTATCTGGTCAGAAATGATGGAAGAGAAGGGATCCCACCAAAGGTCAGGTTTGTAATCATCCTACTTCTGTCCAGTATCATGGATATTAGAGACTTCACTTTGGCACTGGCTTTAGGGATGTCTTAATTCAGCTATTTAATTTTTTAAAATCTAACAGCAAAAATTTTTGTTCTGAGAAATTTCCTCAGGCAGAACATGATAATACTGCGATGATTTTTTTTCAGTGAAACTTTCTTTCCATTTTGGGAATGAAATAAGGAAAAATTTGGCACCATGATGAGGCGTTAGGTAAAAATGAAGTTTATCTGATACATTTCTAAGCCAGAGATTTTCACTAACGTGATATGATCACGAGTTCCACTATCAGAATGATTGTGATTAGCAGTTAGACTACATATTCTTTTGGGAATATAGTATTTTTGCCATAGATATGGCATAGCAATGAATTTTCCTACCTTTTTTGGTATTGAACCTTGGGTTATTAAATATATTCTTTAAAGAAGTGAAGATAGGAAGATTTCATTATCAAACAAGGGAGAGGATCACAGTAGATGAAATGGTCAGTTTTGATTATGTAAAATTAAAGGTTCTATATAAATAAAATAAATGTATTTAAAAATTAGAAATTCTATTAGAATAGAAATATTAGTTGCAACTAGTTTCTTTGAAAATAGTCTGGTATTTAAATTATATATGAAACTGATTTAAATATGTAAGAATAAGAATCATTGCCTAATAGATAAATGTTCAGAAGATATGAACAGGCAGTTCTCAAAAGGAGAACATCATGTTAGTAAGACGTAAGAAAACCACATGAAAAATGTTACAAATAATAAAAGGAAAGTGAAAATTAAAATGTTCTGAGGCTCCAACTCACACCCATCATTGGCAAAGATGATATCAAAGAAAATTGACAGTTGTTGGTGGGAATGTGGTAAGAGAGGTTTACCAATTCACTTTTAGTGGAACTGCACATTGATCCTATTGTTTTGGAAAGCAATTTGAAACCATACCCAAAGAGGTATTTAACTAAGCATACCTTTTGCATATATCTTCAGATAGATACAGAAAAAATAAAAGACCTAAACATAAAAAATATTTAGAGCAATGCTTTCAGTGATAGCAACAACAAAAAAGGGGATTCAAAGGGGTGTCACTAACTTAAATGATTGAATGACTTATTATATATTAATGTAATATAGTACTGAATTGCCATAAAAAAATAAGAAAAGATTTGGTTTCAGAGAAATGTGGCAGGAATTGCATGGCATTATTGAAGAGATTATTTTTAAAATCTAAGTAAAACTGAAGTTATGAATTTAAGAATCAGACTGGACCTCAAAAAAGAAAATGAAATTTAGTTAGGAAAAAGATCTTTCATTTTATTGAGGACACAAGTTTAATGTAATTAGATTTTTTATTTGGCAATTCATTTATGTACATTAACAATTTACTTTTTCTAACAGTGCTTTCTTCTTAAACTTTTAGGTGTTTATACAAGAAAATATAATTTATATTCTTTAACAAATGGTTTGGATTGACCTTGAGTAAATCATGAGAATTGTTTTTAATCATCAGTGTAGGGAATTCTCCATATGGAAACTCCCTACACCAAAAGAGATAAGTAACTCGCCCACAACTGATATTTTAACTGACTGGCTTATAGCACCAAGAGAATAAGTGATATATCTGTATCACCACAGCTGGCATGCATCAGAGTTAGGATATGAACCCAGATCTTCCTGATTTTAAAGCCAGCCCTTGACCCACCATGTCAAATTGCTTCTCTCAAATCAGTGATTTTATAGGTCCGAAAAATGCACTTCTTGAAAAATAGCATTTATGCTAAGCAGTAAAAAAACAATAAAAGTCTGTAGGAGTAAATGTACACTTATATTTTCCTGGAATATTAGAGTTAGAAGGGATGTTAGAGATTTCTGACTCCCACGCAGCCATTTTATGAATAAATAAAAGGAGGCCCAAAGAGGTAAAGTGACTTGTTCACAACCAGAGCATTAGTACCATTATTAGAATGTACTTTTATTAGTAGTAAATAAATTAGTACTGGTAAATAAATCAGGGAACATAGTACCATCTTCTGATTTTGGTTTAGATTTTTGGTCAGTAATCTTTTTACTATAGCACACAGAAACAAAATTTTATTGAGAAAAATCTTCATACTTTAGTAAGAAAATTGTAAAAATTTTCTAAAGCAGTGCACTGCAAGCTATAAATGGTTCACAAGCAAAAAAAGTAAGGAAATATCAACATAATGAAAGGCTTAAATTTCTGACTTTGCTTCAGCTTTTCTTTAAAAAAAAGAAAAACACTTTAAAGTGAGAATTAGTTTTTTCAAGAATCACTAAAACCAAACATCTGCTTCTTCTGCTGATCTGAAACCAAGTTTAAAAAAAAAGACGCAACTTTCCAGGGTAATGCCATTTAAAATCACACACTCTCTCTTAAAACTTTATATGCACCAACTATAAGGAATATATCCCATCAAAAATGTTCTTAGAAATATCCACTCAAATAAGAAAAAGAAATTAAGAAACAAATGTGACTCTTTCTATTTATATGATGCCAGTGTAACCCATTTATTTGATTAGTTGCAGAACATGAACAGATAAAAATGGAGGTAAAAATGAGAATACTACACACATTTCATGAACTCAAAATTTAATTGAAACCTATTATTATTGCTATTTACTAACATATTGTCCCAGTAATCTAGAAGTATGCAAATGTTAACCATTGCCAAGGGGTAACCAGGGGACACTAATACAGTAGCCTGTTGGCAAAGGTAAATAGAGATACTCATAAACTCTGAACAGGAGTTATTTCCTGAACCACTACCACTTTTTACACATTTGAAATTATACTTTGCCATGCCAGTTTGAATATGAGACAGTTAGAAAAATAGAATAATCTCTAAATATTTTTAAAGAAAAAAAACTAAAGACAACATGAGATAATAAATTTAAAATGATACTCAGAAGGAAAAAAAACCTTGAGATATAGAGATACACATATATTATGTGATCTGTTTTAAATTTTACAATATGTATACATAAGCAAAAAAAAGCATTAATAAACTGAATATATGCTTTAAAAAAAAAGAAAGGCAACTTACACAAAATAAGCACAAGAGAGGAAATCTAAAAGATTAAAAAAGAAACCCAATAATATCATTTCCTACCCCAAGAAGATTGAAGACAGTAGAAAAGGACCTATAAGTACAAAAGTATTTATAGCAGCTGTTTTTGTAGTGTCAAAGACAAAGGGATGGTTACCAGCTGGGAAATGGATCAGCAAATTATGGTATATGAATGCAATGGATTAAGACTGTGATGTAAGAAATGCAAAAGAGACAGTTTTAGAAAAACTTGGGAAGATTTATATAAACTGAAAACAGAGTTCAACAGGCAAAACCAGGAGAATAACATGCTATGAAAATATTGCAAAAATAAACAACTTTGAGAGACTTAAGAACTTTGATTAACACAATAATTGGCCATTATTCCAGAGAATCACTGATGAAGAATGTCACCAGTCTCCTGACAGGCATTGTTAATGTGGATATTTGCCTTGCCATCATTTCCTTGTCTCTGTCTCTCCCATCCCTCCCCGCTACCCCTTATAGATAGACAGATAGATAGACAGACAGACAGACAGATACACAGATAAGAAATAACAAATAAGAAATAAGAAAACCCAAAATAAGCAAAAAAAGAGTTATTGAAAATTAGCAACAAAATATATGTTGGAAAACAAAAGAATTACAGAAAAGTTAAACAAGATGAAAAGTGAATTAACTGAAAGCCAGAATGTACAAAATAAAATAAATAAAGCAGCAAATGAATAGGGGAAAATAAAAAGAATTCTTGACATTGATTATGTGTAGCTATATGCTAATAAAAATGAGAACGCTAAAGAAATTAAGGCTTGCCCTCAAAAATAAAATATTCATACCAATAGAAAACCAAAGAGATAACTTAAATAATTTAATCCCTGTAAAGGAAATAGAACCAGTTATACAGCTACCAAAGGGAAAACATTTCCTATCATGGTGTCACAAGAAAATTCTACCAAACTTTTAAAAAATTAGTACTAAATCATGCATAAATTTTTCTCAAAAAATTAAGGATGAAAGCACTCTACCAAACTTCTTTTATGAGGTATATTTCTGCCACCTAAGCTAGTGAACAGAAAGAGAACTACAGACCAATATCATTAATAAATATTGATTTTAAAACTCTAAACAAAATCCTGAGGAAAATACTGCATCAATTTATTGAACTTAAATTGCAGATGCAAGGATGTTTCAGCATTAGGAAAACAAACAACAGAATTATATTAAAACCATCACATCCCATAACAAATGATTACAAGAGATGTAGAAAAAGGCTTTGACAAAGTCTATCACACATATTAAAGACCTTACAAATTATAGGAATAGAGGGATCACTTTGAACATAAGAAAGCATCTTCCAGAAGCCCAAAGTAAGAATTATATAATGAAGAAACATTAAAAACTTTCCTAATAGTTAGCTAAAGGAAGGATATCCTTTTTTTTCCCACCATCATTTACATAGTTCTGGAAATGCTAGCAGCAGCAAAATTAAAGGCATGAAAATAGGCAAAGAGAAGACAAAACTATCCCCATTTATTGATTACATGATGGTATGCTTAGAAATTCCAAAGGAATCTGCAGAAAAACCAATGGAGACAATTAATTCAATTAGAAGTTTTAATGAAAATCACATGATACAAAACACACACACATATAAAATCAAAAGCATTTGTACATAACCACAAAATCCAGGAATTAATAATTATAAAGGAAATAGCATAGCATTAAAATATCTAGGACTCTATCAAAAACACTTGATATCAACTTTAATAAATAAAGAATTTATATATTTGAAGAACATTCAAGTGATCACAGTCATGTTGTGCTAATAGAAACAAAATTAGAGTACTGTCAAAGTTAATTTATAAATTTTGTGCTACCCCAATTAAAGGGATATGTTAGAAAGCTAGACAAAATAATAACAAAATTCATTTGTAGGACAAAATATCAAGATGATAATGGATATGGGGGGAAAATAATAGAAAAGAAGACTGCCAGATGTCAAAGTATATTATAAAGCAAAAACTATAGAAATCATTTTGGTAATGGTTAAAAAAAAATAGTCCAATAGAACAGATAAAGAACGGGAGATCAGAAATAACCATACAACTCAATAAACAAGTGTTCAATAAATATAAATGATCTAATAAAGAATTTTTTATTTGATAAGAATCTCTTAGAAAAATGGAAAACTGGCAGAAATTTGAGTTAAACCAACCTTTCACATGCTATTCCACAATAAATTAAAATGAACACGTGAAGTATATTATAAAAATCATACCACAAAAGTCAATGTATGCCTTTCTGCTACATATTTATTTTTAACTAAACAGGAGTTACAAGCAATTGTAAAAGATAAAATAGGTAATTTTGATTATGTGAAATTTTAAATGTTCAAACAAAATGATTGCATGTATGTTAAGTACAGTAGGTAACTGGGAAAAATATTTCATATAAGGATTTCATATCCAAGTTACATAGACAACTAATAGAAATATTATGACCAAAAGTCATAGGTAAATAGTCAAAAGGTAAGTGTTCAAAATATATTTTTAAAAATAGTTCTCAAAAGAGTTGCAAACTGTTAATGACAATATAATGGAATGTTCAATATCACTAACAGAATGAGTGTGAAGCAAAACAACTCAGATTTTACCTTACATCCAGAAAACGGGCAAAGATAACATCCTCATAACAACCTTATGAGATAGATATTGGAATTGTCATT
This sequence comes from Potorous gilbertii, assembly GCA_028658325.1. Classification (NCBI taxonomy): domain Eukaryota; kingdom Metazoa; phylum Chordata; class Mammalia; order Diprotodontia; family Potoroidae; genus Potorous; species Potorous gilbertii. The sequence goes on along the minus strand of CM053771.1, from coordinate 178,389,700 downwards.
ATTTCTATTCTGCAAAATAGAAAGTTCAGAGTTTGCTATGGTACCCAGTAAGTCTCTAAGGTAGGATTCAAACCCAGGTGCCTGCTGAGTTCAAGATTACAAAAGATGAGAATGGGATGGAAGTCTGTGAAAAGACAAGTATCCTAATGCATCGTTGGTAGAGCTAGGAATTCATACAACTCTTCTATAAAACAATTTGGAATTATGCAAATAAATGCAAAAATCCATACCATTTCACCTAGAGAGTTCACTATTAGATATATACCCCAAGGAAGTCACTGACACAAAGAAATGTTCCATATACACAAAAATTTTTATAGTGTATGTGTTTATACATATATGTGTATGTGTATACACATATGTATATATGTATGCATACCTGCACACACATGTACTGGAAATAAAGTAGACCCTATCAATTTGGGGATAAATAAACAAATATGGTGCATGTGCTATAAAAAAGAATGACAAGCATGATGAAAAGTCTTTTCCATGAATGAAAAGATTTGTGTGATCTGCTGCTAAAAGAAGGAAGTAGAGCCAAGAAAACAATATAAACAATGACAATAACAATGAAAATAGAAAGAATGACAGTATAAAAACAGGTAAGATTGAATTCTGCAAAATTATAGTGACCAACCTTGGTCCCAAAGAGGAAACATGAAAAGATACTGCATTTGTCACCTTGTAGAGGTTCACAGGAGTGGAATATTTCGTATGTCATCAGATGATGTGCTGATTTATTTTCTTGATTATTTTCTCTTCCTTTATTAAAAAAATTATTGTCATAAAAATGACTCTCTGGAAGGAGGAGGGGGTGGATATAGAGAAAATGTAAGTGGTATGAAACAAAAGATAATCATTAAAAGCTTATTCAAATGCTACAAAATTAAAGCAAGCAAAATTCCTTGGGTACTAATTCAAACTGGCTCTCAATTTTTACATTTTCTAAGATTAATAACTGACATTTATATATCAGTTTTCAAACATCTCATCTGATCTTCATAATAATTGTATGAGATAAGTATTGGAGTTGTTACTATCTCTATTTTGCAAAGGAAAAAAAGAAGGGTCAGAGTATTTATAATTTTGCTATGATACCTAGTAAGTATATATTAGAAGGCTAGACAAAATAATGACAATTCATTTGTAAAACAAAATATATCAAGATAAATAATTGGGGGTACAGGGGGAATAATAGGATAGAAGACTACCAGATGTCAAATTATATTATAAAGTATAAGTATCCAAGGTAGAATTCAAACTAATGTCTCTGCTAAGTCCAAGCACAATATTATTTTCTTCTATCGTACTGCCTGATTATTTAACTGAAACAAGCTATGACCAGGATTCTCTGAATCAAATTGATATTTCATTCAGTCTAAGTCTCTTGATTAATTCATCAGGGAAAAATATCCATCAAACCAATTGTTCGGTGTTATGTAAATAACATGTAAATGACCAGTTGATTATCTGAATTTTTCACTTTTCAACCAGCTGTTTCAGCCAAGAGCAGACACAATCTCAAAAAGGCAGTTAATATACTAATATACTAATTTCCAGAATCATAACTAGGTTTTGCCCCTGATAGTTTAAATTTAAAGGTAGCATTTCCAGTTCTTCAACAGTGTGGAAAAAACTTAGCTAAGCACCTGGTCAGCCAGAAGAACTAGTTACAGTAGAAAGTTACATCTTTACTCTCAGTCCCCAGTCCTTCTGGAGCCTCATCCCGCCCTGTTCTCCACCATGGGTGCCTTACAGAGGCCTCTGTGTCCCAATTATCAGTGAGGCCATTTTCCTGGAGTCTCTTCCTCTCTCTCTTCCCAGTCACTGCTCCCAAACAACTGAATTCATCTTAAGTAAGTGACTTGATAGCACACCTCAGGCTAGATACCCCAAATGTATTTTATGCTGCTTGCCACAGGTACAAAACATGATCCTTCTGATTCTACTCAGTTCTATCATTGTGATTTTTCATGGCTACTGCTGAGCATTAAGCATCTTGTGAAGCCCACAGGAAAAAAAATGAGCTTTACACCAAGAGCATATAATCATTTTTTAAAAATCAAAGACCCAGAGCACTATGAAATTTTCATTTATCCCATGAAAACAAAATAGATTGTCTCCCATGTAGGTAGCATTGTTCTACCACCACAAATGTGGAGGGTTAGAATAAATCACTGAGGGGTGATTGGTCACATTTTTGCATGTTTGTCCAAACAAAAACCTACCTATGTTTCTCTGCCTATTCTCTGCTTATTCATTGTTTTGATTAAAAACTAATTAAGTAGATGGTAATATTCATCTATAATTTATTTGGATCATCTACAGCTGATAGTCCTATTTTTAGTAAAGATTAAGTTTCCATTAATCTCACAGAAAGGTAGAAATAGTAGTAAAAATTCAAGTATTTTTTACCATGAGTGGGAATAAGACTCATAATAGAGGCAAGATGAGACATAGATTCTAAGAACTAATAAATGCATGTTAACTTGGTTTACTTAGATTTGGGTTACCTATAGCTTTAATCCCTCACAGATCAAATACATACTAATTTGGGGGTCTAACAAGCAATAGCAATTACTGTGTGTGTGTATGTGTGTGTGTAAACACACACACACATATGGGGAGAGATGGGCATTGATGTCATTAAATTATGTAACAATTGGCTCTCAGTCAGAATGAGCTGATATGATGATTGATGTTAGAACTGAATCGGAGAAAAAGAGTGAACTGTATTATGTTTGGTATATCTCAGTATGCTTTTAACAATTCCAACTTGTTCCTTTGCACAAAGACTCACTTAACAGAAACTCCTCCTGCCCATCTAATAGCATATAGTTGCAAATCTTTTTTATATATACTTTTTTTTAATATAAATTTATTTATTTAACTTTTTACATTCATTTTCACAAAATTTTGGGTTCCAAAATTTTCTCCCCATTTGT
>CM053771.1:178272829-178386252 GCA_028658325.1 Potorous gilbertii | reverse complement strand
CGTTTCTGTTCCCAGTTTTTCCTCCACCTGTCTAACTTGATTTTTAGAAACCTTTTTGAGCTCTTCCATGGCCTGAGCCCATTGGATATCTATTTCAGATGTTTGGGATACAGAGGTCTTGACTCTTATGTCTTTACCTGATGATAAGCAGTTTTCTTCCTTGTCAGAGAGGAAAGTTGGAATCATTTGTTCACCAAGAAAATAACCTTCTATGGTTTTATTTTTTTTCCCTTTTCTGAGCATTTTCCCAGCCAGTTACTTGAGATCTGAGAGTCCTCTCCACCCCTGCCTAAGTCTGCCCAGCTAGTGCTTGGGGTCTGAGATTCAAATGCTGCTCCCCAGCCTCAGGGCTTTCAGCAGCTGGCCTGGCTGCTATTCAACAGGAGCTTTATTTCTGGTGCTCAGGTTGGAGCAGGGCTACCTCCCAGGATCAGTTCCCTCAGGGGGTTTATGCAGAGACCTTCTGTAATGGAGCTGCTGCTGAGCTCCTCCCTGCTCCAGGAGCCTCTGGCCCCCTGCTGCCTCTGCTGCTGCCTCCCAAGGGGGCCCGAGTTGTGGAGACACCCCTCTCCCCTCTCAGCCCGTCCAGACGTCTCTCTCACTGACCTGTGCATCTGTGGGTGGAGGGACCTTCAAGGCTGCTGGAGATTCCATCCCTGAAGCCTGCTTGGATCTGCTAGCTCCTCTCAGTGCCACGCAGCCAGGGCAGGGCTGGGCTCCACTCTTGTCTGGTGCGCTAGGGACCTTCGGGGTCGGTTTTTCAGGGGTCTCTGGAACGGAAATCTCCTTCACCCCGTTGCTGCATGGCTCCACTGTTCCCGAATTTGTTGGGAGTTTTTTTTATAGATAATTATGGGCTGTGGGTTCAGAGCTAGCATATGTGAGTCTTTCCACTCTGCCATCTTGGCTCCGCCCCCTCAATTCGTAGTTGCAATTCTTATCCTATCAGTCTCCAAGGAGTAAAAGTTAAAGGTAACCCAAATCCAATAAGTCAAGTTAAGAAGAATTTATTAAGAATTTACTATGTGACAAATGTTGGGAATACGAAAAAGGACAAAAATATTCCATCACCAAGGAGTAAGCATTCTAATGGGGGGACAACATGTAAATAACACATGAGCTATGCAAAATAGGAACTAATGTGAAAAAGGAAAGCATCAGCAGTAGCAGATAGGGCCAAGTCTTAGCGTGTGGGAACAGGGAAAGTGCTACAGAAGGTAGAACATGGGACTTGGGCTGAGTCTTTAGAGGAAATCAGGAAAAGCAAGAGGTAGAAAAGGACAGAACATTCCCAGCATGGGGACAAAGGTGTGAAGGCAGGAAATAGAAATAAGAGATAGAGTGTTCCAGGAACTTCATGTAACCAGTGTAATTAAATCAGGGAATAAACAAAGGAGAATAAAAAAAAAAAAGAACATAGAAAACGAGGAAGGGGCCAGTTTATGAAGATCTTCAAATGCCAAATATATATGTTTATATTTTATCCTGGAGGTAATAAAGAGACCCCAGATCTCATTGAGCAGGTATGTATGTGTCTGTGTATGTATGTGACAGGGTCAGAACTTGGCTTTAGAAAAACCAAATGCAGTCAGAATTCAGTAACCTCTTACTATTTTCAAGGCACTATGCTCATCACTGAAAACACAAGGACCATTTATAGTATGTATATATGGATGAATCCCTCAAGGAGAATTCAGAGTACATACATACACATGCACATGTGTTTTTCTCTGAGGAAGTAGAGAACAGTGGGGAGATGGGGGACTGGAAAGGCTTCCGAGAGGAGATAGTATATGGGGTAAGCATTGAAGAAAGTATTGATTCCAATAGTGAGATGAAGGAGAGAGTGAATTCCAGGTATGGAATTAGGTCTTTATAAAGGCACAGAGGAAAAAGAAAGACAACCAAGTCCAGAAAATAGCATGTAGAGAAGTTAACAGGAATGAATAGTGGCTAAAGGATAGAAATGGAATATATGAGATAAAGCTGGAAAGCCAGGCTGTTGCCAGACTGTGAAAAGCTTTCAGTGATAAGCTGGGTAGTTTATATTTTTCTAGAGGGATGTAATGGTATTTTAAATAGGAAGATCTTTCTCATTCATTAATAGACCCACGTGATTTGTCAGGTCACAAGGAAGCTTTAGTCACATGAGTCTGTGGTAGTAGGAGCTTGCTCAACAGGTAGAACAGGAAGAAGTGGAACAGGAAGGGGCAGAAGAGGAAGAGGCAGAACTGGAACAGAGCTGAGAGGAAATTAGTCAGAGTAGTTGGAACTGAGGGGAAGAGAGAAAGTGGGCAGCTGGCTAGTGAGAGTGAGAGAGTTTGTTTGTGATTTGTTTAATGGAGCTGGTTTGTGGGAAGCCAGGCAGAGGGAAGGCTTGAGGCTGGTGTTGTCCTCTGCATGGTTATGGTATATAGATTTTTGTTACTATGATGGATTTGGCTTTGTGGTGTCTGAATAGATGTTTTGGTTCTGTCTTCCAGGTGGAGAGTCTGTTGTATTTCGTGATTCAGAATTACACCAACATATTCCTGACCACCCTAGATGCTATGAATATCACATTCTCATTACAAGTGGACAAGGAGTTAATGAAACGTCTTATAAATAAAGGCATGAGATAGTCCAAAGAGTGATGAAGATATGGATGGTGGGTAAAAGTTAGGATCAAATGAGATAATGCATATAAAGTATTTTGCATAACTAAGGCAATATGCTAATGTCAGATGTTATAATAATTATTGATATTGTAGTTATTATTCAGGGGACTACAACATATTTCCAATGCTGACCAAGGCACAAGAAATGGAGTAAAGCATATCATCAAAAAAATGTGTTTTCAGAAATGGAGGTAGACCTCACATGTGAGGAGAGCAAGTGAGGACAAATGGGAAAAATTTTTAAAAAATTAAAAAATTAAAAATAAAAAAAAAAGACATGGGGAAAGACTTTTAGTGTAGTAAGTTAATATTTTAAGGAGCATCAATGAAAGAACATGAACTAAACCACACTGAATGGAAAGGATCGGGTGACTTACAATCAGTCCGAATGAAGAAGATCCCTACATTTATGAGAAAACAGACCCAGTGGATTAAGAGTAAGATGGTCGATCTTATTTGGTAAGACAAAAAATAATAGGGAGAAGGGAACAAGCATTTATTAAGCACCTTCTGTGTGCCAAGTACTTGGCAAATATTATCTCCTTTGATCTTGATGGTTATTCTGCAAGATAGGTACTACTGTTACAGACAAATAAACTGAAGCAGGCAAAGGTTAAGTGACTTGTCCAGTCAAACAGCTGTAAGTGTCTGAGGCTGGATTTGAATTCAAGTCTTCCTGACTCTAAAGCCAGTTCTCTGGCCACCATACCACCTGTATGTATCCTACAAGTAGAAGTAAATGATAACATTTAGTACATGTAATAATTGAAGATATTCTACCAGAGACATTTAAAATTGCTGTGTTTTGGGATTTGTAAAGAATATATTTTATAATAGGAAAGCTGATTTCCCTTAGCTCTAGGATTATAAAAGTACTGCTGTAAACATTTCAAATTGGAAGATCCATTTTGGCCTTACATTCTCTCTTTGACCATTTTCTCCCCTTGAGGAAAGTTAGCACTCAGTTTATAATGCTATAGCTAAGGTTCAAGGTTCAGTTGCTGTTTCCATTATAAACTTCATTTCTCCAGATTATACCTTGTCACTTTTAATTTGCATCAAGATAAAATTTTAGCATACGACTTGACTGGTTGAATGTAAATTATTTTTTTCAACAGAAAATTGTCTGGAATGCCTCCAGATAGGAGGACTGTGGTCAACCTGTCTTGGAGGAGGAGCTGTTTTCTAAGCTTGTAATTTGCTCTGTGGTAGATGAAGTAAATAAGTTCAAGGCACATCCCCAAATTTCCAAGAGAGAAGTTTAGGGAGAGAAAGTGACATGTAAACAGTAGATGCTTTGGAAACCCATGCATTACTTAGAATCATGAACATATGATGTTCTCTAGACAAGGTCAGGCCATGTCACCTACCTTTCTTCCTCAAGTCTGCTCTGTCTTAAAAAAAAAGAGCCAAATTAAAATTGCTTTGAAATTTCCATCAGGCATGTCATGTATCTCCATACATGTTTTCCCCATGCTTATTGCCTTGACTTCTTCAAAAAATGGCAGTTAGTCCATGATGTAGCATCTCTAAAGATTTAGACACTGTACAGGATTGTGGAGTGCATACTGTCAGATGTCAGGCTCCCTCTGATCTAGCAAATCCTATACATGCCTGAGAGAAGGCTTCCCAGATTGTTGTCTGCCATTTTTAAAGCAATTGCATGGGAAAGTTACTATTTGGTTTTGCTTTAGTATCAATCACATCTAATCTACATCTTTTTTGTGAATTCAAGTCAATCATTTTGTGTGGTTTCAAGCTCTGGATTATCAGGTGGTCTCTAAAGTAGGGGCTACAGCCTACACACTCTTGAAGCACCATGACCTGACTCAAAGAGACTATGGCCCAAGGTATGCTATAGCCAGCTCCCCATAGAAAGTTGTACAATTTTCACTATGAGCATTTAAACCCCAGGAATTGGCAAAAGCTAAAAATAGGGTTTAATTTGTTGTTTTGTTGATTGTCCAGACCAAAAAAATCCCTTAATAATGTAGATTAAACTCAAAAATATATTATATGTACATTTTTTTCCTTTCTAGAAAACTGGTCATTAAACTTTTACTACCTTCCCCCTTCTGTGGTTTGATCCCAGGGAAATGTGATAAACCATTCAGAGGATAGAAAGATGGATCACATTCCATTGTCCCCTCAATTGCCAATCATGGATCTTGTCTTTAAGATAACCAACACCTACTTTATTTCCCAATTCCTTCCCATTTTCTTTTGATAGGAAAGCTCCCAACCTCCCCACTTTAGCTCCAGAAGTAAGTCCCTTAAGTCAGTTATCATCTAAAACCATCTGGGTTTTTTTCAGCCTATAGCAGCTTCAGGTTTTATATGCAAAACTTACACACACACACAGTATACCCATCCTCTTCCCTCAGATTGCTTCATGACTGGAAAAGAAACCTGGTGGGGCAGCATTCACACTTGTAGCCAGTGGTAGATTAGGAAGAGACCAACTTCTCCCCATTTCATTTTGGTTAGTGCAAAATGTATCTCACAAGCTAAACTGGGATAGATGGGTTGGATCTGCATACTAAATTCCTTATTTTTTAAATGATAAGGTTACACTCAAAGCCCTCTAAGGTTCTTCCAGCTCTAATTCTATGATCTTATGTCTCTCCCCCAAAAAAATATCCCATCTCTCTTCCAAATTTACTTATCAGTGTTAAAATACCCATATTCTTCTAGTTATCTAGGTTCATGTATGACCTTAGTATCCCTTTGCACATTTCCAGTCAGTTGCCAAACCATGCCATTATTAGCTCAACGATATCTCTAACCTCTATCCTCTTCTCTCTATTCAAAAACTCCCATCCTGATTCAGGGCGCCATCACCTCTCACATGGACTATTGCGATAGCTTCCAAAATGGACTCCTGGACTCCTTTTCTCATTCTAGTCAATCCTTCAAACAGCTACCAAGGTGGTTTTCCTAATGTTCAAATTTGACCATCCTATTCATTAAACTTGATCCTCAGAATAAAATATTATTTCATCTTTATCTCATCCTTTTCATGTCTATTTTTGTGTGAGATTTGCACTATACGTAATCAACAGTACAGTAGCAGGAGAGGGGTAGGGATTGGGTCTATGATGTCACTGATATGGCAAACTCTTGAGTGAGAAAATCCCCTTTAAAGTTGTAAGTAGGCATCTTCTCTGAATGGAGTAGAGGGCACCTAGCACAACAAATCTCAAACTGTCCTATAAACTTCAACTCACAAAAAACACTTGGTCCTGATTAAAACATATAAAGGTCAAACAGGAATACACTATATACACAGCAACTGTTGTCATTCCAATCGTCCAGCCATGTCTGGTTCTTCACAACCCCATGCTCAGTTGATTTGTTTATTTTTTAACTGTTTACCTCTATTATGTAAGACAATACGGCAGAAATTAAGTATAGTCCAACATTTCACACCTATACTTCATTTCTGCCACGATGTCTTACATTTTTTCCACTAATTTTTATCAAATAGTGAGTACTTGCCCAGTAGATTGGGTTTTTGGTTTTACCAAACACTGTGCTTCTATGTTTATAATGGGATGAGAGCTGAATTTTCCAAGTAATTCTCCACTTCCAAGCAGCAGGTCTACTTGATCCAGACTCCAGAAGATCATGCCCTCATCTTGGGTTCCCCTTCCCTTCCTTTCAACTTTCTTCTGTGTTTTGTCTTCCCAATTAAATTGTAAGCTCCTTGAAGGCAAAGATTATCTTTCTTTTTATTTGTATCTCCATCACTTAGCATAATTCTTGGCACATAGTAGGCACTTAATAAATATTTATGGAATTGAAATGTTCTTTTGCCTCTGTATATGTTGTGCAGGAGGCAGTTAGGTGGTTCAGTGGATAGAGCAATAGGCCTGGAGTCAGGCACTGTGCTGACTCCAAATATCATCTCATTTGATCACAATATTCCTAGGAAATAGGAGCTGTTAGTATCCCCATTTTACAGATAAGGAACTTGAGGAAACAGAGGTTAAGGGACTTGCCCAAGGTCACACATCTAGACAGGATTCTGCCACAAGTCTTCCTGACTTCAGACCCACTGCTCTATCCATTGAGCAACATAGCCATCTGTCTTTATTTGCCATCCTTTCGCTGATATAGTGAACACTTCATTGGCAACCATCAATTTAATGTAAGATAGAATCACTGAATGTCATCGTTACAGAGCTAAGACTTGTTTTAATCCTTTGGTGTCTGATAATAGACTTTCTGATGTTAGTTCCATGGCCAGCAAGTGTACGTAGGTCAACTCTGATGATTAGTGTCACTCTTGCAAGTGTCCATGATGTTTTGTCTTTTCCTTTCCCTTCACTGGTACAGAATACATTAAGAAAGTGTTTGCATTTGTTTAACAGTGACAGACGAGGTAACTTTGATTTTAAGCCTTTAGTTGGAGCTCCATGGTCTAACAATATCCAGCACAGGCACACCTGAGAGAGAAGTATGTACACCAAAGTTGGGAAAGATGTAGTCCTTACTCTCTTAGTAATAAAGTCATCCTATGTGATCATACTTCCTTGGCTTCTCTGTGCTGGACACACAGGGGTTTCACTGGGGAACTTAAACACAGATTGAAATGCAAAGCCCCCAGGGAAAACCTAATCCTCTATAATACTACTTCTCTACAAGGAGGTCATTTCTGGCTCTCTTATTCTTATTCCAAGACACTTCTCTTGGCAGCCACAATATAATAGGTCACCCTTTATAGGGAATAATAAAAACCAAACCATCCTAGAGTTGTTCTAGGATCTTTGTCCAGTTCCCCCTATAGGTAGCCTCAGAATAATAGACAAAAGCTATCCCCATTAGATTATCAGCATCTGCTGTCTCCCTACTCACCCACATCAACTCACTTTTCTCCCTGGTCAATCCCAAACTTTGGAATCACATTCATATTTCAAGGTCCATTTCACTAGGGGGAATCTATTCATCTTCTAGGGAGAGGATTTTCTGTGTTTCATAGCAAAGACCCCAAAGCTACTAACAATAAATTAACCCACAGGGAAAATTTAACTAACACATTCACTAAACAATGTGAAAGGGCACTTTAGACCAAAGAAAGAAAGACTCATGGGAAAATAAAAATCTGCTCAGATATGTACCCATCAATACCACCTAAAGCAAATCACTGGTCTCAAATTATGCAAGGTTAAAGAGAAATAAGTACTGTTTAAGTATCCACTATGGCTTTACAAATCTTATTCTATTTTATCCTCACATCAGTCCTGGGAGGCTGGTGCAATTATTTTCCCCACTTTTCAGTTGAGGAAGTTAAGACAGTCAGAGGTTGAGTGACATGTTCGTAGTGACCCAAGTATTTAGGGACTCAGGTCTCCCCAAGTCCAGGGCCAGTGCTTACTCCACTATACCACCAGCTACTTCACAGGCTCTTTCATATGCAACCAAGAAAATATTAATAGGGAATGTAATCAACAAGAACTCCAGAGTCACAGTCACTATATCCAGAAAATCATATATCTAGACCTAGAGGCTGCCTCAGAAGCATTCTGGTCCATTTTCCTCACTTTACTGCTCAGCACAGTGAGTGATTTGCTTCAGATCACACAAAGAGAAAGCATCAGATGTGTGATTTGAACCCGCATCTTCAGACTCTAAGCGGTGCTCCTTTCAATGTCTTCACTTTATCTTCATTAAGCATATTTTCTCCTTCCAAAGCCTTCCTTTATACAGGACTTAGAACTTTGTAGGTAACTCCAATTTCCATCAGCAGTTCTGCTTTGTTCCAGATCATGCCCCTATGTTGCTAGGTATCCCCTCGAACCCCCTTCGTTTGAGCTTTCTTTTTCATATAATCTTCATCTATTCGATTGTAAATTCCATGAAGGCAGGGATTACCTTTCTTTTCTTATTTATATCACCAGTTTAGCACAGTACCTGGCACAAGGTAGGTGCTTAAAAACTATTTATTGACTATTGACTATATTTAACACCCCCAAAAAATGTATTGCTCCTTTTCCTTTTGTGTTTCCTTCTCTCTCCTAGGATTGATTAGCCGCTTTCATCTATGATGAGTAAGATTAAATGACAGCTGGCTGACATCTCCTGGCTAGTATACCATTAAGGAACTCCTATCAAAACCCTAGAAGGCCCCCACAAAGTGTGCGCACAGTTTCAAGAGGTCAAGGCAACAGCTGTACAAAGTCCAAGTCTCCATGCACAATTTGGTTGTGAGTAGATATAGATATAGTTTCTAGATGAGTTCCTGGTCCTCTTGGTTCCTTTCAGTGTCTTAAAAAAAAAAAGTCATTGTAAGTGATTCATAAACAAGAGGGACCCTGAGCAGATATTATATACACAACAAATTTTTAAACTGACAAAAACAATCGCACATGCCAAATATTTTTCTTCTACAGTATGCAACACCAGAAAAGCCTGAACATGTATCTAAAATAATTAGATTTTGTTCAGTAATCAAACTCAATCAAATGAATTCTGTGTGAACTACTTTTATACCCACAATGAGAAATGTATGTCATATTCTCTGTAAATTTGCATATTTTTCCATAAACCTAAAACCAATCAATTTTGAAGAGTTATGATAATATAAAGAATCTGAGGCAATTATGTGTCTTTTAAACAGGGATTCTAAATGCATTTCACTACTGATATTCATGTGGTAAAATAGTCAAAACTTCTTTAACCCTTTTGGTGACATGTCAATTAAGCTCTAATGATTGAGGCCCAGCACATTTGTTAGGGATTAATGACTGGCTAGGAAATCTGATGGCCTGAGGAAAAGCCAAAGGCCTCTTAATTCCCTCTGGTCATTAATTCCCCAGGAAATGCCGTAGGCCAAGTTTGTGAACACCATTGGAGGCTGCAAATACATTGTCAATTTTTTCTCATTGGTTGGAAAAAAAGATTATTATTTTTTTAAGAAGCTATATTATAGCCCCTTCCCCTGTGTTCAGTGTCATTAAACTGAGAATTTTGTATTCTTGTCACATAGAAGACTGTTTTGTGCTTTGGCATAGTGAAGTCGTTTAATTGGTTTAAAATAGTTTTCCCCTAAACAATTAAAATAATGTCCTATTAGACTCCACCAAGTTTGTTTGGGGCAGCTAGGTGGTTCAGCAGAAAAAGCACTCGGCTTAGAATCAGGTATTCTTCATGAATCTTACAATCTTAATGAGTTGAAATCCAGTCTCACTTGCTAGCTGTGTGACCCTGGGCAAGTCACTTAACTTTGCCTCAGTTGCTTGACTGTAAAATGAGGTCGACAAGGAAATAGCAAACCAAGAAAACCCCAAATGGGGTGAGAGTTGACAAGACTGAACAACAACAAATGGTTTGTTTGACTATCTTCACCTCTCTCCTAGCTGTCACTCCCAATTCCCTAAACCAATTCTTTTTCTACATTCATTCAGCTCCTAAAATCCCATCTCCTTGTGGATATCTTCATGGATTAATCAGATGAGAGCCACCAATTTCCCTGCTTTCATCTACTTTGCAGCTAGACTTTCTAAAGACAAATATCATCTTCTTTAACATTCAATAATATAATTGATTTTACCCTCCACCCCAAATAGAAGCAAACGTCCAGCATGAAATTGGTGTAAAAATTGCACTCCTGTTATAGATCACCTTGTCACCTTTTTACTGCACCATATATGTCCTTCTTTTGTGCAATGATATCCCAGATCCCACTGCAATGCTTGATAATGATTTTCATAGGGTCATACATGAAGAGCTGGAGGGATCTTAGAAGCAGAGAGTACTATTCGTTCATTTCACTGATTGTCTTATGTTCTTTTGTTTTGAGCATGAGATCATGTTTATCTCATAAGCCAGTAAACGCTGCTGTAGTACAAGACAAGCTCTGGCATCTTAACACTCCAATGGTTAACAAGTGACAAGTATAAATGATATTTTCCCCACATAATTTAATCTTTGCAACTAATTTTCTAGCACAAATTGTCTATATGTAATGAGAGACCCATTAGGAAAGGTACTACCTCCACAGGAGTCCTTTTCTAGGCCTCCCGGTTATCAATGTCCATTCCCTTCAGAAATTACATTTTATTTATTGTATCACCAAGGCAATATTCACAGCAACAAGGGAGACTATGAATATTCCAGCATAGTTCTAAGTCACAAAGTATAACAGACTCTCCATCTAGAAGGCAGAAGAAAATTATTTATTTAAATACCAAAAAGCCAAATCCCAACACCAGAAAACCAAATCCATCATAGTGACAAAAATCTATACACAATAACAATACAGAGTACAACACCAGCCCCAAGCCTTCCCTCTGTTAGGCTTCCCACAAAGCAGCTCCCTTAAACAAAATCACAAACAATCACATTCGTGCTAGTTGCTGCCCCATCTGCCTCCTACTTTTTCTGTCCTTCCCAGCTCTGACTAGCCTGACCAACTTCCTCTCAGCTCTGCTACCCCCTTTCTGTTCCACCTGTTGAGCAAGTTCCTCCTACCACATGTGACTTAGACTTCCAAGTGATTTAAGCAGGTCACATGGGCCTATTAATGAATGGCAAAGATCTTCCCATTTAAATTACATTACACCTATATACATATTTTATGTCTCAAATAAAATATTAACTCCCTAAAGGCAGGAGAAGTTTCTCTTTTTTTAACTGGATAAATAAAAATTCATTTATTAAGCTCCTACTGACTTCAAGGAACTTACACTCAAATAGGGAAAAATAAAGATAAAAAGTGAAGTTTCCTATGATCACTACACTAACAGGTTTTCTCTCTAGAATAAATTCTCTGATGCTGCAAAAAACTTTACTACCTACGTTATATTTATGAGGTGTCTAGTAGCAATTCTCTGATTGTCAACAATGTGTCTCCTCTAGTCAAAAGCTTTCTCAAGTTCAATGCCTCCTTAAAAGTCAGCCATTTCACTTGTGTCCTACACTTCATGACCCTATTGAGGGTTTTCTTGGTAGAGAAATTGGAGTAGTTTGCCATTTCCTTCTCCAGCTCATTTTATAGATGAGGAAACTGAGGCAAACAGAGTTAAGTGACTTTCCCAAGGCCATATAGCTTGTACATGTCTAAGGCCAAATTGGAACTCAGGGAGGAAGACTTCCTGACTTCAGATCAGGCTCTCTATCTAGTGTGCCACCTAGCTGCCACCCAGTCTCTAATGATAAAGGATGTCTCAGAGCTGAACATTTTGTCATATTTAACAAAATTTTGTCAGTAGAGTGTGATCTTTGTCAGGCAAACTCTAAAGAATCTGAAAAAGCTTCTACCACAGGGTTGGCATCAAATTCCATACCTGTCATCAGAAGAGGTTGGTCACATAAACAATTAGGACAGGAAAAAAGTACATAGCAATTTATAAAGATAATCTGCAAAGAAGTACAGAGAGTGTGATATATCTCAATGGAGAAAGTATCTATACCCATGAAATCATAATATGTTTGAAATAATGAAAGTGATATTATGAAATTCAAAGATAGGGCATTAAAATGGAAAGAATGCTAGCCTTTATCTTAACAAATTAAAGAACTGTGGTCATCCTAGAGTTTTAATTGTCACACTATGTAGTTAAACATAACATTCTCAGGTTGGAAATATTGCTTAGAGGAGGAAGGGATCATATCCTTAAAAAATATATAATATAATATGATACCACATCATTTTACAGCATATCACATTATCCTGATCAGTAAGAAAATCTAGCAGAAAAGCAGGATGACACCGTGGCTAGAGTACCAATCTCGGATTCAAAAAAACCAAGGTTCAAGACCTATCCCTTGACATATACATGGCTATGTATGACTTATTTTCTCTGTACCAAGTGACTTAATTTCTCTGTACTTTGGCAGACATTCTAAGACAATATTTACAGACAAGTTACTAATCTGTATCAGTGGAGGAAGACTATATCTTGGTAGTTTCATAGATGGCAAAAATCAGAGGCCAGACTGGAATAAGAAAACACAATAAAAATAATTGATATTTAGACAGTACTTTAAAATTTATGCAATACTTAACAGAGCTCACCTCAACTGAACCTCCATCTTGTGAGTGAATTTTGTATAATTTTTCCCATTTTATGGATAAAATTAACTGAGGATAAGAGAGATTAGGCGACTTGCCTAAAACTACAGAGCTACCTTGGGCTGGAGGCATTACTTGAGCCCCAGAAGAGACAAAAAATACTTGTTTCCTTCTTCCATCCTTTCCCTTACCTCAACTCCAAGTTAAGTACATCATCTGTTATGTCAGAGTACCCAACTATCAAAGGGTATTTGCATTTCCTTTATATATTTTTTCATGTCAATACTCTTTGCTTTATGTGACAGACTTTGAGGGAGCATAGTTATGATGGGAATTCTCTTGGTTTTGCACTTAGCAGCAAGTGCAAATGGTTTCTCTTTAAGTACGATATGTAAGATTGAAATGGGAGGTTTCTTAGTACAGGTAAAGAAAACTAGCATTCATAATCCATTATGTATCAGGCACTGTGCTAAGTACTTTACAAGTATCTCATTGTACTTGTAAATCAGAATATCCTATCAGGTAAGTGCTGTTGTTATACCTAACTTACAGGTGAAAGAATGACGCAAACAGAGGTTTAAGTGACTGGTCCACTGTCACAGGCCTAGTAAGAGCTTGAGGCTGGATCTGAACTCAGCTCTCATTGACTCTAGGCCCAGTGACTTACCCACTGTGCTCTAGCTGCCCCTAGACAAGAGAAGGTGGTAAACATAGGATAACTGAATTTTAGAGTTGGAACAGACTTTAGAGATGATCTAATTCATGGGTTCTTAATCTGGAGTCCATGAACTAGTTTTAGAAAATATTTAGATAATCATACTTCAATATAATTGATTTCCTTTGCAATCCTTTACATTTTGTTGCATGCCTTTGCAAGTGTTATTATTCTGAAAAGAGATACATAGGTATAACCAGATTGCCAAGGGGGTCCATGGCACAAAGAAGGTTAAGAAGTCCTAATCATATCCAGTTACCACATTTCTTCTTTAATACAAGGACTAAGTCCTAGACAGATTAAGGGACTTGCCCAAAGTGATACAGGTAGCAAATGGCAGAGCTCTCATCATATCTTAGATTAGGTTTTAGAGGTAAAAATAGTACAGGGAGTAGTGTTGAAAAGTCACACTCAGCAAGATCTGATTTCAAATTTTGTCTCAGACACTTTCTAGATGTGTAACTTTTGTCAATTCACTTAACCTCTCTGGGCCTCAGTTTCTTTATATGTAAAATGAAGATGTTAGACGTGCTAATTAATAAAGTCTTCCTGGCTTTAAATCTTTGATCCTAAGATCCTTTTTAGTGGGAAATATTGGAACAAGAGAATCCTTTATTCTTATGGGAAAGAGGGATCCAATACATGCTGCCATTGCTTTTGCCATGAAAACCCTGAATAAACAAGGAGTCCGTACTGACACAATAGTGTGGGCTTCCATTGAAGTCTAGTGACAAAGGGTCCACATTCTGTCTCTAGAGCCTCACCATGGATGTGTTCCTGAAGCGTATGGTATGCGAAGTGTCTGTCTGGCAGAAACATTTGTGCTTAAAATACAGCCTGACAGTTCCCTGCCATCTTGCAAAACAGCGTGGCTTATTTAGAACAAATCTGTTATGGCTGACCACAGAGAGATACGTTCATGTTTCTGAGACTCCCCCTATGAATAGGCAGAGGGACCATCTGGACACGTGGCATTTACACATCTCTGAGCAAAGTTAGCAATCCATCTCCCAGTAAAATCCATCTCTCAGGGACACGGTGTGCATTTGTGAGCTGCCTGATTAACGGACAGAGAAAATACATGTACTTCAGCAAAATAGATTTGTTTTAATCTGTCATACACACAGCATGATTGCATTCTTCATTTCCTCTTCACTTTAGAATACCACAATGGAGAGGACATGGCAGAAAGCAAGTAGCTTCCATGTCTTGTGGAGAAGGAGAGAGTCATTATATTTGGGGGTGCACAGTGGCCCATCACTAAGAAATGAAATGGGACTTCTAGTTGCTTTCCTGAAGGTCAAAAACAGCTACCAGCATATGACAGTTGATAGATGCTATCTAAAAAGGAGACTGCTTGCCAAAATAAGCTCATTATTAGTCAACATTTTCAGGGACATCTGTGTGTCCACACTAGTTTTATTTCAGCTCAACCAAGGAGATCAAACTATTTTGTCTCTATAAACTCAACCATACTGAACTTAGTACAAAATGTAGAGTCATAAGATGTTGGAAGTCACTGAAGAGATCATAGAGGCTAATCCTTTCATTTTACAGTTGGGAAGGTGAGGTCCATTGAAGTGATAGCATATAAGCTTCCCCAATAGAATATAAGCTTTCTGAGGACTGAAACTGTTTTATTTTGATCTTTGTATCTCCTACAGCTAGCAAAGTCCCTGTCACGTGGTAGAAGCTAAATAAATGTTTGTTGATTGATTGACTTTTCCTAGGTCACATGGTCAACAACTGACAGACCGAAATCAAAGTGACCTTAACATGTAGTTATATCTTTTGGGGCTTTCATTTCCCCATCTTTAAAATAAGTGAGTTACATCTAATTATTTTAGCAAACATTTAATGTAAGTTGCCTTCAAGAAGTTTAGGATCTAATTTGGAAATTAGCATGTGTAAATCTAGTACAATTAAAAAAATAAACATTTTTGGATGAATGCTCTCCCTCCACCCCAAAATAAGAGATTTTATAAATTATATGTGCTTTGCAATAGGAATTTAATACATACTTTCTATAGAGATCCTTCATAAAACTGATATTCCAATGCTTCACAAGAGCACAGAGGTGACACTTGAGTTCTTAAAGGCTGTTTGTGTAGAACACAGGCTCAGGAAAGTTTCACCAAGGCAGGAAAGCTTGAACTCTAAGTCTGCAAATGTCTGTCATTTGAAGATTCTACCATTCTAGAGCTGAAATGAGCCTCAATTCAACCTTGTCCATCTAGTCCAATCTCATCATGTTACAGATGAGGAAATTGAAGCCCTGAGGAGCAAAGTGATTTGCACAAGATGACATAGACAGAAGATGCCAGAGCTAAGATTTGAATGCCAATGATCTTGGTTTGAATATTCCATCAAAAATATCACAGTTGCCAGACTAGCTCAACAAAGGGAAGCTTCTTCCTGGAGGGCTAGCCACCATGACTTTTTTCACTACAATACTTCCTAAAAACTATCTATGAATAGAAGCAGAGGAGTTTCTGTCTTCATAAAAGGAGGGCAATCATGGATCTTTGAAGTATTAATTCAGTATATATAGAGATGATGTTTGTTGTCCTTGATGTTTAAAAAAGGAAATAGCTGATTCATAATTCATATTTATAGTAACCTATTCTTTTTCTTATCTAGACATTTAATGGCAAGTTCATAAACTGTCATGCAACTGATATACCAGTGCCCAGATGTAATAAATATGTCTGTCTAATTTAGCAATCTATTGAAATGCTTTTCCTTTCACTGACATCCTTTACAAAAGTCTTAAGCTCTAACCCATCCTATTTAATTGAACTTCCCACTTTAAAAAGAATCACTCAATAAAAGACATTGTATCTAATTCTCATCATTTCATAAAAGAATTTAACTAATGTAAAATTTCCACTTAGAGACCAAAAGAGACCAAAATTGTCCCAGACAGAAAATACTAGCCCTTCTTCTCAAACAGAGACATGGTAGCAAAGGGTAACACTAGTTTGGAGGATGTGCTCATTTAATTGATTCCAATAGATTATGTAGGAAGATAGGGTCTCATTGTGATATGGAAGTGACTCTGGGTTCTTTGGGGTTATGCCATCAGAACTCAAGTTCCAAAGTTTTCTACCAAGGTGAAAGACAGATATGTTTCTAGTTGTTGTTCATCCTTTATCCTTGAAGAGAAATGTTCCCAGTAACAGATGCAAAGGATTGAGAGACTCACAAAGAGGATAATGGCTACTATGCTTCAGTCAGTTACTGACTAGAGCTCACAACAATAATAAGCAAAAATACAACCATGGAGATAAATGTGTTTGTGTACCAACGGCCACCACTAAGATCAAAGAAGAAAAATTCCTCGAAGACATAATGTCCTTAAAGTGGAGTCAACCTATTAGTGACAGGGCTGGGTGGCTTCAATGCAAAGGGGAATTCAAGTAATTATAGTGAAAATGTGGGAAAATATGGTTTAGGATTAAGATATGAAAGAAGACAAAAGCATGTATATGGGCTGAGTTTAAAATGCTCAATAAATGGAATTAGCAACCAGGATCCACAGTAGGGAATGCCTTTTCTTACTCCTTCTAACACTAAATCATCTCTAAGTATCAATACTTGTATTCTTTCCTTCCATGTACTCACCACTCAATAGTAAATGCCTATTCTGCAAAAATGAGGCAATGGTTCAATCTTTCCTTGTCTTATTCTACTTCACTCACTCAATAATCACTTCATGTTCTGTAATCAATACACCTACTAGCTAGATCTTGCTACTATACCAAACAATAGTCATTCAGTGTCTGAAGAATGTCCTGAAAACTTCTTGTATTTTTGAGTAATTAACATTTTTTAATAGATGTATGAATCTGTCTGCCTTTACACAATATTCTCAACTTTATCAGTAAATATCAGGTTGATGCCTAAATACCATTACTTCCTTCTTCAAAGTATTTTTTTTCTCAGAGAGTCATCAGACACTGGACATGGGGAAAAGCAAGTATCACAAACAATAAAATTGACTGAATCTGAATTTTAACAGATAAAAATTGACTAGTTACAAATCAACTGTCTATGTGCAGTCAGATACTATATGGTTAAAGAAAATGGTAAGATTAAAATCAAATTAAAATAAAGGATAAAAGCAAGAATTAGAGACTACATGTAATCATGATAGTTCTAAATCAGAGGTTCCCAAACTTATTTGACCTACTGCCCCCTTTAAAAAAATTATTCAGTACCCCTCGGAAATCATTTCACAGTTGTTTTTAATAATTTGTGTCCTTTCAAAAAAAATATAAAATTTTAAATGACATTTTAAACTTAATAATCTATTATAAATTTGTGGGGGGCCTTTCCTGCATTAAAATTCTGATGACTCAATATTGCATCATATAATCCATATAGTATCATATTGCAAACAAGACATTACAAGCACATATTCCAGCGGATGCATACTGGATTTTCCAACAATGCACAACATGCTCACCTGCCAACACTTGCTCATTATGACCTGTCAGCAGACTTGACTACTGATTGACTATAACTTGCATTTGGTGTGTTTATTGGGAAAATAACATAATCACCATGACTTTAGCTGTTACACAACAGATGAAACATGTATGAATGGTTTTTTTTCCAAATTTTTCTTATCCTCTCTTCTTTCCTTATGCTTCTACCACACTCTTATTTTATTCAACTCCCCCCATTGCACCCCAGGTTGCCACCACCATCCCCCCACCACCCCATTGTTCCAGTGACCCCAAAGGGGTGGCATCACTCACTTTGGGAACCTCTGAAACCCATTTAACCAACTCTACTAAGAACAATGAGAAATCAATTTAAAAAAATCAAGTCTAATATTACCATTTCATAGAGAAGTTTAACCACTATAAAATAGATGCTACAACGTGGAGGTCAAAAGAACTCAGAAAGTTCTTTTGGTCCCCTGACCAAACTGAAATTTGGCAATCAAGGGCAACACCAGTTTAGAGCATAAGATGATTTGAGTGACCCTAATATCATGTAGGAAGAGGATGAAAGATTATGGATAATATGGACGGAAAAACAGGAGGCAGGCAGGTGTGGGGGGGAGTCCTGTAGAAAGAGAAGTGAGCCCTTACAATGCTTGACATGAAACTCATATAAAACAAATCATCCAAAAGCATGTATAGCTGAAACTGGAAGATCAACAGATACACAGTACTACTGCGAGATATACCATACCCAATGTTGTAAGTTGTAAGAATCTAATTGTTTGACAAGTTACATTTAATAAACTTACTTTGGCTTATGAGGCATTTGTTTGAGAAATGAGAATGATTATGTGGTTGTCTTCACCGTTTTTGTAGTTATTAGTTGGTACATGTTGCTTTGCTTTCTCATGGCACTCAGATTTGCTGGTTTATATTAATGATGATCTCTTCCATCATTCCCTCCCTGAAATGAGGAAAGGTTTAAGGTAAGTCTTCTCATCTTCTCTCTCATTTCATCTTTCCACAGGATGTCAAATTTTTTAGTGTTTATGCTATCATTTGCATCATTTTCACTTGTGTGTGCTTGTTTGTTCTTCTGGGGGTTTTTTGCTTGTAAGGCTTTTTTGCATTAAAATTTCAGTTATAACATGTATCAATGATTATTAAATATAAGTGTAAGTTTGGGGCTGTAAATTAGTAATATTTATATTGTCAGCTTCTGAGAATGTCCTAAAGCTTATATTTTTTGTCTTTTTTTTCCCAGGAATAAATAACCTCCTAAGTTAGGGAAAGTCTATTGAAATAGATTTGCCAGCATTTCTGTAATGATCTATTTTCATAATTGATAACTACATAGCCACAATATTTGGACGAACCGTATTATTCTTCTGTGGCTAATATGTGACATAGGTTAGAGGAAGTGACACTTAGGAAAATGACGTTTGGAAGAGTGGTTAAAAGGGACTGAATATTTGCAGAAGAAATTGGTGCCGAGATAACACAATTTCCAAAACACCAAGGTTTCAATTTTCAACACACTTCAAGGACAGTAGAATTCTTAAACAATGGGGAAAAGTCAATCAAGAGAGACAATGAAAAACAAATTAAGAAATATAAGTTATATTATAAATCAATAATTATAGTAAAATAATACATTTCACTGATTATTAAAATTATCTACTATTAGACGAAAATATAAAAGAAGTAGAACAGACAAGAAAATTTAGAAGAAAACACATATGGCATATATAAATAATATCATCAATACAAATGACTAGGGAACTAGTTCGTTACTCAGAGAAACTGCTACAAAAATCAGATAGCAGTTTGGTGGAAAAAAGGTTTAGACTAACATCTTATGCCGCAACAGATTCCAAATGAACAAATTAGTTTAACATCAGAATCTTCAAAATTTTAAAAATAATTAGAGGACAATAAAATGTTATATTTTTCTCAAAGGTAAGTGGGTAAAATTCTTAACCATTCATGATACAGAGAATGTTATAGGACATAAGGAAATTATTTGAATAATCTAAAAATATTTTGCACAAATAAAAAGCAATTAAAACAGAGTAAGGGGGAAAAGTATAGAGTGCATAAAAATTTATGCATTAAACATTGTTTATGTATTTAACATCTGAAACGTGTAGGAAAAAGAGACATTTGAATGATATCTAATGACATATTTAGACAATAAGATTAAGAATTATCCCCAATAGATAAGTAATAAAAAGTTACAAATAGTTTTCAAAAGAAGAAATGCAACCAATAATCAGACTTAAAAAGTGGCCAAAATTTCTGATAATCATGAAAATCCAAATTTGCAATAAAAATAGCAAAAGTTGGAAAAAAAATTCTGTGTGCCTATATGAAAACAAGGCACACTTATTCCCTGGTCATAGAGCTACGGATGGATCTATTTGAGGAGGAAGATGAAGTTATTCAACAAAATTTAAAAATTATTCATAACATTTAGCCCAGTTATACCATAAGTTAGGTCATATCTTAAATAGGTTCTAGACAGAGGAAAGAGACATAACTATACAAATTCACTCATAGATGCAATATTTATAATAGCAAACTGTTAAAACAACTTATGTACCCAGTGAGTAGAGAATGATTGTCAAGGTGGGTTTCCTTAAACTCAGATCTGATCCTGTCACTTCCCAGCCCAATAAATTCCAACAGTTCCCTATTGCCTCTAGGACAAAATATAAGCTTTCTGTTTAGCTTTTAAAGCTCTTCACAACCCGAGCCCAGCCTATGTCTCTAAGTTTATCGTATTTATAACCTCTTATCTGCCTCAGTTTTCTCAGCTACAAAATGGGCATCATAGCAGTACCTACCTCCCAGGGCTGTTGTGAGGATCAGATGCGATATTTGTAAAGCGCATAACCCGACCAATAGTAGACACTTCAAAAATGCTTATCTTCTTCCTTCTTCCTTCCCAATATACACAAGGACAATATCTATGTAAATAAAAATAAAATAAATGTCCACAAATATATCTGACCACTGGGGTGAGGTGAGGAGAGAAGTAAGAACTATGATGGAATAGGGTCATGGAATCTAAAATAGAAGATATCAAAAAAAGGACCTAGTTTGGTTCAAACATAATGAATGGCTACAATTTTCTAAACAAAGGCTAGAATACAGACCTTATATCCTAATTGATTATGATGCTTAGCACATGTTGCGTGTTCATCCTTCCTTGCTGAAGAAGACCATGCCATAGGAGAAATAATGACATGACTTGCACTTGACTTTGTTTTGAGTGAGAGAGGACTGTGCAGATCACCAGCTTCACTTCTCCTCCAGAGCCATCTGAATCCAGTGACCAGATATTCATCAGGATGACTGGAGATGACCCAGGATGAGGCAATTGGGGTTAAGTGACTTGCCCAAGGTCACACAGCAGTGAGCGTCAAGTGTCTGAGGTGAGATTTGAACTCAGGTCCTCCTGATTCCTGCTCTATCCACTGCATCACCAAGCTGCCCCTGTTTAGCACGTATTACAATCATGGTGACATAATGGAATGAGCATTTGATCTGGGATTCAAGTCCTGACTTTACCTTTCAATTTGTGTAACCATGGCAAAGTCCCTGAACCTTCCTGAGCCTCTATTTTCTCATCTATAATATGGAAATAACAATAATCTCACTATCTTCCTCATAGGGTTATTGTGAAAATTAAAACAAAAAATGAAAATGAAATGAAAGCACTTAACTGTATCATAATGCAGAAACTATTAGATTTAGCATTTTCTTTTATGGTTCTTTATGCTTTCTGATATTTCTTTGGTTTCACACAAATGATGGGGTCTTTCTTTTCAAATTCCAACACTCAAAATTTGGAGTATTTTTGACAGCTGACTTACCTTCAACAAAAAGAAATCTGCTGCCCATGAAAGCAATACCTCATTCTTTAGTACTGCTTTCCCCACCCCCTCCCTCATCCCCAAAATGAACATGATGTGAAACTAATTCCAGAGAGGAAATTTCATTTTTAATTCTTCACCAGTTTGGATCCATCTCGTAATTTTCCTAACTCCTTCACCACGTAATGATTTATATAATGGACCTTAACTCAGTCGTATTGATCGGCCTCTTGTGCTTATTATGATGGAGTCAAATTTTACTGCATTTTCAAGATTAAGATTCTATGGAGCCCTATGCAGTTCCCAACTAATACTTTTAACAGCTTTTGATTCAGCGTGATTTCCCGTTCTTACAGCAATGGTCTTACACTTTGAGAAGAGGAATGGAATACCGAGGGAGCCACATTTTAAGCCAATGAAGGCCCTTATTAGAAATAAAAACAATTGTGTCAGTTCAAGTTGATACATGAGTTGCACTTATGAATGCAATCATAATTCATTTCAAAAATAATGCTTTTACATGACCCAACGCTGGCATTAACAAGGAATTTGGGAAGCTAGAAATTTGCATAGGAGCAAAAGAAATGTACAAAAAATTCTTTTGAACTTTATTTACATATAAACTTTTTTTTACTTTAAAAATTACTCTATAAAGATTGTTTTTCTTCAGTGGCTTCAGTATCAGTTTCTCTTTCTCTCACTTGATCTCTATCCTTCTCTTCAAATTTAAGGAGATGAAGACGAAATCATTCTCTCATTTATGCATTCAACAAATACATACTGAGAGATGACTGTGTGCAATGGACATTGTACTAGGCACACAGCAATGCATAGAAGAATAAAGAAATAGTTCCTCCTTCATGAAGTTTATAGTCTGGTAGAGTGAGATAAATCATCAAGATGTGAGGTGAACTGTGAAAATCCATCAGGAAAGATGTAGAGTGCTCCAAAAATTCAGAGTATAAATTATTTCTAGCTGAGGGGATTATGGAATGTTTCATGAAGAACATAGCATTGGATGTTGACCACCACATGTGATCTCCTTCATTTACCTTACTACATACATTAAAAATTTTTTGCCCCTAATAGCTATAATCTTTTCCTTTTCACCAATGTCACAGGAAGAGATGGTGCTCCTCTTTTTCCAAATTATCCTTTCCACCTATCCTCTCCATTCTTTCCATTGTAGCCTCCTCTCAAATGCGGTGATCCTTCAGTCATCCCAATTTTCTTCAACATCTTCAATCTGAACTTTCTTCCCCTCTACCTATCATATTCATCTCCATCTTGAGAACATCTTCCTTACTATCCCTTTTATCTCTCTTGTCTTATTTGTCTCCTTTTTTTAAATCAACAAACTTCTCAAAAGATTGTCTTTATTCCTGAATTTGTTTCCTATTCTATCCAATCTTTACATAGGCTTCCGCTCCAACCTTATTAATCAACAAAGCCTTTTCCCATCTCTTATCTTACTTAACTTCTCTGGAGTGGGTACTGCTTTGTCCCACCTTCTTGAAACTCTATCTCACTAATAAATATTTTCCTTTTGCATAGGAACAAAAGAAAAGCACAAAAAAATACTTTTGAACTTTATTTACATATAATTTTTTTTTACTTTAAAAATTACTTTTTGGTTCCCATTTTTTCAGTGAGTCACCAAATTGTACCCATTGTGGCTTTGAAACAACTGGAATCCATCCCTTCTTGTCTATCTCACACACACACACACACACACACACACCGCACACACACACACCACAACTCAGGCTCTTGGCACTTCATACTTGGACTCCTAAGTGTTCTTTCCTTATACTTTCCCTCTTATAATTCATCCTCCTATAAACATCTAATATTCAGTCATTTTCAGTCATGTCTAGCTCTTTGTGATCCCATTTAGGGTTTTCTAGGCAAGAGTACTGAAGTGGTTTGCCAGTTCCTTCTCCAGTTCATTTTACAAATGAGGAAACTGAAGCAAACAGGGTTAAGTGACTTGCCCAGGGTCACTCAGCTAGTCAGTAACTGAAGGTAGATTTTAACTCAGGGAGATGAGTCTTCTTGACTGCAAGTCCAGCATAATATCCACTGCATTACCTCTCCACCAAAAAGGGACATTACACCTGCCTTCTAGGATTTTTAACCTTTCATTTTCAGAATTGTCAGAGAGACTTGGGTTGGTTGACAGGACACAACTCATGGGTTAAAGTGGAAAAGATGCTTCCATTAGCATCAAAAAACCATTGTTACATTCCTTGTTCTATTGTATTCTCCTTGGCATCCGTGACAATCTTTGTGTCATATTTTGCCCATTACATGGGCCATGTGAAAGCAGTGTCAGTGTTTCTAAAGGAGACTGAACACCTGAAAAGAAGTCACTCCATAAACATGATTTTTTAAAATATTAACCAGTCTCATAGATTTTGTTTGTGAAGAACAACTATTTTAAGGGTGTTTAACAGTCATTTATATTGAAATGCTATATCAATGTAAAATCACAGTATTGTTGGGGGTTGCTGTGCAGCTGACTATTTGTTCTTCAGAAGCTGTTACTTTTTCGTGTATGTGGAAACTCAGGCTGCAAGGATTTGGGGGATATGTCAGCATGCAAGGCACTCCATAAAAGAAGTGTGCTATTGCTAAGAAAATATCATTGATGCAAAGGGCAATGAAAGAGGTGATTGAGAAAAATTGTGGGAGTTTACACATAGAGGGGGAGAGTAAGAGAAAATTAGAGAGACAGATTGGAGCCAGGTTGCAGAAGGCTTCAAGAATCATATTAAATATTTTATATCACTGGTGGCTGTTTGAATCCAAGGATGTCCAATATGAAAATTCAACTTATAATGGTATCATTTAAGTGGCACTTTGGCTACAGAACTGGAGTTTGATTTGGAAAGACTGGAGTTCAAACACTCCCTCAAACATTTATTGACTGTGTGACCCTAGGTCAGTCACTTAATTTTGCTAAGTCTCAGTTTCCCCAATTATAAATTGGGGCAAGTAACAGTACAAAACTCACAAAGTTGCAGTGAAACTTAAATGAGATAATCCATATGCAATGCCAAAAAGGAAGGAGTGGTTCAGATGAAGAACAATGATGCCATATAGGTACAGCAGTTCATAAAACTTTACTGCTACTCACAAGGGTAGGGAAAGAATAGATGCCATCAGGGACAAGTATTCACTATGTGGCATCCATTGTCCTCAGGCAGTGGGCTGCACACAGCGAGGTAGCTTCATGAATGGTATGAAAGGCCCAAAGCCCCTCAAGGCTCAAAGATATATAGAGTTTTAGACAAAAAACCAACAGATACGCTAATAGAAGACTGTCAGACCTGTGAAATGAGGGTATTTTCTGAACTTCCTATAAAGCAATGAGACCAAGAAACTCTAACTATGCCAAGTAAAGAAGAGGTTTGAGTTAGGGAAGAAGGGACAGTAATGCCCAGGAGATCTCCAGGTTTGTTAACCTTAGTAATATGTACATACTAGATGGCTGGTATTAAACCAATTGATCAAACTGACTTTCACTGACTCACAGTATGGAAAGCATTTGAAAACCGTAAAGCATTTTATTCATGCTAGTAATTAGCTATAGTTAGTCACTCCCATGTGAACTGGCCTAAACAAGATTTCCATCCAAAGCTCCAGTACCATATTTCTAAATGCCAACTTAGGTGTTTTCAACCGGTTGCCTCGTTGCATAGAAACCTCAACTAATCTAGGTTATTTATTGCCCCACATGACTCTTGTTAGTAGCTATGAGTAACTTGCAGCACACAACCCAAATATATTCCTTTCTTCTAGAAACATAGGGCCATATTTTTAGAGGCACATCCGTCCCTTTTCTCATTGCCCTAATGCTTGCAGGTAAGATCTCCTCCCTCAAATGTACTTCAGTGACATAGGATGTTCTTTCCTTCTCTTGTTGAGTAATCATTACATAGCATTGGCATACATTGGCATAGTCCTGATCAGTCCAGTCTAAGCTTTGGAGAGGAGATTAAAGTGTAGAGCATCCAGAGTAGCGCAATTGGGATGATGAAGAAGCTTGAAAATCAATCCATGTAAAGACAGGTTCAAAGAACTGGGGGTGCTTAACTTGTAGAAGAAAAGAATTAAGACTTAATTGCTATTAAGTATTTGAAGAGCAATTATGTCAAGAAGGGATTAGAAGCAATGGATGAAAGTTGCAAAGAGGCAGAAGTAGGACATAAGAAAGAAAAAAATTAAAAACCTTTTAGCTATGCAAAGGTGGAATGGATGCCTTGGAAGGGAGGGGCCTCCCCCTTCCCTCTATGAGAGATCTTAAGCAAAGGCTGTATTAAAGTATTTTTTGTAAGTTGGAAATAAACCAATATTATTTGTTTTTAACTTTAAATAACCATGCAACACCTTAGACTTCCCTCAAAAAAAATCTATATATTTGAAACCAAAAGATTACTTTCTGTTCAATAGTCTGTTGGAAAGACTACTGACTAAATATATAGTGCCCACAAAAGCCTACTATCATTTTAAAAATTAGACCAGATGTTTTGATGTTGTTTAGTTTACGACTCCTGGAACTTTTTCCACTGCCAAACCCTTTCTGTATTTTCAGCAGTGTTTGTTGGCTCTGGGTAGTGTGACAGCATGCTTTGTGTTCAGAACATAGGCTGCAGTCAAGTTGCACAATGCAACATAGGCAGAAAAAGCCAGAAACACCTTGGGTTTATTATACATTTGATTTTGAATTAATTTTTGGTCATTGTGTGTTCAAAAACCTGGTTGCAACCACAGTTTAAAAAGTGCTGATTTAGTTGTTTTTCAGTGGTGTTCAACTCTCTGTGACCCCATTTAGGGTTTTCCTGGCAAAGACACTGGAGTGGTTTGCTATTTCCTTCTCTGTCTCATTTTATAGATGGGAAATGGAGGCCAACAGGATGAAGGGACTTGCCCAAGATCACACAGTAGAGAACTATAGCCTGTTTGATCTTTGGTCAGGAAGACCTCTATGAAAGTCTTGACTCTGACACTAGTTATATGACCATGGGCAAATCCCCTTCTCTGAACTTCAGCTTTCTCATCTGTATTATGGAGATGATAATCCCTATAGTGCCTGCGTTCCTTATGGGGTTGTTATGAAGTTCTAATTAAATGATATACTGTATGTAAAAGATTTGCTGAACTTCAAAAGAAGTTCTCAGTATCACATTTTATTATATTAAATCATGTAATGTAGTATGGTACTGTGGATATCATGTTAGGCTGGGAGTTAGGTTCATACAATCAATATGGCTCAGAAACCATCGAACCCAACACTCTCACTTTACAAGAACCTGAGCTAAATGACTTGCCCAGATTCATGAAAGTAACGTCTGAAAGATGTGGGTTCAAATTCTATCTCTGACATTTACGAATTTTACTAGCTCCTCAGCAAGTCACTTAACTTTTTTGTGTCTTAGTCAACTCCCTAAGATTTATCTACTGAGTCAAAAATGGATGGGTTCTATTGGTTGAGATAGTTTTCACACCAGAAATGATAAAATCACAGATCCTTGAGGTATTCCCACATTGCACAATAACTTTCTCTGTGATCCAAAATAAATGCCACTTGTTCCTTGTATTGCAGTATTTCTGTATGAAAAGTATATAATTCTGCCATTTTTCTTCTCCCTTGTTCATGGTTTTCATTGAAATGTAGCCCTTCCTCATACAGTGCTTTACATCCCACCACTACATTTTCCCAAACATCTCAAGGACATGATTTCTCCGCTCAGGATCATGACCCATCATTTCCACCTTCCTTCCAGTAGAATCTTGGACCCCAACCCTGGAACTGACCTGAATCTGACAAGTAAGTTTTTGCCTTACCTTGCCAGGGACTAAGTCTCCACAGCATTTCTATGTCATCTGGTATCATATCACCACCTCCCTTCGATGTCTTTCCCTTTTAGACTGTAAGCAGATTAAGGGCAGAAAATGTCTTAAATGCTTGTATGTATTTCCCTAATACTTAGCCCAGAGCACTTCATAAATGCTTTATCTATCTGCCTATTCCTTGCAACTAGGTGGCACAGTGGACAGAGCACTGGGCTTGGAATCGAGAAGACTTATCTTCATAAGTTCAAATCCAGCCTTAGACACTTATTAACTGTATGACCTTGGGCAAGTCACTTAACCCTGTTGTAAAATGAGCTGGAGAAGGTAATGGCAAGCTCCTCCAATATCTTTGCCACAAAAATCCAAAATGGAGTCATAAAGTATTGATGATACTACTGAACATAAAAAGAGATTCCTTCAAGATAGGCTATGTCAGCATGATGGTGCAAATCAGATATATCAAATGGACTGAGCTAAAAAAAGAAAGCCATGGAAATGATTCTTCAGACAAGTTTCCCTTTGAGTGTATTTTGGCTCACAAGTTTTCCCCCATGCCCAAGAATTGTTCACCTCTTTGTCATAAAGAAAAGACTCTTAGCTAATATTCAATTGGATTCCATGACTATCAACACTCAGATCCTATTGGAGGACTTTCCAACTTTTGATCCTGTGGTAGTAAAATCCATTATCATTTTACTGCATAAAAATAACATATAAATGTTACAGGCCATAAAGCCTTGAAGTGTAGTTGTAAATTGTCTGTGCATATCCGGATGTATACATATTCATGTTGTGATGCATTCAAATGATGAAAAATATGTTATGCTCCATTGTTGTGGCTTGTTTCTTTTCTAAAATATGCTGGGTGGATACAGACAGTGTCTCCTCCCTTGGCAGAAGACTGATGTGGGAAGGTAACTTTGGAAAGTATGTTGATAGGCAATCATCCATATTGTGTATTGTGGATAAAATTGATTAAAATAATATTGAAACTCCCCCAGGGATTATGCAATCATAAGTCAGGTCCCAAATGGAAAAGGTTTTTGAAAACTTGGCAGATGTCTTAATGAAAAACAAGCATTACAGTAATATATTAGGGCAATTTGTAGGTTATTGACAACCAAATCACTAAACTATATAAATTACTGGATAAGACTGACAGAATTAGTTTTCTTTCAGTGAATGCTTAATCGAATATTACTTTTTAATACAAATTTGTTTAAGTTTTTGATATGCATATTTAGTGGATAAATAATTAGGCTTCACTGATAGCTCAGGCTTCTTTTGAATGTTGAAAACTTAAATATTGGAATTTACATCTATTATGGAGAAGATTCAGTCTAATAGCATGAAAGATTGTGCACAAACCTGCCATAAAATATATAGGGAAGCCCCAAGATTTTGTATTTCACTTAATAAGCCTGTTTACCTGGCATTTCTTCTTTCAATGGGCTTTCAGGCAAGAACTGCATCGAAATAAATCCTTGAGAAACAGATAGAGCAATTTAACAAGTGAGGTAATTACACATCACCATTTCACATGCAGGGGTTTGGAAATGATTTAAAAGTTTGTTTCTGCATTTGTTTCCAAGGACTTGGCCAAGCACATGAAACACCAGTATATGAACAAGTCAGACAAATTTATTTTAATAGTTTTTTATTCCTAGAACAGGAATATTTCTGTTTCATATTGCACATGAATATTAAATAAACTACCTGCTGGCAACTACACTATGTTTTAGTCTCTAATTTTAAAAGTACACTGTATTTTAATACCTTTTTTTAAACAGATATCCATTTTTATGGAGCAGTACATGGGTTGTTGATGGATAAATCACCCAAGCATGGTTAAAGAGAGCCTAATCTCCAGCTGGTACCAGATCTACTTAATTGTATCTTCTGACCTCATCTCACCTGAGCCTGCATTAAAATCATAATACAGTTCAAGTGTAAAAATGATATACTGTTTGTTCGCCCTGTTTATAGCAGGGCAAACATACAGTTAAATTCGTATGTTTAAAATTAGTGTAGTCATTTGAAAAGGTTGAGTTAGATCAAACTGCCTCTCAGCGTTTTCTTTGCCCTTTTTTCCCCCTATTTAAATGGCTAGAATGCAATAGCCAGAAGAAAGACTGAGAAGAAAGTTGTGGCAGTTTCCTGGATATCAGAAAGATTGCTCCCTACCCTGAGCATAAGGAGCTGTGAAGTGCCATGTAATACTGGAGTCCATTTGATTTTTTACTTTTTTTGGTGAACAAAAAAAAGAAACTGTGGAATTGCTAACTCCATTACCAACATACCAACATAGCACTGTTTTTTGAGAGACCCAACATTTGCATTTGCTGCCATTTTCATTAGGATAAAACATTGGAGAGGGAACCAGTCATCTAAGATCTTCAGATTTTTTGACATCTTCATCTTCATTCATATATCCCCATACTCAACCTTACTTAGAAAAGTCAAAACTTGTATTTCTTATTGCTTTGCTGCTCCCTGTCTTATACTGCTCTTATAATGCTCTGCATTGTGAGGTAGAGAGAAACCTGGCACTGAAGTCAGGAAGCAATGAGTTCCAGTCCTGCTTCTGACATATGCCAGTCACATTCTATGGGCAAATCACCAGTACCTCCAGGATTTACGATTAAGTTCTCTGGCCCTTTCTTACTTTTCCCATCTTCCTTGGCTTTACAATTTTCAAGACTACTTGTCTCTCACACACAATACTCCATCTCATATCTCCACGCTTCTGTCCTAATTGTCCCCCATGGTTGGACCCCTTCTACATTTTCTCTTCTGCTTCTTAAATTTTACTAGTTTACTTCAGGATTCTAATCAAAAAAGCCCTTCAGGAGGCCTTTTCAAGAAATCTCCTCAGTTGATAATACCTTGCTTTTCAGATTAACTTCATCTCTTTCTGCTCAGTTTCTCTTTCTCTTGTCTCTCTCATCAGTGAGTGTGTGTGTCTATGTCTATCTATCTGTCTCTCTGCTCTCTGCGTCTCTCTGTCTCTCTCCCCGTTTCTCTCTCTCCACACATACACAGACATACATATACACAGAAAACTACAAACATGATATATAATGTATAATATGTATATTTAATGTACATATATTCAAAGGCTATTGCAGGAGGCCAACAAGTAAATATCTAGTCACATGCAAGATCTATCTATAGATAAATATATATTTATGTATGTACACATATGTATACATAAGGATGTATGTACATATATCTAAGTATAGCTACATCTATGTTTGTGTACATCTATATGTATATCTATACAGTATATGTATTTATCCATAAATATATTAATGGAGAGAGAGAATCTTGTATGTGACAAGCTAGACACCATTGGACTACTGCGATAACCTTTCAGTTACTCTTTGTGGCTCAAGTCACTCCCTACTCCAGTCTATACTAAAGTTAACTATCAAAAGACTCTTGCTACAGCGCAGATCTAATCATGTCACACACACACACACACACACACACACACACACACACACACACACACTTTATCTTTAGGGTAACTGATTCTTTATTTCTTATTTTGGAGATTAAAGACATTGTAACTCTTTAATCTTCAAGAGCTGGTACAAGGTCGGCCATGCTGTCGACAAAGGGCTGCCAGAGGTAGAGGGCAGTACAGTAGGCCCTGCCGAAAACCTCGGGCCCAGCGCCAGGCTCCTCAGGGCCGCGCAAGCCTAGGCCCTGCAGCCTCTTGGCGTGGGCCTCGAGGATCTGGCTGCTGTTGGGCACGAAGCCCTGGCATTGCCCTGGGCCCACAGCATGGTCAGAGCCTCGGGCACACTGGGCACGGCGGTCTCACCACAACACAGCAGTGAGAGAGCAGCGTGTCCACATAGGCCAGCAGCGCCTGCGCCCCATCAGCGCTGAGCCGGACACAGCGGCCATCGTTGCTGCCAGCCTAGGCCTGCGCCCTTGCTGCCTGGCCCACTTGGCGGCCTAGCCTGCCAGCCACACACCCACACACCCATTTAGTGAACTCTGTTAGCTCCATATTGCCTCTAAGATGGAATATAAAATCCTCTGGCTTTTAACGTCCTTCATAATCTTTCCACTCTTCTTATGTCCTACCCTTCTCCACGCCTTCTACAGTCTTGGGGCATTAGCTCACTTCTTCTCCTCACATAACACTCCATTTCATGACTCTGTATTTTTTCTGGCTATGCCCCATGCCTGGAATTCTCTCCCTCCTTGTGTCCTCCCTCTGGCTTCTCTGGCTTCCTTCAAGCCTCAACTAAAATGCTCTCTTTGATAAGAAGCCTTTCCTGGTCCTCTTTGGTACTAGCCTCTTCTCTCTGAGATTACCTCCAATTTAATACATAATATATTATGTTATGATATCTGATATTACATTAAATGAGATTATCCTGCGAACATCTCAAATTTCTTATATATAATATATAATGTTATATAGTTATGATAGTTAATCATTATATAGGAATAGATCATATCAACATAATATTGTATATAGCTCATAATTATAATCAATAATATAATTAATAAATATTATTGTATAATATAACATAGTTGAAATAATAAATGATATAATTTCTAATTGTATCATTAATTATATTTAACAATTATGTGACTATATTACATGTTGATATAATATTATATATTAAATTAGAATTAATCTCAGAGGGAATGTACCATATATATACATGTACAAATACATATATATATATATGTATATAAAATCTCCAAATATATGAGTATGCATGTTGCTTGTATAGAGTTGCTTACATGTTGTCTCCCTGTGATCAGGAGCCCCTTGAGGACATGGATTGTTTTTCCTTTATATGTATCCCCAGGGCTTAGCACAGCGATTGTTGACTGAGTAAGGAAGAAAATAAACATTTACTCCAAGCCTACTACTTGCCAAGCACTGTGCTAAATGTTTTCCAAATATTATCTCATTTGATCCTCACAGCCATCCTGTAGCATGGATGTTATTACTATTTCCATTTACATTTGAGGAAACAGAGCTTTAAGTAACTTGCACAGGGCAACACAGCTAGTCAACATTGGAGGCTCCATTTGAACTCAAAGTCTTCCAGATATCAAATACAACCCTGCTCCATCTGACTGCCCTAGGTTACTCCTCTTCCCTATTAGAATGTTCACTGCTTGGGGGAGGTAACAATTTTTGCCTTTATCTTTACCCCCAGTGTTTAACATGGTGCCTGGTACCTAGGAAAAGGTTCTGTTTTGTTTTTTTTAATCCTTGTTGAATTTCACTGACAATCTCTTTGCACCCTAGTCAAGCAACTCTTTAAGACTGCAAGCTAGAGAGGAGTTACTTCTGATACACACTAGTGGATGAAATTTTCACAATGGGACTTCCCCATACCCATTACATCACCACAGATCTGGTCAAAAACAAGATTAAGAAGTTGGATTAAGAAAATTGAAAGCAACATAATGGACTTGTTTTGAATGTTGCTTCCGTAAATAGAAAGCCAAATGGTGCAACCAGGCTGTCTTTCTTCACAGACAGAAATTGGTAGAACATAGTCTTTTAGCCCTTCTTTATAATCCGGGTAGGCATATTACAGGATAGCTGAAAACGTTGGCTTCCCCTGAGGAGGTCCTTTGTCCTAACACTATTTGTGTATGGAATTTCTTCCCCAAATGATCAAATGACATTGCATTAGTATGGCACTTAGCACCTTGCTTTGCCCATAGTAATCCCTTAATAAATCCATGTCCCCCCTTCCTCTTTCCTCTAGTTCCCCCCAAATCTCTAGAAATGTCCTATTCCTGTGGTTGCATTGATTCAAAGACACTGAATATGTCATCTTGGTTGACTGGTAAGTCAGCATTGGTTTGAACCATGAAATTAACAAAGTAACAATATAGTTAATAGTAGCTTATATAGATATAGCATTTTGCAGCTGACAAAGCTTTTGAGGAAGGCGTCATGGCCTCACTTGTCAGAATCAGGAAGACCTGGGTTCACATTTAATTCTCCCATTCGTTATATAATTCCTAATTAATGGAAGCCTCAGTTCTCTCCTTGGAAGCCAGAGATAATAACTGCAATACTTACAGTGCACGTCATTGAGAAACTCAGTGAAATAATGGACAATGAATATAAAATTTGCTTCTTAAAATCTCAAAGCATTATGTAAATAGCAGCCATTACTGTCGCTATCTGTGATCCTCAAGATAACCTAGGAAGAAGTCTAGGTATTGCTATTTCTAGTTTATAAATGAAGAAACAGAAATTCGCTCCTCAGTGAATGCTCTGTAAGTGACAGAACTGGGACTCACATTCAAGGGCTTCAGTTCTGATGTCCCTTCTGTCATACCAAGCTATCCTCACATAGAGATAAGAGTCATTTTCAGTTATGTCCAGCTCTTCGTGACTCATTAAGGGTTTCCTTGGCAAAAACACTGGAGTAGTTTGCCATTTTCTTCTTCAGCTCATTTTACATATTTAGAAACAAAGATAAACAAGGTTAAGTGACTTGCCCAGGGTCATACATCTAGTAAGTATCTGAGGCCAGATTTTAGCTCATGAGTCTTCTTAACCCCAAGCCTGGTCCTCTATTCACTGCACCCCCTAGTTGCCATCTCCTATAGATACAGAATGATTATTGAATCCCACATCTAAAGGTACCCACATCGAAGGGCATCTAGCTCAACCTCTTCATATTGCAGATGAGGAAGTTGAGGCCTAAAGATATTATGCTAGTTTGACTAAGATAGCATGGTTAGTAACAAGTGAGCCAGCAGTTCAAGCCTAGGTCCTCTGACTGCATAAACTCTTTCCTTCAGCGTGGCCAAGAGCATACTCAATATCCAGAGATAACAAGCTCTTGAACTCAATCATCAAACATTTAGCATGTGCCTACTATATGCCAAGCACTGTGATTAGCATGAAGGACACAAATAAAAAAAAAAAACAAACCAAAATCTCTACCCTCAAAAAGACTCCTAAGATGGATTTACTCTCCCTCCTGCCCTGCTTATACATGAAGCTTCCCTCTGTGGACAGGGTTTGGTGCAGCTGATTTCTAATCCTTGGGGCATATGTATTTGGGCTTCTTATAACATCCACAGGGAACTTTGTAAGTAATTAACTAATCACTATAACCTTGGAAAGAATTCCAAGTCTAACCACTTTTGTAGCAAATGACTAAAAATGTAAGAGAATAGAACTCTATGACTCAGGACCACCAGAAGTAAAATTGTAGGCTGCAATAGAGTTCTCAAAAAATGATTTGATTTTTTTACATTGATTTTTAAAGTAAACCTTTCATCAATAAGAAGTGAGAGGTTGTAAATTACTCCATGATGCTTATGGCATAACTGTGTAGACTCTTCTAGATATTAGAAAATGGTTGTGTCTCTGAACAAAAGTTACAGTCTGCTTCTCTCAAACAATCTCTTCATTTTCCCTTTATAGACTGGTGAATTCTAGCTCACTCACCATTTGGGCAATTCCAAGGACAGCTTACCTAAGTGGAAACTGCAGTTGTCAGAACAGTTGATAGTATTGGATATAATAATAGCCCTTTGTTTGAGTGAATTAGGGGTTATCCTTAGAATTAGGAGGGCATGAGTTAAAATCCTAGCTCTGACACAAGCTGGTTGTGCTATCCTGGGCAAGTCATTTCACTTTCATTTTTCTAGGACATTTTGTAGACAGGGAAACTGGAGCTCAGAATTCTTGGATCCACAGAAAGTGGTAAAGCTGGGAATATAATTAATTTTTGTGACTCCACACCCACTTCCTCTAAAAGAAAAAGATGATCAATTTATAAACATACATAAAAAGGTGTATTTTAGTGCAATCTCTCATTTACCATCATCCATGGAATAACGTTCATTTGGGGCTT
Organism: Potorous gilbertii; assembly: GCA_028658325.1. Classification (NCBI taxonomy): domain Eukaryota; kingdom Metazoa; phylum Chordata; class Mammalia; order Diprotodontia; family Potoroidae; genus Potorous; species Potorous gilbertii. The sequence continues at coordinate 178,350,803 of CM053771.1, read as the reverse complement.
TTGGTGGCTTGGAGAGTGTGGTAATATTAGTCCTATCACCGCTACCTAATGACCTGGTATTTAGGGAATTTACCTACTCTTTTGTGGAAGTCACTTTATGACACCTCCAGGAAAATAAATGATTAATATCATCCTCCAGAAATTCCTACCAAATATACCACAATTATAAGATACTCAAGAAGGGGTGAAGCCTCAGGTTCGAGAGTACTCTGTTCTTCACTAGCTGTCATAACTTGAGTATAAAAACAATCAGACACTGAGTCACTCTCTTATACAAGAATCTAATTAGCCTGTTCTGGGTCCAGTTTCAATCAGCAGCTACAACTCCTAGCAGTTAGGACAACTCATGCTAGTTTCCTAGTAGTTCCTTTCAGTTAGAAAGCATAGACCAGTGAGGTCCTTAACAAACGGTCCCTTCTCTCCTGTGAATACAACAGGCACATCTGATATCTTCCCTATGCCACTCTTGAATTGGCTGACCTAGAAGGAGACACATTAAACTCACAAACACCAAGGTCAGTTCAGGGAGGGAATCCTGGATCTCCCAGAGGACATACAAATTTACACTGCTGGACATAGAAATGATAAAAAAACAACACCACCTTAATGAAAACCCCTGACCAAAAAAATAAAATGTGATCTTAGTCTTTTACTGTCAACCAGAAGTGAAGTATCCATCTGGTTTTGGGCCTTGATTCAGAATTTCTCTGGTTTGTTGATTTATGTGTAATCCATAGTATTTACATAGTTATTTGTAGTTAGTGATTAACTGGTGTGGATTTATGATTAAGGAGCAATTAATTACCCATACTTAGCAGTATTAATGAAATTTCATATAAAATGAAAAGTAACTACAATGTTAGCATTGCCATTCACTTACAAAACAAACCGAAACAAAGTACTCTAAGTCCATCCTAACCAAGCTTGAGGCTGGCACAGAATGAATGAGGAAAGGGAAAGCGGGAAGGCACCAAAACAGACACATAAGAAGGAAAGACAAATTTAAATTATTACAAATGTATTTACAGAGATTGGTTATCAGATTTATTGCGGATATACTAGATAATAGAAAAAATTGAATAATTTATCCAGCAATTTTCACATAGCAATATTATTAAATTGAAGACATGAAGGGAGAAGTTAGTTATAGAGGAGAATATATATAGGACATGAATAAATGTATTAAACAGTATGAATAGTGAATGTTTTAGTAGGTTTGGACTAGGAAAGAAAAACAGTATTTGATTTTGGTGCTCTTAAAATATGTGCAAGGCAGAAGCATTGCCCACAGTTGGAAAAGTTTATCTCCATCTTTTTAACGCTACTAATGTTTTCATAGACTAACAGGAGGCCTCATTAGCAATTCTTTGTCATACTATCTGTTCTGGCAAGACCAAAAAAGGGTGACAAATGAGGAGGGTGGTGAGAGGGGATGAGGAAAGAAAAGCGAAGGAAGAACCAGCACTGGCAAGCAAAATAATATGCGTGTGAAGAAAATATTCCGAGCATTTGAGTTCTGTGATATTTTGCACACTGATGAAAGATTAACTTCCTACACATTCTATATGATAAACTAATTTCTCCTCTATTATTTTCCTCTTGAAATAAAGCATTACAAATTACTATTATTTCATATTTGTAATATATAGTTGTATTTTTAAAACAGCCTACCTTTTAATAATTCTACAAGAGGCAGTATCTCATCCTGAGTGCAGAGCAGGGTTTGGAATCAGGGAGATCCAGGTTCAAATCCTGCCTCTGAGGATTACTTAATTATGTGACAGTGAGCAAGTCAGAATATGACCTGATAAAAACATAAGTTGCAAACAAGTTATAGTCTCCATCATCAGAAGTTCAGACCAAAACACACACACACACACACTCACACACACACACACACACACACACACACAACTTCCAACAATCCTATTAAAAAACATTATTATCAAAGCAAACTCCCTTGAAAGCAGAAGCTACTTCATTTTTGTCTCTCTTCTCCTTGCACATTGTAAGCATTAAATAAATGTTTATTGAATTTAATTGAAGAAGCTTCAGTGCTAAATGACCTACTATGGTCTACCTGTGTTTTTAATAGAATCAATCATAAAGCCCCTACAGAGCACTTAGTATACAATAAATGTTGAATAAATAATCTACACTTGTTGAATAAATAAAACAATGCAATTTCCAAGTGTTTTAGCCATGCAGTTGACCATAGGAACTCCTGAAAAACATTGTTTCTCTGCTTAAAGATTTTTTTAGACATGCAAAAATCTTTAAAATGCCATAAATTTGAAAAGAAAGAAAATGTGTATGTGTATGTGTGTGAGAGAGAGAGACAGAGACAGAGAGACAGAGAAAGAAAAAGGGAGAGGCAGGGAGGGAGGGAGTTATTTATTTTCAAGATGTAAAGAACAGGTGGTAGTGTTCAATTAGAAACAGGTATGCAAAATCTTCGAAACCAAAACTGGAGATAAAACATAAATTTTTCTTTTAACTTAGTAGTCTGTATACATGTAATAGGTTTCTGAGTCAAGAAGAAATAAATGTTCAGCATGTGACTGCCCAGGTTCCTGAGAAATAAGGTTTCATGTCAATAAGGAGATGTTTCTCCTTAAAACTATATCTCCTGGGAATCCCATTCCACGTATAGTTGACTTCAGGATTCTTTTTTTTTTTTTTTTGCTATTTCCATTTGAAATTATTATTGCAACAAAATAATAAAATTGACCTGTGAAAGAACTAATAAGGAAAGCTTTAAAAAAAAAATTATCCAGTTTAGTTACTTGTCACCATCTCAACCCTACCCTCTTTTTAATTCTTTCCTGGTGAAGGATAACATCACTTCTCAGATGTTTATCATCTAAGTAGAGCTCTCCCTCCCTCCATTTCTCCTCTCCCTTCTTCCCCTCCCTGTTCCCTTCCTCTCTCTCTTCCCTCTTCTGTGTCCCCCCTTCCTTGTTAATACTTCCGTGAAAAAAGAATATTTCTACTAAACTTATATTAAAAGCTTCCTCCCCCGCACCCTTTGCAGATTCAGACAGGGTTTTTCCTGGCCCCCAGGTGAAAAGAGGAATAAGGAATTGCTGAAGGAATTAAAGAGAATGAAGTGAGAAATAATAATTCTGGATACTTCCGTAGTTCCTTCATTCCTGTCTCCATCTACAGCTACCCCTAATTTACAGACTGGATATTTCTCTCTGGATACTGGGAAGCTGACCATAGCTGTGATCTTTTAGTGTTATTCCCTTTCTGTGTCCCTTGCAAAGTTATCTATCTCACCCCGCATTTTAACACTTTCCCAACTCGCAGTTATTTTGTCCCTAAAAGTACCCAGAGAGCAGTTCTTCAGTGTTCTAGCAGCAAACTTGAGGGACTGGAGTTCCTAGTCCTGTTTATCATAAGCCCCCCACCATTGTGTGCCCCACTTATCATCAGCCAGAATTAATTAGCTTTTAAAATTATTGACTAAGAAAGTATGGCAAGGACAGGTGTTAAAAAAAAAATCTCCAACTGAGAGTGCACTGATCCATTGCACACACCAAGGTTCCAGGGAGGAATGATTCAGACTTAGAGAGCTTATGTGGTCAAAGGGCAAATGCTTTTGGTTCCTAGAAGTCCTTTCCCTTCCGGGAGTCCCAGTGAAGTTCCACGTAGGAGCAGCTTTCTGCTTAGCTCCAAGGGTTGGTACTTTGGTGGAGTCCTGTAGCTGGCTTTCTTTGAGCGTCTGATGCATTTATTCAATAACAAAACATTTTCAGGACACCATTATTTGATTAAAGTACTTTACTCATCCCAAATCGATTAAAAAATTATTCAAATCTAGTTGCATCTTTGATTGATGGAGTCAATGGATGATTGATAGGTTTATGCAAAAAGCTTTATCATACCAATTATAAATAATCTGAAGGAAAATACAGGAATGTGTTATAATCTGAAGAAAAACATGAGGAACCTTGAATTACTCTCAATGAATAAACAAATGAATCAAAAGGCATTTATTATTTGCTATTTGTCATGTACAGTGTTAACCACTAGAAATACAAATGCAAAAAAGACCTTAAGAAGCTTACATTCTATTAGGAGAGACAATACACAAGGGGGAAGGAACATTGACAGAGTCAACTAGATCATCTTTTTCAGAGCTTTCAAAGGTGGGGAGGAAGTGGTGCAGCAAAGTAATCAATAAAACGATGACCAGGAAATAACCAATAATATAGGAACAATGGGTCTCAAACCCTGGCTCGGACACAAATGTCTCCTCAACCCTCAGTGATCTCTCCTTCTGAGCTCTTATTCTTATTATGATTTGTAATATCCATTTGACAATTTATGCTGCTCTATGTATGCCTTCCATCTGTACCAGTACAGGTGTATTCTCCACCTCCTACTGCCAGTCCAATCTCTAACTCAGATATGGAAAACCTCCAATGCAAAGAAGAGCAAGCCTTCCTTCCACTTCAGTCCTCCATCTCCTACTGCACCTGTCCTTTGAGGCTAAGGAGTGATGTCCTCCGCTCAAAGATGAACATATTCACACTTGGTTATCCCCTTCCTATCCCAATGACTCTGAACTATTGTGGAACATCAGGCAAACCCAATGCCTTAATCCTTTCCACCTGATTTCTCATTCCCAGTCCCCCTACCTCCTCCCATCCCTAAATTTCAACTTAACTCCACTCAGCCCTTTCACTGTGCCTTTGGGAATGCCTGTTCCATAGGCAATATACTTCCCTTCATTCTAAGTCTTTTCCCCTCTCATTCCTTTTTCCTTATAGTAATCATTGAAACCTAGCTCCCTCTGACGACACAATGACAGCTTCCTTGGATGTCCTTTCCTGTACTGGCTGAACCTGCTCTCATTCACCTCACTCAGCTTACTAGTGAAAAGCAAAGAGTTGGAATACTCCTTGCTCTCCATTGCTTCTTCTAGGTTCTCCCCCTCCCTCCACCACTCAGTAATTTCTCCTCCTTAGAGATTCATGCAGTTCGTATCTACCATCTAATCAAAATTTTGGTAACTGTTATCTACAGACCTCCAGATAACTCCCCTTCCTAAACAACTGAAGGTTTTTTCTCCTCTGCATATTAGGGGACTTCAACACACTTATTTACTCTCCCACTAGCACTCTAACCACACAGTTCCTCAACCTACTCACTTTCCATGACATAGTCCTATATCCCAACTCAACCCCATACAAAGATGGTCATACCTTTGCTTACCAGCACATCCACAAATGCAATGCCTTCACATTCAAGGATTCTTGAATCCCTTTATCTGACCACAATCTTTTGGTTTTCCACCTCTTCCTCTCCATTCCCTTACCAAACCCAATTCTTTATATACTTTATGACCTACACTCCCTTGACCCCTTATTTCTCTGCCGGGCCATCTCCTTGCACTCTTTCTTCTCCCCATCTTGACCCTTTGGTAAAACAGTTCAACTCTACACTGTCCTCTCCCCTTGAATCTCTGCCACCCTTACCATACTACTGATTTTGTCCATCACTCTCAGATGACTCACTGGCCATCACCTTTGTGCCTACACATGCGGCTGACTGCAAGTGAAGAAAATCATGCAACCATTCTGAGTGACTCCACTTCAGATTTACGGAACAGAAGAACCTCAACTGGGCCTCCACTGCACATAGGCAATCCTAATAGACCTCAGTTATTAACTTACTAGCTCACTCTCCCTTGAAGCTCTTTTCAGCCCTCTCTACCCCTCCCCCAATTGCTCATCTCATCTTTTAAAGAAAATAATTGGGGGAATGGAGAAACAGGGCGAGAGTATAGCATCAGGGCTTGAAAACTGTAACTGACAAGCGACCCAGAGGTCTAATTCTGGACGCCCTATAACAAAAGATGACTTATCAGAGTTCAGGGTGGTCCTGGCGACAGTGTCACTGTTCCATTGGAAGGAGGTTGAGGACCATGAGCATGGCTGCCAGAGGATAGGTGATTAAACAGTGTCTTGCTCATAGTAGGCACTTCATATCTGCTGATGATTTGGTAAGATACAGCTCTTGGTCAGGCAAACTATTTCCTATCATTATAGAGTACAAAATATAATTTTCTTCCATGACTATTAATGTGCAGACTTAACAAACATTGGAACAAAAGAATGTGTTTCATTTAGTGACTGGAGTGTTTTTACTCTGACTGCGCAAATTCCATTGGCCATTGGTTAAAGGATTAGAGGCACCTTTGCCTTCGCACACACTTTCAGACTGCTATATTGCTTCAGTCTCCTCAACTCAAGCCATTCAGTCCTTGTGGTCTTTCACCCCACAGGATGACAAGTGAATTCATTGAGCATTCAGCTAACACTGTTTTTTGGTCGGGGTTTTGCCTAATTTAAGAGCACTTAATGGGTTTCTGCCACAGACATGAATATGAGTTCCTTTTTTTTCTGGTCTGACTTACTTTTTAATCTCCATGCCTTATGTTCCTGTATTTTTTTCCCTTAACATGCATTGGCAGTAACACTGAATGCTGATGAGCCATTACTTGGTTCAGTCCCAAATATTTTTAGGCAAATGGGCATGAGGAACAAGAGGGTCAGGTTAATTAATTAGTCTGGAAGGATTTGAGGATACCCCTGGGAATCTAGGTTGGTCGGGTGTGTTGGTGTTTTCCTTTCTTTGCTTGGCAACTTTTATTCCTACATAGAGCCTGACTGAACAAACTCTGCCCATGACCTCCAAATATATGCTTCATTCAAGATGTGGGGACCATTTCCTGGATTCTAGCTGGGCCAGAGAGACATATGTGTGTGCATATACATATATATGCTCAAAATACATAATGTATTACATATAAATATTTTATACTTTTTTTCATAATGAACAAAATATAGACATACACCCTAAGTAACATAAGAGAAAACATAAATAGAAGAGGATAGACAAAATTTAGCATGAATTATGTGCTTTGAAGGCACATAATTGCCATAAGGTTAAAGACCATGTTCTTTTAATGTATGTATTTTAAAATTCACTAAGCATATAGAAGAGCCCTCTTTATGTGCCTTTGTATAGGTTGTCCCCCATACTGGAAGGTCCCCTGAGCTCCTAAGCCTAACCTCCTGGCCTCTTAGAATTCTAAGTTTCCTTCAAACTCAGTTCATGGGGCACCTCCTACTGGAACCCTTTCCCAATTCCATTAGGTTTTAGTGATCTTTCCCATTGAAAATTATCATATAAACATTGACCTATTAACATCATTTCACCCCTACTGCAGAATATAAGTTGTGAATACGTGGGCTGATTTTTTGTGTGTGTGTTTGTGCCTGGCACATAGTGTTTATACAATAAATGCAAAAGAATCCTCTGAATCATTTCACTCTTTTCTCATAATAGAAATCTAACCTATATTCAACCAATTCATAAATAATAGCATAGTGACAATATTCCAAGACATTTACTGATGAAAACTAGGAGAAAAAGACCTCTTTACAGGGACTAAAAATTAATGATAACAAACAACTCTCAAAATACCAAGGAAGTCTTAATCCATCGCTAGTATCCTGGAAGTTTCTGGATCAGGGTTTTCTCCTCTTAGGAATTCTGGAGAACAGTATTCTGGAGAATAGTACAGATTCTTTCTAGGAATATATTTTTAATTGCATGAAATACAAATGATTACAAAGGAAAATCAAAAATTATGTCAAAATTTTGATCAAATTATATAAAATATTGATCAATTATATTAAAATATATATTTTAAGTTCATAGTCCCTAGGTTAAGAACCCTGCTCTAGATCCTCAGGTAGCATTTTCTTGAATCATATTTTATCTTACTTGGCTTAAATTTCCCTCCTATAAAGGACTGAACAAACCCTGCAATGGAAGGTTTTTTTGTCCAAGAAATTCTTTCCCTCAACATATTCACTAAAATGAAGAACATCAAAGTGAATGGTGGTTTGCTTTCACCACTTTAGCAATGGTTTCCTTGCAGTATCAATGATTTTCTCTGAAGCCTCTGATGTGGAATATTTTATAACTGAGCCCCAAGGTGCAGATCAACGACCTCAGGGCTTCCACATCTGTTAAATCTTTTCTAAGTATTTGGAGTGTCACATTCAGTCAAACAACCCAATGTAAACAGAATTTTCCATGTTTACATAACTGGTGAGAAGGAGACAGAGTAAATAAAGAAGAGAAAAGGAACCCAATCCTGTACAAAACACAAGATTTCTCTTTTTGTATATGTTTGCATGTTTTTGTGTAGGCATATGTGGTGATGAGGTAGAATGGAGCCAGAGAAAGGGGAAAAGAATTTCTTTCTTAGCCTTACTGACCAGTTTTTCTGAATAATCACCCAGTGTTTCTTACATAAGGAATACTGACAGTTCTGCTTTTTGCAAGTGCCTTAATTCACTCCACTCAGCTTTCTTTTATTTGCTCTCCTACCTACATTGCTTTGAGCCTCTCCCTGAGGTTTTCTAATGACTAAGGATTTCAGGGGCTTCATTTCTCATCCTGGATTTTGTTACTAGCCTAGAGTATCAGCTTGGGATGAGTCAGTCACCCTTTACACATTTTCATTTACTCAGTCTTAAGATTTATTCTTCTGTTTGCCTGTATCACAAACCCAAAAAAGAGACTGTATATACTCAAGTTAGACAAATCTTCACAGGTTGTAGGACAAGGGAATAGTTAACCCATAGTGCTAAAAGACCTAGAGAAAAGCCTCAAGCACATGGGATCAATCTTCCCTAGAAAATATGTGTAAGGATGTGGACAAGATCCATATGAAATGAGAAGATGGTGATGGGCTAAGAAGTTGCATTAATGGAAGAATATGCACATCAGTAGGACCACAGATCCATTAAAGCATTGAAATAATTAAGAACCATCAACTGGTTTCCACTAGGCTTGCCTCTATTTCATTTGGGCTTTGATTTCAAGGAAGCATAGGCTCATTTTCATTATTGGGTTAGGAGTGTTGGCACCATCTTTCTTCTCTCAGTCTTTTTTTTTAATATAATAATTGTCATTGCAACAATAAATGTAAATGAATATATCATAAAGCTTCCCTTTCCTCCCCCAAACATCAATTTTGGTAACAATTGTTTGGTACAGTTTACATGACAAAGCCATGTCATATACGATCCTAGAAAGAGAAGAAAACCTAAAATGTTTATAGAAACCTTGAAAGAAAAGGGACTTTTTAAGTGTAATCTAGGATATCATTCTGTCTTTGAGCACAAATCTTTTTTTTTTCAATATAACTTAGTGAAAACACCTGGAATTCACCACTGTCCAATCTAACCCAATAATGGCTGGCAATGATATAACAATTCTTGGCACTCTCAGAGCACCTCTATCCCAAGATCACAAATACACTGCAACCATTAATTAATTAAGTGTTACAGCTTTACCAGTGAAGTAGGTAAGTTTCCTGTCTCCAACTGTGGCCAGTGCTCTGAGAAAGGCTGAATCTTCCCTAATGCAGCTAATTAGGCAGTACTACACCACTGGGGAAAATTTCTGATCACAGCTGGAGACCAACTTATACCCTAAAGAAAAGGGGCTTGATAGCCCTTAAAGTTTTCATTCCAGCTTCTGTCCCTGCTGTTGACATTCTGAATCATATCAATGTCTGGTTCTCTTTGGAGTCTGACTAAGTTGCAGGTTCAAAGTACATCTGAGGTCCAAAAGAACCACAAGATGAATGTACACTGTTTCAAAATAAACAGAAATCCTTCTTTTCAATGTTTTCTTTTAAATATCTGTGTGCTTTAGGGAATCAAACAACAGGATTGTTTCAGGGACCCCTTATGCCCTATGCAGATGTTGTACATACAACATTCTATACAGGAGTTAAATGGAAAAGGCTTGGGGAACTTTTGGAAGCTGCTCAGTTGAGAACTGAAATCTCTGAGCAGCATGAATCATTGAAAATTTCCTTTTATGATGCCATACTTTGGACAATTATTTAATAGGTCAAGTACATGACCACCTGTTTGGAAAGAACAAAAGATAAAGATTTCCACTCCTAATACACTGTGTGGAAGTCATGCTTTTATTGGACTAATATCATTTTCTCATGTTTCCTGGCCTTAGAGTTTGGTTTCTTGCCAAAGAACTCAGTCTACTGTATAAACACCACTAACATAGCCCTATATTATTGGTGGAAGGTAAGTGGCAAGGTGTATTATATCTGCCATTTAATGATAGAAGAAGTGGGTGTACCTGATGGTTTATATGATTTGCCTGAGATCATGTAGATAAGTACATTTTTGGATCCCCAAGATTTCTCAATGACTCTTCCCACCCCTATTTGCCATAGCTAAAAATTTCATATTTTTATTTCATATTTCATATGTTCTTTTCACTTCTGTACTTTCTAAACAAAAATATTCTGAAATTAGTATCACCATTCGATTATGGGTAATGCTAAACAAAGCATTCAAGAATAAATCTGACCTGACTACAATTTTCTAAAAATATTTCTTGACTAGTTTTTTCTCAAAGGCACGGGAACATTTTTCATTTGTTGGATTTTGTGGAAAGAAAGGAAGATGCCAGTTTCCTATCATTCTTTTTTTACACTTATCTCTGATGCTATCACCACAGCTACCCTCAGCAAGCTTGTAAAGTAGGCAGTTTGTCACTGATGTCATCAACCTCCCTTTCTTGAAAGTCCTATGCTTTTTCAGATAATCACTGTTTTTGTCTTTTATCCTCATTCTCATAAGAAAACCTGATTTCCCTATTAAAATAATAACAGCAAAAGGTCTATGATCACAGCATCATAAATTTACAGGTGGAATTATTTCATGTAAATTTAATATTAGCTCACATCAAAGGAAGCATGATATAGTGAACCAAGAGCTAGCTAGCCTACAAATCTGGAAGAGCTGAACCCAAGTCCTGTACTTTTACATATTGCTTATGTAACAACTTTGTGACCAACTCTCTTAAGCTGTAAACTACAGGTGATAATATGTATGGGTGAAGTTTACTTATCAGGAGTTTCCTATGCCAATGTAGTCACAGGTCAGACATTTTACCATACCTCTCCAGAAGTTTCTGCACAATCTGGGGGCAGTATAGTGAAGGACAATGTCTTCTTTATGCCCTTAAAAATAACACCATAGGTAGTTACCTATGTGCATGAGTTCATTCCTAGCTACATCACTCATTGACCCTAATGATCACATTACATTCTCCCATCTATTCAGCCCTAACCTCTCTCCTGACTTCTAGCCTCACATCTCCAATTGCCTGTTGGATATCTCAAACTAGATGTGCAATACACATCTTAAATTCAAATGTCTAAAAACTAAATTATCTTTCTCCCCAAATCTTCCCTACTGCTTGACTTTCAAATAATTGACTAGTGCACCACCATCCTCCCAGTCCCCTAAACTTCCCATCTATGTGTCACCCTTGACTCTTCTCTCTCTCTCATCCCCCATATCTAATCAGTTGCCAAGTCCTGTTGATTCTCACTTCCTATTGTTGTTCAGTCATTTCAACTGTGCCCAATTCTTCATGACCCTATTTGGAGTTTTCTTGACAAAGACACTGTAGTTGTTTGCCATTTCCTTCTGTAGTCTTTTTACAGATGAGAAAGTGGAGGCAAGCAAGTGAAGTGACTTGCCCAAGGTCACACAGATAGTAAGTATCTGAGGCTAGATTTGAACACAGGAAGATGAGTCTTCATGATTCCAGACCTGGCACTCTATCCACCTCACCACCATGTTACCCAGTTTCCTGGTTATCTCTCATATTTATACTTCCTTCTCCTTTCTGAAACCACCACCATGCTGGTGTAGGTCCTCATCACTTCACATCTGTACTATTGCAACACTTTTTTGATTGGTCTCCCTGTATTGAGTCTTTTCATATTCCAGTCCATTCTTTACTCAACTGTCAAATTGATCTCCCTAAAGCACGTAGCTGGCCATATCATCCATCCATCCTTCCATTCAATAAGCTTCAGGATCAAATATAAAATCCTGGGTGTGGCTTTTAAATCCCTTCATAACCTGGCTCCTTCCTACTTTTCCAGTCTTCTTATACTCAACCACATCCACCCCATACTCAATGATCCAGTGACACAGGCCTCCTTGCTATTCCTCATACAAGATATTCCGTCTCCTAACTGGGTATTTTCACTAGCTGTCTCCCCTGCATGGAACTGTCTCATTACTTATCTCTTCTATCTTCCCTGACTTCCTTCAAGTCTCAACTAAAATTTCACCTTTTATAAGAAGCTTTTCCCAACCCACCTTAATGTTGGTGTCTTCCTACTGATGATTATCTCTGATTTATCCTTGTTATATGTGTATATATATATATATATATATATATATGTGTGTGTGTGTGTGTGTGTGTGTGTGTGTGTGTGTGTAGGATACATATATGGGAATGATATATAGTTACGATATATTTATGACATATGTGTCATATATGCACAAACCTATATACATATATGACATTTATGACATATATATGTCATAAATATATCTGTCTTTCTTGGTAGATCTAGTGCTTAGCATAGTGTCTGGCACATAGAATGTGCCTAATAAATGCTTGTTGATTTGCCTGGATCAGAATTACTTCTTATAAGGAAAACCACTAGACTCTTTAAAATAATATTCTTAGTTGCTCTTGTCAAAACTATTAAATCAGAAATCCAAAGTTGCCTAGCAGACTTGTCCAAGAGCCAATAGATTGCCTCAGTGAGTAGTGAGTTTCATATCACTGAAAGTCTTTAGGCAGTTGACTGGATGACCATTTGATAGAAATGTTGTAGAGTGGATTCCTATTTAGGTACAGATTAGTCTAGTTAAGTTCTAAGTTCTCTTGAACTCTGAAACTGAATGACTTTGTGGTTCTAGAATAATTGCTAGAATTGATTTCAGTGGGCTCCACTATAATTACGGTCTGTTCGCATATATTATCCTACATGTCTCCCTAGTCCATAGGATATATATTCATCATAATCTCATACTAAATCTGGGTAACCATCTAGTAAACAGGGTCTTCCTGGTTTTCAGAGTCAACTGTGACAACATTCTCACTGAAGTTGTGAGAGTCCATAACAAGAGAATACTCTGCTTTTCTCTCCCTCCCTCCCATCCTCATCTGTCCTTTGTTAACAAGAGTACCTATCCATCAATGAATATCTTTTAAGAAATCCTTCCCCCTAGCCTTTGAGACAATTGCCATATGGCTTATGTTGAGGAAACTCATTTTAAATATGTGTGCTTCTATCAATATTCAGATTGCTGCCAAAGAGATTAAAGGAGTCAGTTGGTTACTTACTGCTTTTTCATGTTGTTGCTTCCCATTGTGAGACTTAGTCTCGCTTCATGAAACTAGATCATTCCTTCTGTGTCATCTATGTCTCCCTTCATAGCTTTTGATGAGGTCAAACATATGCTGACTGTTCATTTGAAAAACAACCTAGTTCTTATGGCCAACCAAAAGCAGACATTTAAAATTTAAGTTTACCCCACTTATGGATGAAGACATCAGTTTATGGCTAGTTGGTTCTTTGTCTAGATCTAAACCATGCCATACCACACAGCCTGAACCTTTCAGAGAGGTCTTGTCTATTATTAGTTTTATCTGAGAGTTCATGTCCCACTGTCACTGTGTTCCTTTGGGCTGCAATAAGCTTCTTCTGAGGTTTTTCAGTTGCTAAGGGCAGACAATACATGGAATTGGCTCCAGGGTTGGTTATAAAATAATTAGGTTTTATGCAAGGGGAAAACCAGGCATAAGAAAGCCTTTCTCCTGGGTATGGCCTGGAGTTTTGGCATTTTGTTTTCCTTTCTTTTCTTTACTTATGACTACTCGATGGCACTGAGCATGGATTATCACTTTGGCCATTTAAAAATACAAAAGCTTCTGGATGATACCTAAATAGAGAAGCATTGAAAGAAACCCCGAATGAATTCCTAGATTGCAATGCAGGATTTACCGCAAAGTGGGCACTTTTCAGATATCCCAACAGGTCTATCTGTTCTATTGCTGATATATTATAAAAATAAAAAAAGCCTGAGCCAGAAGACTGATTATTAATTTCCTTGCTGTGTGTCACAGAGCACTATGGAGGCGCACAATCAGAATCAGCCCCTTGACTTTGGGTTTTAAAGTGCTAAAGTAGAGTCACATTCCATATTGTTTACCCTGCATAACAGTCACTAGGATTAACTCACTGCAAATGCTTAACTTTTTCTCATTTTTCTTAAAGAAATGGTCCTATGTTATGCCAATTTCTGTCTTCCCTAAAAATATTAAAAGAAAGGGGAATGACTGCAGAATGCTATTTTCCTTTATTACTTCCCTCTTGAAAGGCATCAGTATATGTTTTGACTCTTTTTTAAAAAGTTCTCAAGAGGTGAATGACTGTTGTTGTACTGTCTTCCTTCCACCCATAACAACCTGTCAGAAAGGTCTAGAATGGCCAGTCAGTCAAAATACACAATACAGAAAACATTTTAAAGGTTCCAAGTGGTGCTGTCTAAATCTGTCTTTCACAAACCAGGCTGAACTTTCTGATTCTTGATGACTTCTTTTGATCCAAAAAAAAAAAGGCCAAAATTAGAAGAAGGAAGCACAACATGAAATTTTCCTCATGAAAATAAAATAATGAGAAGGGTGAACAAACTAGTTTTGTGGACATAGCTTACATATATATATATATAGTCTTGGGAATGGTGCATCGGTATGCCATATCTTTCTTGGCACAATAGATATATATATATATATATATATATATATATATATATATATATATATATATATATATAGTCTTGGGAATGGTGCATCGGTATGCCATATCTTTCTTGGCACAGTTAGATTCAGGAAAGCACTTTCTTTCCAAATATGGCAAAGAAGCATCTTCTGTTCAATTTTAAGTGGGAGTAAAACACTTTCTAAGAAGGAAAAGTTTAATATCTGACGAATACTGGACATCTGTTTTGTTGCACTGGACAAGTTGTGAGTGTTGGCTGTTAGAAAATTCTGTCAACTTTCCTTTTACTTCAACCCCAAAATTGCTCTCTTTGGATTACTTTCTATTTTCTCTGACTATCCCTCACACCTGGAATGCTCTCCCTCCTCATCTCCACTCCTTGGCTTCCTTCAAGACCCTACAAAAACCCCCCCTTTTATAAGAAGCCTTTCCTGGTCCATCTTAATGGACCTTAAATATCCTCTATCTATTCATTATCTTCAATTAATTACATGTACATCTTATTTGTGGGAGCAACTAGGTATGTAAGTAAATGCATATTGAAATGATTTTTGCTAGATGGTAGCCTAGTTTTCCCTCCTGATACCAATGAATTCTTCCAGAGCAATTGGAGGCACAGTGGACAGAGTGCCAGGCCTGGAGTCAGGAAGGCTCTTCTTCCTGAGTTCAAATTCAGCCTAAGTTACTTAATAGCAAGTCACTGTGCAAGTCAGTTAATTCTCAGTTTCTTCATCCATAAAATGAGCTGGAGAAGCAAATGGAAAATCATTCCAGTACCTTTGCCAAAAAAAAAAAAATTCCAAATGGGGTCATGTAGAAAAGAATGCTACTGACACAACACAAATAACAAATATCTTTTCTGTACATAGTTGTTTGTATACTCTCTTCTCCTTCAGACTGTGAGCTCCTAAAGGACAGGAACAATCTTTATGCCTTTCTTTTTATCCCCAGTGTTTGGCACAGCACCTGGCACATAGTAAATGCAAATGGTTAATAATTGTTTATTGACTGACTGCTTTAGATTTAGATCTAAGATCTCTAAACTCAAATGTTACTCTGAATATAATTAAGAATTACTTCTTATATGTGGTTATATATATGTGTGTGTATATATGTACATATAACATACATATACAGACACACACACACATATATATGTGTGCATATATATATATGTATATATATGTATATATCAGCTGCCTAGCTTCATGTCTTTGAGCATTGAGGTTGGATTAGAGCATTTAAAAAATTATATGAGACATATAAAAAATACACTCATTTTTATAAATGTTGGATTATGAGGTATGAAAGCAAAGTCCTAAATTCTTAATACTAACAACAAAACAGCAGTAACATGTGCCCCTTGCCATTCACAAAACATATGCTAATTAGAGGTAAACATCATCTATCCATGACTAGACTTGCAAAGTCAGATCTGTTTTATAAACAGCAAAAAAGTATACTTGCCACTATTCACAGGTTATTGAGAAAAGTCACCATTGGTTTTCTGAAAACAAGTTGGAGAAGAAAATGGCAAATCACTCCAGTATCTTTGCCAAGAAAACCCCAAATTGGGCAATGAAGAGTCAGACGCAACTGAAAAATGATGAAATAGCAACAACCATTGAATCTCTTGATGAAAAAAGCTTATTGAGGCTCAGGAAAGAATTACCTTGGAAAAGAAATCTAAAATAAAGTGAAAAAAAGTGTGTGTGTGTGTATGTATATAATGTGGATGCATGTTTGTGTACACATACATACATACATATGCATGATACAGGAATATATCCCCACATGTGTATGTATGTGTGTATACACATACATATATGTTATGCCTTATATTTGAGCATGTAGAGGAGGCTGACAGGTGGGAAGGGGTGTAAACCTGTCTGATTTTTTCAGTGTACCTGATGGGGTAACTCTCTCTACCAAGGCAATTCATCTCTAACTTCTGGTTAGAAAGTTTGCCTGAAGAGAAGTTGAATAACTTGCCAATGAGTCACAGAAGACATAGGACACAAAATAGTGATTAGGTGTATGGGGTAGGATTTGAACCTATTTCTTTCTGACAAAACCTGATCTTCTGTCCATCATACCATACTATCTCTAGCTTTATATGTATTTATGGAATATAGGGATTGGGTCCATAATCTTATTAGTACAGGGGAAGAAACTCTATCAGTGGAGGTCAGTATCTCCTTTGCACTCAAAGAGTATCGCCCAGATCCTTGAGAAGTTAAGTGACTTGACCAGGGTCACACAGTTCACATATGTCAGAGGTAGGATTTGAACTCAGGCCTTCCTGGCTTCAAGGCCAGCTCTTTTGTGCACCATGACCCATTACATCTACACAAGGATCTAACTAGCTAGTTCTTAATCTATCTATTTATCTTATGTGTATGTATGTGGATATAGATATAGATGATATAGATATCAATATGGATATGTACTCTGTGCACATGATACAACAATCACAACTATTTGTAAAAATTCTCAAGAGAATATAGGTCCTGAAAAGAATTCAGAATGTATGTGGTCATAATATATAGAATATACATTATATATTTTAATACCATAAAACCTACTAATATGTTCCAAATATGTTTTCACCTTCTGAATTCTATGGGCCAGGTTGGCAGATAGTGATGATATTCCCCAATTTCAAGGAATTATCTTAACTGAGCTAGTCAAGCTAGAAGCCAAATTAGCTGATACAGAGGCAGAGACACAGAGAAAGAGAAAGAAAGCTCTGTATTTCTCTATATTTCTGATATCTTAATATTAGAGGGTATACAACCTTGTACCAAACCTAATGTCACAATTTCTAGGGCGAAGACAGGATGACTTTTGGTCTAATCGTGCTCTTCCCTTCTAATGGTGTTGCTTCCTTCACATCTGGTCGCCAAAGAGTCTCTCCGTCACCCTGCAGCCTGCTAATGAGATCCCCCATTTAATTAATACCATAAGAATTTTAATTCTGACTGAATCAATTTAACGTGATGTGATTTTGTCAGCTCTATTCCCCAAGTAAAAAGTGAGCCTGATGCTTATTACATACATCATTTCACGGGCCCTGCATTCCCTGCTGACTTAAACAAATTCTAATTAAGACTAATTAAAGCATCATTTATGAAAGCGCTTGTGATAGCTATGCAAACATTCTGGGTGGGTATGCTTTGCATAATAATTATCCTAGTTAATATTAAGGCTAGGTCCTTGGCAATTAGGTCTTTGAAACAGAGAGTTATTCTGAATTTAGCCCTTTTCAGTGTGAGCAATTAATAAAAGAAAAAAATGTGCTAAATTTATGTAGTGACTTCATTAACAAAATAAATTTAGAAGTAGTAGTATTGTTTGCATTTTTAAACTAAGCATAATTTTTAACCCAGGTGACAGTTATTAAAATAAAAGGATGTAAATTCCTTGGTCTTATAAATTTATTATAGTCAGCCAGAGGAAAAAAATTGCCCTTATAAGATGCTCCTAGAATTTTTTAAAAGCCTTATTAAGCTGGGAAGTATATTATATCTTTTTTTTAAAAAATAGACTAAATAGACAAAAACAAATAGACATGGATAAGAAAATGGAGTTCTCAAAAATAAGTTGTATTTTAAATATAAGATTTGCAATATTTTGAATATCTTAGATGAAATCAAGCAGGCTAAAGATTTACCATAGCAGATTAAATTCTTGAATGTTACAATGATTATTGATAGCCCTAAATGTACAGGGGAAAATGCTTTTTGACACCTGCTGAGTTCTGTGAAATTAAAAATTCTTCTAGCATTCATAGTTTGAGTTGCCTTTGTTTTTAAAGTCTCTATTATAATGTCACTACTCATGGAGCTGCAGAGTTGAAATGTATTAGAATATTGTAGGAACCATTTGCCTTTCAAAACTATCATTTGCTCTTGTGAGGATTTTATAGCAGGGTCACATGAAGTTGGAGATTTCAAGAGTTGAATGGGAAGAATGAATGAAGGGAAAACGTGGCTCCTTTATTAAATGGGAAAGACAGGTTGATAATAGATGTCATCCATAAGGCAGAGGCCTTTCATGTTTCTTCCACCTCTAGCTTTCCAAATAAAGTATGCAGAGAACAGGGGCAAGGAATATACAGAGGTGGAGGGCCAGGAAACAAAATAGGAGCTGGATGAAGGCATATTTAAATAAATTTGGATGCATTCAGATCTGGAGGCCCTGATGCCTTTCATTCAACCTCATGAAAAGTCATGCTAAAGTTCATAAAGACACTACTTCCATTTCTGAGAATTCAGGATGGCCTAGAGAATTAGAGAATTGCCTTATCATAATGTGAAAAGGAGCAAGAACGAACAATCATAAAATCTATTTGTAATAATTCTTCTGAGAACACAGATTCCTGGGTAACATTCAGAATGGCTTGATTGTAAACAATTACTAACAGATTAACAAACTCTTAGGACTGAAGAGACACACAGAGACAGTGAGACAGTAGCAAAACTTTCAATCCTATACTGAACACTAAGAATCTGGAAAGATAAGATTTGGTATAGATTTCACAATTCTCAAGACAGTACATAGTGACCTTGATCAGGTTAGATGTAGAGAATGTCTGTACAGGAGTCTCTGTGGGAAATATTACAAATGGTAATATGGAGGAAAATGGTGCTATGGAGAGAACATTGACTTTGGAATCAGAAGACCCACATTCCCCCTACACTCACTGCCCATATAATTTTTGTCACTCCCTATATAACCTTGGACAAGTCACTTTCCCCTCTAGCAGTTTTCTCACTGGTAATAAAAAGAGATTGGAGCAGATGACCCCTAAGATCCTTTGCCTCTCTAAGTCTATGATGCCGTGACCTTCTCTGAAATTATAGCTCCCTAGCACCAAGATTGGTCTTATGACTCATTATCAAGCCCTAGGACCAGAGTCACTTAATATTGTTACTTATAACCTGGAGGCTGGAATAGAAAGGCTGTTGTTCAGGAAGCTTGTAGATGGCATCAAATCTTAGAAAAATGATCAGGAATAAAAAAAAATCTTGGTAACTGGAGTAGTTTGCAAATCAGAACAGCCTTCATTATGGGAAAGTTTCTTCATTAAAGTTAGGTGATCTTGAAGTCTCAAAGGCTGTTAGTGGAATACAAGCTTTGGAAGGCCCAATCAAGCTGAAAAAGCATTGCATATAGACCTAAGATCATTCTATAGCCTGACAAGTCTAGTTAAGTTTGGAGAGGCTCAGTAAGGAAGTTGGCTTCCAGGTGATAAGAAGTTTTGAATCCTAGGACTATTGAAGGCTGTTAACTAAAGCATAGAGGAAATGAGATCTCCACCAGTGTAAAAGTACTAACACTAAGGAAGTCATAGAACTTTTGTAAGGTTGAAGTAACTTTAATTTCATGATAATACTACAAGAGAGTAAGAGCAAACTGTGAAAATATAAGCTTAGAAAGGACATGCCTCTACCAAAGATTCCCAGTCTCATTGTGGGCAAAAAACATTAGCCCATGCTTTCAGTTTTTAAAAATCAAGGATAACACCAAAACAAAAATAACCATTATGAAGCTAGTGTGCTAATTTCATAGCAATTTTTGTACATATCCAGAATACTGAGTGCCCACAACTAAAGTCAGCTGTGGAGAAATATGAACTTGATGGAAAATTAAAAGAGCTTTACAGAGCTATAAAAGAGCTATTCTTTGGATAAGAGATTACGTTAAGGGGAAAGGTAGTGTTGCTCACTAGGAATACATTCCTGAGAGATGTTGCAATAAACAATGGGAAAAAGGAAATGGCAAGGAATATGACTTCTCAATCAATGGGAAGAAAGAATATGAGGCTAGTGTTGGTTCTTAGGGCTAATGAAAGAGGAAGCTTTCTGATGGAGGATGACGAATTACTAAGATTCTAAATTCCTTGAAGGGAGAGATATCATGGTTTCTAGTATCTGGAATAGTCCTTTATCATAAATGGTAGTAAACAAAACTTGTTTTCTAAAAACGTATTTAGCCAGAAAATGATCATGAAAAATATCAATTAGGAGAAGAATGAAAAAAGCAGACAAAGAAAAATTCTGAAAAGTTTAAATTTATTTTCAGTTAGCATAAGGGCTGAAGATTCTAAGTAGTTAGCTACATAATAATGAATAAATCATAAAATTGAACTAAATTTCAAATAACACAAATGAAAACATGACAATACTGAATTGTTTAGTACTGATGTGTATCTGGCTCCTGCTAAACCTGATCAAAATAAATTAAGGTACAAGTAAGACACTTTATAACAAGGTCAAGGAAAGGAATCTCTTTCTGAACTTCCTGAGACATCCACTGCTCCTCAATTCATGCTCAGTTTCAGCTCAATGATCGAACTATAGATTATGCTGGTAGATGCATCTTTTTTTCCCACAAATTTATTCTTAGAGAGGACTGACTGCTTCAGTGAAATAAAAGCTCCAGAAGAAGAGAGATCATTTTTGTTTAGTGTTTATAGACCCTGTTCCTAGGACAGTTCTTTGCATATAGCAGGTACTTGTTGAATTGAATTGTGATTCAGAACAAGAAGAAATTGACTAAATCTCCAGAATAAGATCTTTCGGCTCAATTTAAAATTATAGATGTATATCAAGAGATCATTTAGTACGACCTCCTGCCTCTGAATAAGTGAGTGTTTAAACCAAATAGGCAACCTATGGCTTTGATGCCAATGAGTGTGTGTGTGTGTGTGTGTGTGTGTGTGTGTGTGTGTGCAGGCCTATGATTTCATGAGTGAGCAGAGTTCTCAAGGGAGAAAATTCTCTCTTCAAGGTAGTTTGGTAACTATTCTATAAATTATGGTGCTAGAAAGTTACCTGAAACACAGAAAGGTTGAAATTTGTCTGAGGTTAAACAGCTGCTGTATGTGAGAAACAGGACCTGAACTCATTTATCTTGACACTGAGCTCATCTCTACCCACTATGCCCTGCCTCCTCCCCAAATAACTTCAAAGATTTTATTTTTTACATCTGGGTAATAATCATACTCTTTGCTTTTAGAAGAATGAACCTGAACAAGTATTTACTAAGTGGCTATTCTTGTTCTTATTTCCTCACAGCCCTTCCCTGCCAGCATTGAATTTTTATAAATTTTAATTTTTCATCATGAACATACAATGAATATTTTTTACTTTTCATTTCCTTACTTGATAACAATACAAATAATTTCAAGTGATTATTAATATTTCTTTTCCATCTTCAAGATTTGTCTGTTCCATCCTTTGGTGGAACCATATATTCATTGGAAAATGCTTTCTTCTTGAATGTCCTTTTGGTGTACATTTTGGTATGCAGTATATCTGATTATAATAACTTGATTTTTTTCTTTATTACAATTATTTGTTTACATCATCAGAATTTTTGTCACTTGTCAATAATTGTTGTAATATATGATTTATAATTATAGTTCGTTAAAATTGTTTTAAAAAAAGACTGAACCTGTAAATTGTCACATGAATATCATAGAATACTATTGTATTATACTACATTCAGAGAATGATAAATAGAGGTACAGAACACACACACACACACACACACACACACACACACACACACATACATTCTTGAGTCTAATGGTAACCATCTCTAGGGTAGAGGTGGGAGAAGAGTTAAGAAAGGAAGGGAAAAAAAGTTACATGATAACTTTACTATATATTTAATAGGAATAACAAGTTGTATATAATAGATTTGCATTTTCATGTACTATAATCTTTTTTTCTAGTCTACTATGTTATGGAAAAGCTTACTTTATTTCTTAAGTTCAGAATAAAATAATTTTTTTTAAAAAGAAGTAATGAAAGGGACAGATTCAGGAAAACCTGGGAAGACTTTTATTAATTTATACGGCCCATAGTGAGAACTAGAAGACCTGTTTAAACGACTACAGTATCTTAAAGGAAACACCCTAAAAGACTAGGAATTATAAATGCTTATTGTCTTGATTACCCTGCAAAATCTCATCAAATTTGGGACTCTACCTCATCATTACCCTCTGTCTCTCTGATTGTAGCGTGTGGGCATAAACTCTATTATTTAAGGAGAGAGCTCAGCTCAGACATTTCATTTCTCACTGAGCTACATTACCTTGGGACTTCTATGACTTCTCCATTCTGTGCCTGCTTCTGGTACCATCTTCCTCTACCATATCCCCTGCTTTTCAGCTTCATTTTGTGTTTTGTCTTTCCATATTAGATTGACTAGAGAGCAGGGACTGTCTTTTTTGTATTTGTGTCCCCAGAACTTAGCACAATGTCTGTCACATAGTAGGTATTTAATAAATATTTATTAATTATTGTCAATTGATTGGTTTCAATTATGACTCCAGAAGCGTGCTTCCCATCTGTTGGCAATGGAGTGATAGACCAGAAGTGCAGAACATTTTCAGACAATCAACATGTGAATCTGTTTTGCTTTACTGTAAGGTGAGGACTGTGCAGAGAAAGGTGGGATGGGAAAGAAGGAAGGATGATAGTGAGGCAGAATAAAGGAAAGAAAATAATACTGATGAAACATTCTAAAATACACAGAAGGGAGAAGAAGGAACTTTATAAGGAGACACAGACAAATATTGTAGAATTGATTGTTGAATATTCTAATATTTAGAAAGAAACCATCTATGCATACTAGAGATTCATGGTTTCATGGAAATGTTCATGTTCAATTTTTGTGAAGTTGGAAATGTATAAAAAGAGCAAACCTACTAAAAGAGTAAAATGACACTTTTTTAAGACATTGTATCACTTTGGTAGACACCAGGGAAGAAAGGAAGTCATTCCATACTTGCTACCTTGGGAAACATCTCCAGTCCACTCCCATGTGAGCACCTGAAGGAGCAAACTAAGTACATTCTCTTTCAATAATGCTCAGTAATTAAGGTTCACTCTGAAAAGCTCTCTAGCTTGCTCTTTTTCTCTCTCTCTGTTTTGCTCTCTGTATCTCTCCCTCCACGCACACACATAGGTATATAAGATATATACTAATGTTATATATGAATGAAACGCTCTGGGAATCCAGACATCTAGCATTTCAATTTTGCAAAAAAAAAAATTTAATTTAACTTGTAAAAATACCCTGTCTTTCCATTATCCTAATAAGTGTTTGAGTAACAGTTGAACCTAGGTCTTCCTAACTCCAAGTTAGGAAGTACTTTATCCATTATGCAAATCTACCTAAAATTTAACAAACATCTCTTTTATACAAGGCGCTATGCTAGATGCTGGGGACAAAAAAGAAAGAAAATGAAAATTGTCCTTGATCCCAAAGAACTCACATTCCATGGGAGCCCAGATTGCTGCTGAGCCTTGACTCAGTAGTTAAAGAGTGAACTATCTCATCTATTTGTGCCTCGTTTTAACCTGTCCGTAAAAATAAGAATGAAATGACAAATGACTCAGAACTTTAGAAAAAGGAGAAGCAGCTCACAGTCAGTCAATAAAATATTGAAGAAACACCTCAGAAACAATGAAAGGTGGGGGGGGGGTGCTGAGGGGAGGCCAGGCAAGAGAATTTATCATGGTTTTCCTTTGAGTACACTGGGTTGTTTGGATTTAACTTTATCCGTATGGAGAAGAAAATGGACAAATGCCCCCTTTTCTCTGTTCTCCAGCAGAAGCAGCTTCTGTTCCAAGTGGAAGTGAGCTGTTAAGGACGCATTAAATTGATAATCCAAAGACAACTTCTATTTGTTCAAATGAAAGTTTAGTCTTGAAGTATAATGTAAGGCAATCAGCTCAAAGAAAAAGTAAACCTTTTTCAGTGAGGCAGCAAGAACTAGAAGGCAATGCATTTTGAAATGGAAAATATTAAAGGGAAGAAGAGAGGTGCAGAGATTCCCTTGGAGTTTCTCTGCCAATCAATACGGTGGAGACTTGATCGTTCCATGATGTATTACGAAGCTAGAAATGGTCTAATCTGTTCCTCCACTCTTTCCTAACTTTCTTTTGACCATGTCGCTGTTTTTTCAGCACCTTCAACAGAGGCTGGGCAGAGGCTAAGAGAGGATCATAGATTTGAACTTAAGGGTCATCTGGTCCATTCCCTCATTTTAAAGATGAGGAAGCTGAGACAAAGAGAAGTGAATGAATAAACAAACAAGTTAAAAAAAACAATTATTTACTATGGGTAAAGCAATGGGCTTACATTGCTTACATATTGTAACTGAGGATTATAAACAGGAGGGCAGGACAGTCTCTTGTCTCAAGGAGTTCATCTTTCAATGAGGGAGATAACAAACATATAACTTTCCATCCAAAAATCACACAGAAAAGCTTCATGGTCTTTAGGATGTAGCAGCAAAGCAGATGGTGGTACGTCTTCTTTAAGGTTATTTCCACTGATAAAATCATCTTTCTGATGATGAACCAGTTGATGGTGCCAAGGATATTTGTGGGAAGAACTTTCTTTTCTGGATTTTCAGTAGCCATGGCTGTTGAGGAAGCAGGAAGTAGTAGCACCAGCAGAAGCAATGACGTAGTCTCATCTCCACCAGAGTCAGAGGATGACTCTGGGATTGAGAAGGAGGGAGAGCCAATGGTCAGCACTGTTAATCCCAGGTGTTATGTGCTTGGGGTCCTAGATTGTCTCCATCAGGCTCTGAGGGGAGGTGCTAGTGAAGGTGGTGGCAGTGATTTGACTCATCACACGTCACTTCCTGTCTCTTACTCGTTATGCTTTAATATTTAAACTAGACTAACTAGTTTGGAAGTTAAATTACTTGCCCAAGGTCACACAGGTAGTAACTGGCAGCTCAGGGGATTTGAAATCCTCTAAATGAATTAATGAAATTAATGAATATTTATTAAGAGTCTGCTTTGATCCAGGCACTGTATTTTCCAGCTCACTTTCTAATGCATCATACTAGAAATCATAAATCAATCCATTTCACTACATGTCAGCAGCTGTGGCAAAAGACTTGTGGGGAGCAAAGCAGTAACTTGCAGCTGAATGAGGGCTTGGGATTATCTGTAGAATTTGGTTAGTCTTTCTTTACCTGAACCTCATTATCATGGATAATTGAGAACTGGCTCTATTCAGTTGCCCTGATGTTGCAAAAGGTGGTCCCTGCCCACCCCTTAAATCTCTGAGTACAACTTATAAACACTGCAGATGGAAATGATATTGTTTAATTAGTGAATATTCAACAGGATGAACCCCAAATCAAAATATAAATATGCATTGTATAAACAGAGGAATTTAGAAATATATGTTAATTGTATCTAGTTAATTTTTAACAGCTTCTTGGTATATTAGCTTTCTAGGTTGTACTCTATGCCTTTCCAGTATTACTCTATTGACAGGCAGCTGGTGCAGTAATAAAACTGCTATTCCCATATCTGCCAAGGGCTCAGAGAGAGATGAGTACAAGACAGATATCTACCCACTCACCATTTAACGTGTACCGTTTCCTACTGAACATGCAGATGGCATGGCGGTCCCAGATTTCATTTGAGTTAATCTAATCCCTCCACTGCTCCCACTAGAAAGGAGGGCATTAGCAGCCATATGTCAACCAGATTTGTCAGATTATTCATTACAATTAATTGCTGTTCTCACTTAAGGCCTTTAAGGCTGTGAATTGCTCTGAATTCTATTGCAAACACAAAATTATGAGTAAAAGACTTTAGCCCTGTCATTCAAATTTCACGCTGACCTTTATCAGCTTTTGGCTTTTCCATGGGTGCTGGGCTGAAAGCTTTGTAATTGGTGTTCCATTTCTTCCTCACTACAGGTAAGCTGTCGGGCTAGGCAGTAAGTATGACCAGAAAGACAAGGAAAAACTCTCAGTTCCCAGTAGACAGTATTTAACTGCCAACTAATAATACATTAGTAGGGTAATGAAATGAGCTAGATGTCATAATGACCCCATATACTAATTAAACCTCCAAATACTGCAGATTTTTAAGACATTTTCTGTCCTAGAAAGGCTTATTTTTGGAACCACATTTCTTTTTTAAATTGTTTCATTATTCCAACTCTTTTGTAAGTTATTATGGATGATCATTAGAAATTAACCAAATTAATACCCATACCTTAGCACACCAAGGGGGAATGCAGACTGCAGACTCCAGGAGGCTAACCTCTCCCACTGAGTTCTTTTACCATGCTTGTGGGACCGAGCAGGTTTCTGAATCTAGAGCTAAACAAAAGTTGTCATCACACTCTTTGGGTTTGCTCTGGACTTGGCACTGGGGCTCAAAGCAGGAACCCTCTTGTCCTAAGCTCTCCCTTGATTTTTCAAGGCACTGTTGAATAGACTGTTTGGTTAGGTTGAGTCCTGCTGCCTGTTAAACTCCACCCAAGCAGTGGTTAGATAAAATCTGTACCATTTGATTAGACTATCATCAGAGGGGCCTTGATTGCCAAGAAGTGTCTGTCATTGAGATTATTAAGCCACAGTGGGGCTGCTCTGATTAATACTTTGTTTGCAACTTCAGGCCAGTGATTGTGTCAGATGTTTCACAAATCTTGACATAAAGGTTTTATTAAGGATCTCCTAAACAGGATAGGTTGACAGCTTTGACTTCTAGTGCCAGGGTTTCCTTATTTATCTTTAAAGTTCTTGTTAGTAGAGTAATTTAAGGGTCATGTCTGGGTGGGATTGAAGGGGGAGGTGAGAAAATAATGCATTTATTTAGTTTGATTGTGGTATTGTGGTCACTGTCAAGTGGCAGTTTAGCCATTCAGATGTTGGGAGCACTACTGTAACACCGAGAAGCATATGTGGGCAAATATAAGGATCCTCTAAAACAGCCACAGTAAGACATTCTTTTCATTGTTTCATTAGAACATACCTCTGCCATAAAAAGAATGGTGTGCAGCAATTAATAACATACATATATAAAATGCATATATGTATACTATATACATGCATATTAAACTAAATAGAGGAGATTTTTAAATGCATCAGGGAGGATGCCAAAGGCTCCAAAGTTCCATTTTATTACCCCTCTCCCACCATCCCCCCAGTATAGCTGTCTTCTTTATTATATAAAGAATTGATCCAGTGTGTTCTGAGTTCTGCCTTGGTTACACCGCTGAGGCCAGCAGCCTCCTCTGGGATGGAAACCAGTGTCTACTTATTTATTCAATCCTTGTGAACAGCACAAAAAAATTAAGCAGGATTTCTATTACATCTTGAATGGAGTTTTTCCCTTTACATAGAAAAGTAAACACAATATGAAACACATAAATATAATTGATGTCCAGATAACGTATATATGTTCTTATCTTTTGAGTTTGTGTACAGGGAGGAAAAAGTCTCAAAATGAACGAACATGTTGAAAAAATAATTTCCCATTCCTCAATTTATACTGGAGAATATCATTCCCTAACTAGGAACCTGTTGATAGGCTTAAATCTTTTTCTGTTTATACCTCTTCCTTCGTCTGGTACCTTTTCTGCAGTTGATAAGATTCTGATATGCAAATGAACTGAAGGGAAGAGGTGATTTGCTGAGCAAACTTTGAAGCCACAAGGCTAGCCTATCAAGAAAAAGTGAGGCTGTACACAGGAGAAGCAAAGAATGGACACTACAGACCAATAAGGAAGAAATGAGTACTCACACAAACGAAAACATAAAAGGAAGATATCTAAGCTTTAAACAGTTTAAATGGGAAAAGACCAAAAGCAGAGTGATTGCCTGAGAGCACAGAAGAGGAGACAGGAAAGGGGTATGGCTCAGGTCATAACCCATGTGTCTACTCTCCTTTGCAGCTGTTGTCTAATAAATCAGCTGAGTCAACCATGACTATCGATATAATTAATTGAAACCAAATGCCTCTGGGCAAGTAACTTCCTCTCTCCGGACCTCCTTCATTTTATCTCTAAAATGAGACCTAGACGTTCTTGAGGTCCCTTGTAGGCGTAAGATTCAACGAATCGACGATTCGAATCAGTAGGTACAGAGACCCACAGAAAACAGGTATGGAACATGTCCAGAGCCAGAGGCACATCAGTCTGTGCACTGGAAACCGAAGACCTTTGGGCACAGCTGCAGCAATCTATTGTTACATCTACATAAATTCAACTGGGGATGGTGCAGAGGGAATAGAATTAATAATGAATTTTGCTTCTTTCTGCAAAACATTCAAACTCATTGTTTTTCAGGGACTATCTGTGTCTTTCTGCCCTTGCAAACATTTTTACAATTTTTCCCCTACATGTTATCAGATATTCTTATTTTAATACCAAAAGCCTACTTCCAGCTCCTTATTCCTATACCCATTAAAAATGATTTCTCCTTCCTCAAATGGTGCTGAAATTATTTGTTTTGATCTTTTTCCCATTTAAATCCTATTTTATTTTATCCTTGTTTAGGTACATGTTGTATGATGAGGATGAGAATGATGATGATGATGACAATGATGAAAAAAATGGTGATGGCCATGACAAGTAGCCTACAGAGCACTTTAAAGTTTGCAAAGGGCTTTTCGTACATACCATTCCCAAAATCTTAGTGAAGTTTTAAATTATTAATGACTAAACCTTTTGGAATACCCTGTATGTTACCTCATTTGGTCCTCAGATCACAAGCTCCTTGAAGACTGGACTACATATCTTTGTTAGCCAATGCCTCATACAATCCTTTGCAAATAGTAGGTATTGAATATACAGTATGTTTGTTGAAATGGATAGAAAACAAAGTACCAGATAAGAGGTCCTTTCTGGCTCAAGTCTCTGCAAACTCTTAAGAGTGAAATAAAGCATCATTATGACTTTATGTTAACTCTTCAATACATCTCATTTGGGAGGGACTTGTCTGTATTGGGTCTGAGTCTATAGATAAATTCTTTGAAAGTTGATCAAATCCATTCAGCCTATTTTCAATAATGCAAAATGGAACAATCAACTTGGATTTTTAACACTAGAAGGACCAGAATTAAGAACACCTCAAAGAACCAAGCTGCATTAGTCAATGCAGGCAATTGTTTAATCCATTAGACGAAGAAAATAGACAATAAAATGAAAATTTTTGAATCCAAGTTAAATTATAATATCTACTTGTAATTATCATTGGCACATGAGAAGAGAGCCTCATTTTGTCCCTCAGAGCACCACCTTGGGAGCATTTTATCTAGTCATGAGTACCACATTTTAGGAGGGATTCTGATGAGCTGTTAAGTATTCTAAAGAGATTGACCTGAATGGTAAAGGGTCTCAAGATCATGCCCAGTGAGTGTAAGTTAAAGGAGCTGGATATGTTTAGCTTAATAACAGGTTTAGAGAAGATCTGATCAATCTTTGAAGTATTTAAAGGGCTATCACATGTATAAGATGTTAGTGGAATTAGGCAAAATGAACAAAAGTTGCACATGCTGGTTTGATATAAACAGAAGCTTCCTTACAATTTTACAATTCAAAAGAACACTAAGTTGCCTCTAGAGGTTATGCTTTCAACATCACTACGGAACTACAATACGGGCAAAGGGAACATGGTCCGATGTCAGGAATGTTATAAGAGGATTCTTATTTAGATATGGGCTATCCTAGACAGCCTCAGAGATTCCCCCTAACTCGGATTCTTTAAGATTGTGAATCTGGATCAGGTAGAAAATTCAATCCAGGCAGTTTAATAGCAGATCTTTGAGAGAATACTTAAATATAAGGAAAAGGAGGAAGAAGAGGAGCTGGACAGAGAATGAACTGGCCTGGAAGTTGGAAAAGAACATGGTGTTTTAATTCCACAGAAGATTGTTTTTGAAGGTTGAAGTGATCCAGCTTCAAAGATGTCAAAGAGATTGTAAGAGCCATTTATCTTCTTCCATCATTCCATTTAGTTACCCTCCCCACCTTTAGGACTATTGTTCCTCTGAAAACACATTCCTTTTGTCACAAAGGAAAGACCAAGTTCTAAAGAAAAGCTTAAATGATTAGAATAAAGAGTAAATGGGAAGAAATAGGAAAGATGGTTTAAATGACCAAATTAGAAAAGTTGAAATTCTCAGAGCAATGGGAGCAAAAATAATCAAGGAGTTCAGATACAGTGAATCCAAAATTTAAAAACAGTTGGGAAATTGTTGTAGGACAAACTCATAAGTAGACAAACAGCAAGCTTTTATGGTTTGTCTTTCATAAATTATGTACATCATTCCTCTAACATGAAAGTGTAGAGATGGCGAAAAAGATAGTGGATCAATTTCCTGTGTTAGCCACAGGAGGGTGATGTGAATCTAAGACAGCTTGGTTGAAAGAAATGGAAGGGAATAAAGGGATCTTGGGGTAAAGAGGTAGTTTGCTTTTGTGTATGAGATTTCTGCAGGTTGGATGTTTTTTAAGAAATACCTGGTTTAAGAAAATTAAGGGAACAATGCCAAAAGCATGACTTAAGCTCTGGCGTAATAAAAACTATAAATTGTGTTTTAACACGAGGCACCAGATCCTCATGCCCAGTTAGCTTCCCATTTCATACTATTTCCCAGAAAAGAAATAATGCCATTTAAAATTTGATTTAAGGCACACATACACAAAGTAGAATTTAGGGTCTGACTTCTCCTCATAGAGAAATCTGACCTATTAAAATGAACTGGTTTTTCGTTTTCAAACAAATCTTTAAATATAAAAATACCAGCAGACTTGGTAACTATAAAAGAAATTCTAGAGATTTGCTGTTGTTGTAGGAAACTCAAAAATTAAAACTTCAAATATAATTCCGTGTGATGTACATCTGATGAAACTAAGCGTAGAAAGATAGCACAACCTCAGCTTTAGGGTGCTGCCGTCCTATTTCCTTCATTATGATTCTTCTTATAAATTCTAACAATATCAAATCTTGAGACAGACCTAATGACATCATCATGCTGCACAAAGGCTGTTAGACCTGCTCGTTTTCTCACTGAATCTTATGTATTTTTGACATTTTCCCCACCTCTTTCATGTAAGTCTTTGGTAAGTATCTATGACATGTGGTCATTTTTTAATATACTTCATCTTCAACAAATTTCTTTCTCTATTCCTCTGATAAAAAAAAAATTAAACCTGGTTACCTTTGAAGAGCTGTCTTCTTCTTTCCTAGAGTATATTAATATAAATGAAATTCATTTTGGAAAGTATGAGTTCTTACTGTGATTTCTTTGTTTCAGGATAAATGCATTGTTCTTTTAGCATCCAAAGCTGCTCAGACTCTTATATTTGTCTTTATTTGAAAATTTAAAGTTAGTTCACTTAATCAGGCCAGTTTTAAGCTGGAGAAAAAAATATCAAGGTCTGAATTCCATTCTGTACATACACACCCTATATCAAAGCAGATATATTTTATCTAGTCAAGAGCAAAAAAGTGGGAAACTAATTGGGCATGAGGGTAAGGTGCTTTGTGTGCTGGAACATTATTTAATTGCTTTATTAAAGGAAAAAAGTTTCAAAGATGGTTATGAGTTATTTATCCCTAGAGAAGATTAACTATAAGACAAATATTGTTTTGGGTGTGGGGCCACCCTGGAATAGGGAACTAGACAAGATGTCCTTTGGAAGTCTCTTCCAGACTATATACTCTCAGATTATGTTATTTTGGAGAAGGGAGGACAGAACAGATATTCATTTTGACAAAGATTCAAAATTCTAAGGCACACAGTTCAATAATTACTGTTGCCTGCTATTAGGACATAGTCATTCTATAAGCCACTGTAGGAAAATTATGGAGGAAAAGCCCCCAAAAGTTAAGTTTACCTCTCAACTTCTTCCAAGGTCCACAATTGGTTTAAAAAAAAAAGTCAGTTGCACAAGTGCAAATGAAGGAGACATAACCAGATAGCAGGCAATGTAAAAAGGCATTGGGGGTGGTGGAGAAGGGTTGAAGTTTGAAAGCAGGAGGGGGTTAGTAATCTCCAAGCCCAATATCAGAAGTATGACATATCAGGTAAAAGAATCTAACACAATCTTAGGCTACATTAAGAGTAGCAGTGTCTAGAATAAGGTAATAATCATTCTTTTGTATCCTGCCCTAGTCATGTAAAGTCTGAAGTACTGAGGTCAGTTCTAGATGATACATTTTCATTGACATTGACAAACTAAAGAATCCGGAGCAAGGTGATGGACAGATGGAAAACCTTATCATTTGAAGATTGATGCTTAACCTAGACAAGTCTTCAAATGGACATAATTGCCTCAGTATATTTGAGGAAGAGGGCAGCTAGTTGTCACAGTGGATACAGATCTGGGCTTGGAACCAGAAAGACTCTTCTTCATAAGTTCAAATCTGGTCTCGGATACTTGCTAGCTGTGTGACCCTGGGCAAGTCACTTAACCCTGTTTGCCTCAATTCCTCATTTGTAAAATGAGCAAGAAAAGCAAACCAATCCAATATCTCTGCCAAGAAAACCCCAAATAGAGTCATGGAAAGTCAGACATAACAGAAAAACTACTTAACAGCATTTGAGGGACTGTCACAGGGTGGAAGGATTAGATTTGGTGTTCTTCATTCCAGAGGGCATAATTAATAGTAATAGGTGGAAGTTGTATATTTCTGCTCAATATAAAAAAACCATTTTCTAACAATTTAAAACTGTCTAAAAGTAGCCAGGCATTGTGGCTCAGGACGATTAGTCATCTCTGGTATGGGAAGGCTAAGGATGGAGGATCAACAGAGTTCAGGAGATCTTAACTACAGTGAGCTAAGCTAATTGAGTGTCCTCATTCAGTCTGGCATTAATATGGTCAGCCCCTCAGGTGGAGGGTACTGACAAGGTTGCCTAAGGAGGGACAAACTGGCACAGATTGGGAATGGAGCAGATCAAATCTTCTATGTTAATCAGTAGAGGGATCAATCCTGTGAGTAGACTCTATACTTCCAACCACTTCCTGAGTGAGAGAGGAAGACCCTAAAAATATTTTTAATAAAAATAAACAAATATGCACACATTCATATGTAAGTACATAAATACCTATAGATAGACAGAAATGACTGGATAGATTAAATAAGATATTAATGAAAGTGGGATCTTCTACCTTAGATGTTAATGAGTTCCCCATCACTGGAGCTCTTCAAGCAAAGGACAGGGAACCACTTGGTGGAGATGCTAGTTCAAAGAAATTGGACTAGATGACAGCTCTTCTAATTCTAATATTCCATTGATCTTATAATTCTGTAACTATGTTGGCTGACCAAAAGGACCCTACGTATTCTAGAAAACTTTTCCTGGATCACCCAAAAAAAGATATATATTGCTGGAAAACAGGCAACATGGCATAGTTAAGGAGTAAGGAAATCATGGTCAAGGGCCAAATCCTACCTGTCACCTGGTTTTTGATGGTCTACAAGTTAAGAATGGATTTCTCATTTTTAAATACAATAAAACTTTGTTTGAAAATGTAAAATCCATACTTTGTTCATGAGCCATACAAAAACAGGTATCTGGGCCACATTTAGCCCTGAGAGAGCAGTCTGCTGATTCCTAGAGTGGATAGAGGGCCAGGATGGAGTTAGGAAGACCTGAAAGTATAGTCTCTGTCACATACTGACTACGTGACTCCAGGCCAGCCACTTGGACCACTTGTTGGTAGTCCAAGAACCACCAACAATACTCTTAAGACTATAAAGTACAAAACAGTTACAGTCAACATGGGTTGGGAGAATTCCCTCAACTGGAGGTGACTATATCAATAAAATCATAGATCTGGACAAAAGAAAAACTGAATTTAACCTGGAAAAATGCTCAAATAAGAGTTCTCTTTACCTGGAAATTCAATGTAAATTTTATATTTCCTTGTTTTGTTGCATTTACCTGTGCAGCTAGTTATAAACCTTCGAGGCAGGGATAATATCTAGATGTCATGTAGCATTCTTTCAGTGTTCTCTAAAGAGGGTGGAGAAGAAATATGATCAGCAGTATTTTTGAAGGGTATGCATTTGTTACATGAGTTGACAGTTCTGAAATTTCTTTACTTTAAATCCCTTTTGTCTCAGTCTACTCCATTTCACAGAATCAGAATCACAAAATTACAGAATTGTAAGGAACCTCAGTGGTCAAGGAATCCACCCCTGTCTACAACTCCCAACCCCACCCAAGAGCATCCTCAATTCAATATGCCCAGTAAATGGTCATCTGGCCTTGGTTAAAGACTCCTGATGATGGGGAGCGAGCACTGAGTCCCTCTCATTAGGTTACATCAAAATTTGCCCCTTTTCAACTTCTATTCATTTCAGCTTCTCTCTATTTCCTTTGTTCCTTTCTAGTGATCTGTCCCATACTCTCTAATTGTCCAGAAAAACATGCCATTTCAGTTGATCTACAACTGCCTAGAATTACCTCTATATTCCACACTTTGTCACATGCTCACTTTACTCTGGCAGCTCTCTAAACCAGCTCCTTTCCCAGATAATTGGAAAAGACATTGATGCCTTCCTTCTCTTGGTTCCTGCTCTTCTGTACATGAGCTGTCCTAACTTCCCTTCAAGAATAAAATGCAAGATTTGCTTATGTAAAAAGTTAATTATTTCTTCATTTTATTCATATGCTTATTCCATTCTCCATCAGTAGTCTCTATCAGTTGTAATACCAATACATTTGTCCAGATTGGTGTGGTCGATCTTAGCTCATTCATTCATTCATTCAATAAAATATTTTGGGGCTCTCACTATTTGCATCAGATACAATCCCTGGGGGCTAAAGGTTCTATCCATAGACTGCTTTTGGTTTGGTGCCTAGCATGTTACATGGTCAGTAGAGAAAGCTCTGGATTTGGAAACCAAAGACATGGGTTAGAACAGAGGTGGGGAATCTGTGGCCTTGATCTAGGTCCTCAAGTGCAGCCCTTTGACTGAATCCAAACTTCATAGAACAAATTCTCTTGATAAAAGAATTTATTCTGTAAAACTTGGACTCAGTCAAAAGCGGTATCCAATGACCCAGAAGGTCCAGTACACTGTCCACTATACCACCTAGCTGCCCTTCCTACTTTATAGCGTACTCAACTGTACTGCCACTAGCTGGGATATCACACTCATAAACAGAGATCATTTTGGCAAGGCACCTAAGATTTTCCAAAGTGCTTCCATCTCAACACTCAACAACCCTTTAAGTTAGGTAGTGTTTGGAAAAATTGTACTTTGCTCCACGCTTGGGATTTAATCAGTAGAGGGAATTGACAGTGAGGGAAGTCTCCCTACAACTGCAAATTCAGCTACTTAGCAATTTATAGCCTTCCAGAGTTGCCTAGGGCCCTCTAAAGTTAGGTGACTCATGATCATATAGCTCTGCATATGATGGAGGCAGGACTCAAACCCAAGTCTTGCTAACTCTAAGTCTAATTGTTCCTTATCTACTAATCCAAACTGCCTCTTGAAGAAGAAGAAGTGAAATCTCCATTTTCCTGATGAGGAAACTAAGGTTCAGAGAGGTTAATTGACTTTCCCTTGGTGACAAAATGGCAGATTCATTTTATAGAGAAGAATACTGAGGCCA
This sequence comes from Potorous gilbertii, assembly GCA_028658325.1. NCBI lineage: Eukaryota > Metazoa > Chordata > Mammalia > Diprotodontia > Potoroidae > Potorous > Potorous gilbertii. The sequence continues at coordinate 178,314,665 of CM053771.1, read as the reverse complement.
AGTTTACAAAGGGAGTAAGTGTCAGAGCAGGGACATGAACCCAGGATCTCTGATCTCAGAGCCAGTTCTCATGGTCAGTCACCAAATCCTCTGGCCAACTCCTTGGGTCCCTCAAACCTTTCCTCCAAAGCTCTTTTCTAAGAAAATGGTATCTTTAGTGAATAGATACCATCATTTCTTCTACCAGTGATCTTCTGTGGTCACTCAATGATAAAGAAAGATGGAGCAGAGAGGGGCCTTTATCTACCTGTTTTTGACAAAGTTTGATCTGAGTAAGAAACTGAGTTTTTCTTTTATAAGAATGAAGTCAGCTGTCCCACACTGGCTGACTCTCATCTCCTTCCCCTTCCTGCATTTTGCAATGGAATGGAGCTCAGCCTGTCATGATTCCCAGTGACTGCTATTATTAAACATACAAAATCATTTTACCAGATGATAAAAGAAGCTACAGTGTATAAAAATTTAATATATCCAACGTGTTGTATAAACAGGCCAAATCCCCATACATTTTATAACTTCAGCAGTCTAAAGGTTAAAGCCTGTCAGTTGAATTTCACGAATTCCAGGAAGGAATGGAGAAGTCGCACCAACTCTTCATTGTATACCAGTGATCAAACATCCCCTCATTACACTTCAATATTGTTGCCTCTAAAGGTCACCATTGCTGAACATAATCACACAAAATCAAAACTGCAAACTTTATATATCATGGAGGTAGTAAATAGCTTGGAGGTTTATTTTCTGGTGCCTGAACAACATTCAGAACCCATTTATAAATTCCTGGGAACTGTGGCATGAACCAAACATATTTGCAGTGCCTAACAAAAGCTTCAATTAAATCAATTTCCAATTTTTAAAAAAAAAAAGACTTTCAATCATTTTTAAAACTAAAAACAACCCCCCTTCCCATGATGATGCAGTTCATTTAATTTGCCTGTTTTCAACTTATTTTCCTTCTCCTTATCTTTCCTTCCAAACAAATTTGGTATATTACTTCAGAATCATATTCAGGATGGATCATCCAAAGGCTTAACTCCTAGGAAAGTCATGTAGTTTATTTAGTAAATCACTGGTATGCTCCATCAATCTTATATGCTCCCTGGTTTTTCTATTCATTGATTTTACTGTACATTACTTAGGCAGCCTGCCACCTTGTAAGATCTACAGGCCAAAAATAAGGGACAGTTTTTCAATGCTGCCATATCCTAGAGTATTTTTATTAGGAAGCTCTTGCTGGATTTCAAGGAACTTTGCCCTTGGAAATGTTTAATATTAAGACTCAAAATGACAAGACAATCTCACTACATTAGTAATTAAACTTTTCCCATATAACATTCTTATGAGTGCATAGTGACACAGGTGGATATATAGCATCTCATTGCCATATCCAGGATTCTAGCAGCTGCCTGAAACTACCTGCCATTCAAAACCACTGCTAAGGGGTCTCCAACTTCCCCTGGGTCTCCAAGGCCTGCCCTATCAGCTCCAGCCAGAAGTAAACCCAAAAGATCAAGGTAAATGCAAAAAGACATTAAAAGGCAGAGTAAACCACGAAGGGTTAAATCAGTTACAAGTGTTCCACCCAATTCCCTAAAGGCCTCCCATGTCCCACAAAGTCTCCTGGCCACATCAGTCAATACTTATTTAATTACTCTGTTCTGTTAGCTCAGTTGGGGAGTTAAATAGTACATTGGATAAAGTGCTGTGCCTGGAGACAAGAAGATTCATCTTCCTGAGTTCAAATCCGACCTCAGACTTAATAGCTGTGTGACCCTGGGCAAGTCACTTAACCTTATTTGCCTCAATTCCCCATCTGAGCTGGAAGCAGAAAAGGCAAGTCACTACAGCTCTATTTTCGCCAAGACAGTCTAAAATGGGGTCCTGAAGAGTCTAACACAGCTGAACAATAATAATCTTCCCATCCCAGAAGGAGAAGGAGACGTCATGTACTCACGTACTAGTCTATTCAAAGTTAGCATCTACAAACATCTGCAGCAACAGCCTCTTGTCCAGCAGGGTTAGGATGTCATGAGACACATGCTCTGAAACTGTTTGCTTCTCTGTGTTGTTTTTTGGTTCTTTTCTGCATCTTCAGCCTGGTCAAAACACTGATGCCATTTTTTCCTGTCTCTACCTCTGCTAGCTTCTGTAGTGTTCTCAAAACTGCCCATGCTCAGAGTATATACCTAGCATCGTAGAGGGCTTCCTTTTGGTTCAGGGGCACCAGTGCCACACTTGTACTGTTTCAATACACTTTGCTCTTGCTATGAAATGATTTGAGTAATGCTTTTAAATTATTTTGCATTTTATTATTCACAAGTCATTTATATACTTTTGAACAATTATAATGCATATGAGTCCAAGCTATATTATTTATTCAGTCAACTGAAGATACATTTGCTTATTAATTATATACTGAGTTATGCTGCAAATTTTGTTAGGGCTAAATAAAAATAAAATGACAGTTACTGGTACACATATTGACTTGCAAAGCTCTTGCAAAAAATTTATCTCCAATTACCCCCAGCTCTACCATGGAGTTTATGGCCCACAGGTTGGGAATCATTGGCATAGAATAAATATGAGACCATGTGAAGAATTCCCTTTCTTTTTTATCCCAAGGTCTGAGATGTCATGATTATCACACCCAAAAGTTCTCATTATTTCTATTTCACCAACTAGTTTTTTGTTGCTCAGTTTCAGGTCCAGAATATCAATCACCTTAATCCATTTACTTTCTTAAGAGATTATAAAAAAAAAAACCTCCAACTACTTTTTAAATGATGGAATTATCAACAAAACTCAAGTTCAAATATTCCCATTGCCATATCTTCTTGGTATATAAATATATACCAATGACATCTATGCTGAGGACAATACAATTTTGAAGACATTTATGAGACTGGTTTTCAAAATCTTTCAAAAACTGGAAGATTCCAAAAGAACCAAAAAGATGGCAGATAGCATATTTACAAAAAATAATCAAGAAAACATCATTAACTCCTGACTCATATGTCTCCTTTGTCATATCTATAAAATATTAACAAGATCGGTTTGTGTATATATCAAGAGTATCCTTGATGAAAACATATAAAGAGAATAAATACATATTCACAGGTGATTTTCTACAGAAGACCACACTTTTATAGTCATATAACTGACTGAGAGGTGTAGAAAATATAAGATTCTGCTATGTTTATTGTTTATTGATTTCAAGTTTATTGACTCAATAGAGCAAAATACTACCTTACAGGCTCTCCTCAAACAAGGTGTCTCCTATGCATATGTTAAAATTATAGAAGATTCTATGACAGTTGTGACTACTGAGATAATTTTGTTCAATGACCCATTAAGGATTAACATCAAGAAAAGCATAAAACATATAGACATATACTCACCTAAGAGGTTCATCAATACCATGGAGGATACCCTGCTCTTGGTGCAAACAAAAGAGAGATTTCTTGTAAATGGCAAGTTTCTCCAAATTCTTTTATTTGCAGATGATATAATAAAAATGAACTGAGACTAAATTAAAAAGCTGCTTCCATTAAAGACAGAGTAAAACTCTTTTGGCTTATATTTTGCAAAATAACCAAAGACAAATATTGGGAATATTGAAAAGGACTATAGCAGCCTATTTGTTATATGACTTATGCCCACCACATAAGACCATCAAGAAGTCTGTCATCCTCAATGTTGTTGAGGCTATCTATAAACATCTAAGACATTCTCAAGGCAACATTCTCACCTCTTATGGGCTATCCAATCAATAATGTAAAACTGTGTTGCTGTGTGAAGGGTCTAATCCACAGCAAAGTGAAGAAGAACCAATCTTACAAGGAAACAAAAGATAGAAACCGCCACCCTACTTCAGACAGGAGTGTACTAGAGCCAGTTCATTCCAACTTGGGAAAGCCAATTGCTAAATTTTCTGTATAAGTGTTTACACCTCAGAAATAGGTGGGCTTGATTTTTTTTTCATGATTGTCTAGACTTAAGAAAGTGGAGAGAACATTAATGCAGTTTGAACTTTTAAGTATGTCACATGTCTTTCAGAGAGCTTGTTGTTAAATATTTACAAATGTTTACCAGAACACCCCTGCTCTGAAGCCTCCTTAAAGAGCTATCTGCCTTCACAATCTGTGAACAAACCTTTAGAGGAGAAATAAAATTATTAGCCTACCATTTAAAAAATACTTAATTCCAAAAAGATCAACTCAATCATTCATACTAGAAAAAGGGCAGATAAAAAACACATATTGCCCGGATTAGTGTCCTAATACTGGCATTGATGATGGGCCTAAAATGTAGGAGGAGGAGATAAGGATGGATGGCATTTAGGAAATTATATAGTGCAATGATTCTAAGCTGCTCAGTGCTGCAAAAACCCATCTCTTTAAAACTCATATTCTCCCGATAATGTTATGTGGCTGTGAATCCTGGAATGTCACAACTTCAGATGAAACAGATTTTGACAACCAAGGAGTAATAGAAAGGTTTGGGGTTAGTGCAAGTAGTCAGGGACATATTCTCAAAGGCAACTGGAATGTAAGATTTTTGGTACAAACTTGTGATCTCAACACTGCATGGAATTGCCCTCCATAAATACAAATCTAGAAAGAGGTTATGTAAAAGGCATCAAGAGGGGGATGAGCTAATCCTATAATGAGAATGTGCCACAATCAGGCCAGCAGCCAGATATTGTACTGACCAGCAGTATCAAACTCAAATAGAAATGGAGTCATTAAACCATATGTGAGAATCCCAGCAGCAGCAGTAGCAGCAGCCGCATAATGACTTTAAAAATTACAGGTTAACATTGTCTATGATCTATTGTGTTTATTTATTTTGTCAAATATTTCCCAATTACATTTTAATCTGGTTTGTCCATATTAGAGGATGTTTCAGGCTATAGTATGTTGTCACCTCTGATGTAGATAGATGTCAAGGAACCAGATCCTCTACAAATTTCTTCTCTACAGACTTGCCACTCCCCAATAAGTTGGGGGAAAGGGGGTCTATCATAGTCAGGGCAATGTACCCCTCAGGCATTGGAGTTAAGCCAAAGACAAAAACATGTTTAGGTTCAAACTAGATTAAATTTAAGGTGCCAATGAAGGATACAAGCCAGGAATATATGCTGCATCAAGCCACATTGTTAATTCTAAGGTCCTTTCCAGCATGTCCTAACTCTTGTGTGTTGACTCAGATGTCACTGGATCATATGTCCCGGAAGAGATAGCTAGATATCTTTGGGGCCAGAAGTCCTGGGTAGAATGACCCAGGAAGTAAGTGTGAGCTAGGGACTTTCACATAATTAGTGGCAGGAGTTAGCATAAATCCTATGCCAATAGAAAAAAGCAGTACAAAAGAATGGACCAGTAGGAATTAAGCACTGTAACATGACCCTGTGGTAAATAAACATTAAGACTTAGTTGGGGGAGGATTCAGGGAAGATGGAGAAGTAGGTCAGAAAATTGCAAACTCTCAATATTTTTCTCCACAAACAAAATAAAATAGCACCTCTGGGTAAACATAGAGTCATGAAAACAAGTAAGAATAGGGGCAGAACAAAGGTCCTCTTACAACAACCAGAGAGACCTGAAGAAATATTCCAGGATTAGATTTCCTTCCTGTGAAGAGTAAACCCTTCCAGGCTAGGATCTACTTTAACAAGTAGCAAGCCCTGGGATTGGCTGGGTTGGGACACTGTCTCAGCATGGCCACAGGACATACCCCAAGGACAATAAGGGAAGTTGGGCATCTGACCTGGGGAAGATCTAGGGAGCCTCTACCGACAAGAAACACTAGACCCAGCTGTGCTATGGAGAGTCCTTGGGGCAAGAAGGAACCAGTACATGTCCAGTGAGTGCAGAAACAGTGGGGCAAGGATGTCGCTAGTGGTAGGAACTTAGAGGCTGAAGGTCTTGGTCTGAGTTCAAGGTCAGAGAGAGGAACTGAAGAGGATAAGAGGTTAGAAGCACCATCCCCCATAACCCAGGACTAGAGGTGATTATAAAAACTAAATTATTACACACACACACACACACACACACACACACTATGCAAAGGCAAAGGAGAAAGAATTCAACCACAGAGAGCTACCATGGGAATAGAAAAGAATGAGGTTCATCTTCAGAGGAAGATTCTGAAGGAAAGAAACCCTCTTCTACCCCAAAGAGTAATGTCAAATGGTCTCCTGTCCAAAGAGAATTCACTGAAGAACTTAAAAAAGACTCTAAAATTCAAATAAGAGAGATTGATGAAAAATTAAAAAGAAAAATAAGAATAATACAAGAAAAACAAGATTATGACAAGAAAGTAAACCAATTAGAAAAAGAGATCAAGAATCTTAAGGAAGAAAATAACTCCTTGGAAATCAGAATTGGGCAAGGGGAAACCAGTGAAGTTATAAGAAATAAAGAAATCATATATATATATATATATATATATATATATATATATATATATATATATGCACATATGTAGAATGAAAAAATATAGGAGAATATGAAGTATCTCATAAGAAAAGCAATGCATCTAGAGAACAGATCAAGGAAAGAAAACATAAGAATAATTGGACTACCTGAAAATTCTGATCAAAAAAAAAGAATCTTGATACAATAATACAGTAAATAATTAAAGAAAACTATCCTGAAGCATTAGAACAAGAGGAGAAAGTGAAAACAGAAAAAAATTCACAAAATCCTACCTGAAAGAGATCCTACAAGAAGAACTCACAGGGATATTATAGTTAAATTCCAAAGTCTCCAGATCAAGGACTAAATATTACAAGCAATAAGAAAAAAACAATTGACATATGATGGTACTACAATTATTGGTGACACTATTAGCACTGGTGACACTCAAAGATCACAGGTCTTGAAACACTATATATAGAAGAGCAAAAGAACTGGGCCTCAAACCAAAAATATCACACCCGCCAAAGCTAAGCATAATTTTGAATGGGAAAAAATGGGCATTTGATCAACTGTCAGACTTTCAGGACTCTGTTTAAAAATAAAACAAACCCTGAACTCAATAGAAGATTTGCTCTACAAGAGTCAAGAGAAACATAAGGTACATAACAATGGCCAATTACAAGAGACTAAATAAGGATAGAATGTTGACCTTTTATGTATGAAAAATGTAAAACCTATGTCTAAGATTATTAGTAGTAATTAGGTAGATTATAAGAAAGATTGGGGTAGGCATGAATGTAATATGACTTTAAAAATAAAACCATTCAAGACCAGCAAGAGTAATTATCTCACACAAATGATGCCCAAGAGGAAGAACCAAGACAGAGGAATTAGATGGGGGAAAGGGCCTGTTAGTTCTGGAAGCCTACTTTCACTGAGAATGTGTTGAAAAGAGGAAAATACATATACCTTTAGAAGAGTATAAAAGTCTTCTAAGTTTAAAAAGAAATAAAACTCTAAGGTGATAGGGAGCAGGGAGAGGATAAAGGAGGAATCATTAGAAGGGAGGGTGAGAGAATAGGTTAAAAGGGAGGTATAGAAGGGTGTTTAGATTTAAGGGAATGAGAGGAAAGAGAAGAGCTTTAGAGGGAAGGGGGACAAAAGTTTAGATTAAGAGTAATTCATTCAAGGATAAGGGAGGAAGTGATGGAGTGGTGTTAGCTTAAGTAATAGGAGGGCAAGGTAGCAGGGAGAAGTAAAGTAGAGGAGTTAGGAGAGAGAGGTAAAAGGGGATAGGCAAACATATCCACAAGATTAGGAGTACAATCTATTGGGGAAAGTATGTGATTATATATGTATTGTGTACATATATATGTATAGGTGTATGTATATATCAATACCCATACATAAAAATATCCATGCTCAATTATAGCTTTGGGGTAGTGGGTAGTGGGGAGAAAAGGGGAAAAAGGAACAAAGTAAAAAGCACACAGCAGAAAACTAAAAGAAAACCTACAAGGAAGCAAAGAAAAGACACAGTTTTCAACATAATGCAGTGTATTTAATATGTAGGCTTTCTTGAAATGATAAGTTATTGCTATATATTCTGAATTCTTTCCTATGTTCTGCTGTGCACGACATGTTGTTTTCCTTTTCTTATTTTATATTTAACTAATAATTTAAGCTTATGTTTCTTTTTTATTATGTATTTAAGTTTTAGTATTTGTCTAAAATTTTAAAAAAAATGGTTATAATAGCAAGGAATCAGGCACTTTCACACCAGGACCTTGTAAACACAGAAGGCAGGAATATAAGGAATATAATTCAGAACACTGTGAAACCAAATTTCATCAGTTCCTTGTACTAGATAAGTCTTTTGGGCCCTTACAGGTAGATTAAAAACCGTTTGCTTTCTTCATCTTTATCCCTGGACCCTGCCTCTCAAAGGCATCTCTGCTGCATTCATAAACAGTGGGCACCTAAGAAGGCCCAGAGCCTCTGAGACAGATGTGCAAACAAAAATGTTTTATTCTCTCTAACCCTCTTCCCACCAATTCAAAGCAGCAGCTTTCAGTTTTATGCATTTAGTCCTTAACTTTCACAGAGCTAATGTTCCTAGGAAACAGTACGAAAATCAAAAACTCAAATGCTGAGACACTGAATCTATGGGAAATGGGGGTTTAGGGTCCCACGACCATCAAAAACTGTAATACCTTGCTACAAATTGTTGAAAATACTTTTCTGCAGACAATTCTTTACAAAAAAAATTATTCTGATAACATGCTCTTTTCCTAATACAGTAACCCTAAAATGCAGGGGAGAGGAAAGCTAATATCCTGGACTGGTGGAGAACAGAAGGGGTAGTGATGTCAGAACTCTAAGGTAAGAAAAGGAAGGAGGTAACCTGCCACCTTTAATCTTTCCCTTTAGGCTTGTGGTGAACTGTTCCCCAATGAAAAGCACATGCTCCAGGTTGGAACTCCTGCAAGTATTCCACACCCTGCCAGCCAAGAGGTAGGGTTAACCCCTGGAGAGGGCAGGGTGACCACCATCTCATTTACCCACAAACCTAGCTGCTTCTCCATTTTATCAATTCCCTCCTATGCACTTAAAAGGCAACTTTAGCGCTTTCTGGAGCAAATTCACTTCTTTTTCCAGTTGTAACAAATCATCATTAATACCAAACTCATCGCCTACTATGACTGCAGACATCCCTGCTCAAAGTTCATCATTTTTCACTAAGCGGCATCACCGACTTTGCTCACTTAAACTTAGAACCCAAAGGACTTGCGCTGCCCTTTGGGTATATAATTGCCTCCAAAAACTTGGGTTTTAAAGGAAAACCCTGAAAATATGCAACAAATACACAAGGAGCTCTTTGCAACAGTAGGGTGAACAAGACCACTGAGGGACCTAGGAGAATGACAACCTCTCTTCAAACGTACCAATATGTTTCTCTTTTTTTCTCTACTGCATATAGGCGCCAATGTACATAGTTGCCAATGAAAAAGTGAAAATGAGGTTACTAATAAAATCACACAAATGCTTCAAATTGTGAAAGTTCGATGCTCAAATGTTGAGGTTGACTGTATGTGCCAGCTCATCACTGGTTATTTTAGCTGCAGCTCTATGAGGCAAATGTTTGTGATATAGTTTGTATTCCAAATATCTTCACTTCCTACTCGTTGTTTGCCTATAAAAGTTAAGAATGTTAAAGAAAAGTCAGAATCAGAACATGATAGGTACCAGGAGGATTTTGTCTGAGAAAACTCTCTTGAGGAACCAAAACTATGAAACAATGTGAAAGTAAAGAATCAAGCTTGTCCCCCCTGACAGACACCACTCTTCATGACCATGTCCATTGGTATAGTTCTAATTTAAATATGTTTGTTACTATGTGTACAAACTTGAAGCAAAGCAGAGAACAGTTAGTCATCTAAAGAGTTAGGACAAAAGCATGTCCTAGGGCTGAATTATCTGGATAATTGGTTCCATCTTCCATTTCAAGTGGCAACTATAAATTCCACCTACTGTGGGAATGGACTAACAGACCTGGAATAAAGTATGAGACAAAAGTCCTTTGTTCTTTTGATAGAAATGGTAAAAATTGCTAGATTGTTTTTCATTTCATAGCTCTAGGCACCTCTTTGGAAATGATTAGAGAATCAAAGATTTAGAACTGGAAATCACCTCATTTTGAAGACGGAGAACTGAGATTAAGATGGAGAAAAGAGCTTAAGTGACTTACCTGATATCACATAATTAGAAGAAAGCAATTAGTAAATCAGCAAGGGTTTATTAAGCACCTCTTATGTGAGATGGAACTCTACTAAATCCTGGAGTACAAAGACAAAAGATGGAACCATTTCTGCCCTCAATGAATTTACACATAGGTGCTCCACTGTGAACAATTGTCAATGTCTGTGGATTCTTCCATGCGAAGGAGCATTTTCCCCAATATTTCTTTATAAAAGTCATTTCAACTTCAGCCAACAATGAATAAGGTCTAGGGTCTACATGTCAGAGAGGGATTTCCCAAAACCAGGGAAATTCAGTTTTCACTGTTCCTTGTGTTGTCCTTAATATCTCTGCAATGTCTGTGCCATATGTGGTGGTTCTTTCTTCTGGCTTCTCCAAGCTAAGTAGTGTTCTTAATTTAGGGACTGAAATAAGTAAATTATAAATAAGAGTCAAATGATTGGTTTCTTATAAATACAGACTTCTTCATGCACTGATTCCATTTTACCCACTGCCTACTTAATGCTCAACCATTAAGTTTTCCATTGCTGCTGAACATTACTTCAGTTTCCAAATCATGGAATTATGTAGTTTTATACTTTTTCTTATTTATGTTTGTTTGGGGAATTTGGGAAATGTTTTTGATCTGTACCAAGAAGATTTTTTTTATATTACAAAATAATGGGACTACATGCTGCATGAACTACCTTATTCTTTGTTCATTTTGCTTTTTTTATTTTACCCATTGGTAGCCAATAAATATGTCAACATGCTTTTACCTGAAACCTGTCAGACCTCTGAAGCATGGCTCCCTCTCACTGGATAGAAATCTGAAAACAAATTTATCCTGAAAAGAAATGAATGATAGGTTAAAGTATTTAAATGAGTCAGAAATAGGCAGCAACAATTTTCTTAAATGACCCCTATTTAAACAGAGAACACATTCATTTCTTCCCCACCCCACCCCCTCACTATTTAGAATTTTAAAGTCCCAGACTAGAAAGAAGCTGTAGGGTAAGGTCCTGCTGATTATAAGAAAAAAATGACTGTTGCCGGAATCTCCTAGAGTTTATGATTCAATTACAGTAATGGTTGTTGCTTGGATCAATAGGAAAGAATGATACACTAATATCCATGGTTTCTCTAAAACATCATATAAAAACTTTGCCATCATTTGCTAAGTCTTAGGAAAGCGTTATGTGACGTTACATTCTGCTAGTTTCTACCAGTATTTGGGACCAATTTTAGAGATGTTTTTTTAGAGAAATCTCTAATATGAAGGCAAATAACTAGGGAGGGGTCACTTGGTGAAATTAAATATGAATTACTTGCACAGTTTGAGAAGTTCCAAATATAGAGAAAATCTAGTGATATCCTGAAAGGAATGTCTCATATGCTTGTCTTTGTTTTATTAAATTGCAGAGAGCTCTTTGGAGAGCATTTGACTTATTTCATCATAAAACACTCAGAAGGAGTTTTCATAATGGCAAAGTCTATAATGGAAAGAAGCTCACTGTTCATACCCCCCTTCAAACTACTGGCATATTTTAATTATTTGAATGTTAATCTCTTTTCTCAATCAGGAAATTACCTTAAATCATAATTCTCTTTTTATTTAATTTAATTTAGTTTTTCTTACATTTTAAGTTTTGAACTATCTTTGTGTCTTCCTTCCTTTCTCCCTCTCCACACTAAAGAAGGCTACCATTTGACACAGATATATGTATATAAATACATATGCATATGTAAACTCATAGTAGACATACTTCTATTTATTACTTATTTCTCTGGAGATGGCTAACATCCAACTTCATAAGTCCCTTTTAATTGATTGGAGTATAATATTCAGAATAACTTGGTCATTCACAGTTATACAAATAATATTGCTATTACTGTATACAAAATCCCCTTGGTTTTGCTTATTCAGCTCTTCATTATTTCCTTCAAGTCTTTCTGGGTTGTTGTTTTCTTCCTCTAAAATAAACCTGGTCATTCTTTTTGTGGTAGCCCATCAACTTGGGAATGACTAAACAAGTTGTAATGTAATGGAATACTATTGTGCTGTAAGAAATGATGAGCAGGCAGAATTCAGAAAAACCTGGAAAGACTTATATGAACTGATGCTCACTTATATGAAGTGAGTGGAAGTAAGAGAACATTGTATACAGTAACGGCAACATCGTGTGATGATCAACTATGATAGATTCAACACTTCCCAGAACTACAATAATCCAAGACAATTCCTAAAGACTCAGAAGGAAAACCTCATCCGCATTCAGAGAAAGAACTTTGGAGTCTGAATGCAAAATGAAGCATGGTATTTTCTTTTTGTTGTTATTGTTTTTTTATTTCTTCAGGGTTTTCCCCTTTTGTTCTGGTTCTTCTTTCACAATATGACGAATATGAAAATATGTTTAACATGATAGTACATGTATAATCTATATCAGATTATTTGCCATCTTGGGGAGGGAGGAGGAAAGAGAGGAAAGGAGAAAAATTTGAAACTCAAAATCTTACAAAAATTGAATGAAACTATCTTTACATGTAATTAGAAAAAATAAAATACTATTTTAAAAAGTAAAATAAAATAAACGCATTTGTCATTTCTTACAGCACTGTAGTTTTCTGTCACAATCATATGCCACAGCTTGTTTAGCCATTCTCCAGCTGATGGGCATCCCCTCCATAGTTCTTTACCACCACAAAGAGAGCTGCTATAAATATTTTAGAATATATGGATCCTTTTTCCTTTTTCCCTGATCAACTTGGGAAACAGACCTAATAGTGGTATTGCTTATTCAAAGGGTATACGCAGTTTTATAACTCTGGGCATAATTCCAGGTTGCTCTCAAAAATGGTTGGATCAGTTCACAGTTCTATCAACAGTATATTAGTATCCCAATTTTTCAACATCCCCTCCAACATTGGTCATTTTCCTCTTCTATCATTTTAGTCAATCTGATAGGTATGAGATGATATCTCAAAGTTATTTTAATTTGCATTTCTCTAATCAATAATAATTTAGAGAATTTTTTCATATGACTACATATAGCTTTGATTTCTTCATTGAAAAACTGCCTGTTTATATCCTTTGACTATTTAGCAATTGGGGAATGACTAATAGTCTTGCAAATTTAACAAGGTTTTCTATATTTTTGAGATATGAGATCTTGATTTGAGAAACTCTCTATAAGTTTTTTTTCCCAGTTTTCTGCTTTTCTTCTAACCTAGGATCCATTGGTTTTATTTGTCCAAAACTTTTTAATTAATGTACTCAAAATTATCAATTTAACATCTCATGATGCTCTGTAACTCTTTTTTATACATTCTCCTATCCTCTGATGGGTAATGTATTCCATATTCTTAAAATTTATGTATGATATCTCTCATTGTATCCAGGTCATGAATGTATTTTGACCTTAAATCATAGTTCTTATTCTCTTTGGTAATATAGAGACATACATATTATACATATACAGTTATGCATATGCATGTATAGTTGCTGATTCTCCTTTTTTCCTTTCATACAGAATAGGCAGGTTTTATCAGTACAAGAAATATGGGCTATATACAATTACATATGGAGCAAAGAAAGAGGAAAATCATTCTCTCTACATGAGTAGAACTCTGTTCATGATATCTGTGCCTGTGTGTGGCCCACACTAGCCAGTCTCTTTAAGCTTTTCTCAGAATAGACAGAAACAAATACATCCACAATTCCTCCAACCATAGAAGCTTTGAACTGATATACAGGTATAATAGGTGTGGCGTACTAGACTACCCAAGATGGCACCTGCCATCCCCATATGGAAGACTCTGTGGGACCCGTCTCCAGGAGACTTGCCTGAATAACATGAAGGCTTTTCCTGCATTACAATCTGAAGGTGAAAGAATCCATCATTCACACAATACAGTAAGAGAGGGCATGACAGCTGCCCACTCCCTCCTGTTTAGACCATGAGACCCAACAAACAGGTCTGAGGTTTTGACCTTTCTTCATCTTTTTCCTGTATAAATTAAGGAAGTGGAATCTCTGATAGGGAGCTCCAGTCACAGGAGTCTGGAAGTCCAGGAATCTAGGCCAAAGGTTGCAGCTAACTGAGCATCAAAGCCCCAGAGAATAAGTTTTGGGGTTGCTAGCCCAGTTGGACTTCAGACTAGAACTTGATATAGACAGGAACTAAGCTAAACTGTAGCCTAATTTCTCTCAAGTGCTGGGGGAAATGTTTCTATATTTGCTCTTGTTGTATCTTTGATTAAATGTCTCTTTGGAAAAGCTAATCTAAGTCGTTAAAATAATTGGGGTGCTAATCATAGTACCCCTAAAATAGGAGGAGCATAATTGGTGAGGCATAAGTAGTAGCTCTTATCTACTATCCAGGCACCACCCCAGCTATTACTTGCATGATTTTTCTTGTTTCTTCATATATCACTCATTTATCTTGTCTAACATGTTAGAAGTGAATTCTTTTCCTTTTCTCTGCCTCTCCTTTCTCCCCTTCCTTTTATGCAAAGGTATCCATCTAATTATTGATAAGTTCTATCCACTGGAAATGTGGTTTATACTGGATAGAACAGAGAATATGTGATTTTGGAGGCTGGAGGAAGACACTTATTCCTGCCATATTTAAAAGAGTTTATTTCTGAGCCCTTATTTATGGGATGTAAAACTTGAAAGATGGAGCCAACTCGTCCTGAGTTGGATGAGTCATTTATCTGCAGGTTGGTCAAAAGTCATTTATATGTATGAAAAATACAGAGAAGCATGAGGAACATAAAATGACCTGACGCAACATGAAACCAGATCAGGAGAATAATAAACACAATGTCTACTGAAACAGTGCAAATGGAAAGGATAGTGGCAGCAGCAAAACCAATGAACGGAAGGCTCTGCAATTATAGTGAGCAAGGTTGGCCCCCAAAGAAGAGATGAGAAATGAGCTTGGCTCCCTTCTTTGTGGGGGATGGAGGAGCAGTGGGAGAGACTCTGGTTATATAGGACCTTGCCTATATTGTTAAATGTGATCTATATGTTTGTTGGTTAACGCTGATGAACAGTTCACCCCCTGTTTCTGGCCTTTCTTATACAGGTTGGTTCTCTGGATCAGAAGAATATATCTGATAATAAGTGATAGAAAAACAATGAAATCAATTGTTTTTAAAGGATAGATATGGGGTTCTGGTATTCACTACTTATTCAATCTTGGGCATTAGTTCCTCTCTAAGGGCATCAGTTTCCTCTCCTGTAAAGTGAGAAGTCAGGGGCAATGACCTCTACGGTGTCTCCCAAATTTAAATCCTATGATACTATTGTTAGGTTTAATGGGCTAACTGGCTTTCTAGGTCTCATTCCTCTTTTGCATCTCTAGTGACTTATTTGTGCAGAATATTTGAAAATTATGTTTATTAGTGCTAAGAGAAAGAGCAATATTGTCCCTTCAGAAGTAGAGTGGAGGGGGTAAAAAAGAGGCACTGTACCAATGGAGAGAATGGCTGACTAAATCATATGAATGGAATGGAATGTTATTATACAGTAAGAAATAGTGTATATAAGGAATTCAAAGAAACACAGGAAGAATCCTATGAACAGATGGAGTATGAAATAAGCAAAATAAAAATAACCATACACATTATGACTGCAATAGTGTTTGTTGTAAATGAAAAGAGCACTACAAAATCACAAACTCAAGAAAATCCTGGAAAAGATCCTTAATTTAAAAGGCCTTCATTCTCAAGTTAGAGAGGTAAGAGCCTACAAGGGCATAATACTATTTACATTGTCTGATAAATTCACCATATCAAACATTTTTAATTAATTGCTGCTCTTTAGCATAACGAAAGGTTCTGTTTGGAAGAAGATGGGATCATTTACTAGAAAAGACTGTGATATAAAGATATCATTCATCAGTAAAACTTTTTTTATAAGAAAAGGAAACAAAAGCCCAAAGAGGATATGATATGGCTATGATGTGTCATCAATTAAAATCAAGGGAATTCACCAATTTGAGGGGAATTTTGTGAGCCATATTTTTCTTCAATTATAGGAGCAGCCTATTTAATCTATTGTTTCCCACATAGCCTATTGTTATTCCACATTAGCATATGGCCAATTGTTGCACTGTTAGGTTTTTTTTTTTACTTTAAAATATTAAATGATGAAGAATTTGTATATATTACTCTCATATGGCCATGCATTTTAATTATTTGACAAGTACTGAGATAAACACAGGATATTGCCTATTTTGGCTAAGAGTATACTAATTAGTTATTTTTTAAATAAGAATTAAAATTGCATCTCCTGATTTGTTTCCAAATCTGCAGTTTCCCCCTTTGCATCCTAAAAGAGTACTAGGTATATATGAAATAAACAACCAAATTGAAATTTACTTCCCAACTGCTAGAATTTTCATTTTACAACATAAAGGCTCCAAGGAGATGAGAAACTCAAGGTTAATAAGATTATTGCCATCCTTTTTTATATCTAAATCTGTGCCACCAGGCCTTTCTTCACTGAGCAGAAGATTGTAATCATTGCTAAAGTCCCAGGTTTTTGCTTCTGTGAACAAAAACGAAATCAGTGGTGTGTAGCTGAATGCATTCCAGATAGCAATAGCATATCATTAGCATATCAGTGACAGCAACAAAAAAATACTTGAAAACAAAAACATTGCATATAAATGGAGGCTGTGTAAGAGTTTTCTACAAAAGAGAAACTGTTTTCCTTGTTGTTTTCCTAATGAGTCTTCACACTACATTATGAAGTCCAGAGCCAAAGCTTTCAGAGGCTGTTAAGTTCTAGGAAATAAAGCAGGAGGTTGGGAGCTGAGAATGATGCTCCCATCCCTGACTCTTATCCTGACTGATTTATGTTGTCATCCAGTGCATGCCATGGCATCTCAGTTCCATTGACTCACCTCACCAAGGTGTGATGGCTATTCACAATTCTTTCCTCTTTTCTTGTTCTTTTCCCCCAGAGGATTGAGCAGCATGTAGTTCCAGAGTTTGGGGAACTCCTAGTCTCTAAGAGCTTCCAATAAAGACCAGCAACACCTATGACTCATAGTAAGTTTCTTGGGAGCACCAAGAAGCAAACCAAGGTCACAGAGAGCATATATCAAAGGCAGGACTTGAAGCCAGACTTTTGTAATGCCAAGACCAGCCCTTTAGTCACTGTATCACAATTCCTATTCTTAAGTAATTAAATGCTCAGCAAATAAATGCATGGCTAGTTTTGAAAGTGTGCACAAAAACACACAAAATAAATCTTTAATAGTGAACATTTAATGTTCAGAAAGCACAAAAATAGGCAAAATAAATGCAGTTAACATTATCTATTCCTTCCCTTACATAAATGATCACCCTTGAGTTATTCAGCCCAGTTCTCTTCTTAGGATCTTTCTAAAAAGCAGGACAGGAGGCTAAGTGAACAGAGCACTGAATTTAGTGAATTCAGTGTGAGTCAGTGGGACTGGTTCTGCACTAATTCCCTTTGGGACCTGAGGCAAGGAAGGTATTTTACCATGTAATGCCCTCCTCTTCAGTAAGATGAAGCTATTTAAGTGATTGAATAAAAGGTGTCATATATTTAAGGAAAATAGAATCTAGATCTGTCTTAGAGGAGCTAATCCAATTTGCTTTCTTGGAAGATGGAAAAACCAAAGCCCAAAGAGGAGACATATTCAAGGTATTTATTAGTGATGAAGGGACGTGCTTTGCTTTATTTTGTTTTTTAGTAATCATTAATATTTCTTCTAATTAATCATAAGATCTAAAAAGAAAAATTATGTGAAAGAAGTGATTAAAATCTGTTTTTGAAATAGATAAGATTCATTTGATCATGGGTATTCCTGACAACCTAAAAGTATCCTATGGAAATGTTGTTTGTATTATTCAGTGTCTAACGACAAAGTTTTTCTACAAATAACCTGGCTTGGGGAAAAACTGAGGCTAAATACATAGAGAGAGCTTAACACCTTTCACAAGAATTAGCAGGGTTTCCTTGGCATGAGCCTGGCCTGTTTTAATCGGCACCCAGAACATACTCCTCCCAAGTCAGCATCCTTTTGCACTAGTACATTTGCCTACAGTTAATTGGATTTTATTTCTGAACTTATGATGAAAGCTCCAAAAATTCTAAACTGTTCATAAAATATGTTTGAAGAACAGATTGAGGTTTCATTATTTATAACTCAGTTAAGTTACCAAACTGGCGGGATTGGAAACCTGCTGATGCAGTAGCTTTTCTCTACCACTGTTTAAGAACTGTTGCTACTCATGCTTCTAATTTATGTGCAAATCGAATTTGCCTAATGCATAGAGTGATGTCCTCCTTCTTTTGGCAGGCTCCCCTATGAAGTGGTTGATAACATTGTGTAGACTTGGATTTTTTTTCCCCTTGTACCCTATGAAAAGGTGCTTATAACACAATCAATTTAATTTATTCTCTATGTCACTTCTCACACACCATGGCCAGTACCTACAGCAGGTGGCTTCACATGCTCCAGGGTACTTAAGGAAATCGATGCGTCTCTGCCTAGCTAGACTCAGCTGAAGGTCTCCCTCTTCCCTTCCCATTCAATGCCTTTCCTAAATATCTGTCATTACAGTAGCTCAACAGCAGTCACAGAACTGACATAGGCCCTTTGGTCTTCTTTCCTTGGTTTCGCCACTCGAGGTGATATTTTCTCTGCTCCATCTCTGTATTTGCTCCCATGAGTGCATAGCTTATCCTTATAACATTTTCCCGGCTGGTTATAAATCACCTCCTTTCACGCACTCTGCAAGCCAAGCTTTGCTTTCCTGCTGAGCCTCACAGTCACAGCAACCAGTCTCCCATCGCTATGCCTTTGCACAGACTAGATCCTTCTCTTGTGCCTGGAATGAACTCTCTCCTCACCATCACCTCTTACAATTCCTACTTTTTGTCTTAGATCTGGTCCATGCCATGTCCTACACAAGGACATTTCTAATCTGCCCCACTCCCATCCCCTGAAGCGATCCTCAAATTACTTTGTTCTTTATTTTTCACATACTTATTTAGTATATATTTTATATGTATATGGTGTCTCCTATTGAATGTAAATTTCTTTTTTCTTTTTTAAATTTTTTAAATTAATTTTATTTATTTTCAGTGTTCCACAGTCATTATCATATAACTTAGATTTTTTTTCTCCACCCTCCCCTTACCTCCTCCCTCCCTCCCCAAGATGGCATACAATTTTATATAGGCTCTACACATACATTCCTATTAAATACATTTTCACTATAGTCATGTTGTATAGAAGAATTAAAATGAATGGGAGAAATCATATAACAAATCAAAATGTAATCAAAAGAAAATAATCTGCTACATTCTGTGATTGAATTCCATAGTTCTTTCTCTGGATGTGGAAGGCATTTTGCCTTAAAAGATCATCGGGAATTTTTTTAAGTCCTTGCATTGCAATGAAGTTCCAAGTCTACCAGAAAAAACTCTCTCACACTGTGGCCATTGCTGTGCACAAAGTTCTCCTGGTTCTGGTTCTGCTCCTTTCACTCAGCATCAGATCATATAAGTCTTTCCAGGCCTCTCTGAAGTCTTCCTGTTTATTATTTCTTATAGCACAATAGTATTCCATTACATTCACATATCATAATTTTTTCAGTCATTCCTCAATTGATGGGCATCCCCTTGATTTCCAGTTTTTGGCCACCACAAAGAGTGCTACTATAAATATTTTTGTATGAGTGGGACCCTTTCCCATTTTTATGATCTCTTGGAGATACAGTTCTAGAAGTGGTATTGCTGGATCAAAGGGTATGTGTATTTTTGTAGCCCTTTGGGCATAGTTCCAAATTGTTCTCCAGAATGGTTGGATCAGCTCACAGCTCTGCCAACAATGAATTAGTGTTCCAACTCTCCCACATCTTCTCCAACATTTATCATCTTCCTGTTCTGTCATGTTAGCCAATCTGATAGGAGTGATGTGGTGCCTCAGAGTTGTTTTGATTTGCATCTCTCTAATCAATAGTGATTTAGAGCATTTTTTCATATGACTATAGATATTCTTAATTTCTTCCTCTGAAAACTGCCCGTTCATATCCTTTGACCATTGATCAGTTGAGGAAAGGCTTGTTGAATGTAAATTTCTTGAGGACAGAAAAGGCTTTTTTATATCTTTGCATAACCTGATGCCTACCATAGTGTTTGGCACATAGCTGGTATTTGATAAATGTTTGTCTACTGATTGATATTACACATTCACAAAAAGCTCACAGGATTTAATGCAGAAAATGTGTCAGCCCCCTGATACTTCCACCTCTCTGCCATATCTTACCTTCCTCTATACCATACTCTCACCCTACTGCCTCTGTCTGTCCAACATTGGCTGATTAGGTTTACCAGACCATGGAACTAAGGTTGGGCTTTCTTTTGTGGGGAGGAGGGGAGGAGAGGATGTCCTTAATTCAATTCAACAGATATTTATTAAACAACTGCTATGTGCCAGACACTGTGCTAAGCAATGAGAATACTGATGACAGAGAGAGAGAGAGTCTGTGTCCTTCAGAACATTATAATCAACAGGGAAGAGAATGGGAGTTGGAGAAGGGGGTGGCATCAATGGGTATTCCATGTGAGTCATATTCCCTAGAGTTGAAGCTGAACAGAAAAGCTGATAGAAAATGGAGTTACTAGGAAAGTTATGATCCCCCTATGAAGGAAGGTTTTGAAAGGTTCTCAGTGTTTCACCTTTCAATCCTCCAGTCAGAGGGAGAGAGGCAACTGAGAGAGAGTTGAGAAAGTGTAGAGTATCCAAACCTGACTCATTCTTTGTGAAGCTGAGATTTCAAGGGAGCTGCTTATCCAGTGAGGAAGGCAGGGTTTGGGAGCAGGAGGGGAGGAGTGGGCCTGTTGTTGATACCAATATGACTGCACCCACTTTTGGTAGGTTGCTGTCTGCATTCTTTCCTTCCTCATAATAAATTTGCCCTGGAAGCCAGGTTATCAGTTTTTATGAAACAAGAGCAGCATTTGAAGAGTTGGGGTGTTTGTGCATGGGGGAGGGGGTGTGTGGGTATGGGTGTGAGTGATACAACAGAGAAGAAAGTAGCCTATTAAAGAGGAAAGCACACTGAACTTCTAGCCAGGATATCTGAGTTCAAGTCCAGGATTCAACACTTATTATTTCTGAAACTTGAGCAAGTCACAATCTAAACTTCATACACATTCACTGACTACTTATTGTGCTTCAGGCACAAAATAAATATGATTTGGAAATCTATAGGGGAGGGGGGTCTTAGTACCCAGAGAAAAAGCTTCCTATAGAAGGCAGCACCTGAACTTAAGAGCAACAACTTTCAAGGCATGGAAGACTAGCCTGGGTAAAAATACAGGGACTGAAGATAGAATATTGTATGTGACAAACAGCAAAAAAGGTCATTTGGGCCAGAGCATAGAGTGTGTGAGGGAGTAATGCGTTGTAAGTGTAGAAAAATAGACTGGACTCAGACTGTGGATGGCTTCAGATGTCAAGTGAATAGACTGTATTTTATCTTAGGGGTAATAGGGAGCCACTGTAGCCTCATGAAGAAAGGAAGCAATACATTCAGTCTATTTTGGGACCAGCAATTTGAAAACTGTAGATGAATTTAAGAAAGGAAAGACAAGCTAGCAGAAGACCCATAAGGAGGTAACAGGTGATGAGGCAACAGGTCCAAGCCATAGATGATAAGGACCTGAATTAGAAGGGTGGGTGTGAGTGGAAAAAAAATGAAACAGATAAAAAATAAATTGTAAAAGTAGAAACAATAGTACTTCATACCTAATAGAACACTGAAGGTGAAGGAATAAGGGGGGGTCAAGCATAACTCCAAATGTGGTTAAGTTAGGAAATTCAGTAACTGAATCCGTGCAAAGAACTGGGGATATGAAGAAAGACAAGGATTTTGTCCTCTGGTTTTTACAGGAAGAGGAGGGGAATAAAGCACATCGATCCACATGGATAAATAATTTGAGGAAGAGATCACTAACAACCACTAGCTAAAATATAATCTGTTGATCTGACATTTGATGCCACTCACAAAGGGAGTGCAATCGATTTCTCCAGACTTATAACGCATTAATCCTTCCAGCTGGATTGGCCTTTTTGCTGTTTCTCACATAGTTTTCTCATCTGCAAAATGGGGATAATGCACTATTAGCCTCCCAGACTGTTGTAAAGAAAACACTTCGTAAATCCTAAGAGCTTGATAGAGATGCCAACTGCTATTCTGTTAGAGCAGCAAGCTCCTAGGTTGATCCAAACTTTGGATTCCCTTAATCTTAGAATATCTTCTCATTAGCTATGCCAGCATGCTGTTCCTTCCCATTGATAGTTCATCTACTATTTCGTTCATGTACAATTTAATTTCTCTGAGCCTTGCTTTTCTCATTTGCTAAATGAATGTAACCGCAATTGTGCTATCTCTTTCATAGGGTTGTTGTGTGGAAAATGCTCTGTAAACCTTACAGAACTAATATGGAAGTGAGTAATTATCATTGGTACATAAGAAAAGACAAGTAAAATCACAGGATATCAGAGCTGGATGAGAACTTAGAGATAATCAGATCTAACCTCCTAATTTAATAGATAAGGACACTGAGCGTTTAAGGATGTTCCCTACGTCACACAGTTATTTAGTGGCAAATTCAGTGCTAAAATCCTAAATTTCCTATTAGCAGTTGTTGTCGTTCATGCTGGCTGTTATTGTTTTCTGACACCAAAACTGCCTCTGGAACATAGCAAAAGTCATTTCATCAAAGGTAGTCCTCACTGGATAACTTTAAGAGTAGGTATAAAATTATAGAACTGATTGGGTGCCAGCGAGTGAATAGCGCTGACCTTATCATTCTTTGATTAGATGGAATTGGTTGTAAATGATGGGTATATTCAGATATAAGACCCCTTTGTCAAGGAAGATTAAAGAGAAGAAGTTTGACCAAAAGAAAAAAAAAATAGAGGGTGGGAATGGGAGTTTACTTCTGCCTCTTAGTTTAGCATCAAAAAGGACCTACCTACATGTGGCCTCCTATGGTAATTCTTTCAGGATCCTCCTAGTCTCCTAATTGTTTTACTTTTCTCTTCTTTTCTCTTCTCTTCTCTCTCTCTCTCTCTCTCTCTCTCTCTCTCTCTCTCTCTCAAATTATTCATAAATAATTATATGTGTGAGTGTTTTGTCCTCTTTCTCCCTTCCCACATACACTACTAAGATCTTTGAAGGTACAGACTCCATTTTGGTTTGCCTTTCTTTGTATCTCTAATACCTTGCACGGTTGCCAGCTCATAGCAGGCACTAATCTGTGGGGTTAGATTTGTCAGGAAAAGAAAGTTAGAAAGGAATCAAAGTTGTTTAGGATGATGATGTCCCAGTGAGGACTTCTCTCACTCCAAGAGCTATGATCCTAATGATCCTAAGTTCTCAGACATTCTGTAACACATAGTTTAGGAGACAATTGTGAGATGTGACCATAGTAAAAACACATTAAAGAGCATGACGCTGCCAACTTGCAGCTGTGACAGGGTCAGGTAGCTTCACAATTCAGTGGCCCTTCAAGAAAAGCTGTCCTCAAACATCTACTTGTGATGGCCAGATGGGAAGGAGACAGTTCCCTGTATAAGGACTTTCCCTGTTCTCAGAATAACATTATCAGCTGGGCTGTCACTAGTAACAAAGCCCAAAGGAGAGTTGGGAGCTTTGTTTCTTCTTCCCCAACCCTTCCAACATTGTTTGATGGACCTATTCAGTCGTGAAATAAATCTGTTGTGTTGTGTGTCTGCACCATGCTGATATGAAAGGCAGTTGATAGCACTGCTTGCATATGTGTGTGCCTGTGTGTGTCTGTGTGTGTGTGTGTACATATCATATGGGGTGAGAGGTTTATATGTCTGTATTTTGACTGGGGGAAGCAAATGAAGTTGAACACACTGAAGTGCTTTTAGGTTATAGACGCAATGTTGCCTCATGTTTGTTGATATTTTTTTCTTACAGAAATAGGCAGTGGATACTTTTCCAGAAGTTCAAAAAGAACGAAGAATTCTGTTCCTTCTCATGTTCCTAGCCTCCAAACCACACACACACACACACACACACACACACACACACACACACACACACACGCTTTTCCCTACCCCCAACAGAGGAAAAAGCTAGAAGCTCAGTGTTGATTCTCAGATTGGTCGGTAAGCAAAAGCAGCATTATCTACCCTTCTGTGGTACAGAGCGGTAGAGTGGGAAGGACGTCGCATTTGGTCGGTCCAGAGGAACTTGGTGAAATTGCATCTCTGCCTTATGTTTGCTGTTTTATTTTGACAAGTCTTCCGATTCAACTGTGAATTGAAGTTAATAGTGCTCCCTAAAGTCTTTCTCCAGTGGCTCATCCTAGCAGAGAAGTTTCACTGGTTCTTGACAATTGCACCAATAGACTACAAGTTCTGATAGGGCTTACCAATAATCCCAATATAGGCCCAATGAAACCAGAACTTTAGACTGGGAATGCTAGAACAAAATGGCTAACAAGTGGTTCACAGTCAAGATTGATGAGGAAATGTTAAGAACACCTTGCTGCCCTCTGTGAGTTTGTCGCCAGTCAGGAAAAAGCTCTATCCCAGGGGTCTGGTCCTGGGAGACTCAGCAACTGCTGAGTAATTGTAAGTGAGCTTTGAAAAATCCTGGAGATCAAGAAATATGCCACAGAATACGATAAGGGCAAATGTCCTAACCTTCAATAAAAGAATATGGTACTACCACTAATGCATATTTTCTCAGCTTGCACATAATGACATCACTTTCTAATCATGCTCTTTCTTCAGACTCATGCTACCTACATCCACTCTCTCCATTACTACTGTACTCCTGTTCTCCCCACGCAATCAACAGCATTCAACACCATGTGTCACAAACACTGCAGGGGCTGCCTTCCTAACCATGTTCTTCCCCACTGATTTCTAGCATAAGAATAATACCCTGATGATTCCTTTATAGATCCCTGTCCCCTGGTGAGGGGGAAGAGGGAAGATGGTAATTAATAACTATGGACAGCTGCAAGTACTCTTTGGGGCAGGTGCACATTCACTTGCCTCCATAATCTATCACTTTTCAATTTTGGGTACCACATTTTAAGAAGGACATTGGTAACCTTGAACTTATCTAGAAGATGGGTTGTGAGGTATGAAGATCAACTGAAGAAAAAAGGATGTTTTAGGAGTGGACAGTGATACTTGTCTTCAAATATTTGAAGGGTTATCATGGCAAGGAGAAAGTCGTCTTGTTCCATTTTTACTCCAGTAGGTGGAAATTGGAGCAGCAGGTGTAAAATCAAGAAATAGATTTAGGCGTAATGTAAGGAGGGTGGGCAGAAACTTCCCAACAATTAGAACTATACAAAATGAATGGCCTACTCAAGAAGTAGTGGGCTTACTCTTCAATGGACACCTTTGGGGTCAAACGTCCACTTGTCTGAAATGTTGCAAAGGAATCCTGTTTAGATAGAAGATTCTAGCTGTTGCCTAATCACCAGCTTAGATACGTGCAAAAAGACTCACTAAATCAGCTATATTTTACATTATTAGTTTGTTATCTTTATCTTTAGTTTATATGACAACCACTGTTTTTGTCACTCTTACTCATCCAGAAAAGTGATTTTCAAAGCCTTTCATAATCTAGCCACTTCCTACCTTTCCAGATTTCTTACATTTTACCCAATACCGTGTGGAGTTCACACATTGAACTCTTTGGCTCAGTGACACTGACTTCTTTGCAAGACACTCCATCTCTCTCAGTTCTGGCCATTCCCCCAAGCCTGGAATGTTCTCTCTTCTCAGCTTCTCCTACTGGCTTCCCTGACTCCCTCTGAGTCCCAACTAAATTCCCATCTTCCAAAGCATTTCTGGGGTTGCCAAAAAGTTGGCAACAGTAAAATCAGTAAAGTGTTTCTGAACAGACAATGACCAAAATTTGACTAAAAATCAAACACGTAAGGAATCTGAGGTGTTTCTGGCAACATTTGCCTGTGTTGCAATGTGCAACTTCACTGTAGCCTTGCTTTTGAATACAAAGCATCTGCATTTTGCACTTTGCACTGTGCATGCTCTTGGGCCACAGACCACCAAGGAAAACTGTGGAAAAGGGAAAAGGGTCTCAGGAGTGGAAAAAGTGTAAGAAGCCTTGTCAGGAAGCCTTTCCCAAGCACTTCTTAATTCTAATGCCTTCCCTCTATTATTTCTTACTGATTCAGTATACAGATTGTTTGTACATATTTATGTTTATTTGTTGTCTGTCCCATTAGATTGTGAGTTCCTTGAGGGCAGGGACCATCTTTTGTCCCTTTTTGAATTCCCAGCATTTAGTACAGAATCTGGCACATAGTAGACACTTAAGAAATGTTTATTGGTTGATTGTTAGTTTGGCAGATGTTGCTTTGCTAAGTCTGTTTCTGCTATTATCGTTACAGGAAGAATTCAATAGGTGACTGGGAGTACCAAAAAATGGCTACATGTAAAAATGTAAAGGCAAAAATCAGACAATTAAAAAAATACAAAAACTCTAGTCTGTTTCAAAAACGAAAGCTATTTCATTCATTTGGGTAACTCTAGGAGAATAGCTCCAGTTTTGGTGACCAGAGGAAGAAATGAACCCAAGTATTCTCTGAAAACCTTAATTATTGTAGCATTTCCAATTCCATCCAACCCAACAAATATTTGTTGAATTCCTACTATGTGCAAGGCCTTGTGCCAGGTGCTGAGGATACATCAATAAAATGAAAATCAGTCCTGGCTCTGAAGGAGCTTGCTTATTTTTTAAAAGATTTATATCCTGGTGAGGCCAGGGGATGACTCCAATCAATTATAACACACATATAATTAATCATACTTTGAGTTGCCTAATAGTTGCCCATCACTGTACTAGTTCTATAAAATCTATTAAGATACAATCCCATGCCCTTGGACACTTTATATTCTACCACATGTACATTTAAATCACATTCTATGTCACAAATGATATAGGGCCCAACTTCTTAACTGTTACCTACTCCACTGACCACCAGCCTCAGAATAATGTCCTAATCATTCCTTTACACTAGAGAATTACCTTGTGAAGACAAAATCTAGGAGATTAAAAAAGAACACCTGGGAATGCAAAAGGAATAAAATTAATTTGATAACATGAAACAAAACAGCATAGGGAATATCATAGATGGTAAAAATGGCTGGGATTGAAGTTCCAGTTGAAGAGCAGTTCCATGGTTCCAAATAGCTTCAGTTCCATTTCTGTTGATGCATTTCGTCCTATTTTATCTGTAGTCAAATTCCAGCCAGACTGGATTCACGATGAGACTTTTCTTTATTCCAAGCCAACAGATTAAACAATGAAAGGTTTAAGCTTCCATCCTCCTTGAAAGGTGAAATACATTTCTTATGTAACCAGTCTTCTTGCATAAGTGATACTACCTGCTGCCAGCAGAGCATTCTGTGCACGCATGGTAAGTCCCTTGTTATGTTCTTTTGTCTGTTCCATTGTGCTTGCTCTTGTAAGCTCAAGACTGACGTAAAAATAGATGCTATGTGTTTTTCCGTAGGACATAAATGCTATTTTAAAGACCTATCAAAAAAAAAAGGCAGAGGATGGAACCCATCCCACAACTTCTCATTCTCAGGGAAGATGATGAAACACACTGAAATAAATGGCCTCATTCAAGCCAGAGCTCAAAAAATACCAGATTGATCCACTGGTTTCAAGCGATTTTTCAATAGCAGCTAACAGTGACATCCTGCTGAGTTCAAAAGATGGTCTTGTCTGGCTTGAAATGAGGCCTTTTAAACATTACCATCATTCAAGAGACTTCAGAAAGCCTTCTCTTCCCTCCATCTTTCTAGTTCTGCTTCTTTCCCTCCTTCTTGGAAACTAGTAATTGATCCATTCACAAAAAGGAAGAGCCGATTCAAAGTTAGATCATCCATGATTCTTTTTCATATTTCAAATCCCATTTTCCTTATATGACTAATTTTGAAAATACATCTTTCCTCTATTCCACTACCCCCTCCATGTTCAAACAGAATAAAGAGGTTAACTTTCACTTTAGTGTTTCCCTTTTTGAGATTTTGAATATATGTGGGTTATTTTTCCCAAAAAATAACAAAGACCTAGGACTATCGCTTTAACCTGCAATAACTCTCCTTTGGGGCAGGAGGCAGGCTATTTTGAAAATAAATTTAGGTGTCCTGTTAATTTGAAAGTCCTGCAAGAGCCTAGATGGGGAGCAATCACATAACCTACCCATTTCACAGAAAGTGAACCAATTCCGTCAGAACACCTCCACAATCTCTGTAATTTAAGCAATGATAGGCAGAGAAGAGTCAGAAGAAAAATTCCTGCTCCATTCCCACATGTTTCTCATTGACTCTCAGCTGGATTGGATCACTCCTTGTCAACTGGTGCCTGAGGCTAAAGTAAATACATGCTGGTTTTTTGAAGAAAGAAATCACACATCCCTTGCAACTGAGATGCATTGAGAGAGTTCTCATTGTCCCTCTGTAAGCCAAGTCAGAATCTTACAAATATGGTTTCTATATGAACAATTTAGATGAAATGCTACCAGAGGCAGAGGGGTGAGTTAAAAGATAAACTGTGTCCCTGAAGTTATGTCTGTTTATATATTTATTAAATTTAATAGTAGAAAATATCTATTAAGGTTTTTGACACTTTGTTAGCTTTAAGGAGGTACAAAAATTTATCATAGTTCCTGCCAGCAAAATGCTTATAGTCTAGTAGAGAAAGTAAGAATGTATATTGTTCACAAACAGCTATAATACCAAATACAGAATTTTAAGTGCACAAGAAAGGTCCTTAAGTCATCCTAAGTGGGAGAAATTACTTCTGACTTGGGGACAGGCGACTTCATGGAAGGACTGAGAATGGAGTGATAGCATAGAAAATGCATGTGATTATAACATAATATGATTATCACATAATTACAATGATATTCAAGTGCATAAGTGGGCAAATTCTACATGAATATGCTCATTTTAGTTCTGGTTCCTATGCATAGAAAAGAGGCAAGATAAACAATTATGAAGCTACTTTCTCTCTAAGGTGTTCTAGCAGAGCTTGATGGAGTGGAGGTGTCTTTAGGGTTAAGAAATGTAGGTACAGGAATTTCATGCTTGTTCAATATGTGCTTATTGATCTGCCTTGAAATTTTGAAGTTTCCTGTTTAGAACAGTCTAAATAAAAGCAGCAATATGTACTGGATAGAGCACCGATTTAGAATAAAAGGATCTGGATTCAAATTCAGACTGCTTTGCAACACTGATATGGCCTTGGGCAAACCACTTAACCTCTCTAGGCCTCTATATCTTCACCTGTCTAATGACAGTATTAGCCTCAATGACAGTATAGGAAGCTTAGATTTCTAACTCTATGATTCCTTGTTTTAACTCTATGATTCCTTTTTTAAATGGATAGTTCTTAACCTGGGGTCTGTGAACTTTTAAAAATATTTGTATAACTATTTCAACACAATTGGGTTCCTTTGTAATCCTGCATAGTTTATTTTGTGTGTTTTAAAACATCATTCTGAGAAGGGGTCCAGAGGCTTCATTAGATTGCCAAAGGCATCCATGACCAAACAAAGGCCTTTTGCCTCTCCATCCCAAAGGCCAACATTTTGTGAAAATGATGCCATGGGATTCAGCATTCACATCACAAATTAAATATTGCTGTATTTTGCCACAAATTAATAAACAGATTATTTCAACAAAACTGCAACTAGACCATACATAGTTGTTAGGCCCAATATCAATTGCCCCTCATTAATGTTGCTGAGAAGTGATTAGCATTTTGAAGCAGACAAGGTGTACTTAGTTAGTGGAATGTGACCTTGCTGTCACTAAATTATATCTATGATTAATGATTGTCTCTAGTTTAAAGTTTGAGTCATAACAGAAATAGAATATAAAGTAAGGAACAGGAGGGAAAGGTGAAGAATATGCAGGAAACATGAATTTGAAGGCCTAAATCACAGCTGCTCCTGGTCAAAGTTTATTTGAGATCCCCATGCAAATTTCCTCTTTGTTGGTGCTTACATCCTGAGAGTTGCTGAAGGGTTAATGGCAAACTACACCATTTTTACCAGCTCAAACAGGATGGTGTCTAGAAACTGGAGTCAGAAAAAAGGGAAGAGTATATGAAGTCCAATAGCTTGAAGTAGAAAACCCACTATGAAGGATTTATGGAAGGACATGAATAAAAATTGCATAGAATTAGAAGGCATGGATATTTTGAGATGTGTACCATTGGAGAGAGTACCCAATGGATCATGGATTTATTGAAGAACTGAGTGGGGTGGATGTGTATATATTTATATGTATGTATGTATATTTGTATGCATGTATATATGTACATGTATATATGCATGTGTGCATACATATATGTATGTATATATAATACATATAACCAATAAGTCTCAAAGAAGAATAGGAATGAAAGGTATCATCAAAGAATTATATAATACAAAGATGAGATGGGCTAGTTGTGGGGGGAGAGGGAGGGATGACAGGTGGATAGATAACTAGAATGTTTTACTGGCACCATCCTGGTGTTGGATGATGTTTTAGGGGACTATGGATAATTTTCTTACAGAAATAAATGGGCAATTTCATCAACCTCCTACATAAAACTTTTTTCTCCTAAATGGATTAGCCTTATATCTTCCATTTTTCTCACTCTAGTATCCAGATATCATTCAGCATCTCTCTGCTGCCTGCTTCTTCTCTGTCCCTCATAGGGTCATGGATTGAAAGGGCCTTCCAAGCGATTTAGTCAATGAATTTCAGAGGTGGAAAGAGCCTAGGAGGCCATCTCCTTCAGTCTATACCCAAAATAGAATCCTTTCAGTATATAGTGATACATTCTTTGCTTGAAAACCTGCAGGAGGTATGAGTCTACAACCTCCTGAGTCAGTCTGTGCTATTTATGTTTAACTCTTTTAGCATATATTTCCTTCCATCAATCCTAAGTTTGTCTCTTTGCATCTCCCACCCGTAATTCTTCATTTTACTGTGTGAGACCTAGCAAGAAAAGCCTAACCTTTATTCCACAGCCCTTTAAGAACTTGAAGATGTTGATAATGTCCCACCTATATCTTCAATTCTCCCGACAGAATGTTCTCACTTCCTTCAAGTGGTCCTCAAATGATATGAAAGCAAGGCCTGTTATCATGTTGGCTGCATTCTCCTAGAAGCTCTCCAACTTATCCATGTCCTTCCTAAAATAGAGTAGCTAGAATGGAGTATGGTATTCCAGATGTGGTCTGATCAGGGCAGAGTAAAGCAGGAGTGCCACTTCCCTAATCCTGCCCCACTTTCTGTAGCCTGACCTAGCAATGTCACAGCCATATCACACCCACATCAATGACACATTGACTCATATTGAGCTTGCAGTCCAATAAAACTCTCAAGTGTTGCTTTTAAAAAAAAAAACTATGGGCTAGCTAGCTCAAGTATAATGTGTTGCATTTGTCCTAATACATCTTGCTCAATTCAATCCGATGTTCTAGGCTGTTGAGGTCTGTTTGAATCCTAATTCTGTCATCTAGTATGCTAACTTTGAAGTTCAAATTTGTCATCTACAAATCTGATAAGCAATCAATCAGTTGTCAGGTCTTGTCATTTGGGTAGTTAGTTGGTACAGTAGATAGAGAGCCTGGATGAGTCAGGAAGATATTTCTTCAAATCCAGACTAGTTGTGTGATGATGGGCAAATAACTTTATCACTGCAGGGTCATTGAGAGGACTAAAAGAAATAATAACTGTGAAGCACTTAGCACAATGCCTGACACATAGTATGCACTATGTCATAATTTTTATCTCTACAGTACCTTGCCCATACGACCTAATTCTATGTTTTGGTCAAATTAATTTACCAGCTGCTCCCTGAAGCCAACACTCCCTTTCCTGTCTCTACATGAGACTCAAGTCTCTCTCCATTTATGAAATGGCCATGCTTTCCTCATCACCAACTCTCAAAGTGATTATCTTTCTCCAACATTCAACTACAAATCCCTGTTACCATACCAATGCTGTAACACCTTACTCATTTTAATGATCTTTCAAAGAAAAACAAACACATCTGCTATTTCTTTTCATATCCTAAGATATATTTCATATGGGCTAGATAACCAGAAACTATCAAGGGCAACTGCTGTCATTGCTCTGTTGTTATCTCCTGAGGTAATGGTGGTTGTTTTGGTGGTGGTGGTGGTGATGGTGATGCTTTCGGTGTTTGTGGTGATTGTCCTTAAGCATCAATCCCTAGATTCCATTTTCATGGTCATCCTTCTTGAAAGTTATCATCATGGTATCCATCCCGATCAGAGGTTCTATTTCTTCTTTCATCCTCTTCTCTATAATATAGCTTTAAATGAATTCCTTTTGTTCTTAACTTTCTCTCATTTTCTTAGCTCATTCCAAGCTTTAGCATTTTTGATATGATGCTTTCAGATTGTGCCATGCATATATACATACCTATACACATATGCACACACATACATCTATATATGTATACACATACATATGTGTGCACATATTTCATATATGTCTGTGTATGCATATGTATTCCTCCTCTGTCCATTGTCCTTGCTTCTATATTCAAAGTATGTACTTTAAAATCAATTGGTTGATATGTTCTTTGTATATCCATAATAATGTTTAGACAATTTTCCCTTTTTGCTCCTTATCAAAATTATGTCCAAAATACCATTCTTCAGAGCCTCCCATCTTGTTTGGGCTTATTTTCCTTGTGGAATGTTAGACTATGAGAATCTTACTCTGAATCTTTGAAATATGCTCTTTAAAAGTTTAGAGCCTTTGTCATATCATTCCAGGCTTTGCTCTTTTATATCACAAATTTTAAGATGAAGTAGTCATTTCCTGCCAAGGTTCCTGTCATTTCCACACCCCAGAAACACTTTTCTTTGCAAGTAAGAATCTGAAATTATAATTAAAGCAAGTAAAAAATTATTAGGTGCTGTGCTTTTGACAGAGATAGTTCTACCAGATGTTTGCATAATTGAAGTTCCCCATCACCATGATAACATCGCTGTGTTGGTTCCTGGATTTCCTTGTGTCCACAACACATAATAATACTCCAGACTCATATTTTAGTCATCACCTCATCCCATCAATTCACAGTGATACCTATGAATATAATTCACCTCCTTGCAAAAGGATCTCTAGTTCATCTTGTTTGTCAGTTGACCTTGTACATTTCTGTGCAGATATCTGAGATCATGGGTTTTGCCACTGACTATATTCTGGACTTTTGTCTGCTGGGTATCTCAAATACTATTCTGCTTTCGTGGCTTCTGGCTTGGTTAAAATGTTGTTGTGGTTTAGTCATTTCAGTCCTGTCTGACTCTTTATGATCCCATTTGGGTTTTCTTGGCAGAGATACTAGAGTGGTTTTCTTCTTCAGCTCATTTTACAGATGAGGAAACTGAGGCAAATAGGGTTAAGTGACTTGTCTACAGTAACACAGTAAATTTCTGAGACCAAATTTGAACTCAGAAAAATAATCTTCATCCCTCCAGGCATGGTGCATTGTCTACTGCGCCACCTAACTGCTCAGTTTTCTCCTTTACTTCCCTTTCCTGGTTAAATCCATTTGATCAGATTGGCTAGACCCAAGGCAAAGATATTTTTACCTGCTTATGTCAGATACACTAGCCCCTAGCCAGAAGCTCATAATTTCTATATTTTGAGCTATATTTTCAGAAAGCCATTCAAAAACACATGATAAAAATCATGCTTGTAGTTCTAGGGGTCTCCCATTTCTTGACTCAGATTTTATAATCTTAGACAAGTGTTTTCTCATTTTTCCTCTGGCAACATCATTTGTATCCATGAAGATCACCAGAAGTGGGTAGTAATCACCTGAGCACCAAAAAGAAAAACAGCAGAACTCTGCCTTGTTATCAGCAGGACAAACAATTGCCTTACTATCTATCCCCCTCTGAAGAGTCAGCAGTTCCCACTGCTCATTTCTTCTGGTCTTATTAGATGATCTCTCACCTGACAACCCCAGGGAGTCTGGTTATCATTCCTTGGAGGATAAGTAGCTGCTTCCTCTTCATCATGAACATCTTCCCCCTTTTCTAGAAGAGCCTTAAGTAAGTCCTTTTTTCCTTTTCAACATTCTTTTCTCTCCCAAACCAACTAGAACAGGTCACGATTTCTCTCTGCTTCACTGGGTCCATTTCCTTTTTCACATGGAAGCTCTTCTAGTTTTTAAAAAAAGAAACATTGCATTTTCCCTGAAAACCTGGAGAGTGAGAAGACATATTTCAAGGCTCTTTGCCTTTTTTCTTCCAGAATGGAGAGAACTTTGAATATAGATAGCATTCACTTGGCTGTGGTAGAAATATAACATCACATACTCAGTGTTGCTCATTGCCTAATTCTTCCTGCTCTCCATGCTTATTGGAAGTAAAATCCTTGATTTTCAATCTTCCTTGATAGTAGCTCCCCTGGAAAACTGTATGTGATGACCTTCATTTTCCTTCTTGCCTCCTTTGTATCTCTATCACCTCTGTGGATCAAGCACCAGACCTGGAGTCAGGAAGGTCTGAGTTCAAATTCAGCCTCAAACACTTACTAGATGTGTGACCCTGGGAAAGTCACTTAATCCCCACTTGCCTCAGTTCCTCATCTGTAAAATAGGGACACAATGGAGAAGGAAATGGCAAGCCACTCTAATATCTTTGCCCAGAAAATGCCACGGACAAAAATCCATTGAGTCATGTAGAGTTGGATGTGAATGAACGACTGAACGATATCTTGAAAGGCACAGCAACTTCGTTCTCTTGCTTATTTCTCATCTTCCCTGACTAACTACTCTTACCTTGTCTTCCTAGCTAAGTTCTTGAGTCCTTCTCCTTCTCTTCCTTCCAATATTTTCATTTTACAGATGAGGAATGTGGCCCCAAAAGGGTAATGCCACACACATATAAACAATAAAATTGGCATTCAAACCCCAGGTTCTCTGACTCCAGATTCGGTATTCTTTTGACTATCATACCCAATGTATGATATATACAAACTACTGATAACTCTGTAGCTATCTATGTAAAACTTAATTTCACTTTTTTTCTCTATCCTACTCCATTCTATTATTTACTTTACTACCCTTGCCCTCTACTGTTTCTTATTTAGTTGGCCATCACAGTAAATTCCTTTCAGCCCAAACTCTTGTTAAGAGTAAGAGTGAGTTCAACTAATGATAGCCAGTGGAGAGATTTAGAAAATGAGACAATCCTCAACTATCATCTATACATGCTTTCAACCCAAAAGGATAGTGATCTAGCTACTAACAAAAAATACTTCACAAACGATGATATACCAAAGTAGATCTATAGAAAACTTGACTTTCAATTAAAGTTCTAGTGTTTGGGTAGATCATATCATTTTGTAATCAACCTAACTGCCTACTTTTTGAAGTTCAATGAGAATAAATTATGTAATTCTGGCAAAGTTGAAAGTGGAACCTTCGTTGTATCAAATGATTTTCTTCACCATCATTATATTTCAACTTATAGTTGTACAAAATGTATTTGCTCACATGTTCTCACTTAATTCCCGCTACCCTATAGGTAGGCATTATTTTAATTTCCTTAAAGATGAGGTAACTGAGGCTTACAGAAGCTGATACTTTCCTCCAGTCATTCAATTTGCATACTAACAAGCAGAGTGATATCACACCTGGCAGACAAAGGTCCATATACTCAAAGCTATAGTTTTTCTAGTGGTAATGTATGACTG
The DNA here is from genome assembly GCA_028658325.1 of Potorous gilbertii. NCBI lineage: Eukaryota > Metazoa > Chordata > Mammalia > Diprotodontia > Potoroidae > Potorous > Potorous gilbertii. The sequence goes on along the minus strand of CM053771.1, from coordinate 178,278,676 downwards.
TGAGAGTTGGACTGTGAGGAAAGCCAAGTGCTGCAGAATCAACACTTTTGAATTTTGGTACTGGAAAGACTTCTGAGAGTCCCTTGGACAGCAAGGAGATAAAATAAGTTAATGCTTTCATTCAGGCCACTCACTGGAAGGTCAAATACTGAAGCTGAAGCTTAAATACTTTGTCCACATTATGAGAAAACAGGACTCACTGGAAAACACCCTGATGCTGGAAAAGATTGAAGGCAAAGGAGATAGGGACAGTGGAGGATGAAATAGATAGTATCATAGAAGCAATGGACAAGAACTTGGTCAGACTTTCAGAGATAGTGGAGGATGCAAGGACCTGATGTGCTATGGTCCATGGGGTCACAATGAGTCAGACACAACTGAACAATGAACAACAACAGAACTTGAAACCATGTCTTTTAACTCCATGTCCAGTGGTTTTTCCACAGTGGTTATTTTTTAAGACTATTTAATTGGCGCAAGTAACAATCAGATCTTAGATTTAGAGACAGAAGGGACATCAGAAACCAATGAGTCCAAGCTCCATTTTACAGAAAATAATAGGCACAGTGAGGTAAAATGAAATACTTATTGTCATACATATAGCTAGTAAGTGACTGAGGAAAGATTTGAACTTAGTTCTTCCTGACTCCTAGTCTGGTGTTCTCTCCACTCTCCAGAATTTCTTAACCTAAAGTGTGAGAATTTTATTTTTTTAAAAACTTCAGTAACAATATTTTAATATAATTGGTTTCTTAAATATGACTATGTGTTTATGAACTTAAAAACTTTATTCTGAAAAAGGATCCATAAGCTTCACCAGACTGCAAAAGGGGTCCATAATACCAAAAAGGTTAAGACCTCCCTGCATTTTAATGTGCTGCCTCTCTCTGAATATCAGTTATGAGCATAGGACAATCTGGTCATTCAGTTCCTCATTTTTCTCCTTTCAAGCAAATAGTTACTCTGGATTGGAATTCCTTCTAAGACTAAATGAACAATTAATTTGATTAAGAGTTAATTCAACTAATGATAGGCCAAGGAGAGATTTACAAAATGAGAGAACCCTCAACTATCATTTATACATACTTTAATGTAGATGTGTGAAGGAACCATCAAATCCAAAGCAATGTGAAAAATGGCTTCATTTTTAATCTTCCAGCAGTCACACCTGGAAAAAAAAGTAGTTATCTCCATAATGTCAAATGGGGGGAGCAAACTTTTAATATGGCCTAGGTGAATCATATGAATAGAGATTCATTTTTAGTTTACTAATTTCCCATGTCAAACACCAAATAGTTTTATGTAATGGTGAAATAATTGAAATTTAGCTCCTTGATGTTCTTAGAATTTTTTTAAATCAAAATTTGATTATATTCCAAGATATAAGCAATAGTGGTATATGTATAAAGGAAATGTACATTATACAACTATGTCAGAAATAGGTAGAAAGGTAGGTAGAAACCAGATCTGGAAGTTGCTGGACTGGTATATCATCTTAACAGTTATGATTTTTTTTAGGTCTCTTTTACTGCCAAATTTTGTGCTTAGTTGGAGAGATTCTCATATGATTTTTTGTATGTTTATTTATGGTATTTTTCACTAAAAATGCATCATTACCTTAGCAGCTGCCACACCACATGGAGCAGCATGCGTGCTTTTGAAAAGGGATCCAGAGCGCCTTCCCACAGAAGAACAGGGCCAATATGCCTTGGGAAGTTTGTATCAAAGATTACAAGTTTCGTATGGAAGAGAACATAAGATGCAGATATATTTGCAGCCTTTTCCAATAATAATTTGCTTTTACCATTTATTTTACCTTAAAGTTTCCATTTTAGAATTCTTTCTAAAAGAGAAGAAAAAAGTTGATTACTTACTGGAAGAGGGCTTAGAATACTTCCTCATTTTCACTCTGGGGCCATTTTGGAGGACAATTTACATTGTGTCTACATCAGATCAAAATAATGAATGCAAAGAGCAAACACATTGGGAACTAAGGCATAGATGGGCATATTTCTTTATATTGTTTCTCTGAGGGGACCCATGCCTCAGTTCTGATGGGTGGATGCAAACAAGAAAGAACGAGAAAGAGTATACAAGAAGGGGTAAAATTTCATATGTCCTGTTTGTTTTCCCTGCTCTATTGCCTGTACTACTTCCTTAGGATTTTTGCAGCTGCTATTTCCCTTACCCCCATCTTCCTTCCCATTTTGACTTCCATTTCATGTCCCACTCTAATGGGGTATGTTCCAAGTAGTACCTGAAAAGTACCTAAAATCTTTCCCTTTTTTCATGACTCAGTTTAGGTGCCAATTTCCGTCATGAAGCCTTTACTAAGTCCCTCAGTCAAAATTAATTTGTTCCTCCTTGAATAACTCACAACATTTTGTTTGTTATTCTACAATGTACTTATCATAGCCTCTTTTCTAAGAGTTATTTGCTTACCAATATTCTGTCTCCAACTGTCCAGTAAGCATAGTGAAGGAAGAAATTACATCTTGTTCCCTTTTGTAACTCCCAGTACCCAGAAATACAATCTGCATTTAACAGGCATTTTGTGTTTGTGGGACTAAACTGTGCCTGCCTTTTCCTGACTATGTCCCACAACAAAAAGAATATAGTTAGTACCCCTAGGCATGTCTGGAGTCAGAGCTGTAGCTAATAATTTTGACATCCAGGGCAAGCAGCATGCCTCTGGCATGCTACATAAAACATACATTCAAAGCAACTCTATAATTCATTATGTAAAAATAATATGAGTATTATCTAACATAAATTAAGTTGAGTAGAAGAGTGTATTAGTTATCACAATGGCTCACAGATCACTGATATTAACAATGTGCCATCTGGTAGCTTTACTATTTCAACTAATTATTCCTGAAAACTAGGTGTTAAGATCAGTTGTTTCTATTATGCTGGAGTGTGTGTTGTCCACATAGAAATACAATAAAATTCAAAATAGCACAATACTTTAAAAACCATTTAAAAGAGTTGTGCCTTCCAAATCTTTTTACCTTAGGACAAAGACCCTGTCCAGCCAAGTTATCATTTTAACCAACACAATGAAAAAATGGAGCACTATTGTCATACCCATTTCCTTACAGAGGAAATGCTCCACAGGGCCCAGAAAACATTTGCTCTACATGTTGCTACATAACAATTTTGACAGATTTTTTAAAATTGTTTTTAATGAATTGACCAGATGTCTTGATAACAAGAGACTCACAGAGACTTTAAGACAATGAATGGGCCTCAATGGATGATAGGTTTGTTAGCTAGGAATCATACTAGAGATTATCTAATCCATCATCCTTATTTTACAGATGAGAAAACCAAAGCTGAGAGATATTAAATAACTTGTCCAGGATCACAAAGACGAGGAGACTGAAGTCCCAGAGGTGAAATTATTTGCCCAAGTCACCCAGATATTAAGTGGCAGAGCTGGGATTTGTACCCAGGTCCTCTGATTCCATGTCTATCACTCTTTCCTATGTACAAGATCTTGTTTTCTATTCACCTCATAATTGATCTCCCTACCTTAATTTTCTCCCCTTTCCAATATATCCTCCACATGTGAAATTCTTAAAGTATAGTTATATACAAGAGTAAACCCCAAAATCTGAAATAGTTTCAGAAAGAAATTTATTAGGTCATTGGGCAGAGAATCAGCCATAAAGAATGGGTATCTTCTTCCTCAAATCTTTGTGAAGTTACATTATATAGAGTTCAAACAAAAGCACAAGGACCTTTGCCTGATTGACTTCATGTAGTCCTCAAGAAAAGGTCTTCAAGCAAATTGGGATGTATATCAGACAAGTCAATCTATCGCAGGGAATCCAAAACACAAGCTTTGGGTGGACCTGAAGCAGACACTGAGAATTTTTTACAACCATCAGGTTTCCCTAGTGTCTCTGTGAGGTCAGCCTGACTTCTACAATAAGCTTTTTGGTTTAGATATAGAATCTATTCACATAAACCATTGTTATAAGATTATACCCGATGGTTTTAAAGATATTATAATAGTTTCCCTTTAAGGGAGGTTGTAAGCTTATAGAATATACTCAAGGAAAAATACTGACAAGAATTTTTTTTGAAAATTAGTACAGCTGTGTCCCCTAAATATTATTTTGTCACTAGCAACTTGCTTTTCTCCCAGATAAACCTCCAAAATAATATTTTGTCTACTGCCAGCTTGTTTTTCTCCCTGATGACACCTGCCTAATAATATTTTGCCCTGACACCTGATAGATCACAGCTGCTGCTGTGAATGATTTTAAGGGTCTAATCACATAGTATAATGAACTCTCTATTTACTCAGCAATATACTAAACATTGTTCAATAAAGTAAAGTATAACTTTCAGAGCAGCATCCTTAAATAAAACATAGTTCATAAAATTCAATATGTCATATGGTGCATAGTATATATCATTGCATCCCCAAAGTCAGGGGGTCCTAGCCTAGGGTCTTTCCTAGCACAATTCACCCTTAAGGGGTAGCATAAAATACCTCATCATCCAGCCCCAGACCACTGTAAGAACAATCTCCTTAATCAATACAGTGTCCAAGTAAAGTCCTCTTTCATCTTGACTCGAGGCTGACTTCCAAACCCCTTGGCTCCTCTTTTGTGGGCCAATGGCTCCCAGCCCTTGCCTGGGTTCACATACAGGCAGCTCTCTACTCCTGCTCCTTGTCTCAGCTCATGGGGACTGTTGAACTCCAAATTCTTCCTGCTTCTGCCTAACCAGTAGGCTGCGGGGGCTCCTGCCCGAAGCTTGTGTTTCTAGGAAAACAAAGCTTTTTCAGGGCTATAACAATATTATACACATTACTAGTGCCATCATCTCAATTCAGTCATAAAGACCAACGGACAGGGTTTCTGTCTGAGAAATCAACATAGACCAACAGATCAACAGACAGGACTTCTGTTTGAGAAATTAACATGGATCAACAAACAGGGCTCCTGACATCACAAACATTCTTTCTGTTAGGCCTCCCCACAAGAAGTTCCCCTAGCCTGTTAATGTTTGCTTCTCTTTCTCAGTTCTGCTTCTCTCTCTACTTTCTCCTTTCTCTCCAAGCACTACAATATAAATACTGTTTCCAATCAAAGGCTCTTGACTCAATCAAAGACAAGATCAAAGGCACTTGATTGGATAAAACACAATCCAGAAAAACAGCACAAAATTCTACATTGCTTGCTGTTACAGCCATTATAGCATATGAACTTCATTCTCAGAAGAGCACTTTGGAGCACACTTCCCTGCTGGAGCATTTCCCTTCTACTGAATAAACCAGTACCTCTTTGCTCCCCAATGCAGCACTGCCCTTACAGGAGTTATAGTCTATGTTAATGTGTATGCCTGAGTTGTAGGGTGGGTCCTTTTTTCCGTTTTTCCCCTTTTCCCTCTTCCCCATTGCTTGTAATAAAACATTGCACTGACCTGACTCCTACTGTTTTACATTATTCTCAGCACCTGAAATAATTAAGGGGTTGTTTCCTCTGATGTTTTTAACATGGTCCTTTCCTTTGACATAAACTAGGTATGCAGGCAAGAATTTAACCTATTGACAGTCACCTTGCACTGAGGCAGTAAGGCACTGTGAAATCAAGTTTTAGAAATCAAGGGTCAATAGGGAAACCCTAGGTCCTCCCAGAAGACACTGTCATGCCAGAGGATTGTCACAAAACTTGCTCCAATCCTCTAATTTTTTTTATTTATTTAACTTTTTACATTCATTTTCACAAAATTTTGGGTTCCAAATTTTCTCCCCATTTGTCCCCTCCCCCATCCCAGTACACTGAGCATTCTAATTTCCCCTATCACGAATCTGCCCTCTCTTCTATCATC
>CM053771.1:178255437-178272329 GCA_028658325.1 Potorous gilbertii | reverse complement strand
TCCCTCCTCCCATTGCCCTCCCTTCCATTATCCCCCCCACCCTGCTTATCTCCTTCTCTCCCACTTTCCTGTATTGTAAGGTAGGTTTTTATACCAAAATGAGTGTGCATTTTATTCCTTCCTTTAGTCGAATGTGATGAGAGTAAAATTCATGTATTTTTCTCAGCTTTCCTCTTTTTCCCTCCACAAAAACGTCTCCTGCTTGCCTCTTCTATGAGAGATAATTTACCCCATACCATTTCACCCTCCCTCCTCCCAATACATTTCTCTCTAACCGTTTACCTTAATTTTTTTTAAAGATATGATCCCATCCTATTCAATTCACTCTGTGCTCTCTGTCTCTCTGTTCAATCCTCTAATTTTAAAGATGAGGAAACTGAGGCCCAAAGAAGTGAAGTAACTTGCCTAAGATCAGAAGCAGAGCCAAGACTGAAGCTCAGATCTCTTGATTTCTCAATCTTTTGCTTTTTCTAGCCACAGACAGATCAGTGTTTCTCTCCCAACACACAATGAAAGAGAATATTGTAAAAGCAGCAGGAAGAAAAAGCTGTACTGTTGGATGTGGGCCTAATGCCTATACTCTCTTATTTTAGGTTCAATGGTTAGATGAAATTAGGCACTTGCAGGTCATCGAACAGTGAAGAAAAGGAGGTTTACTTTGCCCTAACACAGCAAGGATATACAACAAGGATACAATGGTCCTTAGCTTCTGTGAACACCACCCCCTTCTTCCCCCTTGTCTCCATATGGAAACTCATCTGGTGAGCACGACAGGATATAATGGTGACTCACATGATCTTCAAAAATGCACCAAGTGGAAAGGGTCTGAACTACACATGGGTGAGACTTTTTATGCCTTTGGTAACCAGAAAGTGGTTTTGGGAAAAGAGGAGCCTATAAGGCTCCCAGGACAGCTTTGTCTCCTTTTAAGGACAATGAATCTCCATTGCAGAAAGAAGAGAGGCTACCTCATGCTGTGGGAAAACACTAGTAGATATTAAAATGTCTTCCCTTATACCACCCCTTGATGGAAATGCTGAGTACCTCCAAGACAGTCATCAATTTCTTCTCCTGATGCAAAATGCTGATAATGAGCAAGAGCAGCTCTAGGACCATCAGGGCCACAACACAGTTATTTCTGGAATAGTCAGAAATTCTTCATCATACATCATCATTGAATATAGTACTAGGACTAAGAGATTACAAGCCTTTGGCATGCAACTTGATTGTGGCATCTAAGTTGATATCAAGGCTCTCTCTGTATCATCAAATACTCAGAATTCCCTGGTTCACCAACCAAAATCAGCCCTTCCATAAGAACCACATTACAATAATTATATTAAAATTTTGCCTTCGTAGATGCCTCTGTGGAAGGATTGTTCCTTTCTATCATAGGGATAAATGAGGATTCTCCCTCATTCCCATCTAGGGACTCTTAATTATCACTAAATCTTCAAAGGGGTCCCTGTTCTTTCAAGTAACTATACTCTGCCAAAGTTACACGGTGAGAATTTCACCTCCTTTGTGCTATTAAAAAGCAAAGCACTTCCAAACAATACCATCCATTGATCCTCCAAGTTCTTTCTGAGGAGTTGTCCGAACCATCCCAGAGGAATTAAAACCTGCCAATACTAGAGGACCTGAGCTACTTCTCCAATCAATCAATAAACATTTATTAAGCACTTAGTATGTGCCAGGCACTGTGCTAAGGCACTTGGGATATAAATAAAGTTAAAAGATAGTCCCTGCCCTCATGGAACTCCCAATCAAATAGAAGAGCGAATATGAAAACAAGTATGTACATACAAGATATAGATATATACATATGTGTGTATATATATAATACACATATATATAATAAATTGGAGATAATTAATAGAAGGAAGGTACTAGCATTAAGGGAGAACAGCAAAGGTTTCTTGTAGAAGGCAAGATTTTAGTGGGACTTGAAGGAAGTCAAGAGGTTGAGGTGAGGAAAGAAAATATTGCAGATATGGAGAATGGACAATGAAAATTCCTGGAGTCTTGAAATGGAATGTCTTGTGAATAGAACAGCAAGAAAGTTAGTGTTCCTGGGTCATAGTGTGCATAGGGAATAAGGGAAATATAAAATTTAAGAAGGTAGTAAAGATAGAAGGGGGCCAGGTTCGAAAGGGATAGGAGAATAGGAGAAAGAGAATTTTCTATTTTATCCTAGAGGTAACGGAAGCCACTGGAATTTATTAAATATGAGGACTGATGTGGTAAGACTGTACTTTAGGTCACTTTGATAGCTGAGTAGAAGATGACCTGAAACTGGGAGACCAATCAGTAGGTTACTGCAGTAATCCAGGCATGAGGTCATGAGGGCCTGACCAGAGAGAGGGCAGGATCAGAAGAGAAAGGGGAACAATTAAAAGAGATGTTAAAAAGGTCAAATAAGCAGGATTAAGCAATAGATTGGATATGGGGGCTAGAGGGAATGAGGAGTCAACAATGCTTAGATTTTGAGCCAAGATGACTAGGAAGACAGTGATGCTCTCAACTGTACCAAACCCTCTAGAGGAGTAAGAACCTTGAAGTCAAAGTGTGTCAGTAATGGAGAAGGAATAAGCAAGTACATGAGAGGGTCAGTTGGAATATGTCTAAAATAATCCATTCTTAACAAATAAGTCTTCCTGGAGATTGGATCCCTGAAACCACTGAACTGAAGAGCCATTCCTGTTCCTAGGGTGGCAATGATATGTCACAAGTGTGATTTCTGGGACGATGGACACCTAACCCAGGCAGTCAGATTGCAACTGAGGCTAGATGTTTATGCAAAATGCAACTGTTGATTAGAAGGAACAAACCTCTTCCCCCTGAGATGGGCGAGTGCCATTTTGCCAGTTGGGAATAGGTTGACAACCACTTTGGTTAGGTAGGTGTTCTGATTATCACAAAGAGCCCAACTGGGCAGTAATAGCTGTCTTGTTCCAAATTAGGGAGAATTGTATAATTCTGTGCCCCCCAAATAGCATTGCTATCCCAATGTCCATATTGGCACTAAACCAACTCGCTAACCTCTGGTATTCCTATAACGACTTCAGCCTAGTGGTTCAGCATGATGTCTCTGATGGGTACTGACATGCCTCACAAACCATTTTACCAGAAGGCATCAGGAAAATTTCTGCAATGGTCCTGGTGCCAAAGGAGATCTGAGGCAGCTAGGCAGTGTAGTAAATGAGACCCCGGGCTTGGAATCAGGAAGATGCATAAACATCTAGGCTCAGACACTTACTAGTTAAGTAATCAAGTCATTGAACTGCTTTTTGCCTCAGTTTCCTCGTCTGTATAATGGAGGCAATAATAGCACCCCCTTTCCAGGGTTGCTGTGAGGATCAAATGAGAAAACATTTGGCAAGTTCTTGGCACAGGACCCGGCCCATGTAGGTACTTTGTAAGTATTTATTGTTATTAACATCCTCACGATTCGTGGTATAGTGAGGGGCTGCATGGGAGAATTTGGAGCTCCTGAAGCCCAGCAGCAGCTTCCTCTGGTCATTTCTTGCCAAAGGCTCCACCTAGCCTGGTCTTTATGACTCTAGAAACATTATTTTTCAGGGTCTTCAAGACAGCTAGATAGCATGGTGGGAAGAGCACTGGACCTGGAGTCAGCAAGACCTGATTGCAAATCTTGGATCACACACTTGCTAGTTGTATGACCCTTGGCAAGTCACTTAACCTCTGCCTGCTTCAGTTTCCTTAACTGTAAATTGGGAACAATAGCACTTTTCTCCCAGTGTTGTTGAGAGGAACAAATGAGATAACATATTGAAAGCATTTAGCAGAGTGCCAGAAACATGGTAAGAACTTAATAAATATTTCTGTCCTTCCTTAAGAGTCCAACGGGAGAGACTAGTGGACAGCCTACTTTACATCTTGCAGGGCTGTGCCTGTTCTGGGCCCTACATGAAACAAGTAGTTTATGGAGCTATCAGCATACTTCAGTGAGGGATGTGGGTTGTCCAAAATCTGAAAAGTCTTTCACCTTAATAAGTCTCTTGACTTCCTGCTTATGTCATGGGAAAACAAGTATCAGTAGTTTATTCTAGTCCACGCCTGGAATCTTTTAGATTTTTGTCACCCACTATATTCTCCAACACTTGACAGGGTGGGCTTGACTCTCTATTTTCTTAGAGATGATTTCCTACCCTCATTTGGTCCAGTCAATCTTATGTCATTGATGTGGTGATATAAATTAATGTTCTCAGGAAGAAAGACCTCTTTTAGGTATCTGTCCACTACAATATGTCAGTAAAGGGGGGAATTCAGGTAGCTCAGGGGAAGTATGGTGAAGATACATTGGAATCCATCCTATGTGAAAGGAAACTGCTTGGGACTGATTGAGAACTTGCTCCCTGTGCCATAGAGAGGACTTTCCTACTGCTGTTTCAAACGGGAGCTATCAGGGTCCTCCCTCTGTATTTGCAGGGTTCTTCCCCTGGCTCCACCATGATATTAACCATGAGGCTATCTCATCTTGTTCCAACCTGCCTAGATCTGTTTAGAATAATACTATATTTATTGGTCAACTGACTTGCTCCAACACTCTAATTTTACAGATGAGGAAACTGAGATCCAAAGAGATGAAGTAATTTGCCTAGGATCAGACAATTAGTCAGAAGTAGAACCAAGACTGGAGCATGGATCTCCTGATTTCTCAGTCCCATGCTTTTTTTAGCCATATGAAAGAAGAGTGCTTCTCTCCCTAAGCACAATAGAAAGAGCACTTTCTAAAAACAGCAGGAGTAAGAAGCAGCAGTAACCCTTAAAGCAATAATTTATAAGGTTGAACTGGGGCCAGATCATGGCGTCCAGTCTCTTGATCTTATCATTTATCTATCAGCATGACCATCTCCCCCTCCCCTTCCCCTGTACACACAAAAAGCCCTCCTGCAAAGACAAAGACAAAACCAACCATTGATTGAATTGTAACTGGCGGTTCACTCTGTTGTTAGTGCACCTGTGCAGCTTCTCTCCCTCCCCCCACTTCCAAGGTCCCCTCATTCCTGAGGTGAACAGTGCTCATCAGTAGGCAATGTTGGAATTGAGAGCAGAAGAAGGAAAAGGCTAAATTTAAACTGCTCCCATTCTTTAGGCCCCCACTCTCCTGTGACGCACAATTATCCTTTCTATGAAGAAGAGGTTTATTTCAATAAGGAAAATGGGCTCCCCATCCTACCAGTGCCAGGGAAGCAGCATCCCACAGAAGCATTGCTCCTAGACCAGTGAGTAGGAAGGCAGATGCCATTAGTTTCCTCTCATCTGTTCATGTTTTCACATAGTTCTAGCAGTGGGGGCAGGAAACAGCAGTGGAGGAAGGAGGCTTCAACTCAACAGCGTGAGTAGGCAAAATACTTCTCCTTGGGGATAGCATTATTTGAATGGGAAAGTTTTTCTATAGATTTGTTGTGGCTGTTTCAAAAGTAGGAAAGATTCCTAACAATTTCCTAGTAGGCAATACTCCCAATCTGCCCTAATTTTGTAAAAACATTGGAACAAAGTACTGGCCAATTGTTTTTCTTCCTCTCATTGGTAGCAGTTACTTTGTGGCATTCATTACATCTACCTTGTTGCCATCATGCACCTGGCTAAAGTAAGCAAAATCTTCCATATCCTATAGATATATTTATAAAATCATAAGCAAATCATGTGAGAGGAAAGAAAAGTCATCTGAAAGGATGGTGCCTAATTGAACTCTGCCTGGAAACAAGTTAGACTTACAGACTGGATTGATGTATCAAAGGATATCTTTTCTTTATGGTGATGGGAAAAGCACATTGGATTTAGAATCAGGAGACCTGGCTTCAAGTCCCAGCTCAGCCTCTTAATATCTTGGGGGCATAAAGTGAGTTACTTCACTACTCCAAGCCTTCATTTCCCCATCCGTAAAGTGAGAATATTGGATTAAATGATCTTTAGGTTTCCTTCCAGCTCTAATATTATATGGGTCTATGGGTCAGTGGGTCTGCCAGAACTACGAATGCATAAAAAGAAGGGAAATGCTAGGAATATTTTTTAACGGTGGAAGGATGGTGTGTGATGAATTTGAAGTCATAGGACTGGAATCTGAATCCTCGTTCTTTCACTTATTGGTTGTATGACCATGAGTCAATTACTTAACCTTTCTGGGCTTTGTCTGTGATTCGCATCAGTGAAATGAGGAACCCAAACTAGGTAACCTACAAGATCACTTCCATCTCTAAATAAATCTGTTGATGAACATGCCAAGTATTTCAATTTGGGACTTGAGAATTCAAAGGTCCCAAGTCCACACCACAATGGTCCTGAGCTTTTCGAGTAGGGGAAATGGAGAATTTGAGAAATCTAATGTGTGGTGAGCTAGGAGGAAGTTTTAAAATCTGTATGCTTGGAAGAAGCCTGGAGTATTCTAATAGACAGCATAATTAAAGTACCGAAGACTATAATTTCTCCCTGAAAAGAAAGAGTAGGAAGTGAACGAAATACTCAATGATGTGTAAAAAGAAAATCTCCTCTCTTGGTTACCCCTTATTCAATCTATTTTATACAGCCATGCTCCAGGACACAACAAGTGACCTAGAGCCTGGTGTTAAAATTGGTCTCTGGTCCTCCGGGAAACTCTTTCAATTCAACAGGTTATGAACACTAGCTAAAGTCCTTAAGTCTGTCACACTGGACCAGTTGTGGGCTGATGATTGTGTTGCTCAAGTGCACACGTGAGAAGGCTTGTAAAAAGGTACAACTCCTTTGCAGATTCAGCAACGGGCTGTCCACCAGCAAGCCTGAAGAAAACCCAACTTGGGTACCTGAGCCTATCCTAGAAACTTTCCACATAAAGACGGAGTCATTTTAAATGAACAACACATTTTCCCCAAGACTATTACTGAATTCTGCTCCCAAGGAAACACACTCTCCAGCTATAGCAACTGAAAAAAAAATGGAAAAGTGAGCTCAGAAACCAAGTTTATGTGTTAGGAGGCTAGTTTGGTATATAGCTCTATAACTGAATGAAAAGTCCAGAATGATGACCCTCACAGGACTGTGAATTAGTGGGGACCATGGAATTCTTCAGTATCCTTCATCTGTCAAAGAAATAGAGTTCAATTAAATAAAAAAAATTATTAAATACTCTGTGTGCTGGGTACAAGGGATAAAAAGATAAAGATGAAAATAATCCCTGTCCCTAAGGAATTTATTCTCCAATGCCTCCCATTACTAATTGACTGTAACCTGGACTTTAGCAGGGAAAAAATTATAGCAAGATGTTCAAGTCAGTACTAGGATGGAACCAAGGAAGAATGTCAGGAAAAATGTTTCCATCATATAATGAAGCTATGAAAGACTCAGAAATTGCAGTAGTGAAAAAGACCAGGGGGAGATATGACTCAAAAGCCTTAACTGACAATTTTGGTGCAAAGGACAAACAATATGAGTGGTAACAAACAACATGAAGTGAAGACTCAAATCAAATGTGAAAATAATGTAATTTTCACTTCAGTGTCAGTATTTCCTGTACTTAGTACAGTGCCTGGCACTTCAGCAAAAATTTAGGTGATTTGCCCAGCGTCATATACCTAGTATGTGTCAGGAGTGGGACTTGAACCCATGACTTCTTGACCCCAAGGCAGATTCTCCACTTCAAACTGCCTCTTCACCAGACACATAGCAAGTGTTTAATACTTGTTTGATTAAATATTTGGAGTAATTAAGACAAATTCAATTGAGCAGGAGAATTAATTATTATAGGCTTAGGAAATAGAATCTGAACTCAAAGGAATCTGAGAGGTTATCTTGTCCAACTCACAGGATTTAGCACCTTTGCTTTTCTTTCTTAAAAAAAAAAAAGAAATTAGCAAGTATTTTTTCTCCTTCCCTCTTGTCCCACAGAAGAAAAGAGAAAAAGAAAACCCTCACAACAAATAAGCCTAGCTAAGCAAAACAAACTTCCCTACAGACAAGTGTGAAGTTATATATCTCTCTTTGCATATTAGGCCATCAGTCTGTCTGGAGGGGGTAGCAATCTTCACCAGTAGCCCTCTAGAAACATGGCTGATCACTGTGCCAGTTTGTTCTTTGGACTTTCAAACTTATTCACTTTTACACTGTTGATGTTATAGATTTTTGTCTTCATTTTTTTCACTTCATGCAAATCTTGCCTATACTCTCTGAAACCATCTATTTCTCCATTTCTTAAGACACAATGGTATTCTATGATATCCATATACCATAATTTGTTTGGTCATTCTCCAAAGTGATAGGTACTCCCTTCATTTACAATTCATTGCCAACACATAATGAACTATTCTACATATATTTATAGGAACCTTGCCTCTTTGCTTTCTTTGGGGTTCAGGCTTAATAATGGTTTTGCTGGGTCAAAAGACATGCACAGTTTGGTACATTTGGGGTAAAGTTTGGAATTGTTTTCCAGAATGACTGAAAATGCCAATTCACAGTTCCATCAAATCTAGTGCAGGAGAGTTGGGAAGAAGCATTATCAGAGCCACACAGGGATAGCCGTTAACAAAACCTTATTACTACAAAAGAGCAGAGGAGAACTGAAGCCAACAAGGAGGAGTCTCAGTTTATGGCCCTCATTTCCCTTGGTGTAACAGCAGCACCCAGTGAGGTAGCTTCTGAACATGGAATCATGCACAAGTTTCCAGACTCTGGTTGAAAGCCAGAGCACCTCAAGGCTCAGGCTTATATAACATTTTAGACAACAGTGGTTTGACACTAATAGGAGACTTCATTGTTATCCACTGGAGAAGAGTCTAGGAGACCCAGGAAAATAAGGGCATTTTTAAAATTGCCTAATATGAAATGAGAAATAAGAGGCAGAGACATAGGAAACTTAATTCCTACTATTATATCAGCAAGATATTAGTGGGAGATGGAGGGATAATACCCAGTCTCTGGATTTATTATCCTTAGCATAAAAGTATTTGTTCATCCTTTGTTGCTGAAGAAGACCATGCCATTATAATGACATGACTTGCACTTGACTTTGTTTTGAGTGAGGGAGGGCTGTGCAGGTCACCAGCCTCACTTCTCCTCCAGAGCCATCTGACTCCAGTGAACAGATATTCATTCCTCAGGATGACTGGAGATGACCCAGGATGAGAGAATTGGGGTTAAGTGGCTTGCCCAAGGTTACACAGCTAGTGAGTGTCAAGTGTCTGAGGTGATATTTGAACTCAGGTCCTCCTGACTCCTGCACTGGTGCTGGGGGATTATGGCTATATCAGTCAATCTGGTTTTTGCCAGTTCACACCAGTGGTACATTGATTTTCCTGTTTTCCCATTACCCCTCCAATATTTGCCATTTTCCTTCTTTTATTTGTGAAATTTGCCAGTTTTACTGGTGTGATCAGAATTGCTTTAATTTGTATTTCTCCAACTACTAGTGATTTAGAACACTTTTATATGGTTGTTGATAGCTTTAATTTCTTCTTCTGAGAATTGGCTCTTAATATTCTTCAATAATTTATTAGCTGAGGAATAGCTCTTATTCCTATAAATTTGAATCAGTTCTTTATATATCTTGGAAATGAGAATTTCATCAGAGAAATTTGCAGCAAAAATTTTTTCAGTTAAGTCAAGTCAGCAGACATTTATTAAGTGCTACTCTGTGCTAGAAATTATACTAAGCACTGGATACAAAAAGATTTTTTTAAATCCCTGCCCTAGAGGAGCTTAATGGGGAAGATGACATGCAAGCAACAATGTACACACAAGATAAATTGCATATAATCACAGAAACAAGGCATTAGCTTATTAAGTGAGACTAGGAAAGCTTCTTGCAGAAGGTGAGATTTTAGAAGATCTGAAGAAAGTTAAAGGAGCCAAGAGGCTAAGACTAGGAAAGACAGAATTCCTGGCTTGGGGGATGACCAGTAAAGATGTAGGTGCAGTGTTAAGTGCTAAGAACAACAAGGAGGCCAGTATCACCAGATTGTAGAGTATATAGAGAGGAATTAGTTGCTAAGACTGAAAACGGAAAGAGGGACCAGGCTTTGGAGGGCTTTAAAAGACAAACAGGATTTTACATTTGATCCTGGAGGTAATAGGGATCCATGAGAGTTTACTGAAAGGGAAGAGGGGAACGTGACATGGCAAAACCTATTCTTTCTGAAGATAATTTTGATAGTTGACTGGAGGATGGCTTCGAGTGGGGAGGGACTTGGGGAAGAGAAACCAACCAGAATTATTGCAACAGACCAGGCATGATGTGATGAGGAGGTTGAATCAGGGGAGCCAACCATAGTATCAGAGGAGGAAAGGGGGCATATGCAAGAGATATTATGAATGAAAAATCTACAGCCCTTGGCAAGAGACTGGCTAAGAGGGGTAAGAGAGAGTGAGGAGTTAGAGAGGATCTTTCAGTTCCAAGCCAGAGAGAATGGTTGTGTCCTTAAGAGTAACAGAAAAGGAAAGAAAGAAATCTAATCATTGTACCCCAAGTTAACTGGGCAGCTTATGGCCATTAAAATTTACTTTCCTTGGGAGAGGAGAGGGAAAGGGAAAGGACGAGCTGAGTTACCCAACTGGCTGGTCCCCATTCAGACAGCTTGGTCTGCTCACAGGTTGTGTTTGTCCTTTGTTTTCAAAGAGGAGCATGACATCAGGAAAATGATGACATGACTTGCAGTTGACTTTGATTTGAGGGAGAGAGGGCTGTGCAAGGTCACCAACTCCTCTTTCTCCTCCAGAGCCATTTGGGTCCAGTGACTAGATATTCATCAGGATGACTAGAGATGGCCCAGGATGCAATGGGAGACCCTGGCTCTTTGAGGCTAAGGTCATTACAGATACTCACATAGGGTCAGATTAACACCCATTCAATGAATAGGCCTTTTTAAGAAGTGAGTCCAGGGATGGCCCTTTTAATTAGAAAAAAAAGAAAAGAAAAAGATCAAGCTGGGAGGGGAAGATCTCAGGATTGCTATTCTAAGGAGAAACAGTTACCAGGGACAATCATTCTAAGCCAGGAGGGCCCAAAATAAAGCCACTAAGTGGAGCCTGAGCAGGGACCTATTGAGGTCAAATCTATGAGCTTCAGAGTGAACTGGGTATAAGGTTTTCTTCCTTTCTTCCTTCTTTCTTTATTTCTTTCTCTTCCTTCCTTCCTTCCCTCTCTCTTCTCTCTCTCTCTCCCTCTCTCTCTCCCTCTCTCTCTTTCTCTTTCTTTCTTTCTTTCTTTCTTTCTTTCTTTCTTTCTTTCTTTCTCTCTTTCTTCCACAAACCTTAAAGCCAGTTCACTCTGAAGCTCACAGATTCAGTCACAATAGACTGAATGGCTATATTTTGAGCCCTCCTGACTTACAGTGAATGTCAATGGTAACTGTTGCATTTTTTTTCCTTTTTTCTAATTTAAAGGGCTGTCCCTTGACTCACTTCTTAAATAGGCCTATTCACTGAATGGATGTTAACTCACTCTAAGTGAGTACCTAAAAAGGCCTTAGCCTCAAAAAGCAAGGGTCTTCCATTGCATCCTGGGTCATCTCCAGTCATTCTGATGAATATCTGGCCACTGGACCCAGATGACTCTGGAAGAGAAAGTGAGGCTGGTGACCTTGCACAGCTCTCCCTCACTCAAATCAATGTTGACTGCAAGTTAAGTTGTCATTTCCCTGATGCCATGGTCCTCTTGGAAAATGAAGGACAGACAAAACAGAAAAGGAATAGGAATAGGGGAGGAAAAATAAGTTTGATTTGAAATGATGTCTGTGGGATAGCCAATTAAAGATGTCCAATGGGAAGTTGGATGCACAGGACTATTGGGATAGAGGTTAAAGTTGAACACATAGACCTGAGAATCATTTGCTTATAGATGATCATTGCAAACAAGAATGAAAAGTCAAAGGTAATACTGAGGCTGTGAAAAGCCAACAACCTGGGTTACAAAGGGATTGGGGGTACTCTTGATAATAATAGGAAAATTTGAAGAAAGGCTTGGGAAAGAAAGATAATGAGATCTGTGAAATGTCAAAATCCATCCACATTTGCTCATCCTTTGAAAATCACTCTGTACCACTCAAAATGATGGGTTGGGAGGCAGGACTCTTATTGAGGGAATCTGCTACAGCCAGGAGGGAATCTGAAGAACAGGCAATGGGTATGCTCAGGGCTGAGGGAATTTTCTCAGTGACACCCACAAAAACTATTTCTGTGAATTCCTGGGTAAGAGTAAGTTTATAACTGGCTAACTGCCCTTGGGGGGCTATGTGGGCTCAGAAGGAAGGAGGATGGCAGCTTTCACAGCCTAGGAAGAATGAAGAGGAGGAAGAATGTTTGGGGATAAGGGGGAGGGATAAGGTTATGTTGGATGTGGCCTCAGGATTAACTATAGTGGGGAAGGGTGTGATTCTCACCATGGTCATATGTCTCCTTGAAGACATCTCACAGGTCCCACTTTGAAGTCTACTGGTAGACATAATAGAATCTCTTTAAAACAACATGGTAGAAATCATGTTACCATCATAGAAAACTGATATGAACAGAATCCTGGGATTGTGAACTCCTTAGCCAGATTATGAGTTACTTAAGGACTTAGAATTTAAGGACTCTAAACATTTCTATTTCCCTGCAATGCCCCCCAAAGTCTTAAACATTTTATGAAAAACCTGGACCTGTGTTTTCATTAATAAAGGAACTCCCAATGAGGAAAGTCACCCTACCAAAGCAGGTCAGCCCCTATTTTGCAACTGGTAGTCTTGGAATATTGCCTGGGAGGTGGGGGGAGAGGTACTCAGGGTTTAAGTGACTTGACTAAGGTCATTCATCGAATAGATGTCAGAAGGGAAAATTGAACTCAGGTATTCCTGACTCTGAAGAAGCCTCTTTATACACCAGGTCACACTATCTCTTATACATAGTGAATGTTTGTTGTTTTCCTGAACAAAGTGGACCAGGCTTTGAGGATCAGGACCACCAACTGGCTTATCAGATTCTTCCATTTGAAATTTCTTATGTCTTTCTGAAAAACTTTTCAAAGTTCTCCCTTGTCTTTTCTAACATTCCTTAATAATTCTCAGAAAAAAAGACATAAATCTATAAATCATTTAAGGAGTGGGGCTTTATAACTGAAGTGATTTAAATTACTCCAATCAGCAAATCACTCCAGATGGTTAAAAAGCTTATTTTATACTTCTGAAAAAATAGCTGAATCATAGTATTTCTTGAATGACCCACATTAGTCAAGCTATATACCAGAAGACTCAGTCCATTAAAGCCAGTAGTCACTTGAATGACAACATTATTTAGGTGTTCAGAGGGTATTTTCCCCATAGCAGTGAGTTCAGGAATCATCTCTGAGATCTTTCCTTGTCTTATTTGGGAATGACAGTGATGAGGAGAGGGAATTAGCACTGTTGGGGAGCTGTAAATGTCTCCTGGTTTTAAAGTGTTTTCCTTTGACAGGAACCCTGATACATGTGATAAGAGACAGAGATCAGGGTCAAAGTGACAGGCTATTGTAAACCGGCTGTCAGGAGGATGTCTTCTGAGGCAGGCATTTCCCACCATAATATCCAGTTACTGGCTGAAAAGGTTAACATCTTTCTAAACAAGGTAGTTAACCATTCACAAGAGGAAAAAGAGTAGTTTACTAATAAAAACCAAGCTGAGTCTTGAAAACAACCTCTGCTGGGTATCAGGAGTACACTATATTCATTATTTAAAAATATTTAGTTGCCAGATTGTTTATCTTTAGTTACAGATCTGTATCTGCTGCTTAGCTCATGGGACTAAAAATAGGGGGTAGGGGGAGAGGAAATGAACCCTGATTGGGTAGATCCTTCTGGTAAAACTGTTGGCAGAAATAGTTGTATTATATGAAATAGAAGCCTCCAGAAAGCCAAGGTGGTTTTTGTTATTGTTCTATTTCTTCATTATGGAGAGCTTTACAAAGAACTGGACAAAGAAGGACAAGAAACGTGGTGAGAAGAAAGGAAGACAGCTGTTGCCTTAATGATTAATTTGATAAGCCTTTTAACAAAGTGTCTGTCATTTTAAAAAGGAGGACCAAGGAGACGGCTCTATCTGCTTCAGTTTATGGTTTTAGCCCTTTAACTACTCAGTAGTCACATGAATCAAGACAATTAAAAATGTAAAAAGTGTTGTTTTTAGTGACTTTCCTATTCCCACATTAAATTAGAAATCATGCATAGTGATTGAGGGGTTCACTTCAAAGATATTCTCTTAAAAGAAAAGGCAGCCACAATATGCATGCACATGATATGAAGAAGTTATGGCTGTTTGTTCACCTGTAGAGAAGGACCAGTGGATGAAAGTGAATTCTCTGATAGTCACTACAATTTCTAAAGAATTAGTAGAAAATTTATTTTGGGAGTAGGGTTTGATTTTTTTTCCTGTTTTGTTTTGGACTTTTGGCCCAGACCTGTGATTTCCTAGATAGAAGAAATTCCCTCTGTCGCTACAAATGGTTAATTCATTCACAACTCACAGTCTTCGCAACTTGCTTGAGATGGTAGGAGATTGCTCACAGTCATACAGTCCCTATGTGATAAAATTTGATCCTATATCTATATCTTCCCAATTTCAACTCTCTACTGGAGCTTACTGAATCACTGGCTCCAGAAAGTTAATCACTATGATTTGGTTCTCAGTCCCAACCCTGACATTTGCTACTGGCTGGCTAAAACCGCTGTCACTTCTACCCAGCAAGTCTAGCAATTAAGAGACAAATTTTTAAAAAATCTATTTGATACATTTATTCATCCGTATCTAGAGTGATGTAGGTTATTCTCTCCCTGGTGTCAGTATTTTTTCAGGGTTAATATATAATCTTTACAGGATGTAGTCCTCAGTCATTTGTAACCCACTGCCTCAGGAAGTCAGAGGGAGAAATGGAGATAGGCATGAGCCTTGCTCTGGGAACCCAACATGTGAATGTGAATTGGGGTGAAATGAGGACTCTAGTCTTTATTAGGACCACACAAAGCAAAATAACAAGAACAACAAAGAGTGGAAAGTAAAGAAATCTTCACAAGAAAAAAATATTTCAGAAAAAAAAAAACAGTGAAGAGACTGAAGATATAAGTAAACCAAAAAACTCATTCCAATTAAAAGATAGTAAGGATAAATCATCATTTAAAAAAAATATTAAAATAACAATGAGATCCTCTTTTCTTTATAAAATAAAAATGGAATACAAAAACTCCCAGAGTGATTTAGAAGTTTACTGCAAAAAGTATGGAAGGATCATGACTCTAAAGCTAGAAGGGAAATCAAAATTTCACCATCTCATTTTACATATGAGGAAAACTGAAATTAAATGAATTGGTCAAAGTCACATAGGTAGTATGCATCTTTGGACCCCAAAGCCAGGGGTCTTTCTACTGCACCATGATACTCTCCATGCATAGAGGGGAATTGGAGCTCTCTAAGAATCTGAAGGCATTGAACAATTTATTACTGATGGTAGAAGAAAATCAATAAAACAGTGAACTCTCTAAAGAAAGGGCCAGAAATTATATTTTAAAAAAGAGATTCAAAGACAGAACATCAAATATCAGAGCAAAATTAAAAGACTGGAAGAAGATTTAAAGGCTCTACAAACTAAAATTATTGACCTTTAAATGGAGCTTGGTGAGAGAATTTGACGATCACTTGTATCCCAGCAAAAGAAATGGAAAACAAAAAGCCTGAATGCTACATTTCATGAAATCACATGACAAAATTGCCCAGCAATATTGAAATAGAAGGCAGAGAACAGAGAAGAAAGGAACCCCAATTTTAACTTGCCCTAAAATATAGTCAGTTCCAGAGTTTCAGTATGAATAAAGGAACCTTTCAAGCAGCTAAAGGGGACGCTTCTTCAAATCATATAGGACTACTCATAAATGATGAGAAATGAAAGAAAAGGATGGAATATGACATATATCACAGAAGAAGAAACTATTTTACCTCAAAAAAATGGAGGATCATCGAAAGACCAAAGAGAATAGCTTTCATGAAGACTCAAGAAAGATGCTTCAATTGAAGTATCCTAAAGTAATGGAGAAACAGGGAGGCGGAGCAGTGAATTTGGTTTTTTTTGTTGTTGAAATCAAGATACCACTGGTAAAAGCCATTCAAACAGATGTAGGAGCCTCATAAATATGGGACATGTTCTATATCACATTTTTATTTGGATTAAGCAAGGGAAGCATAAAAAAGATTACATTAGGAAAAGCAGAATCTAGATTGAGGTCAGCAGGAAAATGGGTCTATAATGATACACAATAAGATTAGGACTTCTTTAGTCAAAGCAGTTTAACAAAAAAGTAGAGCTTTATTTATTTTTCTTTCCTTAATTGCAGCATCCAGGAATCTGAACTAGATTATGCATGTGTATGAAAAACTGGGACCAGAGTATTTTGAGAAAAACTAACCATACTATTGATGTTTTTTTAAAATTTAATAGAATTTGATGAAAGGGAAAAAACAATTATAATCTTAAGTATGAGTAGGCAAAATCACTCTGAGAAGCATGATAATGAAGTGTATTGAATGCCAGGAAGACCAGAATTCAAATCTCACCTCTAACACATTCTGGCTGTTGTGTCTCAAGGCAAATCACTTTACCTTTCTGTAGTCTCAGGCAATTCTCTAAAATAGAGTGGCTGAGCAGGAACATGTTAAAAGGAGTTTCCTATGCCAAACAAAACACAAATCTAGTCTTTAAAGAAAAAAACTCGCACCTAAAGCAACAACATATCTTTAGTGTTTTACATATAGTATTAAAACATATCATGTTTTAATGTTTAGAAAGTATTTCTTTCATGACAGCCTCATGAGGAAAATTATAGAATGGATTAAAAAACAGAAACTAACAATTTACTGCTTGTAAGAAGTACATTTAAAACACAAAGGTGTGTATAGTT
>CM053771.1:178206054-178254937 GCA_028658325.1 Potorous gilbertii | reverse complement strand
GCCCTACAGGACAAAAGAGAAGATGGGGACAAGAGAAGGGAGGGATGATAGAGGAGAGGACAGATTCGTGATAGGGGAAATTAGAATGCTCAGTGTATTGGGGTGGGGGGAGGGGACAAATGGGGAGAAAATTTTGGAACCCAAAATTTTGTGAAAATGAATGTAAAAATAAAATTAAAAAAAATATATAATAAAGATAAATCTATTCCTGCCAAAAAAAAAAAAGATCACTGTGGCTACTTATATATGAAGCAAAATGAAGAGTTCAAAAACATTTCTAAGACCCTGATTGATCTTACTACAAAAAGCAGCTAAAAACATTTAGACCAAATATCTACTTTTGGCCAGAAGGGTGCAAGTTTTACATCTCTCCTCAATACAATTTTGACTGGGATCACTTATTCAACCTTAGCCTTTGGTGATTGATGCAAATATCTATTTGAAGTTATCACACTATTAAAATAACTAAAGTCATAACTAGTGATTTTTGACCCTAAAATGCCATAAAACAGAACTAAGGACAGACAACATGAGAGGCCCTTGAAGTCAGTTTGTTCAGACAAATTCAATTGGTAGGGATAAAGCTCATGGAGAAATTTTTGGGAGACTCTAGAATAGGTATGGGGAACCTTTGGCCTGGAGGTCACATGTGGCCCTCTAGGCTCTCAAAGGCAGTCCTTTGAATCCAAACTGCACAAAACAAATCCCTTTAATAAAAGATCTGTTCTGTAAAACTTGGACTCAAGTCAAAAGGCTGCAACCAAGGACCTAGAAGGCCAGGTGTGGCCTGTAGGCTGCAGGTTCCCCACCCCTGCTCTAGGAGATCAACTTATCACTTTGAAGGGTAGAGAAGGTAAAGACTTTGTGATGCCATGAGGCCACGGGTAGTGGGAAAAGTGAGAGGACTAGTCTTTGAGGAACTTGCCTAGTGTATGCAGCCCAGTTGTTTCTACCTGCTGATGGAGTATATACAGTTAATCCTTTCACATCGCTAGGGTGAGGGGTGGTTGGCTCCCTCTATCTAGAAAATCCACATAAAACTTTTTGGCCCTCTCTTCATACTAGAGAAGTCTGAATTTTTTATTTTTTTTTATGGAGTGTTTGCAGTACTTTCTTGCAAAATTTGAGTTGATATTATACAATACTCTACACATTATTTTATGCATTTCTGAGTTTCTAAACTTTTTCTGTGTTGTCTGCTAGCCTTCAAAAATTTTCTCCAACTTCCGCAAAACTCCCCCCAAAATTCCATTTCTTATGCCAACCTGGGATACAGTGAAACCTCAACGGGGAAAGTCATGTGAGCTCCAAATTTATGCACTCAGAGACAAGAGCCCAGTTACCACACCTAGCTCAATACTTACTAAGCTCTTCCCTCATGTATAGTTAGCTTTAGTATTCTGAAGGAAGTATATTATCAATTGCAAGCTGTTACTTTTAATTGTAACAGCAAAGAATTTTAATTGCTCATAGTATAATTTCTCCAAGGTCCTAAACACCTGCCTCCTTGCTATTTTGACGAGATACCTACCAATGATAGCATTTTACCCAACAAGGTTGACTGGTGAAATGTTGGTCAGTTAAGAGATACATTTCTCCTCCTTCATTTGGCTTTTGTCTGCCAGTTCTGACTGCAAGTCTGAAGGGAATGACCATTATAATTGTGAATTACCTTTTTAGCTTCTGATAAAAAGTCAGCCTGAAATACTACTGTTGTAAACCATAATGTAGAGCTGTTGGAGACATTTAAATCATCCCAAGCTCAGAAAAGAAAGGCTTATAGAATAGTAAGCCTAGAATATAACGTTTCAAGTGACATCATGGCCATGCGACAAGGTGATTTGTTGCTGTCTCTCAAAGCCTCTGTTAAAAGAAGGATCAGAAAAGCAGGAGGTATGAGGAGGAGAAGGTGGAGGAGCACAATGCATGGCCCTTTGAATTAACAGGCTCAGTGAGGATAACCAGAAGACCTCACAACTGAAGTCTAGGAGGCACTAGAGATCACAGTTCCTGTTGCCCATATGCTCCATCTAAATTAACAATGGCCCCAGAGTCCTAACACCTCCAGGGGCCAAATGAAATATGAATGAATGATATGCTGATGACTATACCTGTGTGTGACTGACACACATGGCAGGGTTACTGACCATTCAGCTAAGTCAGCAAAGCATTGCTAAAGAACAGAAAGCCAAGGGGGCTGGGGAGGAACACCACAAATACGTTGTCTTTATTTCTTGCATTGGAATCAATGTTTCTCAGCTTTTCAGGTATTTCCCAATTTAACTTGCCTATTCTTTACCTACCAGTCTCCTCACTATGTCCTAACTATACCGTGATTATGCCTAGTTTTTTAACTTTTGCTCCTCCAGCATCTCTTACCTCTTCTTTCTCTATCTAAATTCTATCCATTCTTCAAGACTCACCAGTGTGACCTTGGACAGGTCAGTTAGTACTGATCTCCAGAATTCTTGGAGCCATTCACAGATCACATCCATCAACAGGGTATTAGCAGTACAGGTTTTGGGATGCTGACTAGAGAGCTGGACTTGGAGTCAGGAGTCAGGTCTGAGTCCAAATCTGGCCTCCAGCACTTAACAGCTGTGTGACCCTGGGTAAGTCATCATCTCTATCTCCTCATCTGAAAAAGGGGGATAATTAGAGCACCTAGCTTCCAGATTATGATGATGTTAAAATTATAACATATATAAAATTCTTTGCAAACTTTAAAGTGCCGTTTACGTGCTAGCTTTCATCATTACCATCACTCTCAACATAATTATTATAATTTATGAGAACTGGGGAAGAAGTAAGGACTCCCCTGGACTGGAGAATGGCCAAGTTCCTTTCCAGTTCTATTTGTGATGCATGAGTTTTTGTGACCATTTCTGATATCTCCCTGCTTTATATTCTATGTATGAGAATAATAGTGATAGTTGAAATTTATATAGTGTTTTAAGGTTTGCAAAGAACTTTAGATGTTATTTCACTTGTTGCTTATTTCAACTGTGAGAGGTAATTGCTACAGACACTATTATCTCCATTTTATAGATAAGGAAACTGAGACTTAAGGGTTAATGGAATTATCCAAGGTCATACAACAAATATTTGAAGTGGATTCAACCTCACGTCTTCCTGACACCAAATTTAGTCATTTATTAACTATGCTATGCTGTCTCTTAATGAGCAGCTAGGTGGTGCAGTGGATAGATCACCAGGCCTAGAGGCAGAAAGATCAGAACTCAAATCTGGCCTCAGACACTTACTAGCTGTGTGATCCTGTGCAAGTCACTTAACCCCATTTGCCTCAGTTTCCTCATCTGTAAAATGAACCGGCGAAGGAAATGGTAAACCCCTTCGGTATCTTTGTCAAGAAAACTCTAAAAGGGGTCATGAAGAGTCAGACTCAACATTCTTCACTCCACTCTCATTCACCACAGTCCCAGTGAAGGGTGGTGTTGGTGGCCATGTGAATATGCCCTGCCTTTTCTTAATAATGGCAGCATTGTTGCTACCTGGGCCATCTGTGGTGAAAGAGAACTGAAATGACTAAACAATAATAAAAACGGTCTATTAACCAGTGCCACCAGTCTTGGCATCTAAAAATATTTCCTTTCAAATATCTCATTTGAGGGCATACCCAGTATTAGGAGAGGAGTGCTATATTCAGACTAATACCAGTAAGTAGCATTTAGCTCAATTTTATTTATATAGCAAAGTACTCTTACTTATCATTTCTATTGTTACTACCGTTGTTACAAAAGATACTCAAATACCTGTCAAGTGAACTTGGGGATAAAGATATATGTTTCGTTGGGATTGGTGAGTGAGACTAGACTTGTAATTTCATTAAAATAGATTACTCTAAAATGAGAATATTCTTCGTGTCAATTCAGGATGATACCTTTTCTTGATCTGGTGTCTTGGAAACTTGCCTAGAGCACTAAGAGGTTAAATGACTTGTCCATGGTGACACGGCCCATATGTATCAGAAGCTAAACTTGAACCAGATCTTCCTGGCTTCAGAGTTAGTTTTCTATCCACTACTCCATGTGACATGTCAGTGAAGAAAACTGTTACTAAATCCTAATATTTCAGCAAAATGATCAATGTCTAGTGATGCCCTTATATACTCTGAATTGGACAATGAATACTACAAATGTACTACATCTGTCAACAGGGTGTTTGTATACTCTTTGGAAACATTTCAAATGTTTGTCACCAGGGAGATGTCATCCAGATAAACAGATTTCCTAACTGAATTGGTCATTTTTCTGGCAGGAATTTAAGCCTCGTATGGATGCAGCTAAAGAATTCTCCCCAACCACCCCAAGGACATAAACCCAACCAAAAGCAAAAGATCTAAAATCCAACAAAACACTGCTTCAGTCTAATGTACTCTGCAAGTATTCTGCAGGTAGTATAGTACATTTGCCTATCACATCCAGTCTTCTCTAGTCTTCATTCATCACAATAAGGAATTGCTACAACACTGGAGAAGTCCTAATAGCTTGATGATCTGAGTAACCTCAGGTGAAAAAAAAGAGGAAATTGTTATCATTAAGAACCAGTATGGGTTTTTAAGGAGGGGAAGGGGAAGAATACAGCGTGTGATTAATTCTACTTCCCTCTCTCAGCTTAGTGGATGACTTAGTCACAAAATGCAGTCTAAATAAACAGGTTGAGAACCCCTTTGTGAAGTAGACACCTTTTTGATTGAGTCAAGAAGGAAGTAACATGACTGGCTGAACAGAGAAATTAGCAACATCTATAGGGACTTTGAACCTGTAGGCTTAGTCTCAGCACCTCTTTATAGTCTTAAAAATTATCGAGAACCCCAAAGAATTTTTATGTGGATTATATCTGTTGGCATTTGCTATATTGGAAAAAATACTATATTTTTCAAAGCAAAAAAAGGCAATGAGTAGCATTGTTTTACATATTTTTGCAAGTCTCTTCAATGACTGACTTAATTTCTAAAAGATTGCTAGAGTCTTATATCTGCTTCTATATTTAATCTATTTGATATATTTTGGTTTAAGACATGAAGAAATGCTGACTGTACACAGATATGTAGTAGATAAAAGAAATTTAATAGGAAAATAATGTCTTAATATTATTTTAAAAATAAGGGATCTCTGAAAAGGTATCAGGGACCCCCAGATATCTGCAAACTACACTTTGAGAACTGCTGCTCTATTTGAATTTCATCAGTTCAGTAGTGAAAGAGATTGGACTATAAACTCAATATAAGTCAATAGTGTGACATGGCAGCCAAAAAAAGCTAATACAAGGCTGAACTGCAATGATGGAAGAGTAGTTTCAGGTGTGCTGACTCTCAAGAAACCAGTTATTTCAGTTCTCTTTCACCACAGATGGCCCAGGTAGCAACAATGCTGCCATTATTAAGAAAAGGCAGGGCATATTCACATGGCCACCAACACCACCCTTCACTGGGACTGGTGAATGAGAATGGAGTGAAGAAGCCATGCGCTGGCCAGATTTTTGAAGAGGATGATTCTGCCACTATCATCAACCCTACTCAAAGTGCAAATCCCTTTCAGTGAAGTTAATGAAATAGGGATAGAAGAGTGAGGCCATCCCTATCCCCTTCAGCCTTACAATACTCCAGTCTCTATGCTCTTCTGCCCTCTTCCACTTTCTGTTGCATCCCTTGGTCTTTCTTTGTGAACAAAATCTTTTCATCCTAGGTCTTCTCCTCTTACACTCTTTACGTACTCTTGTGCTCATAGATTTAGATTTAGATGGCTACTCATGGTGCTCCTCTTATGAACCTCTTATGACACTGGGTTAAGAGAAGAAGCCACCATCCCCCATGTTCTATATCGCCAATTTTCTTTGTTTCTATCACTCAGGACCTTCTCTTCCTTTGAATTTCTCTAAATTATCTATCTCTGTTATTGTTATCTTCTGATCTCAAAGTCATTCTTCCTCTTTTTCTAAAGGAGTTCAGTACCTGTTTCACAATTTTCCTTAACAAACCAACACCTGTCTTCGTACTTGAGGTTTTGGAAAAGCTCCCTGCCTTATAGTTTATCAGCCTCCTCCTAAAGTACACTCTCAGTCCTACCATCTCACTTCTTTCAAGAACTTCATTTCTACCTGGACATCTCTGCCTGGATGCCTTATCCACATATATCCAGCTCAATGTAATTCATAATCGTTCTTTCCCGCTAAGCTCACCCTACCTCCAAACTTCCTTGATGAGTGACCCAAGTTTATAACCTCTGGTCTAGATACTTCCTTTTCCTTTTTGCTAGATCCTATCCACTCTTCCTTTATAACATCCCTCAAATCCATCACCTCTGTATCCATAATCATCACCCTAGTTCAGGCTCTCATCAGCTCTCACCTGGACAGTGAAAACAGCTTCCTAATTGGTCTCCCTCTTCCAGTCTCTCCTCTCCAACCATCATCCACACAGCTATCCAACTAATCTTCCTAAAATAGAATTTACTTTTCTGTGAAGCCTTCCCTAACCATCCCACCTCTGTTACTAGTACTTACTCTCCTCAGATGATATAGTATTTAATTATCTGAGTACAGCAAAATGTAAGCTATTTGAGGAAAATAATTGTTTAAATTTATTTTATCTTTATAGTCCCAGTTCCTATACATTAAAAAATATTTAATAATTATGTTAATTAAATTTCAATTTAATTAAATAAGAAAATTCCAAAATGAAGAAATTAGCTCCTGGTTATTACTAACATCTTTTATCAATGTTCAAAAGCCATCAGCTTAGTGATCACTTTTTAGTTTGTTCAGATTCAACATCCCTATAATGTTAGTCTATACTTTCTAGAATCTACAATCCTCTTGGCTTTTCTGGCCAATGCTACTCTCTTGATTCATACAATCCATGAAAACTGCTCTATATTTTTTCAGGAATGATTGTTTAGTCATGCTTCTAATGAATCAATTTGTAAAATTGATTTTCAGAAGCTAAGTATAGATCTTTGCATTGAACTCTATTAAATTTAACCTTAATTGAATTTGTTCACTATTCTATCCTTTCTTGGACTATTTTAAATCTTGGCTTTCACACAATGTATTAGACATCCCTCTTAGCTTTGTGTCACCTACAAATTTGATAAGCATGCCATCTGTGCTTTTATCAGGATAAAAAGGATAAGGAACAGATAAGAAAAATTTTCCCTTCACAGGACAAAGAACAGTTTCTTTGCTAGCAAAGCAGTCTGCTAGCAACCTTCTTCCACTTCGACCTCAGCCTGTTAATGACTATTCTTTGGGCCTGATCATAAAACCAATTCTAAATCCATTTAATCGTAATATAATTTAGTTCATGTCTTCCTATCTTACTCACAAGGATCAAATAAGAAACTTCCTCAAATGCTTTGATGAAATATAAGAGTTGTCTACTACATTCCCCTCATTTTTCAGTTTAGTTACTTTGCTAAAGAAGCAACTGAGTTAGTCTGGCATGAGCAGTTCTGATTTAGGCATTCTGACCTGTAGTTATTTCTGATTCCCTAAGTAGCCAGAAGTCCTACTTTCATTACCACATTCAAGAACTTTACTGGGAATAGAAGTTAAGCATACTGGTCTACATTTTGCTGACTTTACATCCTTTTCCTCTCAGAAAATAGGGACATTTGCCCTTTGTGAGTACTATTCTCAAATTTTTTTCAAAAATTCCTTCTTTGATAATGGCTACAGTGATCCTGTATAATATTTCTTGAAATATTTTAGTGTATCATTTGTCTCGATCTAGTGACTTGAACTCATTGAGGGCAGCTAGATTTTGCCTGATCATCTCCATACTTACCTTGAGTCTCCATTTATAAATAACTATTTTTGTTCATCCTTGCCTGTCCAAATAAAACTAGACATGGACCTTCTTATAGAAATCTGTTTTAATCACAAAGTACTGGTTCATCCCTTGTTATCAACAAAACATTTTAAAAACACAACTTTTTATTGTCCTTAACATTCATTACTAGCCCCATCATGCTGGTTTTTATTACTTCTACTTTTTATTAAAAGTAGACCCATGCAACTTTAATATTCATCTTGAGTTTTTACATAATCTACAGTCTTTTATTTGTGTCTTTTTTTAATTGAATTTGTTTTGAATTATGCACCCACATTAGTCTCAGGTCTGTCCCCTTTATGTTACTTATTGGGATCACTTTTGCTTTTTTCTTCACAATTTGATTCTTGGGAACTTCCAATCCTTCTCTTTGGCTGACTTTCCAGATATTGAGCCATTAGATCCTACTCATCCTTATTCCGAATCATTTATAATTAGTTTTCCCATAATCTACAATGTATAGTATATTTATGCCAAGATTCCCTATCCTCTGTTATAAACTGCATGAAAGAAAGGTCAATTCCCACCAAGTTCCCTGCCCTTTGAACTTCACTAGCAAGTTTCTCCTTCTTGATTTAGAGTCTTGTCTATTTTAGGTGTAAGGGAAGAGAATAAAAATTTGGTGTCAATTAAGTGCTAGGTACTATGATAAGCACTATACAGATATTATCTCAGTTGTTCCTTACAACAATCCTGTGAGGTAGGTGCTATTATGATTTTTATTTTACAGGTGAAGAAACTGAGTCAGACAGAGTTTAAATGACTTGCCTAGGGTCACACACAGGTAATACATGTCTGAGGCAGGATTTGAACTCAAGTCTTCTCGACTCTGGGCCCAGTAGTCAGTCTATCCACCATGCCATTACATTTCTTTTTGTCAATTCTTCCACTTCTTGAAGAACAAAACCATCATTGAGTCATCCCTCAAATTCATCAGCTACCCTACATTTGATAGACAGGGAATATCATCAGATATCTAAATATTTGAAGTTTTCTCCATGAAAATTTCATGTTTCCAGTTTAGATTTGTCAATAAGCACTTATTAAATGCCAACTTTTTTTATGATTTATTTTTCCCAAATCCTCATCTAATTCCTCCTTCTGTCTAGGTGGTCTGTGGTTTAGTTCAGTGAGATTATGACTTTCTGTTTGTACCTTCACTAACATCCAACCAATTTTCTCAACCATTTTTCCTTCTCTGGAAAAACAAGATCATTAGAGATATATTCCAAATGTCTACTGAGAAATCTCAGTTGTTCCAATATAAATCAGCATAAGGGAGTAGTAGTCAGTAGGTATGATGAATACTAGAAGTTTCTCCAGTTCACTGTAGATATATGATTCAGAAAGACATCATACCCTCTGATGATTTATGTCAGAACTACATAATCTTCAGTGTAATCATTCATCAAAACCTGACTTCCTCTTGGAAATATGACAGCATTCTTCTTATTCAGTAGAGCCTGTATATTATGAGGAAGAGTCTCACACCTATTGCATTGTTCCAGTGAAATAGTTTCTTTCATCAGTCTCCCCTACCTGACTGTCCAACAATTTTGGCCCTACCTGGCTCCTGGTTATTTACTTTCTCTGTGATTTACTTTTTTTTAATCTGTAAAATGGGAATAACACATGTAGCCCTAACTTTAGACAAGTACTGTTAAGAGGAATAAAAGAATGTCTGCATGTTATTTCCAGGATCTTTAAGGGAAAATACTTTGTTACACACCAAGTAGCATTATGTTGATGTCTAGTATATTACTGTAATATTCATGAGCTTCTTAGCTGACTAGTTTATATATACACAATTAGTGGAAGAGAGCATGGCAAATAGTGGGCAGTGGTAAAACCACAGTTCATTTCCCCTTGTGAGTGAAAGGCTCATAATTCACAGTAGACAGAGTAAGATGTGAAGGTCACTCACTTATTCAGAGAAATAAATTATATTATACCATCAAGTAAGTTTCCTCAGCCAGTCATAAAGAAGAATACTGCTAAGTAATTTACTCGCAAATGATGGTTATAAACCACTCACACTCTAACAAATCAAATTACAATATCCAAACTACCTAGTCATGCTCATAGGCTCACAAAAAAAAAAAAAAGCTGAGCAGGTAAAAAGGGAAAGGACCCACCCATCTTATTAGTTTTTCAAATCATGGGGAAAACATACTCATTCTCTACTAATAACTTATAGATATCCATCCAAAGTTGGCTCCTGCTGACCCCCAAGACTGTCTCCTTTTATGTACTGAGAATTCTATTTCTCAAGCCAAGTACATTCAAGGACTCTAAAAAAAAAAAGTTTATGCAGCCGGTCCATTCAAATAATAATGGTATAATTAATACAATACCATTTTATTCAATTTATCATTGGTCTCTCTGGTTCCAGTCTCTTTTGTCTCTCTAATTCATCTTCCTTATAGAAAGTTAGCATATGCTCCTAAAACATAGATTTATGTCAGCTCACCATTCTCTCACTCAAAAATCATCAATGACTCCCTATCACTTTTAGGTTAATAATCATTAATTCTAATTGCAATGATAACAACTATCATTTATATAACACTTTAAGGTTAGAAAAATACTTTCCATTTGTACCTCATGTGATCTTTACAAAAAGCCTGCTAAGTAGATGTTATTATTGGCCCACTTTATAGATAAGGAAACTGAGGAAGAGAGAAGTGAAATGACTTACCCAGGGTCACACAGCTATTAGGTGTCTGAAGCAGGACTTAAAATCAGGTCTTTCTGATTTCAAGTCCAGTACCCTATGTACTTGGGCCACTTAGCAGCTTCAATAGGATAAACTACAGAATCCCCACTTGGGATTTAAAGTCCTTCACAAAGTAGCACCTATCTATAAATTTAGTTTATTTTATGTTATTCCCTTTAAGGTACTCCCCACCCTCATCAAGCTGACTTGTTTGCTCTTCCATATACATACTATTCTGTCTTCTGCCCCCATGGGCCTTAGCATATGTAGTTCCCCACGTCTAAAAACACTCCTTCCTCATCTCCCCCTGAGAGGATCCAAGCCTAGCTTGGGTCCTTTTCCACAAAAGTCTTTAGTAATCTTCCTAGTTCACAGCGTTCTCTCCTTGGAATCTCTTTGTGTAGAGTTTGTATTAATATATGTTGTGTACTTCCCTTATCCCTTAGTAAAATGTAAGCCTCTCCAGGACAAGGATTATTTCATGTTTGCCTCTATAAACACCCTGACTAGCATAATGCCTGGCATATCCTAGATGTTTAATAAATATTGAATGGTTCAGTTGAATTGAATGAAAGCAGAATATATTTATTCACTCCTATATGAGGAATAAGCAGACCAAAAATAGACATATTAGGGAAACATTACCAGTTATTACTGAGTATTTTGAGTTTTTCAATACTATGTTCAAAGTAGACCGTTAAGTGTTTGACTAATTTGAGGACTGAAGGTGGATATAATCATTTGTTCATTCATTCACATTCACCTTGCAACATTCATTTATTAAGTACTTACTGTTTTCCAGGGCTGTTCTAGGCTGGGGTGTTAACAATGGTCAGTAAATTGCCCTGGTGAAGTTTATAATCTAATGGGAGTAATAAAACATGAACATACTATAAAAAATAAAAATTAAATGACTGAAAAGATAAGAAATCAATTCAACAAGAATTATAAGTACCTTCTAAAGATAGGGGAATGTGCTAGACCCTAGGGACACAAAAAAAATAAAAAAGAAATATCCCTGTCTCAAGTCCTTATGTTTTTTTAAAAATTTAATATTTTATTTTTCCCCAATTACATGTGAAAACAATTTTAGCGTTCTCTTTTTTCATATTCTGAGTTCCAATTCCCTTTCTTCCTACTTTCCTCTCATTGAGAAGGCAAGAAATTTGACTTAGATTACACACGTATGGTCATGCAAAACACATTTCCATGTAAGGCATGCTGTGAAAGAAAACACAAACAAAAAAAAAAAACCAAGAAAAATAAAGTAAAGAAAAAGTATCTCCGATCTGCATTCAGGCTCCACCAGTTCTTTCTCTGGAGATGGATGGTACCTTTCATCATAAGTCCTACAGAATTGAAGGAGCTCACTTTCTACTGGAGAAATATAGTGTGTACATAGATTAGTAAACACAAATTTTATATAAAGTGTGAAGTAACATTATGAAGATGAATCAGAAAAGGTTTATGTAAAATGAAGGGCCTAAACTGAGTCTTGGAAGGAAACTGGAAATTCTAAGAAGCAGAAATAAGGAGGGAAATATATTATGTGCAAAGAAATGTGCCACAAATACAATAGTTTGACTGTCAGACGAGGAACAAAGTCAGATATGTCTGGAAAAATAAGCTGAAACTAGATCATGCACAGCTTTAAATTTTATCCTGGGGCAATAGGGAGACAATGAAGATTCATCAGTGACATTCAACAAAAGAGACCAGACTTATTTTTGAGCAAAGTTATTTTGACAGCTGTGTGTAGGAATATAGGCTGCGAATGGGAGAGACTGGAAATAGGGAGAGCAATTAGGAGACTATTGAAATAATTCAAGTGAAAGGTGATAAGGGATTGAATTAGAGTAGATCACAAAAAGTCTCCAGAAGACAGCTTACTATTGACTGCTCTGTGTGTCTATATAAACCCACAGAATGGTCACAGTTTTCCTTGCCAATCCATATATTATGCATTGGGAGTAAAAATGGAAAGTGACAGCACCCATCATTTCCCTGGGGAGATAATACCAAGACTTGCATAGATTAAAATAATAATAACAAACACTCTTCTGTCAATTTCCTCTTTTAAAAAAGATGAAAATAGTAGCTTGCCAAATAACTACCACATATTTTCTGTCACCATCAAATAATACAGTGTTTAAATACATTCCATCCAATAACCTTCCCACTGAGCAGTTTCGGATATCTTCTAGCCCAGTGATGATCTTGTGAACTAATGACAACATAATTCTTAATTTTTTCAGACAGCAACCCTGAGGAAGTTCACTTGGGCACTAAAGGAATGTGCTAAACAATTAATAATATAAACAAGAATATTTAAGCTACCAAAGCGAATAAGTTGTTTCCAAGCACCCTCAAGCATTCTAGAAGTACTCAATGGATACCTTAAGTTATAAACCATTCTTACAATCATTAAAGTAAATCCTGTAAGGAGCACTACTGAGTAACTTGGTTTTTGCTTCCTTTGAGTAGTAGGTGCACTCAAAAATAATAAAATTTTGTTCCTTTAGAAATGCTTTATAATTCAGACTTTTTACCAGTTCGGACTATATTATCTCTAACATGTCCAAATTCGTGCCCTTTTCTGCATTTCAGGGAAACTGAGGCACAATAGAAGAGATTCAACTTTGTTTCACATTCCTGTAGTCCTCTAATCCTGAAATTGACCCTTGTATTCCACTCACTCAAGAAACTTTTTTTTTTTTTTGCCTCACTCTGCTACTAATATTGAGACAGACAATTTTTATTGACCTTCAAAGAGTGCTGTTAATCTGTATGGTTTTTCTACTTATCCTATAACCTTCTGCTTGCTCACAAACTGAAAGAACATCAGACAAGGATTTGTATTTACCTCTAAAAATATTAAAGATATCCCAGCTTGTTCAATTAACCCAATTGTTATCCATCATGAATATATGCATAGTTATCATATAGAATCAAATATATTTACACACATAAATGTCTGTGATACATATGTTCATATTTTATTTTCTTACCTGTGTTTCAGATTGATGTTTCATCCACCAAAAGTCACCAGTTTTTATTAATTGACAATATGGAACACTGTCTAGATGGTTGATTGTGACATTTTTCCATAGTGGACCTGGAATACCATGTTGTTTTAGCTTATAAACAGGCTGCAGTGATATAGCCTTCTCTTTTTCACTTGTCCATAGTGCCTGGGTGTTTGATTCCAAAAGGTGGTATTTTTGTGATTGAGAAATTGGTCTAATCTGCCACAATGAGACCAAAAGTGGCAGCAGGAAACTCAGCCCTTAAGTAGCAAGAAAAGCATCAGTGCATTT
This sequence comes from Potorous gilbertii, assembly GCA_028658325.1. Lineage (NCBI taxonomy): Eukaryota > Metazoa > Chordata > Mammalia > Diprotodontia > Potoroidae > Potorous > Potorous gilbertii. The sequence continues at coordinate 178,241,052 of CM053771.1, read as the reverse complement.
AGAAACAGAACACTTTATTAAGTCTTTGCCAAAAAAAGGAGGGGGGGAGGGGAAGAAGCACAGCAATCCACATTAACTCAAATGCAGTGAGGAAATTACTTTGTTATCTCAATTTCCTCACACTTTGATAAGTTGTGACTCATTCAGAAGTTCCATAATAGTTGTTTTTCCTACTACATATTCCAAAACCCTTTGCATTAATATCAGAAAACCGTGCATGGTATATCAGTAGCACATATATCTGACTCAAACCAGAAATTATGCTACATAGTTCATTTCCTTTATAAGAACTTCCCCATCTGGGCCAAAGAGGATGCAAGCTGAGCAGCATATAATGCAAATTTTGTTTTCTATCCACACTTTCTAGGACCTGTGTGAGAAATTCCTAGTATAGAAACTCCCTCCACCCAGAAATAAAAACCTATCTATAGCTTTGCAGAAAAAGTCTTAGGAAATTGCTTAAGGCTCAGACAAGTTAAGAAACTTGACTGAGAAGGTGGATTTGAACTCAGGTGTTCCTGGTGATTACTTCAGTGCCTCTACTCTCTGTCACAGTGTCACTGTTCTATCTGAAATGACTTGTAAGTTCATTAAAAGAAGCAACCTTGCCTTCTCTAAATTACATACTACTATTCCACAGCATTCATACAAGGCTCTGATCTTTGTATACATGAGAACCATCACAACTGATCACCAACTATGAGATTGTTACATCATAAACTTTTGAAGCGATAGGAACCCAGACAATTTAAGACAATGGGGTGGAAGACTCCTTTTTTGCTATGATGAAGCAAATTATTTTTAAAGGTTGATATTGAAAGGTACTTTTAAACTTACTTGACCACTGAAACTCCTCATGCTTATCAGACACCCTTACACATATCCTGGTTTTAGCCTAAATATCATATGGTGCTAAGCAAAGTGAACAAGTCAGGCAATAACTGGCCGAGATTACAGCAAGGTTAGGGTGGATGGAGGAGGAGGGGGAAAGTGGTTGCCACCGAATAATAGGTTTTAAATTGGAGGTCTCTACTTAAAACCCTCAGGAAATAAAAAAGGGTCAAAAAAGAGAAAATTGCACAAGGGTTAAATTGCTTAAAAAGACAATCTCATTTCTCTTTCAAAAATTGCTGTATTTTTGGGAAGATGCCTTTGACAATAGATGGCATCACTTAAGGGCCTTTGCTCAATAAAAGAGTGGTCAGGAATCTTGAGTTTTATGGGACTTAAACGTTTCTGCTAGTGTTGTAGGAAATGGCTCAGTTCCATTAAGTTCCATTCAATTTCATTCAAGGAACTAAAAACTCAGAAATACAAGTTACAAAATGAAACTGACTCTTAAGACTATTCCTTTGCTTCCAAGGGTATATAGAATTAAAACCTTTGGTAAAGAAGCCCTCAAATGAAGACTTTCCTAGTACTATCATGCAGAAATATGCTATGTGACGATAATGTTCCAAGCTAATGTTCCTAGCAGGGAAAACAGGGAATAGTTTACTCATTAATTCTGGTCCAGTTTACTCTTGTTATAACCATTATTTGAGTAGTCTTCCATTGTGTTATTCTATAGTACATTATAATCTGCTTGATTTTTTGAGTATATATGGATTACAAAGATTCTGTATTTCCCAGTAGGACTCTGTTTCAGACAATATTTCACACACACACACACACACACACACACACACACACACACACACACAACTATAATCAGGCATAGGGGTCTTACTTAAGCTGACAAATGATTATAATTTTACAGAGAAGTATAAACAGAGCCTTGAACCATAAATATGTTTATTGGTCTTTCCAATAGATACTAATTTCTGTTAAGTGTTTCCTTGTGACAGAAACATTAGATTTAAGGTTACAGAATTCAGACTGTAATAAAAAGAACCTGAATTTAAGAACTAAAAGATTCAGGTCAGAATATTCACTATGCTGCTTAGTAGCTCAATGTCTTTGGTCAAGTCTTTTAACTTGTTTTAATCTTAATGTCCCTATCTGTAAAATGGAGTTGGATTAAATTATTTTTCAGGTCTCTTTCAGTTCTAAAACACACAATCTTATTATTATAATAGAGATATGGACTCTAACAAATCTTTATGTCAAGATTTTGTTAAAGAGTAATATTTGTGGATATAATGAGTAGAGGGTCACTACCACTGGTGACAGTAACAATATTAAGGAAGAGTTTAGGAAATGACAAGGTGAAGCAGAATTCTCACCAGAGCTACTAGAGATTTATAGCTGGCGGGGGCTTTAGAGATCATCTCTTCTAACCCCCCTCATTATACAGAGGGGTTTGGGTTAAGTGAGTTCTTCAAAATTTAATGGCTAGTGTTAGCAATAGAAAAGAAACTTGTATTCAAGTCTCTCAAGACCATTTCACTTTCCACCATGCTATATTATCTCTGCATTTAAAAGACCTAGATTCAAGCCTTACCTACAGTTTCCTAATATGGACTGCCCCTGCCTCTCAAAAATTGTTGATAGAATCAAATGAGACAACATGTGTAAAATGTCTTGTAAAGCACGATAAGCTATTGCTGATTATCACAACAGTTCCTTGTATAATAAGCTGAATCCAATGGGATGAAAATCTAGCATGAGAGGAAAGAAAACAGAAATGAATACCAATAGAAAAGACAAAGGAATTCATGTCCTTTATTTTATTACCTATTGAAACACGCCAAAATATCTATTCTTAGTCCAAGTAATATTCAGAGAAGGGAACAGGCTGATGAATTTATTATTGAATATATATGTATATACATATATTCATTTATACTTCAGTTTCTAAAGTTTCCAATATAATGAAATCTACAGTGCTTTAATCAGCGGAATTAGCAAATTAATATTTTGGCTAATTTTCTGGTGTAAAATTGTAAGATTTGTGACATTCAAACATACTTGTGAAATCCAAACACATTTGCATTTACTGATTGTCACAGCCCTTAATCAAAGCATTGAATAAATCACGAAAGAATAATTTATGAATTTGTTTACTGTTTGTCTTTGCTAGAGATATTGCTCTGTCTTTAGCTTTGATAAATATATTACTTATGAATATATTACAAATATGCATTCCTATAATATTAACTATCTACTTATGTATGGTTAATCTTTACTTACAAATGTTTGCAGGTGTTTTTGTTTTATAGAAATACCTCTATATGTGTACACAGACACAGACATCATGAAAAATGAGTTTTAACCAATATATTGAGGACCTAAATGAAAACAGACCTAATGAAAATCAAAACAGCAGCTTATAAAAGAAATTTAACTAGCTTTGGTTCTCCATTCTATTTCCTTTTTGTTTGGTTTTCATGGGATCTGTATTACTGGTGGAACTCTGAGTTTGTTTTCTGCAGGCAAATATTTTTATTTCTCAAGAAATAGGTTATGTGGATAATTAAAAGTTGGGGAAAGTATGGTGAGTGGGGGATTTGGACAAATGCAGCCAAAGAGAATGCAACAAACCTCAAACGTAGCCAGATGATTCTTGAAATTCATATTTCGAGTTGATTAAATATGAAAACAAGGAGTACATATTTTCTTATCTTCATAGTTTTACTTTAAGGTGCCTGGTTTAGTGTTCCTTATAAAACTGGGAATCAAAAAGTGATACTGGGGGGGTCAGCAAACTGGAAAAAAAAAAAAAGCTATCATTTCTGCAAACACCATTAACAGTTAGTTATTTCAAAGATAGCACAATGCCCTGATGCCTGACAAGGTATATAACATTGTTGCTCATTCATTTTTCAGTCTTGCGTGACTCTTTGTCACCCATTTTGGGTTTTCCTGGCAAGATACTGGAGTGGTTTGCCATTTCCTTCTCCAGCTCATTTTATACATGAGGAAACTGAGGCAAACAGGGTTAAATGACTTGCCCAGTTCTGAGGCCAGAATTGAACTCAGGAAGATGAGCCTTCTTGATTCAGGCCTGGCATTCTACTTACTTTTCCACCTAGCTATATCTAAAATATATATATATATATATATATATATATATGATGTGTGTGTGTGTGTGTGTGTGTGTGTATGTGTTCGGCCTTCTTTGTCAAAGAAGACCATGCCATGACATGACTTGCACTTGATTTTGTTTTGAGTGAGGGAGGGCTGTGCAGGGCACCAGCCTCACTTCTCCAGAGTCATCTGAATCCAGTGACCAGATATTCATCAGGATGACTGAAGATGACCTAGGATGAGGCAATTGGGGTTAAGTGACTTGTCCAAGGTCACACAGCTAGTGAGGGTCAAGTGTCTGAGGTAGTTAATAAAGGCTCAACTGAATTATGATGCTCTTGTATAATGACTCTCACATTTAGGAAATGGGTTCCTCTCTGCTTCCTAGCCAAAAACTAATGTCTTAGAAGTTTAGCCCTGTAAGGAACCACTTCTGGTACTAAATACTTGAGTGCCCCTTCTTAGATCAGTTTCTTTTGTCTGTAAAATGATGAAATTAATTTTGATCACTAATATTTCTTAAATTCAGAATCGTGGAGGTTGTCTAGTTCAGAGTTACCAAACAAGGACCATGTTCCCTGCAACACTCTTAAGTGTGCTTGAACCAGATTAAAATGCAATTGTAAATACTTAACAAAACAAGTTTGAAAATACAAAAGAGCGTAGATAATATTAATATGTGGTTTTCTAAAGCAATATGTAGCCACTATTACACATGGTTTACTGGCCACCATTTCTATTTGAATTTGACACCATTGATTTAGTCAAACCTTCTAAATCATGTGATTCCCCTCTACAACATTCCTGGTAATTTGTTATCTATGACTGGATACCTGCAGTGATGAGGAACTCAATTCCTTATAAGGTAACCCACTCCATTTCTTATACCATTGGACATGACTCATATAAGAGGTTGCTTAAGTACTCACATGAATTTCTGATCTCACAGACGTAGTTATTTTTTCATTGATGCAGTTCATGATCCATCCACATCTGTTTTTCCTGTTCATCTTTTAGCTACATTGTCCCACGAGATCACCACAGAAGCTTCATCCAACATACTGGAAGCTTCTCTGTGTTCTCCTTCCATCATGAGGGTACCATTGGACTACACAGGTTGTTCACCAGTAATCTCTTACTCTCTTCCATCTACTTTTTTGCTCAAACATCAAGAACTTTACAGACTTCTAAAGATGAAAAACAAAATCTTGGGGGAAAACTCTATCTTGAGATTATCAGACAACCTCATTTTTCCATATTTATTGTGTCAGGACACAATCCTAGGTACTATTAAAGAATAACAGCTAAAGAGAAGACACTAGTTCTTGAATGAGTGAAGTACTAATAGATCGATAGACAAATAGAATTAATGATGCATAAAGGCATCTACTTTTCTTAATCATATCTTTTAAATATAGTTTTTTGTTGAGTTATTTTGGTGAGTTTTATAGTTTAATAATCAAATCCTTTTGGTATAATTATTGCCAGAGATGCCATGTTAAAATTGGTAAGGGCCTATCAGAAATCGATAATTTGAAACAATAGAACAGAAAGGTGACTCAGAACCTTGTTTTCTCTGATTTTTTTTTATTTTGTTGGATGGATCACAGACACATCTAACCTCTGGGTTTCCTTCTTCATTTCTCATAGAATTGTATCTTAGGGGTTAGTAATCATCGCTTAATTATGGCTTCAGAATATGAAAAAAATCTCATTTTAAATGACACTTCTTATCCAAGTCATTTTCTTTATAGGAGACAGTAGTAGAAATGGAATTTGTCTCCTTGGGTTCCAGTCCTTTTTCACCTTTTCACTCTGTAGACTTATTCATCACTTTCACTGTCTTGGACCTCAGTTTCCTTATCTGTAAAATGGGAAGGGGATTGTACATATGAGCTTCAAGATTTTTTCTAGCTTTGTTTTCTGCTTGTTAAAATGTTAATTATCTTTATTTCTCATGTGATTATTTTCCATTCCTTTCAAAGATATATGGGGAAGAATTCCAGAGAGTTGAGGCACACAGTGGGGATTTGGGGAATATGAGATGAGGGAGTTAAAGATGAGCGAAAATGACAGAAGAAATGTTTGCTTACTAGATCATAAAGACAAAGAATTAGGATTAAACTAGAAGGAAGGTGTTCAATCAATTTATTATATAGCAGTTCCTTTTCTATATATGAAAATGATAAAGAGCAGTATTCTCTTAGTTCTCTTACAAACTGATAAAGTTTGATAAAGCAATGGGGAGATCTCTTCTGGATCTCTTTCCAAGATCACTTCTTCATCTAACTTTATATCACATGATAGAGGGCAGCATTAATAAATACTCCTTAAAGAAAACATGGTATAGTAGAAAAGTCATGGGATTTAGTTAGAGAATGTGTGATCAAATCCCAGCTCTTCTATTTATTGCCTCTATGACCTTGGGCAAGTCATTTACACTGTCTGTTCCTCAATTTCCTATAAAATTACTCAATGCCCTCTAAGTTCCTTTATACTTCTGAGGCTATGAGTTTCTTTAAAACTTTCAAATTAAACCACTGGAAAAAGAATACTCAAGCAGGTTATAACTATTTCTAATACATTTTAGCCATTTTTTCTAAATCTGAATAGATAATATATAATGTCTAAATTCAACTTTTTGTCATTCCCTTACCCCCCCCCCCACAATAATCATTCTTCAATACTGAATCAACAGAAATTATCTAGCTATGAGGTTGATGCTTTCATGTAATTTTGGTCAAACTGATTAACCAATATCAGAAGAATTGATATTTCTTTCCATTTAGAGTAAAATGGAAACCAATTGCACAATTCTCTGAAACTGAAAACCAATTTTATGACAATGAAGATACTCTGAATCTTCATTGCAATTAGATGGTAAGAGATCATCTTTTCTAGTATTATAGTAACTAATGACTACTTACCAGAGTATAGATGAGGCCTTCACTAAAGTCTTTTTCAATGTTTCCAATGATGTGGGTTGACTTTGGGTTATTAAGGACTCTTCCCATCAGCTGAAGGTTGGTTTTGAGTATATGTACAGTAAACTACTTGTGTTTATAAACACACTGTCAGAAAGTTAGCTAACTCGGGATAAATGTTTACAGCTATAGCAATTCATAGCAACCATCAAGTTAGACAGTCAGGGGTTATGACCTAAAGAAGTGAAGGGAGTATCCACACTGATGAAATTGCAGATCCTTTAAGAAAGCTGAAGCATCAAACATGATGAGATTGCTTAGTACCAGTTGTAATAAAAAGAAAAATGAAACAATGCTTCTCCAAATGATACTTTAGAGATTGGAAAGTCATAAACCTGTCAAGGGAAGTTTTCCCCAGGTTGGTCTAAGTATAGGAGAACTGGGGTATTGCGCAACCTGAGTAATCAAAGGCACAGGCAAGTCAATGGGATATTTTTGGCTCATTGTTAATACTGGTGGTACTAAAAATAACTAATTATATCGCTAAATATTATTCCCCCAATATTCATTAATCCTGAAATTTTGAAACTGGGAGCTTTTAAATAATAAATCATCCATGTTGACTGAAACCGAATAAATAAAAACAGAAACACACAAAAAATCTTTAAAACTGTTTTTGTTTAACTAATATGGGTAAGATGGGTTGGGGAAGAGGTAAGTAAGAGAGTGTTCATGCACACACACGATTTAGGATAGATTCCCCCCAAAACAGAGTGCAAACAAAAAGCAGTTAAAATCAATTTGATAAAGGTCAGACCAAAGGGCCAGCACTGTATTTTTGAAAAGCAATAGTTACATAATACAGTCATTACTTTTACTATCTTCACATCCTGAGGCTCCCAAGAACACGAACAGTGAGAAATAAATGAATTTGGCTTCTGATGCCGCAGATCACAGTGGGGGGCCAGGTTTAATTCACCCTTATGAAGTCTTCTTGAATTGTGTCACTTGTAGAATTTGTACTTGACTTTTGGAAACATAAAATGTTCTTGCCACTGAGAACTAATTAAGAAATCTGGCCCTCTGTGACTGAGCTAATTTTGTTCAGGTTGACTGCATGTTCAAGTTTGACTCTGGATGCTCGTCTAATGTATACTGTGACCAACTATTTCGGTTGGATTAAGGTAATTACCTAGCTCAACACTTTCCTGATACATTTTACAAGGACAGAATGCAAAGCTCTTATATCACTGCTACTAAATCATCACTTCAGATTTTTAAGAAGCTTCAAGTACAAAAGTTAAAGTTGTGCTTTAGAATGAACCCTCAGTAATCCCAGGGCAACAATAGCAAATAGACAAAAGAATTCCAGCATCCTTATGCTGATCACAGCCCTTGGAGTTTCTGGACAAACCAAGGCCCTAAATTTAAAAGGGTTTAATTTCACACCAGTGTTATTTGACTACTGTAATTGAGTATGTGCTTTAGGTTTTGAGTCTAACTTTCCTTCTGTCAAACAGATTTGCCTCCAAGTAGGTTCCTCAGTCAACAGGTACTGTATTTATCTTAGTTTGGTGCTAAGCACTAGGGATACAAAAAAAGTAAAAAGTACAGTCCCTGCCTTCAAGGAGTTTATATTCTAATAGAGGAGACATTATATAAATAAGTGTGAATATATACAGTAAATGGACTGTAAATGGTAGGTCATCCAAGAGGAACTAAGGAAGTCCTCCTGAAGAAAGTGGGATTTGACTGTCTTGTGGTAAATCAAGGGAGCAATAAAGCAGAGGTGAGGAGGGAGAGCATTCCAGTCTTGAGGAAACAGCCAATGCAAAGAAACAGCAAAAACAATGGAACACTATGGGTGACGACCAACGAAGAAGCCAGTTTGACTAGGTCACAGACTACATGGAAGGGAATAAAACATGACTAGAAAAGTAGGAAGGGCTCAGATTTTTTAGGGCTTTTAAATGCCATACAGAAGGTTTCATGTTTGATCTTGGAGGTCATAAAGAACCTACTGGAGTTTATACAGTGGGACAAGCTGTAGACATAGGCAGACTTACACTTCAGGAAAATCACTTTGACAGAGGACTGAAGGATGGATAGCAGTGAAGCAAAAAAGCTGGGAGACCAGCTGGAAGGCTATGCACAGTTGAGGGTGGCAGCTTAATGAATGGAAAGAAGGGGACATATATGAGAGTTGTGAAGGTAGAAACAATATTTGACAAAAGACTGGACATGTGGAATGAGTGCAAGCAAGGAGTTGAGGATGACGTGAAAGTTGGGAACTTGGGGGAATGAGAAGATGATGGTGCCCTGAACAGTAAAAGGAGAGTTGGAAAGAGGAGAGGGTTTGAGAGGAAAGATAATGAGCTCTGGTCTGGACATGTTGAATTTGAAATGCATACTGTATCATTTGGCCAGACTGGCAGTGGTAAGTAAACAGTGCCAAGTGGTCCAAGGATGGCTGTTTGTGGCTGTACAAGGCCATGGGGGTCAGCTTCTTGTGGAACAGCTCATTTTGCTGTTTCTTGACCACTGGTCTCAGGTGGGCATCTTACATTAATGCATTAATGGTTATAAAAGGTACCTCATGAGAGCATGGGAGCTGGGTAAGTACACATCTATCACAATTTATGGAAAAAAATATTGTGCAGAATAATGCTTTACCTTAGGTAGGGGCTTGACAATTGTTTTTCAGCTGAATTACACTGAATTCCTTGATAGAGAATCAGCATTATTGTGTAACACCTACAGCATGTGGTGAATAGAGTGTTAGACTTGTAGGCAAAGAGGCCAGATTCACACTTTCATAAACCTAAGCAAGTTACTTCATCTCCCTCAACTCATCTGTACTTATCGGTAAAATGAGTCAGAGGATATGGGTTCAAATCCAGCTCATACACTTGGTATGAGATAAATACTTAAATAAATAACTTAGAAAGGAAGGAAAGGAGAGAGAGAATGAGAGGAGGAGGAAAAGTCATTTTTTATTATTTTGTTCAGTTGTGTCTGACTCTTTGTGACCCATAGGCATACTGTCTGTGGAGTTTTCTTGGCAAAATAATGGAGTGGTTTGGTCTTTCTCCAGTGGATTAAGGCAAAAGTAAGTAACTTGTCCAGGGTCATTCAACTACTAAGAAGTGTCCGAGACTGGACTTGAACTTGAGTTTTCCCAACCCCAGGCCCCATGCTCTATCCATTCTCTATATAGGTGCCTCTTAAAGGTCATTGAGGCATGCTTTTTAAAAATGTTTAGAGAATAAAAGGAAGACCAGACAGAAGAGTAGATAGGCAAGACATCTTTGAAAGCTACAGGTTAAATTTAGATACTGTACTTCAAAATCAAACTATATACAATAGAAATCTGCAGTTTCAAGTATAATCCTCTTTTTCTTTTCTACTACTCTTTCCCATTATTGTGTACAGTCATGCCTGTTTTGATTGGTTTTTGTTCAGCTTACAGTGAAACCCAAGTTTTATAAAAGAAATACAGTTCAAAAAATATTTATCCAAAGAAACAGATACTCTCCCCACCCCTGGCTCCCACCAACACACAGACACGCACCCCCTCCTTGTGAGATAAAAGTCAGAGAGAGTTTTTCCCTAGGGCTATGATTGACTGTGTTAGAGCTTCTGTTTACGTAAAAGTCTAGTGGCAAAAAGTTGTTGGACTTACCCTCATTTAAAAGAGAAATGGTAGAGGCTTAATCATCCCACTATGAGGCAAAGATAGCACCTTAGCTGAGGACTCATACTGAAGCAGAAATGATCAGTGGAGACAAACCTGGCAGCAGCCTGCAGAATCCACAGGACCATTAGAACAATATTCAGCAGTGGCTGTGGAAGACCAGTAGCCGAGCAATGATTGGGTGAAAGGTTTAGGCTCTGTGGGAGAAGACACTGGTGGCCCTCAAGAGTCCTGTGTGTGGATGCTTTGGTCAGATACAATGACCTACATGTGTTTTCAGCGTGAGTGTCCTCCTCCCCTTGATGTGGTATGTAAACTCATGGGTTAGTGTACCCCAGGAAAGGAGACGATTTGGAATTTAAGTTTCTTTTAAATGAATGATAAAGAGGATGCTTTCAAGAAAAGTCTGGACTTACATGAACTGAAACAAAGTGATGCAAGGTGAAAAAGAGAACACTGTACACAGTAACAGCAATATTGTATGATGAACTGTGAATGACTTAGCTATTCTTAGCAATACAATGATCCAAGGTAATTCCAAAGGATTCATGATGAAAAATGCCATCCACATACTGAGAAAGAACCAATAAAGTCTGAATGCAGATTGAAGCATACTTCTTTTAATTTCCTTTTTCTTGTTTTTTTCTGGTCTGGTTTTTTTTCTTTCACAGCAGGCTAATATGGAAATATATTTTGCATGACTATACATGTATAATCTATATCAAATTGCTTGCCTTCTCAATGAGGGGGATAGGGAAGGAGGGAAGGAAAGAATTTAGAACTCCAAGTTCAAAAAATGTTGAACATTTCTTCACATAATTGCATAAAAAAATATTTCGGGAAAAGAATGCTAAAGCTAAATAAATATATAAATGCTTTTAAAAGAATAGCTAAACTTTATATAGCTCTTAATATGCACCCAGTACTTCGTGATCAGTATCTCATTTAATACCCACAGCAACCTTGGGAGGTACTTATTATAATTAACCCCATGGTGCAGATGAGAAAATAACTGAATATGGAGGTTAAGCGATTTGCCCAGGGTTACACAACTAGTGAGCATCTGAGACCAGATTTAAACTTGGGTCTTCCTGAATCCAGACCCAGCATTCTAACTCCAATTGCTTTGAACCAACTGTGTCTTTTGAAGGACTAATAGATAGATAGATAGACAGATAGATTGATTTATATCTATATCTATTTCTCTCTCTCATGTATATATATATATATATATGTATAATGCACACACATACACACACAGAGTGATAAGGCTTGTGAACTATAGTTCCTAAATGGATGTTGACACACAGAATACCTTGTAGCCAGGGAAGCCTTGTCTAGGGTACTTGATGCGAAAGCCTATATGAAAAGAATAATGTTTATGAGGCTTTTAGAGCTGACAGGGATGCTGCCACCATCACCCTGCCAATCATCAAAAGCTTGGGAGTTAGACTGTTTTAAGGGAAGGTAGAAAAGGAAATACATTTATTTTAAATAGTTAGTGTTCTAAATTGATGCCAGAATACTGTCAACAACTTGCAGAACTGCTGGTTACAAACTTCTGAGATGCCATGCATGTGGGGTAGAAAATGTGATAAAATTTAGACAGTTAGTGGAAGGCATGCTTACATGAAAGTCAAGTAGGCCAGTTTGGCCATGAGGAGAAAGGAAAAAAGGAAGGAGGAATAAGCATTTATGTGTATTTATTTACCCTTCCTTTTCACCTACTATGTGCTGGGCACCAAAGAGCTGAGTACTGAGTACTGAGAGAGCTGCAAATATTATCTCATTTGATCACTATAACAACCCTAGGAGGTAAATGCTATTATTATACCTATTTTACAGTTAGGAAAACTGAGGCAAACAGAACCAAAGTGATTAACTAGGGTATCATACTACTAGTGAGTATCTGAGACTACATTTGAACTCAGATCTTCCCAACTCCAAGCCCAGTACTCCACTGCACCAGTTGCCTGAAGTGATGGTATCTTTGCTAAAAGTGAAAATAACACTTGACAATTGTAGAGACTTATAGCTTTACATACTTTTGCATTCTCACAAGCTGTGAGATAGATGGCACAAATATTATCATTCCCACTTGACAGATAAGAAATTTGAGGCTTTCAGAGGTTAAATAATTTGCCTAGTGTCATAGATCTAGAAAGTGGCAGAGACAAGATTTGAATATAGGTGTTTGGATTCCAGAGATTTTTTTTTTTATCAACTAGACCACAGTTGCCTCTAAAAAATTGAGACTGGTCTAAGACTGACCTTGAAAATGAAGTCTAAACCACAGTTACTATTTAGTCCAGCACATGCATACACATACACCCCTTTTTTGCTTCTTTCCATCCAGAGTGCAGGCCTATTCAATGGGTACTTATACTCAAAGAATTTTCATGAGTCCAATGGCTTTGGGAGGACTGATGCTTAGTGATTTCTTTTTCTCAGCATCATTTTTCTCAGCATCAGAGGTTTTAAACAAAGTAACTTTCTGTATGTAACATATATACAAGGCGTCCCAAGAATTCTTAGTGCAATTTTAAACTTTAATTACTTTGGAAGTACATGCTACAAACGTACAAAATACAGAATATCAAAGTTGAGTGACTTTAATTATTTAGTTTTGTGAATTTTAAACAACATTATTTGAATTACATCTTGTGGATGACCCTTTCTCAGACCCACGGATCTGCAGAAGACAACCTTGGCTACCTCAGTCTTCTGATCTATCTCCATTAGACTTTTTTTTGTGGGGCTCACTTCAGAACTGTCAAAGAAGCCTCAAAACCTTGTTCTTTGGGTGATCTTAAGGCTGAGATCACAAATGCAATACTTCAAATTCTATGCAACAGCTGAAAGTTCAAAAATCTGCTAGAGAGATGCATAGCGCAAGAGTGGGTTTTGTTGAATTTTTAACAAAAATAAAGTAATTTAACCTTTCAAGTGCTGATTTTAAAAAACTTGGTATCATTTATACTTTTGAATTTATTTAAGCTTACAATTACATTAAGACTTTTAGACATCCTATATGTTATATAAAATCTAATTTTGCAAAATACGCAGTTACTCTCTTACTACCCCTACCCCTCCTCCTCTCCCTAAACATGATGTGATTCAGCCCCCCCCCCCGCCTTTTTTGGACATGAGGCTATATATCATCATTGTCCAATAAGAAAGATTTCTGCATATTCCCTAAATAAATTTGAATTGGGCAGTTGGGGTGGGAAGAGAGTGCTTGTCTAGAACACTGATTTAATTGATGTAGGGAGGTCACCATGTAGAAATTCTCTCCAACAATTTAAATAAATCTGTAATTTACTAGTCTTAGAGATCTGCCTGATACTCAGATAAAATGCTGACCCATGGTTACCTAGCTAATATGGAGCAGAAGAAAGACTTGAACCCATGTCTTTATGATGCCAAAGATGACTCTCCAAACATTAGAGCATGCTGCCTCTTGAGATTTGAATACAATGACAAATTGTGTGTGTGTGTGTGTGTAATCTTAATAATATAATTTCATTCCTTCTCTTTTTGTTTTGAGGCAATGGGGCTAAGTGACTTGTCCAGAGTCACACAGCTAGTAAGTGTCTGAGGTCATATTTGAACTCAGGTCCTCCTGACTCTAGGACCACCAATTACCCCCCATCCCTTCTCATTTCAATGTTAGTAACTTTTGACATTTAAAGGAATAGAAATTCTGCTCTGATTTTTTAACTCAGTTCTTCAGGTCTGACACTATAATTTTTTTCTTAATCTTCTTAAGGACAACAACCAACTCTTACCATCCTTCTAGTTCTCTCAGTTTACACCAAAGAATGATAAGAGAATGCAGGAAGGAACGAATCTTTGCTCTCTCAGTCTATTTGGGCCTAACCCAATTCACCGTTACTGAAAGAAAACCTTGCTCCTCCCACTCCTTCATCCCTGTTTCAGTATTGTCCACATGATTGTTCTGGACCCAGTTTGCTCTGATGCTTATAAAGGCCGGCTGTAATTAGCCACAACGTGGGCTACAATGTGAGCCTGTCTTACTAATCACAAGTGGGTTGCACATAATTGTGTGACAAGAAGTGCTTTATTTTCTGTTACGTTAACCGGAAAAAGACATACATATAACCAGTGCTGTGGTGAGTTCCTTAAAGCAATAAAAGTGTTTTGAATTCCTTAACATCCCACATGTTTCAGCTTCAAAAACTGTGCTATCTATTTTCCTTCCATTTCAGTCCAGTCTTGTATCACATATTCAGACTGCCTTTTTCCCCTGGAGCCCAGTGTACAAGTGGAAGGAGAGGGAAAACCATGTTCTCTCTAAACTCTCTTTTCCCATATGCATGGGTGCAGTGCAGATACACAGTGATACCAGGACATTCTGGAATGGCAAGAGCTCTCAAAGTGAGATCAGTTCCAGCCTCGATGGCCCCTATAATGCATGCCATTTAACATCCTGAGGCTTCAGTTTCCTCATCTGTAAAATGAGAAAGTTAAACTTGAGAACATCTAAGATTCTTTCCAACATTAAAATATTAAATGCTTTGGGAAATGGCTAATGTGGTAATTTGTTCTGTTTGACTATACAGATTTGTTACATGATTTTTTTTGTCCTTTTGGGGAGAGAAAATAAAAGCTTACTAACTGAATTTTTTAAAAAATGTATTTTTTAAAAAATTATACTTGTAACTATTAAAGCATTAAGTGAATGAAGGTTGAGACAAGGCTCAAATAACACTGAGAAAATAATGGAAAGGGGTAGTATACTTTCATCCACCATATTGGTCATGAAATATGGCTCACCAACGGACCTTCAAGTGTATTTAGTTATACTTATTTAAACTGTACCTAGTTGGGCCCTCTTCCAGCTGATATATAACAAAGATCTTGCACAGACAGAAAATTAGGGTTGTCTAAAGATGCTCACACGCTCACACACACGTATGTGTGCACATATACATATGACACATGTGTATAATTGACAGATAAATACACATAAACACATAAATGTATACACATACATGTGTGTAAATATACATATATACATAAACATACATGCATATGTAATTTAAATTAGAATATAAGCTCCTCCCAGATGGGGAATATTTTTTTTCTGGTATTGTCAACATCTAGTGCAATGCCTAGCAGACATTAGATGCTCAAGGGCCTACAGTTCATGAGGACCTTACCTATTCTCTTCTGCAATCAGGAAGCAGTAGTATGACAGGATCCTCTCAGAAATAGAAATCAAATCCATTTGAAAGGTTCCATTGACCTTTTGCCCATTCATGGCTTTACATGACCAATTCTGTTTATTTCAGCTTACCTTGAAGGATGTTATCTTAGGATTTTGTTTTCAGCTGGTATTTACTTATGATTTCATCAGTGTAGGGAACTCCAAAAATCCAAACTCTTTCCGTCTATATAGATTGAGAAATCATCAACCTATAAGCATTTCTTTTCTTATTTAATAGTATTTTTTCCCAATTACATGTAAATCAACAATCATTTCTTAATCTCCTACTATTTGCTGGGCAATGTGATGGGCATTAAAGACAGTCTTAGGGAATCATTAGGGGTACTGAGAGGTTAAATGACTGCCTATGGCCACAAAGCTAATATGTGTCACAGTCTGGACTCCAACCCAGATCCTCCTGACTCCCAATCGGATCTTATTCCAATAGGCAGTACTGTCTCTCACTCTACAATCATTTGATCTAAATCTAACTATTCTAGTTCAGATGCTTTGTCTTGGAAGATAAGCCATGGACATATCATTGAGTAGTTGACACAGGCAACATTTACTTTCTTGTGGCACCTTGCATTATAATTGATGTGAACAATACTGTAACCTTTTGTAGGAAAAGTTGGACACCATCACGAAAATGGCAAGCCCACTCATGTCTCTGAAAGGGCGCTTTAAAAATCTCCAAGCAGGTGTTGCAACACAAGCTTCCATACCCTTTGAGATACTCTGTCACTATTTAAATAGCCCATCCCCAAATAAGGCACTTGAGCACTACGGATGCCCTCAACTCCCAAGACACTTGAGGAAATGGAGATTTGAATGAAAAAAAATTTAAAGCATATATTCATTTTTCATAATATCACAGTGATGGGCAAAACCTGCTGGTTTTCATTTTCTTGATTCCTTTGAGATTCTGCAGGCAAAAATGCTGCTGGATGGGAATAGTAAACATTTTTATTGATCTGTGTCTAACAGGTGACTTACGGAAAAATCAGCATTCCAGTCCACAAGCCTGTTGGGTTCCATACTTAAGGTAGGACTCCTCCCACTTTATTTGAAAACTGGTTAGAATGAAAGTACAAACTAGGCTCCTTTGTTCCTACTTCTCTTAGGCCCTGTTGCTGTACAAATGCATTATCTTATTTCTGAGAATGAAATGGGGGCTGTGCTGAGTGCTAGGATCACCAGCTTTCTATTTCTAGCTTGTTTTCTTGCTTTCAGTCATACACAGCCTGGCCAACTCTAGAAACATTTCCCTTTCTTTCCTCAGGAAAACTAATCTTCTATTTCCACTTCGTGCCTCCCTTCCATGATGGTCAATCCAAGATGGGTTGAAATAATCCTTGACAAGGGACAAACATGCAACTAGTTAAGGCCTTACTGATTTGGATTAGAGAAAGGGACCATTGCACCAGCATAAGGAACTATTAAATGAGGAAAATCCCTACCAAAGTGAGTTGGCAACTTATAGATTTAAGAATGTACAGGTTAAATGACTTGACCAGGATTACAAAGAGTGTCTAAGACAGGATTCGAATTCACATCTTCTTGGCTCAAAATGGGGCCATTAATCCTAGTTGCACATAAAGGCCCTGTGGGCTACATATTTATTTAGTTTTAAAATGTAACATTATCTATGTTTTACTGTGTTATTGTTTACGTGATTAATGACTTCCCAACATTTTTATCTGGTTCCAGGATGCACTCATTTTGTGGGTTATATTCTACCAGGCTTCATCTTAACAAAGAATTTACTTTGTTTTAGGATAAGCAAGATGACAAATTATTAGCACACTGGTCAAATGCCAGAGGGACTAACACTCAACAATTCATTCAACAAACATTTGTGTCCACTACGACATGGAACGCTGCTTGCTATACATTAGAGGAGAAATAATAACAAGTATTTGTATAGCACTTTATATTAAATATATCTTATTTTATCATCACAAAAGTCCTGGGAAGCAGAAGTTATTACTATTCTCAGTAATTTCTCAGATAAAGAAACTGAGGCAGACAGAAGTTAAGTGACTTGCCCAAGGTCACACTTATTAAGTGCCTAAGGTACCATCCCTTGAAGTCAGGTCTTTCTGATTCCAGGTCTAGCACTCAATCTACTGTACCATCTAGCCTGTCCATAGGGAGCTTATCATCTATTTATTAGAGAAAAACAAGACATGCACAGATAAATATACAGCAGACACAGAAATATTTCAGTTGAGTCTTCATGTGGTACTTAAATTTAGGCATAAATGGAGAAAGGATTATAAGAGGTCGAGGCAAGGGAGGATTCTAGGCATGGGGAAGGGTCTGTGAAATGCATGGATACAGGAAATGGATTATCATTTTTGTGGGGACAGTAAATAAACCATGAAGGCAGAGTGAAAACATAGGTTACCACCAGAGTGTAAAGCGTTTAAAATGACAAAGAAAAGGGTCCATAATCTGTTCTCAAAGTAATAAGGAGCCACTGAAACTTCTTGAGCAGGAGATTGACATGGCTATTGTTCTTTGGAAATACAAATTTATACTAACTAATGAAAACAATGATTGAGCCCTTTCTGGTCAAATGAGAAAAGATTTTCCTCAATTAACAGGGGGAAAAAAGTGAGACTCCAGGAAGTCACGTAGATGGCTCACTGTCAACGAACAAGTTAGTGGCAGAGCTAGAACAAATCCTCACTATGCTTTTTATTTGGTTACCTAAAGCTGCCCCCTTTGTGGGAATAGGAAGTCCTATGTCATCCACAATAAAAAACAAGCCAAAAATAAACAAACACACAATAACAACAAAACAGTCAAGCGTTGTTAAGGTAGCAAGATAAAGAAAAACTTTTAAGATTTATTTTGAATGGAAGTCTGGGTGTAGAAGTGGAGGGAAATGGATAAAGCACCACTTAACCACTGCCTGCCTCAGTTTCCTCATCTGTAAAATGGGAATGATAAAAACTCTTTTACCTCCCAAATTGTTGTGAGGATCAGATAACATTGTTAAGTGTTTTCCAAAGCTTAAGTCTCTATATAAATAGCTATTATTGCTAATTATCTGTGTGAGTATTTAATCTGTGAATGGTCAGACAGTATTAGTTAGGTAGGGATGAGTAAACATTATAGAGATAGAAGTAAAGGACCAATTGACTCTTCTGGTCTCTCCTCAATTTTCCTTTTCTCCTCTACATTGTTTTTCATTATAATGTTTGAGGTGATCCTCAGGAAAAAAAATCACTCTTCAGGACATGGTAAGGTTTTCAAAGTTGCATAATTAGCAAGAAAAATGAAAACTTTTTTTAAAATTAAGTATTAACAGAATGTAATATGAATAGTTTTACAGAAAGTTAGAACTGAAAGGGGCACTGGAGCTCACCCGATTCTGATTGCCTCATTTTTCAGATGAAGAAATTGAGGCCAGAGAGAAGTCACCAAGTCAGAGTCCGACTGTACCAGAACCAGAAGACACATCTCCGGTCTCCCACTAGTTCTGATGAACTAGGCTGATAGCATTCTTTTTAGACTTAATTGAATGAATTCAGAAAAAGAATGAGAGTTGAACCGAAAAGAACACATTGGATTAAAAAGTCATTTACCTTTTACCAAGTTTCTCCTCTGAATTCTACAGGAGGTAATGCAGAACTTTTCTTCATTGCTCAGATTCTATTCCTTAGTATTCTGTGGAAACTTACGGTTTTTAGAAAGTAAGAGATAACATTTGGGCAGAAGCGAGAAGCATGGATAGAAGAACCAGAAAGATCAGTGAGCCAAAATACAGCAATAAAGGAACAAAATGGAGAGCAGAAGATATGCTATTAATTAGGGAGAATGTAAGACTGAGGTGACAATTTTTGTAAGTGAATCATCAGGTATTTAATGAACAGTGAACCAGTTCCCAGGGACACCAAGGTGGCACAGTGGATAGAGCTCTAGGTTTTGGAGTCAGAAGACTCCTCTTGAGTTCAAACCTGGACTCGGACATTTACTAGCTGTGTGATCCTGGGTAAGTCATTTAACTTTGTTTGTCTCAGTTTCTTCATCTTTAAAATGAAGGGAAGAAGGCAGGAAGGAAAGAGCAAACCACTCTAGCATCTTTGCCAAGAAAATCTGCAGTAAGGTCAAAAAGAGTTGGAAAGAGTGAAACAATTCAGGAACAACAGAACCAGTTCCCCTGATTTATAAGCTCTGGGACAACTGCTACAGGATATTAAGTTTTGGTATCAGAAGTATGTGTACCAAAGAGCACGTCAAACTAGAGTTATCAAGTCAGATTAAAGGTTAAATTTTCAGTGTGAGTATTTACACCTTGGAAACTGATATACAGTAGAATCAAGGCTTGATTTATTATTTTGTGGATTGTCTCAACTTAAGAAAGTGATAGAGATAATATTGATAATGTGGATTAAACTTAAAAGTGTGTCATGCACACTTTTTTTTCCTAGAGAGCCAGTTGTTACATAGTTATCAGTACATTCCCCATCTACTCAGCATGTCATAGGCATATGCCTGCGGGTAAACATAATAGGGAATTGTAGGGAGGGGTAGGGGTAAGAGGCAGGAAAAAATGATGTATTGTTTAAAAATGGGAAAGTATCCTTATATGCCAGCTGGATTGGAGAATGCCCTAATACCTTATAAAAACACAATATAAAAATCTTTACCAAAAACTGGAAATGTAGAAACAAAGGGAGAGGTAGAGCTAATTTGATACTGATAGCAATGAGAAAAAATGATTCTCTGTATCTTTTAAGCTTTTAAAAAATTTTTTTATAGTTTCCAGAATTCTGTACATTGGAAAGTGCAGTAACAACAGTATCCCATTGGCCATTTTTGTATCATTTTGCTGTCTCATTTGGTACACTTCCTTTCCAGAACTTTCCTGGAGTTTTATGTCAAGAAAGAGAAGACAGTTTTAGTCCCTGGAGAGAATTACAAACACTGAAGACAGTGGGGGCAAGGGTCTGAGCTCAGGCATTAGAGTCAAGGATTGTAAGTCTCAATTCCAGGACTAGCCATGTCTTGCTGAGTGCCCTTCGGCAAGTGACTTAACCTCCCTTTGCCAAGTAAGGATATTAAGGCTCACCTCACTCACAGGGCCTTTGTGTGAATTAAGTAATTAGAGAGTGAAATTCTCTTCCCATGGAACCCTTTAGGAAATGAGATGCTGGCCAAATGACCGTTAAGTGCATTGGGAAAATAAATACAGAAGGCCAGAGAAATGTGAAGCAGAAATTTAGTTTCTAGATAAAAGAGTTAGTGGAAGCTTAATTTTGCTACTTCAAAAAATGAAATCTTTCCACTGGGGTTCTAGGAAGTTGTGAAACAACAGAACAGTCACATACATATGTACGTACATACAACACAGTGTAGGAGATTCCTCATTTTATTTTTTTATTTTGTTTTGTTTTCCCCATTGTGCTCTTTTAACGTATTTCACTGTTTTACATAATTGCACATGTATAACCTATATCTGATTGCTTATTGTCTTAGAGGGGGGAGGGGAAGGAGGAAGGAATAGATTTGGAACTCAAAACTTTTAAAATGTTAAAGAAAAAAATAAAGTATTTCACTTGTTTGGTCTCAAAATAGAAAACTTCCAAATAAAATAATATGCTTTAAAAGGATGTTTGCAATAATTAGGTTACAAATTCTGAAGCCTTTAATGTGGCTGAAATTATATAACTATCTGTGCATTCTATGGATGGCCCTATTAAATGTACCAGGCACTGATGGCGCCAGCTGTCAGGAAGCAACATGAAAAATAGTTTTAATAGCTGCTCTTTGACCTGTTTTATATTTTATGTCAATTATAACAGCACACAACCATGCATAATTATGAAGCATAGATGCATTAAAATGTACACATAATTTGTGTTCTTATGGCAACCGTTGCATTAGGATTTAGAAAACAAACCTATTGTTATAAGTCATTTGCACATTCATATATTAGTATTAAATACTGGAGATGGATTTGTCTATCCATCTGCCCTAAGACACTGTAAGTAAATATATCTTTTTTTTTTGGAGGGGTGGACAAAATTTCTACATAAATGTTCTGTAGGTGCCATCTGTATCATACATCATAATACAGAGCACAGCGCCATCATGCAGAGCAGCAACTCCAGCAAACACATGAGATGTGATTGTCATTGGAATGTCATTTTTTTAAAAAAATGATCTGGTGTAAAGACAGAAGGAGGATTTTTTTCTTCTGGCACTGCTGTAAAGAATCCCCACTTTTGACTACTCTTATGCTTTTTGTATTTCTCAGCAGCTTTTTTTTTCAGAGATTGAAGGAAAATCATTCCATTTAAGGGTTGTTAAATTAAAATGAGCATATAATGTGGGGAAAAAATTTAAATGTTATATACTTGATATGTCCTATAAAGAATTTCACCTGGACCAAATATCTAATTATCCAAATATTCCCATGAACATGGTATAATGTACCCTCCCAATTTTATAAATGGACAAAAATTGGGCTCATATATTCAAGAACTGTTATCTCACCAATGTAGGCACACTTCTTCCAATGACAAAGACAGTGATCTCTCCTTGTCTGCTCATTCTGTGTGACTCCTATTCACGTTCTTCCGTAATTTTATCACTGGGAATCAACTAAGTGGAGAGAGTGCTGGACTGAGTCATTTAGGAAGACCTGAATTTGATTCCAGTCTCAAATCCTTGCTGACTATGTGATCCTGGACAAGTCACTTAACCTCCATCTACTTCACCATATTCATTTGTAAAATGAGGATAATGGCAGCACTTACTTCCCAGGGTTGTTATGGCAATAAAATGATACAATGTTTGTAAAGTTCTATATAAATGTTACCTTGCTATCATTATCTAACATGTTCTGGGCAATCCCCTAATTCTCTTTTCATCATGTCAATGCCAACAGAATGTGTGGCTATGCTCTGTTTATCCCTCCCTTTTACCATAGGACTAGCTAATCTCTCCCCCCACCCCAGTAGTATTGTTTCACTCTTTGTATTTGTACCCCCAGCACCTAGCAAAATGCCTAGTATACAGTAAGTAGTTAGCAATGGTCACGCAGGTAGATCAGAGGCATCAAGTTATTGGAGTATCATTAGCAAACTGGGAATTGGGAAACATTTTTGGTTGCCTCTTTTCAGATTTTTAAAAACAATTTTGTCTTTGTTTCTAATCAATGAGACTATAAGAACCAATTGAAAAATGAACAGGGCATCGCACAGGGTGGGTAGGGCCAGGTTACTACCTTTGTCATTGGAGGAAGTGTGTCCACATCAATGAGCTCATAATTCCACTTGAATATATGAGCCCAATCCTGTCTATCTATAATTTTAGAGCACTTTAGATAGCACACGCTTTACATAGCACTTTACAAATTTTCTCATTTTATCCTTATGACAATCCTGGAAGGTAGAAACCTTTGTCATCTTAATTTTGTGGATGAAGAATGTAAAGCATACAGGCTAGATCAGAGGTGTCAAGCACATGGTCACTCACATTCCTAAGTGCTGCCAAAACCTGATTAAAATGCAATTGGAAAGTATTTGGAAAAATAAAAATAAAACATAGATAACATTACATTTTAAAACTAAATCAATATGTGGCCCAAAGAGATCCTTATATAGAGATTAGTCACCCCATCTCTATTTGAATCTGACACCCCTGCGCTAGATGACTTATCCAGGGTCATAGAGAGAGTTAATAAGTGTCTCAGGAAAGTTTTGAATGTAGGTTTTTATGTTTTTAAGTCACTCTAACTACTATATCACATCATATGTCATCTGATCCTTTTAGCCTTTTGAGGTAGGTACTGCTATCCCTGCATTATGAAGTAACTGAGGCTGAAGAGAAGTTAATTGACTTGCCTAGGGTCAAATAGTCAATATCTGACAAAATCTGTATTTAAACTCAGGTCTTCCTGACTCTAGATCCAGTGCTCTATCTGCCACATCACCTAGTTATATAAATGTTTGCTGATTGACTGGTTGTTTGATAGCATTCTTAGCTCATCTGTAAAATGAGTTCATGTCCTCAATGCCAAAAACAGAATCAGTCAACCAAGTCTAGGGGATGGAGGAGGTGGACTGATGTTAATTAAAATAACAATCTTTAATAACTAACTTGTTCATTTTTCAATTGGCTCATTCAGAACCAATTTAAGACAATAAAAAACAAATTCTGGAAAGTTTCCTGATTCCCAGTTTGCTTAATATATTCCATAATCTGATGCTTGTGAACTACATGTGTGGGACCTTGGGCAAGTCACTCGCCTCTCTGGGTCTCAATTTTCTCATGTGCAAAATGACACTGGACTAGACAACATGATCACAAATTTAGAGCTAGATGGGACCTTGAAGATCATCTTCTAGTACAATTCCATTCATTTCATAGATGAAGAAATGAAGGTTTAGATTGTTATTATGACTTGCCCACGAGCTGGCAGTAAATAGCAGAGGTAGATTGTGAATCCAGGTTCTCTTGATCCAAACCCAGAATGCTTTGTCTTTACACACTACATTGCTTCCCTGTCACCTCCTATGATCTCTAGGCTGTCTTCTGGTTCTAAGCTTCTGCGAGTCCAATGAACGGTACTTAGCTTGTCTCATGTCATTCTGCTTCTGCCCCACCAGTTCTCGACAAATCGCCCTGGAATATCTCCTTTATTTTACTCAGAGTTAGGGGAAGGGGCCAACAAGGACAAGACCTGGTTTCTCCTCCATTGTAAATCTCTTACTCGATTGGCTCAACGTTTCGTTCACTTCAAACGAACCAAACACCTCAAAGCATACAGCACGGTCTCACTATAATAGCAGTTTCCAATGTAATTGTGCTGAGCTGGAGTTCCAGAAACCCACAGTCTGAGACACAGCAGAGACACAGGCTGAGAACAATACAAACTACCAAGAACTGACTCTGATTTCCCGTCAGGGTTACTCATCTCTTTATGCTTTGTGACCGTCTCAAAAGTGTCAAGAAGGTTCACTAACGAGAATCTCTTTGTCTCTTTCCATGTATCTCCTCTTTTTAGGGTTTGACTTTAAAGGGGTTTCCTTCATGATTCTGAATCTCCTAAAGGAAGATATAGATCCCTTCTTTCCTTAGCAGAAAGCTTCCTTGGAGCTTTCCTTTGAAATCTTCACGGTAAATTCCTTATTTTGTTCAACTTGTGTTTATCACCTGAAATCTTGAGGTACTTTATAAAAGAAGAAAGCAAAAACTATATAATATCCATATGGCGTCTAGCAATCTTCTCTCATTTAAAGCATTTGTAAATTCTGACAAGTAACAGGGGGTTATTGGGCTAGGTTTAAAATTTGTGACTATACAGAAGTTAGAACCTCAACCAATTAAATTCCATAAGAAAAGCATTTATCTTATAAGTTATTGCAAGGAATAAGACACCAGGTTGGGCATTGGGGGATGCAAAGACAAAAAAAAAAAAAAAAAAGAATTCTTGTCCTCAAGGAGTTTACATTCTGCTGACAGGCTATTTTATAGACATTTTATTTATATATATATATATATATATATATATATATAGTTAATAAGTGTCTCAGGCAAGTTTGAAGTAGGTCTTTATGTTTGTAAGTCTAGTATTCTGTATACTATACCACGTGATATCTCATCTGATCCTTTTAGCCCCTTAAGGTAGGTACTGTAACCCCTTCGTTACAAATGAGGTAACTGAGACTGAAGAGAAGTTATTTGACTTGCCCAGGGTATATGTGTACTATATATACATATACATACACACATACACATATACATATATGTTATAGATATTATATACATATATACATATATACACATATACAGTGATGGGATATAACATATATGTTGGTGTAGTTCAGTTGTTTCAGTCATATATGACTCTGTGACCCCCATCTGAGATTTTCTTGGCAAAGATGCTGGAATGGTTTGCTATTTTCTTCTCCAGCTCATTTTACAGATGAAGAAACTGAAGCAAACAGTGCTAAGTGACTTATCCCGAGTCACACAGCTAGTAAGTGCCTGAGGCCAGATTTGAAACACAAAGATGAGTCTTACTGACTCCAGGTCCAGTACTTTATTCAATGTGCCACCTAGCATCCCTCTAATATATGTGCAGATAATAAATACTTGGCAAATGTATGCAAATTAGCTACTATCAGTTTCTTGATGCAGAGGTGTTATTTGGTGAAATAGTCATTACTGTCTATGAGAAGTAACAACATAGGGGGAAAAAGAAAGCAGAAGAAAGAAGGGAAGAAACAGAGGAGAAAGGGGACGGGCAATTGTGAGATAGGAGGAGAGAGCTTCCAGTGAATCAAATTACAGCTCCTCCGAATGAGTTATCAGTATTCAAATAAGAGAGTACAGTACTGATGTAAGCTTCTTGAAGGTAGGGATTACTTTTTATTTTGTCTCTGTATCTCTAACAAAACATACAGTTTTGAAAATAACATGGAATTTATAGGTGCATGGTGTATTAAATGAAGATTCATTGCTTCTTATACAATCTTCTTTTCTGTTCTACTATGTGTGTGTGTGTGTATGTATGTATGTATGTATAAATGGGGTTTTTTGGTATTTAAGTATAAAAGACAATCAGAAGGTAGCCCTTGAGTAGAGTTGTAAAAGACTGAAAAATATTCCAAGAAACAAAAAATAAATACATTTTAAAGCAACAAAGACAACCTGTGCTAAGGTACATAATAGAGTCAATAAGTATTTATTAAGCTCCTACAATGTGATGGGTCCCATGTTAAATGTTTATGACATAAAAGAAGCAAAAGTAGAGTCCCTGAACTCAAGTTCACTTTTTGATGGGATAGAGGGGAGATAACATGCACTATGTTTGTATGGGTGTATGTATATAGATAGGTATGTATGTATACACACACACTCAAGAAATGTTCAGTGTAAGTTGAAGATTATTTCAAAGAAAAGATATTAACCAGGGAGGGACAGAGACAAGAAAGGTTTCCCAGGAAAATGGGATTTGAACCAATTCCTGAGTATACTATGTGAGGAACCATTAATGATAAAGCTAATTTGGAAGAACTTTTAAGAATGGGAGGAAGAGCAATGTATGATTGTGGGAAAAGGAGGTTGGAAGCAGGTGAAAGGCTTTAAAAAATCGAAAGAAAGATTACAATGATCATAGAGGCAACAGGCACAGGAATTTAATGACATGACCAGACTATTACTTGATAAAAATTACTTCAGCAGTTGATTGTAAAATGTACTGAAGAAGAGAAAACTTAGAGGAAAGAAATTAATTTTGCTTTTGCTGGTCTCAAAAATCGTTAGTGAATCCCAACTGCTTAGCAAGTAAAGTTCCCATTCAATTGTTTGCTATTCTAGGTCATTTAGAGACTGAAAGCAACCTATCTCATCTCATATTACTCACCTCCCAATGGGCTACTCTCTACCTCCCAAATAAGCTCCATCTATACTTTGCCACCTCAGAGCCTTTGCCCACTGAGTTCTTTTTGCCTGAAATGGTCTCTCTACCCTGACGCACCCACAATTCCTTCCTTTAAGTACAACTCAAATTCTATTTCCTTGTTAAACTTTCCCTCATCCCCTATCAGTAACTGCTTTCCCCCTGGGATCTCACATAGCACTTTTATATCTCTCCAATGCATTTATTGTATAATATTGAACATAAAAGTTTAACTGTCTTGGTGCCCTCCTTATATCCTAATAATACATTAAGCTCCTGAATCTAAACTTTGTATCATCTTTCCCAGTGTTTTGTTTAATACTCTATATGTGGTAAGCACAGAGCACTTTTTGAATTTGAATTTGTCCGTTTGCTGTTTAAGGTGGAAATGACGTAGGTAACTTAGGGCAAATTGGCAATATGGCATTAAGGGTTAAATAAAGCATGGGATTTGAGACCAGAAGTTCTGCATTCAAATACTGACTCTGCTATTTACTATTTGTGTGTCCTTTAGGTAAATCACTTAACTTTTTCATTTATCAAATGAGGAGGTTGAACTAGATGATCTCTTAAGATTCCTTATATCCTAGGAGTAACTTTTTTAAAAGCATCACTTATTCCTCTACTCAAATCCATACTACAATCCAATAAAGAAAGGGGGTGGGGGGAGAGAAACCCAATACACTTGACAGGAATATTTGTAGCTCTCTTGCTCTCAATTACTGGGATGGGAGTTTTAATTTATTTCAGTGTTCCCGTTGATTCATATTTCACATATACATCCTAATAGGAGTGGTTTTACTCCTTCCTCTGACATGTGTGCTACCATATTGTGGTCTAGCAGGTAGTCATGAAGTCCCAAATCCCTATGACTTTCTTGAGTCCTAAATCTTTTTCTTACTAAATTTCCAGTGGGTAGCTTCCCAATCCCTCTAGAATTCATGTGTCAAACCAGACTTTCTCCTCATGCCAGTTATAGTGTGCTATGATCAGACAAGTTCAAAGAGAAAGTTGCAAGCAAAGCTGCGTGAATTACATGGGACATCCCTGACCTTCAAAATCTTGGATCTTTAATGTTTTCCCATCATACCTCCACTTGGGGTAAGGGATTTTTTTTTTTATCCAGAACTAAACTTTACTGTTTATAGTACATTATTATTACATTGTTACTATTCCAAAAAAATTTTCTAAATTATCTATTTAGTTGTTTCAGTTGCATAATGAGGGGAAGGGGGGAATGAAATAATCATTCACATAGTACCACTTTATGCCAGGTACTGTGCTAAGCAAGCTACAAATATTATCTCACTTGCTCCTCACAGAAGATGGTAGATGCTGCCATTTTCTCCATTTTACAGTTAAGGAAACTGAGGCAAACAGATTTAAGTGACTTGTCCATGGTCATATAGCTAGTATCAGAGGTTGGATTTGAACTCAGATTTTCCTAACTACAGGTCCATCATTCTACCTATCTATCATTCACACCACCTAACCATACAAAAACTTCATTACATAGTTCTATTGGAATTTCTTCACTTCTTCACCCAAACTGGAAATAAAGTAGGTACCCATGTATGGTTAGGTAATAGCTGAACAAATTTTGATGAATAAATAAAATACGCCATAAGAAACTATATGAATTCACAGAAATATGAAAGGACTTATAAGAAATGATATATTAAGTAAGCAGAATATACAAAATGACTACTATAATGTAAGTCATCAGATGTTAACAAATATATATCATGTGCTTGTTATGTGCCAGGCAATGAGCTACTAAGTTCAAAAGATACAAAGAAAATCAAAAACACTCTCTGCCTTGAAGGAGCTCACAATCTAATGAGGAACATGATCTGAGTGTCTTGTTCAAGGAATAGCAAAGAGACCTGTGACTGCATAATGGAACCTGTAGAGGTGAATAAAGTATAAGATGACTAAAAATGTAGAAAGAGGCCAAGACATGAAAGCTAAACAGGATTTTAAATCTGATGCTAGAGATAATCAAGAACCATTTAAATAACTCTATTTGAATACAGGAGTGAAATGGTCAGACCTTTACTATAAGAAATTCCTTTGACAGCTAAGTGAAGGTAGCAGTTTCAAAAGAAAGAAGAGGGCATATATGAAAATGATGAGAACATAAAGTCAGCAGGACTTGGCAACTGCTTGGATAATGGGGAATGTGGGTGTGAGGAATTAAGGATAACACAAAGATTGCATGCCTGGGTAATGGCGAAGAAGGTTACAATATTACAATATTAATATCCTTACAATATTAGGAAAAATACAGAATGGAAGATGTGTGGGGACAGATGAGTTTAGTTTGGAGCATGTTAAGTTTAAGATGTATACAGAACACCTAGTTTGAGATGTCCAATAAGTAATGGGAGATGTGAAACTGGAAGTCAGAAGAGAGGTTAGGGGATTCATCTACATAGAAATTGATAAATGAATCAGTAAGAGATGGTGATATCACTAAGCAATATTCAGAAGGGAAAGCCCTAGGACAGAGTCTTGGTGGACAGACATTGTTAGCATAACCTCAGATGAAGACTCAGCAAAGGAAATTGAGAAGCAGTCAGAAAGTTGGAAAGTGAATCAAGAGAGCAAAATCATAAAACCTAAAGAGAGTATCAAGGAAAAGATAGTGATGAATAGTGTCAAAGCCTGCAAGAAGTCATGAGGGATAACTGAGAAGGGCCATTAGACTCAATTAAGAGATCATCGGTAATTTTGAAGAGTAGTTCTCATGGAATGATGAAGTCAGAAGCCAGACTTCAGAGAGTTACAAAGACCAGGAGAAGTGGAGATACCAATTAATTATAGCTGGACTTCACAAGGAGTTGAGTCATAAATAAAAGTGGAAACACAGGCCAATAGTTAGTGAAGATGACTTGATCAAACGAGAGGGTTTTTTCTAAGGATGAAGGAAACAGGCAAGAAGGAAAGATAGAAGGAAAGAAGGATTTATGTGTTAGTGCTTACTATATGAAAAACTTATGCCAAAAGCTGTTATAATATAATATAATCTTGTTTTATCCTCAAAACAATTATGGGATGTAGCTGTTATTTTTATTCCCATTTTAAGTTGAGGAAATTGTGGCAAACAGGTTAAATTTATGTTAAGGTCATTAATTAGTATCTGAGACTGGATTTGAATCCAGACCTTCTTGACTCTCAGCCCAATGTCCTATTCTCCAGGAATCAACTATGTATATAGAGGGGTTTACCTTGGCAAGGACATAGGTTAAGTCTTCATCTGAGACAAGGGTGAAAGAACAAATAATTGAGGGAATGCATCAGAGTCAAATGAGATGAGGAGAAACGGAGAAGGACCTATTGGCATACAGTCCCTTTGTTTTAGTGAAATTATGAGACAAGGTTTTCAGCTGAGTGGATGGGAGGAGGAGGAGCCACAGGAAATCTAATGGTGGATGAAGAAGTTTGGAAATATCACTGTAGTAATGGAATTAGATGCAAATATAAATTATCCTCTAGCAATTTAGGAAATTTCTATATGAGAAAGTTATTATCAAGAATGTACTCATTTACTCAAATGAGGCCAGAGGCCATTTCTTATTCTTCTTCAAGTCACACACAGTGCCTAGCACAGCATCTTGTACATAGTAGGTACACAACTATATTCCTTGAACTGAATTATATTTATAACTACCTAGGACTACAAAAAGATTTTCAGATTTGACATAAGGCATCAACTTGGACCCTTCAATTTCATCTGGGCACCAAAAAAAAAAAAAAGCAGCAATACATGGGTAGATTAGAGTTTTAGAGCTGGTAGGGTATTTAGAGATACATAAAATGAAGTCAAGTTCTCCATTTTACAGATGAGGAAACAAAGGCCCAGTTAAGTAAGCCACATAAGGTCCAACAGCTCACTAACGATAAAGCCTGAGTTAGGACTGAGGGCTATTTCTACTATGATATGTCAGCACCCCAAAGCATGCACAGTTTATATTGACATGATGGGGGAAATATTCTGTAGTGGAATTTGAAGGGGGAAACCATCAGAACCCCTTAAGGATCATGGCCATGATGTATAAAAAAATTAAGCAATGAAACACATAAGAGACATACAAAATAAATTAAATCTGACAACTTGATAAATGTAAAAGCTACTAAATAAACTAATAAGATGAACATACCCTAACTCAATGAAAATTGCTTGAAAAACTAGGAAAAGCAGTTTGGCAAAGTTATTTTTATATAACATCTTGCACAATAGGCACACTAAACTCCAAATAGACACATGACATCAATATAAAGCCATATGATTTTTTTTAAATTAGAGAACAGAAGGAAGTAATTTGCCTATCTAATGGGGGATTCTTAACTGAATCAGGGATCAAGATGATAAAAAAAAACGAAAGACATAGTTGTCAATATGTCAATTATGTACAGTTCAAAAGTTTTTTGCACAAACAAAATCAATGTAGCTAGTATTAGAAGAAAAGCAATTTAGTAGAAAAAATCTTTGTAGTAAATATCTCTGATATGGGGACTGACTTTTAAGACATATAGATAATACATGTAATTATATTAAGAAGAACATTTTCCTAATAAATACTTGGTCAAAAAATATGAACAAGATTTTTAAAAGGAGATACAAAACCAATCAACAAGCAGATAAAAGAATGATCCAGATTGGTAAAAGAAATACAAATTAAAATTTCTGAGGTTTCTCCTCCTACCTATTAGATTAACAAGGTGAAAAAAGGGGGAAAATGGTAACCGTTCACAGGATTGTGAAAAGGCAGGAATGCTAATGCCTTGTTGGTAGATCTATTAGTACAACAATTAGTGGAAACATCTAGAATTATACTATACAAATCATTAAATTGTATGTGCCCTTTGATAGCATTACTAACCACCAACTTGAAGGAGGTTAAAAGTAGAGGGCATAGTCTCAAGCATACAAACATATAGAGAGCAACCCATTTTTGTAGTAGCTAAGAAGTGAAAAGTATATTTCTTTAATTAAGGAACAGATGAACAAATCAGAGCATATGAATTCATGAGATACTATTATGCTATAAAAAATGATGAACATGAAGAATTCAGAAACTATGGAAAGCTCATATGAATTGATGCACAGTATAGAGTAGAACCAGGAGAACCAAGTATATAAAGTGACATAAAGTATCAACATGAGATGTAAGAAGTGTATATAAAGAGTACATAAAAAGTGATATAAAGGTAAAAAACAGCCAAACATTTGCAGGAGTCTAATCAATGCAATAAACCAGTCACAACTTCAGAGACTGATAATGAATACCTCTCTGAGAGAAAAGGTGGAGGGCAATGGGTATATATTTTCAAACATAACCAAGGGGTTCATTTGTTTCCTTAACTATACTTCTATTAAAAGGAAGTTTTCTATTCAGGCAAAGGGAAGAAACTGAGAAGTGATAGTTATGTTTAAAAAGAGAGAATCAACTAAACATGAAAGAAAAAGCACTCAACAGTAGGCTTGCAAAGGGGAAGTTGGCATTTATTCCCTATATGTTATAAATGGGGATGAAAAATTTAGATAATATTCTCAACTGGTGCTAATGGAAAGATACACTACTTGCATTTTTTCTTTACAGTTTTAGATCAGCATCATGGTGATATTCAGTAAAGTAACCTTTTGGTGAAAGAAGGTACATCTTTTTTCTCTTACATTAGCTTGAACTCTATGAAAGGCACAAAACTTTTTGCTAAAACTAGAATTTTATATATTCATGTCAGTTTTGAGCTCTGTAAAATAAGCAATATTTAAATTATCATGGTCTATATCTGGCACGGTAAAGAAGCTCAGACACTAGAACTCAAAACAAGACCAAAAATGACTGTCCTTTCTTCTATTTCTTAGAAAACAACATGATTTGAAGAATTTTTCACTGAAACCAGACTAGATTACAAAGACACTTGACTACACAGAGACAAGAGTTTGACTGGATTCTCTCTGTAAAAAAAAAAAATTATCTACTTTGTCTGCCAGGGTTTGAGGGGACTGTTAAGGAAGTCTTCCCTAACTGAGAACTCTTTGAGGACTGCAGGTTACACAAGTAACTAACTGAGTATCAGACATGATCATCTTGTTAGAAAACCAAGTATTAACTCTTTGACATTACAAAGGAGTGAGCCACTATAGTTTCAACTATGGATTCATTTGTTTGTCTTGATGAATGGGAGAAAAAAAATGTCTTAAGAATACATAGAGGGAAATAGCCAATAGGGTATAAGTTTTGGTAATTTTATAAAATGACTGAAATCTCCAAAATCTATGGAAGAAAAATATGGCCATGAGTAAATTATAGTGAGCAAAAATGGCAAACAAGGACATCTTACTTAGATTTGTTTTTTATTATTAAGGGGTCTAGAAACCCGGTAAGCCTTCGTATTATGAAAAACACCAGCTTGCTACTAACTGCCATTCAATTTTTGTCATATGGGCTATTCGATAAGGTTAAGGCTCATACATTTCACTTTGGACCCTCCATTTAGCATATATAGGAATTGGACAGTTGAAAGGCAATCAGTGATTTTGTTCTTTAAACCAGCAGATTCCTCCCTGAAAATAGCACTGACTCATAAAAGCAGGCAAAGTTTTGAGTGTCAATCAGTATCTGACCAGGTGGCGTTTTAAGTATGGTGAACATACGTGCCAGATTTTCTGGGACAGTCCTGATTTCAAGAAAAGAAAGTAGTCTTTAAACAAGGCTTTGGCAAAAGGACTATCCTTTGTCAGACCAGGTGTCCTGATTTTTTTGGTTGGGAAAATGTGGCCACTGTACTTTACAAGGAAATGATGAGGATTTGGATTTGTACTGTAGCAACCTAGGAGCAAATTCCAGTCGGAGTTACCTGGTTGTATGGCCAGGGAAGCCAGAAGAAGTCCTAACGCTCACCTTCCCCAATGCATACTGTTAAATTGTCATGCAAGCTTGTAAACAGGAGCCTCCATCAGTTACCTCAGAGTGGTTTGAACAAACTAACATCATAACAAGAGTGTTTATGGAAAAATGCTTAAGCATTGAAGCAGAAAGGGCTTAGCACTGATCAGACCTCTCTTCCACCTTTATTCTTCACTGTTCACATTGAAATGCAAATATCAGCGCAGGGTTTCCACTGGCGTGCCACTCACAAATTGAAAAGCAGTTTTTATCTATGCAAATGTAAGCATGGTAATTGAAGTTAATCAATCAATGCTAGCTTTCACTAAAACCTTGAACA
Source organism: Potorous gilbertii (assembly GCA_028658325.1). NCBI lineage: Eukaryota > Metazoa > Chordata > Mammalia > Diprotodontia > Potoroidae > Potorous > Potorous gilbertii. The sequence goes on along the minus strand of CM053771.1, from coordinate 178,206,574 downwards.
TGATTGAATAAAGTAATTATCATTCAGCAGAAAATGATGAAGTTGTAGACAGCATGAACCTTATTAAAGGAGGATTTTGAGTCACAATGGCTTAATTTAGCTAACAGCCCAGCCTTAGCCTAAGCAACACACTACTCTCGCTGTCTAGAATTGTTTTATGATTAAAAAAAAAAGGGGGGGGATGGGGAAGGGGAAATAAGGTAGGGGCAAGGGCAAAGGAGATTTTTTTTTTTTTACAGTGTGGGATTAGTAAAAAGTACTTGTTACACTACAAAGGATAAGCCATAATTAACATCCTTCTTTACTCTAAATAGATCAGTGAACAAAGATTGCTATGACATCTTAGTTGTGTCCAATAGCAACAATGGGCTATTAAAACTATTAATACATTTTAAAACATAAACGAATGAAGCAATACGGCCATTAAAGTGTTTTGTAAAACCATACTTTCTTATCACTAGAGCAGCCTTTCTGTGTGCCAAGGTAACCTATAAAAGTAGATAGAATCTGTCAAATCAGA